>VBSM01001979.1:19173394-19233805 GCA_008086735.1 Cheirogaleus medius | reverse complement strand
AGAGGTGCTATATCACCATTGTTTCTTAAAGCCGAATAGTACTCCATGGTATAGTGTGTTTTTGAAATATGAAAGCAACTTAATATAAGTTCTTCAGTTTGGAAAATAGTGGAAATATGATAGAAATTGAAACAGAGGACATAGAGATAAATAGAGGAAAAATTATTATATCACAACCCCCTGACAACCATTATATGATGAACATGGTTTTGAGAACATACAATTAAAACATCATCCTCACTGATAAAGGCTTGGAGATCTTAATTAAGATCATTAAAAACGAGCTCAGGAAAGTTGCTCTTAAGTAAACTTATACAGAAAAAGAAACATTATAAAGTCACCAAATATATTTTTAAAGAAAATGGTTATTTAGATATATATATTTCAGTTATTATGCTTTAAATAAAGGCTCCAGTTTGTACTTTGTGAGATTTTTCTTTTAAAATATTCATATTCACAATTTTAGAAATAGGTTCTTCATGTAAAAATACCTACAAATAACTATGAATAACCATAATTAAAATTAAACATCCAATTGTGTGTATCTGCTTACAGTATTTAAAAAAAAGAAAAAAAATCGACAGGGAATTAAATTATGTCACATCATTAAAAATGCAACTAAAATAATCATTAGCCTTTGCAGTACTATTTAGATTTTAACTATAGGAGCCACAGCTTAAAATGATATAAAATAAACAATAATGATGATTATCTCCAGACATAACTAAAAAAAAAAAAAAGAAGACTAGAAGGCAAGTGCAACATGTTTCATTATTGCCCTGTCTTCATATTGGGATAGCAAGTAGTATTTTTCTGTATTTCCAAAATTTTTTATAGAAATTATGACTACCATTATAAGCAGCTTTGCAGAAAAACCTTGGTTCCTGTTATTCATCATTGCCTTACAACCAATTCCTATAAATAGATTTGCTAAATCAAAGAACATTTTCAAAACTTATCTAGTGCCAATTGCTATCTGGAAAAATTTATACAAATGTACAGTCTCACCAGCAGTAAATAAGGGTGCCCCCATAGTCATTGTGAAGAGAGAATGATGAAATAATCCATCAATATTTGAGCTTCCTCTTTCCAAATTTGGTTCTAAGTTACTGTTTGTTTTTCTGTTTTGTTTTGTTTTTTTATGATTACTACAGAAAAATCTGTGAAGAAATTGAGAAAAAAATCCTTGTCACATGCTGCTCCTTGGTAACAAGAGCACTTGGAAATTGCCCAATGTTTTCTCTGATTAGGAAGCTTTGTATAGACACCCAGTAAATATAATCCCTGATAGTTTATGTAGTCAAGGTAAAGAAAGATCTGGCAGCTGATTGAGACCACTCTGCAATTACCACCCTTTGAAGACCACTTCTAGTCTCTGTGGGTTACACAAAGTAATTTAAGTCTGGATTTTTCTCACTTCTGAGAGTAGTTCTTACTTTCATTCAATTTTATTTGTTTGGTTTTCCTATGCTAATGTTTAAACACTATGAAATTTTAACCAGGCCCTTAGATAAATCTTTTAATAATCTGTAAGACTATAAATGTAATCACAATATAAGCAGTTTTCACCTAGCCGTTCAGTAAATCCTAGGAAAATGGAAGAATATATTCTTATTCAAAATGAAACTTTTGCTTCTGTTTTTATTTTATTCGTTGTTTTATTGTAAATGGCAACACATCTTTGCCTTGGGCATCGCTGGCTGAAATTTTTTATGATTGAAACACACTGATACAATGTAGAGGTTAAAAGGCATAACAAACTGTAGGACTAGAATACCTAGATTTGACTCTTTTTCTTTAGAAAGCTATAGTTTCTTTTAGTAATGTGAGGATAATAATAGAAACTGCCTCATAGGGTTTTTATGAGTTTAAACAATATAAGTAAAACATTTAACAAAGGTGAATGAATTACTAAGTATGTGTCACTACTTCATTTGTCATCATCATCATCATCATCATCAAACCCATGGTGGAAAACCTCAAGTAGCTCTCAAATACTGGAGAGTGTTTTTAAATGAACAATCTTGGGCCTCATTCCCAAAAATCTGACTCAGTATGTATGAGAGGGAGTCCAGATGATTCTGATGTAAGAGAATACAGAATTTTTCCACATTTTGAAAAATTCTGAACTTCTGACTTATTTAGGAATCAAGGTTAAGGAATTTAATTGTATTTTATTTTTAAGTTCAATCACACAGAAGAGTAAACAACCAGAAAAAAACTGTTTCAACAAGGAAGCAATTTGTTTCTAAAGTGTTTCCAAATGTGAATAGCTATTGATAATCTACCACATAGTACATGTCTTGGGGATATAGAGCCCTCTGGCTTTCACTCCTAATTCTGTCCTTCTGGGAAATTGCATTGGTCTGTGATACCACAAGTAGGTGGATTGGAACAGAAAGAGGAGTATGTCCAAAACAGCATACCCATCACCAGTGCAAGACCCGGATACTGAAGTTGCATGGCCTATGCACATCCTTTGGTTCAATGACTTAACTTCTCTGTGCCTACTTTCTCATCTGTAAAATAAGGTACTACTAGTACCCAACTTATAGCATTGTTGTGAAAATCAATTGGTAGCAGTTTGAAATAGAATGATTAAAATTAAAGTACATTTTCATTAATCATCTTTGTCCTCTCTCCCCACCCCCAGCCAAAAATGCTGCATATGATATAGAATACAAATTATAAAAGGAAAACATGGAACACTGGTCAAGCAAAATGTATTTCTCTGCTGGTAATTTTCCCCTTCTCTAAACTCCAGATATTAAAAACTAATTCTCTCAGTTATTCATTGCTGGCAGAGATGATTAATTTAATCTTTATAGATAAAGTAAAATGTTTGGACGAAAGGAGCGAACACTCTGCTGAGGCTAATTGTAAGGCACATTTGGGTGAATAATTCATTGTGTGCAGTATAATGATATCATAGATGGTTAGCCAAGAACAAACATCAATTCTATAAAGAGAATTAAGCTAAAACCAAGTCCATTTGGCAGCAGAAAATAGATATAGCCCTTATCGCCAATATGGATCTTATTTTGGTAGATCTTAGCATGTCCAGGAAAGATTCCATTTTTACCAATTTCTGAAAACCTGTCATGTGTGCCTTTATTTCTTCTCAGTATAGATTCTCCACATTAAGCAAAAATATCTACAATAGACCCTTGTGGTTAGAACTGTGTTAGAGCAAGAGAGACATTGATAAAAACCCACACTGCTACTAAGCTTGGGAGCCTTGGGCATGGGACTTAATTGTCAGAAGCTTTTAGTTTCTCACCAGTAAAGTGAAGAAAACGAAACCTCAGGTTGTTGTGAGAATAATACGAGATTTATTTAAAACATCATTTAATAGATTGCTGGGTTTATAGTAATTACTAAATCATGGAGGAATATGGGAATATATTATATATGTACATGTACATGTGTATGTATAAATACATACACACATTCTAAACAATATTTCCATGTGTTGTTTCTTCTATCATCTAGCTATCTTCACTTTTGCCACCCAGCCCTGTTCATTTCTTTTTTTCAAGGCATTGTTTTTTTCCTTCCTTCTGCATGTTTTATATCCTCATCAACAAATACAAAAAGAACACAGATGGAAAGATTCTTTCCCTCATAAGTAGCTAAAAATGCAAATTAAAGTACGCTGGAAACCAGGATTAAAGAAAAAACAACACAAGCTGATGTGGCTAAGATACTGTCAATACTGCCAAACTGGTACAATCTTTTTGCAAATCAATATTTCAAAAGTAAGAGCCATTAATGTATCCATAGACAGCACTCCTTCTCTGAAAGTGTATCCCAAAGAAACAATTCACTGAAAGATAAATTATAGTGAAACAATTAATATCTTCATGGATAAATCTAAAATTGCAAAATAAAAAAGAAAGCCCAAATGGGAAGTTGTATAACCTATGGCACAAAACAATGAAATATCACATGGTCATTAAAAAATGCTAATAATAAAGTACATAAAAAATATTAATATATGAAAAATATTTGTGATAATGTAAATATAAGTAAGGTGATAAATTGTATATCCTGTGACTAAACTTCATATACATGAAATTTAAAGCAAAAAACAGCTTTCAGATAGGTGAAATTATGTGCAATTTTTGCAATCACAATTTTTTGGAATTTTTCATGCTGGTTTTTCTTTACTGAAAAGTGAGGATTTAAATCTGATTTACTCTGCAAAGGCTTTCTAATATACTCAAGTTACACTTATTTTCTTCCCTTTAAAAAATACGATATAATTTAGTTTTAGTGTTTATTCTGAACCTTACATTATATTGTTTTTATCACTCTCTACTTATTAATAACTTCTCCCATGTTAATCTCTTTCCAGAAAGATTCTGAACACTTCAAGGAAAAAGGTTGGATAATTTCCATTTTAAAAACATATTACAATACCTAGCCTAGAACCAGAAACTCTAAGTATGTTTTTAAACCTTATGTCCGAATTTCTAAGGGCCTGATGGGGGTAGGTGGTACCTTTATTCTCTCTGACAAAATCCGGGTTAACACTGAATGCAGCTATAGTGCCCGATGGTTGAAAAGAGCCCACTACTTCTGCATCTGAGAAACCCAACCATATATGAATGGGACTGGATTGAGGGTGAGGTATATATTAGACTTGTGTTGCTGAGGGTAAAGAAATGAATAAATGGGTTATGTAATCAGAAAAATCCAATCATTACTTCAACACCTCAAAAGAGGTTCAGAGCAAGAAATAATAATGTCTTTTAGCTCAATTATACAAGATGCCTTAAAGGGTAAAGTTATATGTTTGCTGAGACCACTCCCTCTTTTGCAACCTGACAAGATAGAATGGAAGGCTGAAATCCTGGGTGACCTCACCCTGAGAAATATTTTTATAAAATATAATGATGGACTAGGCTAATCATAAATGACTGGGTGGGATGCTAGCAATGTGGCAGTATCTTCTGAGTTGTATATCCTTTTGATGTAAGCGACCTATTTTTAAAGAACAGAGTGAACTGTGATACTGTGATTTATAATCCTATTTCCAGGCACAGAGTTCCTAGACCCCTTGGTATTAAAAAGAATTGATAGTAAATGTGAATGAATCACAAAGTATCACCAAAGTACTTAGACAAAATCGATCTTATCAATATGAGAACTGGTTAATGAAACCAAAATATTTATTAGACACCTTCATACAGTCCCTAGTTTGAACTATGGATATGGAAATGCCTTTTGGGCTTGGTTCTCTTGATCACTTCAAGGTTCATGTTTTTGTCTGTGCTGAAGTCTGGTGTCATTAATGCACTGGCTCCTACAGCTGTTCTTTCTGCCCTCCACACTTCCAGATGTGTTCATTTCCTTGTTCTTTCCAAAACACCATTCACCCAAGTTATTTGTGTATGTATCAGTCTGACTAAAGATTTGGCAAAATAGACACACACACATAACCAACCCCCCAACACACACACGCAGTGGAAGCTTTTGAAAATTAAGTATTAGACACTCCTTGTATCAGTAAGAGTTTAGTCAAGAAAACAGAAACCACACAAAGCATTCCAACAGAGAGAATTTAGTATAGGAAATTAACTAAACAGGCATTAGAGATGAGCAACTGGATGTACAAATGAACAATGGACTGACCATCTATGACAAAAGAATTCTGACCCACAACCTCTGCAGTAACCAGTGGAGGAAACCAAACCACAACCTCTGGAGCAATCAGCCCAGAATGGTCAGAACTTGGCCAATGACTACCAGCTTCCCTATTTCTTTTTTATCCCTCTTATCCCCTTTGGGGAGTGTATTTCAAACCAAATTTGCTCCCCAAACTTAATCACATGTACTAATCACCTTCCCTATGCCAACAACCTCCAATGTGGGCATACCTAAGACTTCCCTTTCTTCCACTCTTCTGTCTGTCTTGGGGTCTCTGCCAAACACAAGTGATGGTGGCTGACCCTCTTGTTATAGAATCTTGTTTGTTATAAGTATATACACTGGTAATATTTCGGGTATCTCAATTACTCAGATGCATGATAATCTATCCATGCTCTCTTCACTACTAGAATAGAATCATTAGTGCCTTTGAATATAATCAGATATAGCACTTTCTGAATAAATAGCCTCAGTTTGTTCTTAATTGGGTGGTTTTTATTTATTTCCATAGTGGAATGAAAAAAAAAAAAGGAGGGATACACCAATGTAAAACAAAGTTAATAAATGCAGGATGTAGATACTACCCCTAGATTTGGGGAACAAAAGGGATAATATCAGACTTAAAAGCCCAGATCCCAGAGTCGAGAAAGACCTTTAGGAGGGGGAGGGGGTTGCCATGTGGGTGATGTTAGAAAATCAGGGTCTTGGGGAGAATAGGGCTTACAGTTGGGGCTGTAAGGGTATAAAGGTGCTGCTTCTCTAGTGCTGGTACTAGTTGCAATGAGGCTGGTTTTGGAAGTTCCAAAAAATAGAGACTGGAGCTGACTTCTGCTACTTGAATGAAGAATTAGTCTGGGGGATAGTCACAGTAATAGCAAATGGGCTTCAGTGACAGGAATAGCAAACAAAAAGGTAGGAGCAAGTCTCCAGATTCAATCTGGCAAAATCTAACAAAGGCAGCCGACAAAGGAAAAGGTATTTTGCAGCATCCATGAGTCAGCATAGCAAAGCAAAGCATAGAAGGGCAACAAGTGAGAAAGATAATTACTTCATAATTAACACACTTCTGTCCTTAAAATAATTTCGGACACCCACCTTGCCAAAAGCCATTATTTTGCTTTTTCTTTTCTTGTTTTCTCATCCTTTCCCTGATCCACTTTATTTTCTCCAACCACAAGAAGACTTTTCTCCAAGTCACAAGAATCTTGACTATTTCTTTCTTGCATTATATCCTCCTAAACTCTGACCAGAGAGACTCTGCACCCCAAGTCAGCCAATCAAGCTTTACAAAATGCTGTCGACTCTAGAAGGAAATGATGCCACTCCCTTAGGGGACAGAAGAAGCTTCAGCCAACTGGGATTTCTAAAAGACTTTCTGTCCTTGTTTATTTTATTATGCATGTTTCCACGATATCTGCGCATATGTGCCAGCAGATGCTAGGGTGGCTGCAAAGGTGAGGTTTCTAGAAGGAGGTAGGCACTTTGCAGTGTTTCACTGTGAGAAAATGCATGTTTAACAAGGGCAAGGGCAGGAAGAGTCTGTGACTGAGGAGGGTAGATGCATGTAGATTCAGGGAATGAAGTCAAGGTCGGGAAACTATCAGAAATTCCATAACGGCAGAAGCATTTTCTTTTTCTTTTTTTCTATTTGCTTTTTAAAGCAAGGCATTTTGCAAAATACATGTTTGTTGTTGTTGTTTTTTTAAAAAAAAACCCAGTATGTTAGTAAGCAAACAAGTAAAATCCCCTCTCATCCTCCATTGTTTCCATCTCCCAGGTACATCCACTTTAGTCTTTTTTCAATGAGTGGTTCCCTCCCACACTGACTTTGAATTTGGTCCCAGGACTTGCTTTAGCCAACGGGATAACAGCAAATCTGACACAAGTATGAGCTTGAAAAGCATTAGGGTTTGCCCTTTCTTGTTGCTGGGAACCTTTCCACTATCAACAAGACTAGTCTTGCCTCCTGGAAAATGATTGACTATGTGGAGAGAGGACCCAGCCACCTAACCATCCTGCCATTCTAGCTGAGGCCCGGACATGTGACTGGACATGTGAGTGACATCATCATAGACCATCCATCTCCAACTGAGTCAGAACAACTTCCAAACCAATCCACTGAATCATGAGAACTAATAAACATTGTGTTAAGTAACTAAGTTTTGGAGTGATTTGTTGCACAGTAAAGTGAACTCATAAAGATAGACTGAAATAGAAAGATATAAATATATAAACATCAAACGATTTGTATATATGCATTTGGATATGTTGTTTTTTAAAATACTTTTAGTTATAATTACCTGAATAGTATATAACTACATTCTCTAAAAACTCCAAGACTACACATAAGGCTAAAGAATCCTTTAATCAGTAGCCTGGCATCCCAGTTCCATGGCTACTGTCATCAGTAAGTATGCATCCTTCTGGATCCATGCCAGCTTTGTGAATTAGAAAATATAAAATTTTACTTTCTTCACTTTTACTTTATTCAGTCAACATGGGGATATGTCTCAGAAATATACCCATGCCAGTGAGCATAAATCTATTCCTACATACATACCAGACTGCTATGCCTCCTAAAGCTTTATGACATAATTTGAAATCTGTTAAATCAATTTATTATTTTTCAAAACTTTCTTTATCATTTTTTACACTTATTCTTTCACTTGAATTTTAGACTTACCTGGTCAAGATAGAAGAAAAATCTTGTGGGGTAATTTTGGGGGATTCTATTAAATTTATTAAGTTTGAAAGAAATGATGACTTTATTGTATTGCATCTTCCCATTCATGAACATATTATATTTCTTTTTTACTTAGGTCTCTATACCACCTTTATCAAATTTTTATAATTTTATACACATTATTATTGTACATTTATTTCTAGATTTCTCTCTCATTGCCTTATATTTTTCATTGCTATCAGAAAAAGGATCTTCAAACCTATTACATTTTACTGGTATGTAAGAAAGTTTTAGATTTTTGTCATCATTTATTTTGTCAGGCCACAATGCTGAACTGTTATTCATTCTAATAGAAAAATTAGGACAATCAACTGACAAACTCTATAGATGACCTTATCACTTATAAATAATGACAGTTTGGTTTCTTCCTTTTAGTAAATATCCTTCATTTTTTTCTTATCTTATTAATGTGGAATTCCAGTGCAATATTGAGTAGCAAAAGAATTAGCAGGCATTTTTATCTAGTTATTGACTTTAATGGGAATGTTTCAATTCACTATTGACCATGATGTTTGCTGTAGGTCACTGTTTGGAATTTCATATCAAATTAGAGTTGCTTCTTCTTAGTTCTCATTTGCTTACAGCATTTTTTTAAAAATTAAGAATGGCTGGTAGGTATCATCACATGCTATTTATCTCTTGAGATGATTAAATAGTTTTCCTCTTTATGTACTAAATTACAATGTTAATAAATTCTAATATTAAACTACTCTTGCATTCCTGAGATAAACCCTACTTAATCATATTGTATTATTTTCTAATACATTGCTATGCTCTATTTATTTTAGATATTACACATCTATTCACGAATGAAATTGTTTGATAGTTTTATTTTCTTATTCTCTTCTTATCTATTTTTGACTAGATATTTTAATTTTTAATATCTATTTAAAGCCAGATATGTTAATATTTACTGTTTTCTTTTTGGGTTTGAAAATGATATGTTGAGATTAAGGCATTATTTGCCCATGTGTATGTGTTTTATTCCACCAATGACTTATATCTATTAAATTGAGTAAATTTTTCTCATCTATTTATCTATCATATATTCATCTATCTATCTACAATTGGCTTCCCTAAATAATTTCTATTCTTCAAGTAATTTCTATACTTCCAGAACAGCTGCTGAAATTTCTAGTTCTATCTTCAATACCTCTTATTTTTTCTTACATTTTTCCCAGTTTCTGAGATTATAGTTAATAATAATTATAGCTAATGCTTATCTAGCTCTTTACATTCAGGTGCAGTTCCTAGGGCTCTATATGTATAAACTCTATTAATCTCCATAACTACTCACTTCTGGTTGAGTATGATAAGATTGATTCAAGAAAACAAAACCACAGTAGATATTTCAACAGAAAGAACATAAGGAATAGGTGAAGATAGGTTTTTAAGTCGATACTGAAACATTGAAAAAGCAAAATTAGAACACGGAGGTAACCCAGAGGGACACAGAAGTAATGGTGGCAGACAGCAGCTACCACCCTTGTGTCTAGGAGACAGAAAGGAAGATTATCAGGACCTAGAAACTCCATAAGTTGGAGTGCAGATCTCTGAGTAAGGGGTGCCATTCTAGGTAACTAACATAAGGAAGGAAGGGTCTTTTGGAAATGAGGCAGTGCCCCTGGTGTTGATACTGGTGAGGAAATATGAAGAGCCCTGTCCTGGGATGCCGATGCTGAAAGAGGGAAGAGACTAGAACCAGCTGCTGCTGCCAGGATTACTTCCTGCTGTGAGGACAAGGGTGACAGGAACAACAAGTAAATAAAAGGTTCTTACCCCTGCCTCCTGCCTCTTAGTTGTGCTTTTGTGCTATCAGCATAACAACTTACCTAACAAAGTGTTAGCCCCAGTTTTATGAAGAAGAATATTACAAAGTATATTTGGAGCGCAGAGAAAATAGCTTAGTAATAAGCACAAAACATTTAAATAATTTTTCCAATGTTGCACAGATAGTAATGACAGACCTAGTATTCAAATCCAGGCAGTCTGTTTATGGAGTCTTTTCTCTCAACCACCACACAATGCTGCCTCTCCAACTATTTGAAATCTAGAAAATTCCTAGGCTCAGTATTCCAGCTCAGTACTTTCTCTTACACGATGGCCTTCTTTTCAGCCCAGGTACTGAGTTTTATTTCCATGATGACGCTTTTAATTTTATTATCAGGTTGATTTTATTATGGGTAGATTATCTTTTTATATGTCTAAGGATCTAAGTTGAACTTACTTTAAACTTCCTGTTCTGCTTGTTCTTCCAAGTTTCTGTCCTTCAGATTAAGGTCTTCTTTTGCTGGGGAACAGCAAAGCATTGGCTTTTGTCAAATGATTGGTGATTGACTCTTGATGTGCTCTCATCTTTGTAGCTGAAAGGCCTTACTGGGTTGCCTGATGGATCTGTTTATGAGGAGGGCTGAGATGATCTGCCATGGCACACGCCCTGAGCAGCTTTCACTGGGGATAGAGAGGCTTGGGATGATATGCCACTGTTGCGGTACCGAGGCAGTCAGCACTACCCCATTTCTTTGACTCAAATCCCTGACTGCATAACTTCCCCCTTCCTCCCTGAGCCTGACACCCCTCTGGCTGCTTTCCAGCCTAAGCAAGTGGGATAGGCAGAAGCTGACCTGCTATTCTTATTACCCAGTTGCTTACTCTTAGAACCTCTCTCGATCCCAGCATCCATACATATAAACTCCCTTGGTACTGCTCCCAACTTTTTTAACAGAAAAATCTGCTCTGTGTTTAGGGACCTTACTTTTTCTGATCATTTTCCTTTTATTTCTCATTTTTCAGAAATGTTTTATATATTCTGATCCATCAAGAGTTCTCCTTCTTGATCTACATGTGGTTGTGAATTTTAAAAGGAAAATACGTTATCATATCTATAGATTTTGTATGGAATGGGAAGGCTATAGTCGTGCTAAGTCTGCCATCTAGAATAGAAATTCTGTATCTCTTTTTTTTTTTTTGTAAAAAAAAAAAGTGATACTGGTACCCATAATGTTTCGCAAATTATTTTTTTAATGTATCAATAAAACACAGGCCTGTTTCCATGAAAGTAGACATATATTATTTGAATGGCTGCAAAAGTATTCTAGATATAAATGTGCCACATAGACATTCTCCTACCAATGGCCATTTTAGTCCATTTTCAATTTTTACTATTACAAATAACACTGCAGTGAGCATCCTCATATACTTTTAAATTATTTCTATAGAATGGATTTTTCAGTGTATATTTGTAATGTCACAGGGAATGTTCATGGGACATGGTTTTCAAAGAAATAAATAGATGATTCTTTCTTTTTATGTTTTTGTTAACACCAAACTGCATCAGTTCAAGATTCTCTTTCTAGCATGTTTCATCATCTGGCTATTTCAGTGCAGAGAAATGGCCCTGGAGAGGTCAGGCCCATTATCCATCAGTGTCCTCCTTGAGTCAGGGAAATAGCACTAGGACAGAGAAGGATATTTGAAGACATGGAGAAATGGAAGGCCAAAAAAGAAGCATCACTCATGTATTCCTAGAACATTAAAAAGTGGGTCTATAATACCAGTTGATAAATAAATGAAGAAATTTTTTCTTCATATAAATGTTTACTTGGCTGTATATAGAGAAATAGCATGCCCTAAAGTTAGACTATCTTCAGAAACTTCACATATACCAAGAAATATTTAATCAATCCTTTTTAGCAAAGAGGTATCCTCTTCACATCTTAAATTCCTCCTCTCAGTAGATTCAAACCCCAATGTCTGATGTTGTCATGCTATTTCTAAACATTTTACCACCCCTATTCTGGATGTCTATTTTGCCATTAAGACTTCCAAATCCCGTTCCTTTCTTTTATCCATAAGCACAAACTCAAAAATACCTGTCAGAATCAACATCTGTTAGACCTACCAGAGTAAGCCTAGCAAGAAAAGTTATTAATCTGCAATGAGCTGATTTATAGCATATGGCAAAAATATCATTAGAATTTACCAGAAATATGTTCTTCATGTATGATTTGCTATTTTCCTTAGAAACTATAAGAAAAGCAAAAACAAGAGAAGAAAAAGAGAAAAGAAAAATGAGAAACAATCACTGTGACAGATTATATATTCCAAAAATGTTCACAGCCATATTTCAGTTCCATAATCTCAGAACTTTGGCACTCTTCTCAGCAAAATGCAAGCTAAGCATGGGTGGTACGTGTCTCTAATCCCAGCTACTTGGGAGGCTGAGGCAGACGATTGCTAGAGCCCAGGAGTTGAAGCTGCAGTGAGCTACGATTGTGCCACTGAAGTCCAGCCTGGGTGACAGAGCAAGACCAAGTCACCTTAAAAAAAAAGTGGAATCTAATTTCTACCCCTTGAATGTAGGTCATTGTGACTGCTCAATGAACAGAAGGAAGGACACTTGTGACTTCTGAGGCTAGGACACAAAAGGTGGTACAACTCCCACCTGGCTCAGCTTTTTGGAACACTCATTTTTACATCATAGCCACCGTATTTTGAGGAATCCCAGTCTACATGGAGAGGCCAGTTGTAGGTGATCTAACTGACAGTCCCAGATAAGATCCCAGCTGGTAGTCATTATCAACCACCAGGCATGTGAGTGAATAGTTTTCAGATGATTCCAGCCTCCAGCCTTAGTATCTTCCACCTGAGGCCTCAGACAACATAAACTGTAGAAAATCTATCCCTCCTGTGCTGTTGTGGTGGAGTCTTATAGTTTCATGTTGCTGCAACATCCATTTTGAATATAGGTTTAACTGTCTCATACCAGAAGCAGAGCTTAGTAACCCTGGACAGTTTCCTGTTCTCTACCACCTGCCAGTTCTTCAATGCAATCGATCCAGATACCTTCCTTATACAACCACATCCTGGTGACCCTACGGGACAGCTAGATACAACCTACTTGACCCATCCCACTGATCCCCACATCCCACGTGGACTGTGCAGATATGCCACAGTGACCACCTCTCAGTCACAGCGTGACTTCAGGGAAATCATGCCTGCTTGCTATAAACCCACCAACTAGAACTCCCTGAGGGAAACTTGCTTGGCCAATGCCTTGAACCCCAATAAAAGCTTTGGCCCACAAGTCTCTTGCACATTCTCATTCTTCTCTCTTCTCTTCTCTTCTCTTCTCTTCTCTTCTCTTCTCTTCTCTTCTCTTCTCTTCTCTTCTCTCTTCTCTCTCTTCTCTCTCTCTCTCTCTCTCTCTCTCTTTCTTGTTCCACAACTGCTGATTGAGTATGTATGCACCAGGTACTCCCCCCACCTGTTGGCCCTACAAGGTATGCTGCCCTCTTCTCTCTGGGATCTGTGAGTAATATTAATACAATGCTTCTGTTATTTCTAGTGTTTTGTTGAGTTGCTTATTCTGCATCTCATTTGTCCAGCACATCCAAACCTAACTTCTTTCTAGGTCAGGGCTCTTCTAGAGAATGGCTGTGTTGGTAGAAATAGGCAGGATACATGCCAGACAAAAGCCACAAGGGTATCTTCCAGTATAAACAAGTTTTCTATGACAGGGACACCTGGTCCTGCATCAGACAATTGAGCATTAGGCTGTTGGCCAAAAGAAAGAAGTATCCTATGTGATCACATAACATGTGGTCTTTTGTGACTATATTCTTTCGCTTGGCTTGTGTTTTCAGGGTTCATCTGCATTGTAGCATGTATCAGTATTCCATGTACTTTTGTGACTGGGTGGAGTTCTGTTGTGTGGATGTATTGTATTTTGTGCATTTGTCAGTTGATGGACAGTTAGGTTGTTTCCATCTTTTGGCTACTGTGAATGGTGCTGCTCTAGGCACTCACACTGAAGAAAACAAAAAGCAGCATCTTGTGAAAGGCACACTGTAGACACCTACAACCAATTCCTGGAGCCTTATCAGGGCAGGACTAGAGTTTACAGCCACTCTTCTAAGAGATACTTCCAGACCAAATTAAAGGAAAATATAACAGCTCTGTTCAAATTTATGACACATAAAGAATCTGTAATAAATGGCTGTTTATGCCATAAGGTTTATTCTCCCATTTTAAAAATTGTGATGAAATATACAACATAAAATGTGCCACCTTAATCATTTCTAAGTTTATAGTTCAGTGGTATTAAATACATTCATATGGTTGTGCAACCATTGTCACCACCCATCTCCACAATTCTTTCCATCTTGTAGGACTGAAACTTTATATGCATTAAACAAGAATTCTCCATTGACAACTACCATTCTACTTTCTTGTCTCTATGATTTAGACCACTTTGAATCCCTCATGTAAGTGGAATCATGCCGTATTTGTCTTTCTGTGACTGGCATCAGCATAAGCATTATGTCCTGGAGTTTCTTTCATGTTGTAGCATATGTTCAGAATTTCATTCCTTTTTAAAGCTGAGTAATATTTCATCGTGTGTATATACCACATTTTACTAATCCATTCATCTGTCAGTGGACATGTGGGTTGCTTCTACATATTAGCTATTGTGAATAATGCTGCAATAAACATGGATATAAAAATATTTCTTTAGGACTCTCTTGTCAATTATTTGAGTCATATACCCAGACTTACCACCATCTGTCACAGGGCTCTGGTTTCTTCACATCCTTACCAACATTTGTCATTTTCCTTTATGATAATAGCTATCATAATGGCCTCGTAGGATGAATTAAGAAGTATTTCTTGTTATTCATTTTTTTTGGAAACGTTTGAGAATGATTAGTATTAATTCTTCTCTAAATATTTGGTAGAATTCACTAGTGAAGCCGTCAGGTATAGGGCTTTTCTTTATTGGGGGATTATTGATTACTGGCTCAATCTCCTTACTAGTTACAGGTCTACTCAGATTTTCTATTTCTTCATGATTTAGTCTTAGTAGGTTTTCTGTTTCTAAGAATTTGTCCATTTCATCTAGATTATCTGATGTGTTGACATACAGTTGTTTATAGTACTCTCTTATAATCCTTTTTATTTCTGTAGAATTGCTAGTAATGTCTCCAATTTTGGGGATTTGGTTGGTCGTTTCAAAGAACAAACTCTTGGTTTCATTGATTTTTCTCTTCTCTATTTGTTTATCTCTAATCTAATCTTTGTTATTCCCTTACTTTTGCTAGCTTTGGGTTTAATTTGTCCTATTTTCAGTTCGTTAAGTTGTAATGTTAGGTTGTTGACTTGAGATCTTTCTTTATTTTTAATGTGAGCATTTAGAGTTATAAGTTTCTCCACTTGCATTGATTTATGGACCCTTTTTCCCACCTTATCACCCACAAGCTGTCTTCAAGTTGCTCTAGGAACACAGGCACAGCTGCCTGTCACGTGTCTGAGGGTGGGAGATGGGTAGCTGCTTCTGTGCCAAGAGCTGAAATTGACTGAAATTAACCATAATTTATCATCCAAGCCTTCAATGGACTCCAGAGATCCAAAATAATTATATCAGACAGATTCTGCCTGTGCAATTGCTGTTTAGGTGAGCAGACAGATGCCTGGTGCTCCCTGCTCCTTCGTCTTCCCAGAATCTGCTTCTTTTTTATGCCACTAAATTTTGCCAAAATTTTTTTGGGTAGTAATAAGTGTAGAAACCTTAAAAATATAGAAGATTTGC
Organism: Cheirogaleus medius; assembly: GCA_008086735.1. Lineage (NCBI taxonomy): Eukaryota > Metazoa > Chordata > Mammalia > Primates > Cheirogaleidae > Cheirogaleus > Cheirogaleus medius. The sequence goes on along the minus strand of VBSM01001979.1, from coordinate 19,217,822 downwards.
CTTATGCTATTGAAAAAATAAATATTAGAGGATGTATGTTTAAAACACTAGGTATGAACAGGGCCGAACATACACACCTTTCTACCATAGATGCTAATTCTAGGGTAGATTTAATGCTTTTACTAGAGATAAGAATCATCATACAAATGGATTTTTTTAAAAGATAAGGGTCTCCCTATATTCCCCAGGTTGGTCTTGAACTCCTGAGCTTAAGGGACCCTCCTGTCTCAGCCTGCCAAGAAGCTGGGATTATATGCACGCGGCCCAGCTCATATCAATGGATCTTAAAAGTTTTAGGCAGGCACCTTTTCCCATCTTTGGAAATGTTTAAAATAGCAATAGGTTCTGTTCCTATTTAACTGAACATTGTCTTTGCTATATTTTAAGGCATTTTCTCTGAGGTTCCTATCCAGTGACTTGTCAACTTTGACCTCCACTGCTTAGTATAATTTTTTTTTTTGCTGAGATTTCATTTCTTTTCCTTAGCACCTGCATTTACTGTTAGCTTTGGTAAATTTCATGAGAATTAATGATTTACTTATTTAGAAGGAATTGATGTTTATTATTTAGTGAGTATATTTTGGAATGCCTTAGGCTCATCTATCAATGCTTCCTTCTCCTTACCTGGTAAAAAAAAAAAAAAAGCAGTAAAGGCTTTACCTAAGTCATATGTTAGGTCAACCCTTTGATAAGAAATCATACTGTTTACTTGAACTAAAAGCTTGATGCAAGAGCTAATGGAAAATTTTCTCCCTCTGTCACTGTTTAAAATGCTCAGACAGTTAGTTGTGTGTGAGGCATATATTCAATCAAAGATCAAAATCCACATTCATTTATGGTGTCTCCACATCTGCAAATCTGTTTTGGTGATGAGTTTTAATAATTTAAAAATATTTACACTGCAGCTAATTCTATCTGCCTGCATTTATAACACCTACCATGCTATTTATGGGCAAAATAATGAAATTTCACAGAGGATTAATTTAACGTTCTCAGAGGAATTTTCTACTTCTGTTTTTTCTTTAAATATCCAATATGGCTGTGAGAAGGAAGGTAAAAAGGTCTTGAGAAACTGGATTCTATTCCATTGTTTGGGTTGTATCTAAAGCAGAGAAGAGATATTTCTCTCCCATGTTTCACAGACATAAAACTTTCTGCTGATCTTTGCTGCTTTATTCCTTAATATAGACATAGGGAATAAGATGCTGCTGTTCATTTTAAAGATGAATGTGTTGGCAAGCTGTTAGGATTAAATACCAATTTGCAACTTGCTGGGCTAAATAGTTCAGTATTACTTTTAAGTCACTACCACATAAATAGCAATTGCCAAAAATGATTGAACATGGGAAACATGTAGCATTGATAATCTACTCATTCTGTCTTGGAGATACTAGCAGCTACTTTGTTCATGGTCTGGGTGTGTGTGTATGTATATATGTAAATGTTTAAAAAATGAAAAGGTCTGTTTTTTCTATTAATGAAAAGTTTGCTTTCTAAGAGAAATTACATAAAAACAAGAGAAGCCTTTGCCCCCTGGAGTTATGAATAACCCTCTTGCTAGGCCACGTTTTCTTCCAGATAGTTGCAGAGCTGAAAGAGTGGAACACAGCACACAACAGCTTCTTCTGCCCATTTAAAAGTAAACTATAATAAGCTTCTCATCTCAACCAATCTTCCTTTTCCATAGTTTCCTATCTTTCTACTGCTGTCATAACACAATCATGTACATAAGAGACCTCTGAAAATTTGGACATTGCTAAAACAACATCATTCAATTCTGAGCTAAAATATAAGTGCCTAGAAGCACATGCATGTGCTCATATAGGATGTGTTTGGGGGTTTGTTTTTGGTTTAAACTAAGTTTCCTTGATTTCAGGTTGTACTTCATATTCCAACCCATGGGTAGAATTACCAAGGTGTGTTTATTAGGCAATTAATCTCATGCTTTCCAGTCATTATGATAGAATTTTTGAAGTATCTATAATTTCCTTTCTTCCTTCTTATGTACCACTACAAAATATCCTCCACCCAGTCAACACTTAACTGCGATCTATGATATGTGACCAAATCTACTGGTGAAGTTATCTGTTTATGCAAGAAATAAGTGCATACAGATTTGTAAGATATTTAGTTTTTACTCCACATTCACAGTTATTTTTCCTTTAAAGAACTCAGGGTATTATACTAAGGCCATTCAGGAGGCAAGTCTTTTTGGTACTTTTTCCTTTAAGAGCAACAACCACCACTAGTGTTACTATCATCACATTTTTTTTTATTTCAGCATAATATGGGGGTACAAATGTAAAGGTTACATACATTGCTCTTGCCTTCTCCCTCCCCCCGATTCAGAGCTTCAAGTGTGTCCATCCCCCAGACAATGCACATCGCACTTATAATGTATCATCACATTTTTTGTGGACACCTACTACATGTCACACACTGTTCTAGATGCTAAACATATGTCGTCTCCTTAATCCTTGTGAAGAGGATATTAGCCCTCTTTTACACATGAGGAAATATAGTCACATGCATAGAGGAAACAGCAAAAATGTTGATGTCAGACAGATCATCTAAGTTGCCTAGATAAACTTTAACTTCTGATTTTTTCCCTTGATTTTTTAGATTACAGTCATTCTCACTGATATGCTGAGGCTTTTAACTAACCAAGGAATGAATTTTATGTGTATGTTTTTATAGATGCATTTAAATTCTGAGCCACCTAAAAATATTTTTTGTCCTCATTTTAAAGTTTTCTAGATATTATGATTGAATCTGTGGTTAATCAAGAGTTTCACACATTTCACTTTAAATCATTGTCTCATTGAAGAAAACCTAACAAGTACCTGGATTGAGGTTGATTTTAAGCCATTGTGTCTCTTGGCATCCTTGTTTTTCAAATAAAGTTCTGCCAATTTTTTCACTAACACCTTTAAGTCAAGGCATTTAACTGATACTAATTCAAAAATAATTTTAAAAAAGGTCACTATAGGGTATACAAGGAAATTTTAAATCTCGGCTATGGAAAGGCAGTGTGTATATACAGTCTTTAAGGATTAATGGAAGACATTAGTCCAGACATAAAATGCTCCTTGGTAAGATGTTAAAGCCTTCATCTGGCCCAGCATAAGAGGAGTCTTTGAAGCTTCCTCAGGGCAGAAGTGTATGCAATAAAATATCACACCTGTTTGCTCACAGAGGCAACCTTCTATGGTTAGAACTTCCTAACCTAATTTGGCCAGGTCTCTGTGATAGCCTGTGTCCAGAAAGGAAAAGCTGTATATTGACCTGTGATAAATAGCTCACACTACCAGAGAGTCTTCCCTTTTCATCTTCTGTTCTCAGATGATCACAGTAATCTAGAGAGAACATTATTTTGTGCTTAAGGGTACCTTTTTCTTCTGAACACTTCAAAGTGAAACTGTCATTAAACCTGAGTGGCAGTCATTATTTGCCCAAGACTCAAGTGAGTATATGAATTGTAACAGTCTAAATGGCAAAGGGCTTGGCTACTGACAGAATTCTGAACCTTAACTCTGAACCTATCCATTGTCATGCAGACATTGGAGACAGATTTTATATTTGGAAGTTTCAGTAGGAGAGAGATGTTCTCTAAGTGTGGTCAGAGTTTGTACCTTCAAAAATACTCAACACACATTTGTTGAATGCCTACCATGTGAAATGTAGGCCCTGAGCCAAGTCACTCTATGGGAACTGTTTTGGAAAAGAAAGTATTTTCAGAGGAGAGGATAAGCCCATGGTTATTAGCAAGCACTTAATAGTTGGGACTTTAAAGAATAGAAGTGTGGTCCCACACTAAAGTTGTCCAGTTGGAATTAAATGCTGGAAACAACATGGGAGTACGGTACAGCTAATTCCACACCCTATAGTCAAATACAGAACACCTAATTAGAAAAGACTTTACTAGAAACACAATTCCCTCTAGTTTGAAGTGCCTTAAGGGGAATGTTCACAATTTTTCATAGAGATCCAAACCCATGGTTTGTTAGAAGTTGCTATCCTCCTATTTCACTGAATATTAGCGAGACTATTTTACTTTTTCTTTTGAATCATTCACCTCCCATTATTTCCCCCTTATGTAACACTTACTCTACTCACTTATCAATTCCATGTCACTGTGGTTTGGAAGTTGAGACGTGAACAATTTCTAAAGAGTGGGCCAAGTCCCTTCCCTCCTCTGAAGGCAACTTGATGATCATCTCAGACTTACCAGACTGTCTGCAATTTATGTCACTTACAAATTAAGGATAAGTACATTTTTGAGGTAAACTATAAGGCCGAAAGAGCCATATTTAAATAACCCTAGGTGAATATCTCTCCTTAGTTATCAATTTTTTAAATTATTTTATTAAAATCTGTGGCAAATAAAGGCACCAAGATTCTCAGCCACTTTGATCATTAATTATCTGCTTTTCTTTGCCATATAATAAAAGATAATCTTCTGCGTTTGTTTTCTTTCATTTGTATATTAAAGAATGATTTGCCTGAATACCTCAGACACCTTACATTTCACATCCTGCTTAGCCTTTCCTGATCAAGAGAGCTTGGGTTTTCTTTTTCTTAGTAGGCCCATTTACTTAGAGACAAATTATATGAAATGATTAGCAAAGATGGCCTTGAGTGATGAACTTGTACCTATGCTGTTTGTATGCATGCCCTTCAACTCAGTACCAATTAATTTTTACTCCATTAATTAAATCATTAGCTCCTTAAGGCAGACAACATATCTGTTTCTCTCTCTCCCCGTCTCTCTCTCTTTCTGTCTTTTCCATGGGGCCTAGTAAAGTGCTATCTACATTGTAATTGCACTAAGGAAAAGGTGCTGGTATACTTTGAAGAAATTGTAATGTAATAATAATAAAACTTTCCATTCTCTTTTCTAGTTTCCTAATCTAAACTCTGTATCTTCCTATCAATCATTCTTATGGTTCCCCTCAGCTCCCTTCTTTTCAATTGTATTCTTCCCCTAAGAAAATGAACAAACCAATGTCAATTTTCAGGTGGCAATCTCATGCGTTTCCACGGCTTTATTTACTATGTACGCAGGTGACAGCCAGCTCATTCCATCAATCACGGAGGTAAATTCCCATGAGTCCCCAAGATGCCTCGATTTATTACCCTTGAACTATTCCCTTAGAGAGATTTATCAAAGAAAGGGTGTTGCAGAGAAACCTAACAACCCTTGCATTGAGGTTCACTCAATCATTCAGATAGTCTAAGGAATCATATTTGTGAAGCCTCTTGATGCATAGAATAATGAAAAGAGAAAAATAAAACTCATACCTAAATTGCACTGGTGAGAAGGCCATGATCGTGGTGATTAAAAATGCAGTGAGTCAGTCAGTCTGAATTCAAATCCCGGCCCGCTGATTAAGGGCTGTGTGATGGGGTCAGTTTTTGAATTTCAGTTTCCTCCTATGTAAAATAAATAAAGAAAGAAATAAGAATACCTACCTCATAGGCTGTTGAGAAAATCAAATGAGATAATGTTTTCTAAGTATGAAACCTGGTGAGCTGTCTGGAACAGGCTGCACGCTCCTAAGACTATAACTATAGTTAGTCTTAGAGGTTGCAAAATGGTCAATCTCATTATGAAAAGGTTTGGTATCCCAGTTCTAGAGATACTTTTAGTTAAATCACATTTTCCAAATCTCTCTGCTGAACATGGTAGAGGAGCATATATATTATCAGACGTAGGCAGTCCTACCTCGCTACCTGCAGTATTATCAACGGGGAGGGGAATGTTCCCATTGCATTTTAAATTTGGCAGGATTTAAAAAATATGTATAGCCAGAATCATAGACTATATGTTAATTAGTACAAAAGCCAATGGAATACTTGATTTTAGGTTCAACTTGAAAATTTCATTTTATTTCTCAGTTCAGTGGGATAGCTAATATTAATTGAGTGATTACTCTGTGCCAGGCACTCGATTCCCTAGCACAAATATTTCTTCATTTAGAAGGATGTTCTGTAGAGCCCCTGGAACCAGAATCTTTGGATAGAAAATAATTATCATTCTTTCTTCTCAAATGAATTAGAATTCAAATCCAGTTCTCCTTTGACTTTGGCTATGCCAACATCTGGCAGCTACTTTGACATGTAGGTCTCACCAGGCCCTTTATAACTCTCTGATTTTCCCCTCACTCTGAAGGCTGTATTTTCATTAGTTCCTCACCAATGTGTAAAGGCTTTAAAGTTTAGTGGATTTTCATAGTCAGATGAGAATCTTCAGGGACCAGCTGTGCTGTTGTGATGGTCATTTGCACCATCACTAGGATGTTTCTTATTTTCCGATATTTATCTATGTGCTAGCAAAGCTGAGGAAGTGTTGGGAGGTTAAAACTGTTAACATTGAATGATATATCTGAAAAGCTTATACATAAGAGTATCTAATGGGCTGCACAGGGCTAAAAGCAGTAGTTTCATCATGGGGGGGAAATGCCTAAAGGTTTTATTTTAGATTCAGATGAGGCAGCAGATCTAGACACTAGCATTTTGTAGCAATACTTGAACTGCCAAACACTCACCAGAAAGTGTGGCCCATGATAGAGGTGGCAATCTATCACGGTAAATGTCACCACAGGAAAGACCTTAAAAGCCAAAAAACAGAAAAGACAAGACACAAAGCTCATCCAAATGGAATTTGCTCTCCAGAGAAATTATAAAATCAGATTATAATTGGGTGACCTCTGCTTTTTACAAGTTCTCAAAAAGCTCTCTAGCCCTGGGCGGTATTGTTATGTCTGTGCATGATTACATAATCAAGTCACCTTACAACAGAGGTAATCTTTGCATGACAAACAGGTTTCCCAGTTCTAACTGATGATGCATGTATTTCAAGCTACCTTCAAGCTGATAAAATTTCCAAGTAGCACCAATAACGGAGGTGGATTGATACCTGGAATCGGTATTAACAAAATTAACACACTCTCTCAAGATTATTTTTTGTAAATAATAATTTTTAAATAAAAAAATACTACTAAAAAGATCACAAGCTGAATGTATCAGCTTCCTTCTTAGACCTAATATTCTTATTTCTATCAATGATATGACAGAAATTCCCTGTTAATATTTTTTCAAACATAAAACTTAAATACAATGCTCATCTGATCAAAAAGCTTCTAGGACTCTTGTTCTAGAAATTAACAGCATAATATTAAATTTTTCTTAATGACCCCAATTCAACTTTCCAAACTTTTCTCCTACCATTTCCACTTACCTCCAAAATTCATACCTAAACCACAGCCACGTGGATTTGTTGCCTTTTTCCCAATATGCCATATACTTTTATTTTTCTGTTTCTTTTTCTTAAAATGACTCAGTCTGCATGAACAATTCTAGGTTATCCTTAAACCACAGCTCAACTACAACTAAAGAGCTGATTGCTTTTCCCTCTATCTGTACATAGTGCCTCTATCAGAAAACTTGCCACATTGCGCTGGCCTATGACCATATCACAGATAGTGATCAACTCTACTTTGTATTCCCAGCACTCAAAATATCATTTGGGAGTCAGTAGATAATATTTGTTTCTGAGAGAATCATTGCCAGAACTGCTGTGTACATCTGTACAGGTTATACACGGCATCACTGTAGGGACTACAATTTAGATAGACTGGAATACAAATAAGAACTTTACAGTTGTGAAGTGCCCACCATGAACAACCTTATATGGCAGCCTCTCAGTCACACATGCTAAACATTCAAACTCCCTCATGATAAATTATAATATTTTCTACATGCCCTCCTCCTTCAGTAGTAGAATCCTGATAGGTAAGGATAAGCTAGATTTTGTTGTGATAACAAACAATTTCACAATTTCAGTAGCTTGACACATAGAAGTTAATTTCTCACATTACATGTCCGATACAGCTTGGCACAGGAACTGTACTCAGCTTAGTCTATCAGGGAACAAGGCTAACAGACGTTCCATCTTTACATAGGAATCCATGATCACTGAGGCATTAAAATCAGCATGTGGCAGATCATGTGCTAGTTCTTAGAGCTTCTGTTTAGAGGCGGCACACAACATTTGCAATCATATCTTACTAGCCGAAGAAAATTACATGGCCATAACTTCAAAGAGGCCAGAGGAAATCCAATTCTACCATGTGCTATAAAAAAAAATAAGATTTGTAAGTATCATTAATTACAAGCATAGTCACATCTTTACTATCTCATAATTTGTCCTATTCCTACCGCATTTAACTATTTTAACTCTTTCTTACATCATCCTTGGATTGTTGCAATAACCTTCTTAGCCTCCCTGCTTCTTTTTTTTCCTCATTTTTCCCTCCTCCTTATCCCTATCACTGACAGATTAGTCACCCTAAAGAACAAATCATTGCTCTTTCAAGAAGAGATTTTTATTTAAAATTTTCAGTAATTCCCCACTGACTACCAAATTAAGCCCCAACTTCTTCCTTCATTAAATCTCTTCTCTTTCATTCACTTCATAAAACAATTTTTGAGTACTTATGGGAATCAGACACTACACAGGACACTGAAAGAACAAAGAAAAATAGTTCCTGAACATAATAGAGCTTCTAATCCAGTAGGTGAGCCAGCCACAAAAAGAAAATGAGGGCTATTCAGTGTGATAAGCTTGGGGCTATAGTGGCATCCTTCAGTGGTAACATCAAGGAGAGATAACTTTGATGGGAGGTCAGCAGAGGCATCTCTGAGGAGGAGTTGTTTAAGGTAGTTCTGGGATTTCAAAGACATGTTTTACAAGCAAATGTATTTGGGGATGAAAGAATGGGGGATGGGTGAGGAACATGGAAGCATGAAAATTTGATATGTTGTAAGAAATATTAATAGTTTTATACACTGGCATAGGGTGAAGGCACAATGGTGTGATGATAGTAATTCTAAGGGGTAGAAAGTACAGCTGGAGAGAAAGATTGAGGCAAGGTGGGAAAGAGAGGAGGCTTAAATGTCAATATTAAGAAGTGTGGCTTTTTGTCCCTTGGGAAATGTGTAATTATCAAATGGTTTTAAGCAGGAATGACTCTTAAGATGGGTCACCCTAGTATTAGTGTGAGAGCAGAATTGGAAGGTCAGGAAATCAGCGGTAACATATCACTGTGTGTGATGGTTAATTTTATGTGTCACCTTGGCTGGGCCACAAGGTTCCCAGATACCTGGTCAAACATTATTTTAGGTGTTTCTGTGAGGGTGTTTAAGATGAGATTAACATTTAAATTGGAGGGTTTCAAGGCCTTTGAGTAAAGTAGATGTCCCTGCTTAATGAGGGTAATCCTCATACAATCAGCTGAAGGCCTGAATGGAACAAGACTGGCCTCCTCAAGCAAGGGAGAATTCTTCAACAAACTGCCTTCAGATTTCACATGTACATTGGCTCTTCCTGGTCCTCACAGCAGAGTGCCTTCATACTCAAACTAGGACATCAGCTATCCTGGGTCTCCAGGCTGCCATTTCTGCAGATTTTGGTATTGAGAGTTGTTCTAGAGGAACAGAATCTTAAAGATCAATCTTCTGAATTTGTTCTGGGGTTTCTGAAATTGGCTTTTTAATTTGATAGATTTGAAGACACCAATGACTCTATTTCCAGTGGTAGAGAGAACACTGAAAGCCCATGGTATAATCTGTCAATAAATCTGACACAAAACATGACTATTGGCTACTGCTAATCAAACACTTATAAAATGCAAGGATTAGATTTCCCATGATCCACCACAGCTTCTTTCTCTTCTGGTCCCAGGCACTTTGGCAGCCATGGGTTACAGTGCAGACATGGCCAACTCCAAGAACCATGTCACACATAACCAGTCCTGAAAGTGGCACAGAAATGGCATCAAGAAGCCCCAATCACAAAGATATGAATCTCTTAAAAGGGCAGACCCAAAGTTTCTGAGGAACATGTGTTTTGCCAATAAGCACAACAAGAAGGACCTGAAGAAGATGCAAGCCAACAATGCCAAGGCCATGTGTGCACACCCTGAAGCTATCATCAAGCCTCATAAAGTCTAAGGAGACTAAGCCTAAGATCCCAAAGGGTGTCAGTCACAAGCTCAGTCAACTAGTCTACATTGCCCACCCAAAACTTGGGAAGCATGCTCATGCAGCCATTGCCAAGGATCTCAGGTTCTGCCAAAACTAAATTTCACATATGAATAAGAAATAAAGACTTTTCCAGGCAAGCAAACACTGAGGGAATTGGTCATGACCAGACCTGCCCTGCAGAAAATACTCAGAACTGCATTATACATGGACCAGCACAATAGACACTCACCAAGAGCTAAGGCTCACAGCTCAAAAACAATAGTACAAGAAGGAAAACAAAGCAATAAGGTACTACCCAACATGATGAACAGAACAGCATCCCACATATCAATTCTATTACCGAACATTAATGGTCTGAATATCCCACTCAAAAGATATAAACTGGCTGAATGGATGAAAAACCACAACCCCAATATCTGCTGTCTCTAGGAAACACATTTAACCCAGAACTCACACAGACTCAAGGGAAGCGATGGAAAAAATATTCCAGACAAACAGAAAGAAAAAGAGACAGGTTGAGCCATTCTCATATCAGATAAAATAGACTTCAAATCAACAATGGTAAAGAAAGACAAAGATGGTCATTATATAATTGTAAAGGGAGCAATTCTACAAAAAGACATAACAATCTTACATATATATGCACTTAACACAAGAGCTCCAAGATTCATAGAGCAAATTCTACTAGATCTAAGCAAAGAGGTAGATAGCAGCATCACTATTGCCAGGGATTTCAATACTCTATTGACAAAGCTGGACAGATCATAGAAGTAGAAAATAAATAAACACTGGACTTAAATTGGACTCTAGAACAAGTGGATCTAACAGACATTTATATAACATTCTACTCCAAAACTACTGAATATACATATTTCTCATCAGCACATGGAACACTCTCCAAGACTGATCATATCTTAAGCCATAAAACATGTCTCAACAATTTAAAAAAAATGAATTCATACCATGTATCTTCTCAAATTACAGTAGAATAAAATTAAAAATCAATTCCAAGAGAAACACTCAAATCTACACAAAGTCATGGAAATTAAACAACTTGCAGCTAAACAATTAGTGGTTCAATAATGAAATTAATATAGAAATCAAAAGATTCCTCAAACTGAATGACAAAGTGGACACAAGCTATCACTCTACAGGATTCAGCAAAAGCATTCCTAAGGGTAAAATTCATAACCTTCAATGCCTACATCAAAAAGACATAAATATCACAAAACAACCTAATGCCACATCTCAAGGAACTAGAAAAGGAAGAGCAAACCAGACTCAAAGCCAGCAGAAGAAAAGAAATAACAAAAGTCAGAGCAGGACTAAACAAATGATCAATGAAACAAAAAGTTGTTTCCTTGAAAAGATGAACAGAATCAATAGACTTTTTGCTAGACTAACCAGGAATAGATGAGAAAGGACCCAAAAAAGTGCTATCAGAAATGAAAAATAAGGTATTATAATTGATACCACAGAAATACAAAATATAATCTGCGAGTATTATAAAAATCTCCATGCACATATCCTGGAAAATGTAGAGGAAATGGGCAAATTCCTGGAAACACACAATGTCCCAAAACTCAATCAAGAAGAAATAGATCCCCTGAACAGACCAATAATGAGCAGTGTGAAATCAAAGCAGTAATAAGAAATCTTCCAACAACAACAACAAAAAAAAACCAGGCCAGATGGATTCACAACTGAATTCCACCAGATCTACAACAATGAGCTGGTACCCATACTGCAGAAATTATTCCATAATATGGAGAAGGAGGGAATCCTCCTCAACTCATTCTATGAAGCCAGTATCACCTTGATACCAAAGTCAGGAAAGGACACACACAAAAAAGAAAATTACAGACCAATATTCCTTATGAATATAGATGCAAAAACCCTTAAGATAATACTAGAAAACCAAAGTAAACAGCACATTAAGAAAATAATCACCCATGACCAAGTGGGCCTCATCCCAGGGATACAAAGATGGTTCAACATATGTAAATCAATTAATGTCATTCACCACATATACAGAAGCAAAAACAAAGACCATATGGTCATCTTAATAGATGAAGAAAAAGTATTTAACAAAATTCAGCACCCTTTCATGATAAAAACCCTGAACAAACTAGGCATGGAAGAAATATATCTTAAAATTATAAAAGCCATAAATGACAAACCTACAGCCAACATCATACTGAATGGAGAAAAGTTGAAAGCATTCCCCCTGAGAACTGGAACAAGATAAGGGCGCCCACTGTTATCACTTCTATTCAACATAGTACTGGAAGTCTTAGCCCGAGTAATCAGACAAGAGAAAGAAATAAAGAGTATCCAAATCAGGAAAGAGGAGGTCAAACTATCACTTTTTGTTGATGATATGATCTTATATCTAGAAAATCCCAAAGACTCCACCAAGAAACTCCTGAAATTGATAAATAAATTCAGCAGTCTCAGGTTATAAAATCAATGTATTCAAATCAGTAGCATTTCTATATACCAATAACATTAAGCTGAGAGTCAACCCAAAGACTCAATACCATTCATAATAGCCACAAAAAATTAAAATACTTAGGAATATACTTAATCAAGGAGGTGAAAGATTTCTACAAAGAGAACTATGAAACACTGAAGAAAGAAATTGCAGATAAGACCAACAAATGGAAAAACTTATCATGCTCATGAATTGGTAGAAACAACATTGTTAAAATGTCCTCATTGCCCACAATAACTTACAGATTCAAAGCAATCTTCATCAACATACCAATGTCCTGTTTCACAAATCGAGAAAAAAATAATTCTATGTTTTATTTGGAACCAAAAAAGAACCCAAAGAGCCAAAGCGATCTTGAATGAAAAGAACAAATCTTGAGGCATCACATTACCAGACTTTGAACTATACTACAAAACTATATAGTAAACAAAACATCATGGTATTTGTACAAAAATGGAGACATAGACCAACAGAGAACTCAGATATAAAACCATCTACCTACAACCAACTGATCTTCAACAAAGCAGACAACAACATACACTGAGGAAAAGAAGCCCTATTCAATAAATGGTGCTGGGAATTAGATAATTAGATAGCCACATGCAGGAGAATGAAATAGTACTCCTATCCCTCACCACTCACAAAATTAGTTCCAGATGGATAAAAGGCTTAAATGAAGGTATGGAACCATAAAATTCTAGAAGTAAATGTAGGAAAAACTCTTCCACATATCAACCTAGGCCAAGAATTTATGACCAAGACCCCAAAAGCAATACAGCAACAAGAAAAATAAAGAAATGGGACTTGATTGAATCAAAAAAGCTTCTGCACAGCTAAGAAAATAATCAGCAGAGCAAATAATCTACAGAATAAGAGAAAATATTCACAAACTATACATCTGATAAAGTGCTAATATCCAGAATTTACAAATATCCCAAACAAATCAGCAAGAAAAAAAGAAACAACCCCATTAAAAAGTGGGCAAAAGACATGAACAGGAGCTTTCCAAAAGAAAATAGAGAAATGTCCAATAAGACATGAAAAAATGCTCCACATCACTAATCATCTGGGAAATGCAAATTAAAATCACAATGGGATATCACCTTACCCCTGTTAAAATGGCTTTTATTAAAAAGTCCAAAAAAAATGGATGCTGATGTGGATGCAGACAGAAAGGAACACTTATACACTCTTGGTGGGACTGCAAATTAGTACAACCTCTATGGAAAACAGTATGGAGATTTCTCAAAAAACTAAAAGTAGACCAACCATTTGATCCAGCCACTATTGGATATCTACCCAAATGAAAATAAGTCATTTCATCAAAAAGACACTTGCACTCAAATATTTATGTCAGCACAACTCACAATTGCAAAGATGTGGAATCAACCCAAGTGCCTATCAATTCATGAGTAGATTAACAAAATATGGTATACATATACCATGGAGTACTACTCAGTCATAAAAGAATAAATTAATGTCTTTTGCAGCAATTTGCATGGAACTAGAGACCATTATCATAAGTGACATATCTCAAGAATGGAAAAACACACACCACATGCACTCTCTAATAATTTGGAACTAATTGATGGGCATGCATGGGCACAGAAATAAGTAAAAATTGTTGGAAACCAAGAAATGGGCAGGTGGAGTGGAGTAAAAGCCTACCTGATGGTATAATGAACACTGTTTGGGTGATGGGCACATTTGTAGCCCTGACTAAAGCATTATAAAAGCTATCCATGTAGCAAAAACATTTGTGCCCCCTTAATATTTTGAAATTTTAAAAAATATGCAAGGATTAGGGAGACCAAGTATATGACACTTCTGAACATTTATGTCAAACTAATGAGTATGATGAGATTAGCTGAATGTTTCTAATGTCACTGGACAAAGTGGGGAAAAAAGAGAATGAGCTCTGAGATTTGAATTCCCAAGTCAAGTACCGCATAAATGACTTGAAATTGTCTGTGTCTGCCCTGAAATTGATCCTTATCTCCTATAGCTATAGGGTTGACCTTGCTGAAAACCAAACCCAGAATCTCATCCTACAAGTGGCTGAATTACAATGCAAATCAAATTCCCAGCATTGCTCCAGCATCCTGAGGAGCTTTGTAATTGTTCCTCTCTGTATACCAGAATTTATACTGGAACCTGCTGCTACTGAATTGGGAAATCTAAATGCATTGTCTAATGTCCCATTGGGACAATGTCCTATGGGATCCAGTAACTTAGTCTGGGAGTTATTGGATCCCAGAGTGGCAGGGGCCAAATGTCACCACTCAATTGCCAAAGGCAAGGTGGTCATGGTTCCTGTAATGAATAGAAGAATCAAAGCAGCAATCCAAAAAGTCTGACTGGCACAGTCCTATGACACTGGCTAGTTGATAATGTTGTTCCTAGAAGTAAAATAGATAGGAAGCCTACTAAATTATTACTTGATCTAGATAAGCAGAAATGTTCTCAGTCAAGTGAACAAAAGTCTAACCTAAATCATAAAAACAGAGAGTCATAACCCCTCAATCAATTCCCAGACTTCAGGCAGCTTACAGACTCAGAACCCATCCAATGAAGGGGTGGTGTGGGGTAGGGGGTAGATTCCCTTAAGGAAGGACTTTGGTACAATGCCAAAAATTTATACCGTTAACATTTCTTCTAGCCTTCTCCAAAGGAATCGATGGCCAATTACCAGTGTATCTGTGCAGTGGAAAAAAAATAATCAGACTTTTCAGAGAAAAGTGGACACTGGCTCTGAACTGACACTAATTCCAGGAGACCCAAATGCCACTGTGACCCACCAGAGTGGGGCATTATAGAGGTAAGATTATCAATACAGTTTTGGCTGACGTTTGTCACACAGTGGGCCTCAGAAGGAGATTTGGGGTGAAAATGTGAAAATAAGTAATTTAAAATCTAAGCTATTGAAATTATAAATTATTTTGAGCCTTAAAGAAATGTGATCATGGGGCCTGAGTCATGTGACAGGCAGGTATAACCTATGCAGCTATAACCTTTGTTTCTCTAATTATAGATTAGCCTTCTTCCTTGCCAACATTGTTTTGTAAAATGTTGTAAACGACTAAAGGTGCTAAAGACCCCTTCCCTCTTCACTACTGATCTTCATTATAGATAAACTTCCTTCTTACTTCTCTCACACAAAGACTTCATGATCATCATATTGTCTAAGATGAAGAGGTAAATATACTTTTTTAAATCAGAAAAGAAATGAAAACAAGCCCTGTGGGGAGTAAAAACCAAAGCGTGACTAATTAAACTGAGACATTCATAAACTAGCCTTGTATAGTAAATGTTGTAATTCTGTTAAAATTCATTGTTTTCTTCCTATATAATCAAGACCTTAACTTTTAACTTTGGAGCCCTGACCGTATTTCTCTGGAGTCTGTGCTTTCCAGATGGCTATTCCCAGGTTTTACTTGAATAAACTCTTTAAATCTGGATTCTGATCTTTGCAATTTTTTCAGATTGACAGAAATGATGACCACATTCAAATATGTGAAGTTCTGTCATTCAAGAAGACAAATGTGGTTCTTAGTTGCTCCAAATTGCAAAATTTGGAAACCACCAAAAACCAGATTTTAAATCAGCTGGCCAAGGAACTACTTGAGTTGCATTTCATCTTTGTATTCCTTAACATTCCTAGTAAAAGGTTGGACACTTTGGATTTTATAAATTATTATTGAATGAATGAATGAATGAATGAAATGAGTTATAAGCATTTGATTGATTCGGCAAAAAAAAATGTAAAGAGGCTGAAGGTTCGATAAAATTGTTATGAAAACTAGAATTTAATGTTTGGAATTGAAGATAGTCATGGAAAAGTAGTATGCAAATATCATTATTAGCATCTACAAATCATATTGGAGCTCACCAAGATCTATTAAATTAATAGAATCCTCTCGAGAAGCTACCTGGAACTGCTACTAGCAGCCCTTTTATAAGTATAGGCTGCTTTACAGCTTAGACCTCCTTGACACACATTGTCTCATTCAATTCTCATAACAATGTTAACCACTTAGGATTTGACAAATCAGGAAATAGTCCAAGAAATGCTAATTGACTTGCCAAAGGCAGCAAAACCTAAAGTGGAAGAGGTATGTCTTGAACCCACATTTGAATGTACTGTAGCTAATGTTTACCTCCATTACTCAAATCTCAAGGAAAAACTTGATTTCAGTCCCAGGAACTTAATATTTGAATTACAACCTGCAGCTTGAACTAGCTTAGTACTTTTCAGGATGATCATAATGCAGGTGCTAACTAATGATTTCCTAACAATGGAGGTAGCTATAATCTGGTGAGATTGATCAGGTATGGGTCAGATTGCCCCAGGAATAATTTCCATAGACTACACAGAGAACCTAATTATGTAAATTGCTCAGGAGATCCCCAACTGACCTTCCTGACAAGACTGACAAGAACTAACCAACAGTGATCAATGGAAAGAAAAGAAAATTGAAATCTGAATCATTTCCTCAGACAAATCCAGAGTCGTCTAAAATGCCACTTGAATCTGAAAGCTGCAGCTCTGAAAAGGGGCTATAACATGTTGTTTCAAACTTTCTAAATGCACCAATGTATAGATTCACTGGAAAGAAAACTAAAAAGAGAGGTGTTTCTGTATGACCTGCTTTTACATTTATTAAAACTTGAAATGTTTTTCAAAGTATTGATAAACTTCTTTAACTGGTGAGGAAAAGTCACTCTGTATTTTTCTAACCAAGAAGGATTAAAAGGCTGTGAAACTATATCCAATGCACAAATGTTGTAATTACAATAAATATTTGTCCTTTCTGTTTTCACTACAAACTCAAAAATCTGAGAGTGTGTGTTTGGCACATTCGGGAGATTACAGCCATCTGCTGGGAGACAACACTGTCAATTATAAAGCAATCTGGCTTCCCATTCCATTCTATTTCCAGGGTAAAAGTGGCCCAATAGAAGTAGCATCTTTTTATTATTATTATGAAAATTGGAAAGTTCCTGGTACCCTCTGACCCTATTCTCAAGATCCCAAGAGAGAGTCACAAGTCTCTGAACCTGGAGTTAGATACTCAAGGTCAACTGTGTCCGACAAAGGACATTTAATAAGGTAAACCACTCTTAGGTAGAGCTCTGAGCACTTTATCCAACATTTCGAACACAAAATGAATGTTTCATTCAATTAGAGTGTGTTTTAGGCTAAGCAGAGACATTATGGTAAATAGACACAACTAAATGGAGATGGGGGTATCTGCAGTCAGAGTCTTTCAGGTTTGAAATAAAAATGTTCTGTGAAACATGGAAAGCAATAGCCAATTTAATAAGTTAAGATTTGGCAACATTGAGGAAGGACAGTTCAAACCATAGCAGAAGCATTTTAATGGAAGAGGCAGCTGCCCTAAAGTTGCAGCCGTTAAAGACCTAATGGAAGCAAATTAGCTTTTGTTTTGGCCAGATTCCAGGCCAGAAAATTCTCCCTGGTTCCTTGAATCCTTGCTACAGTTTTACTGGAAACAGCTATCTTGTGTTCTGTCTTAAAATAGTTAAACTGCCTTTTAACAGACTGTTCAGAAAATCTTGTATTCGTCAGCAGCAGTGAAAACAAGAACTGGCTTTTAAACAGACACCTAACAGTAGAAAGGAAAATTTTTCTCAGGCAGATCTGCGCATGAGTCAGGCCGGAGGACACCTTAGAGGGGGTTGTTGAAAGCTAATGATTAAGACACCGTGTACATAACACTAATCACAGTATTTTCTGGAAGAGTTCTTCCTCAAGGCCATTAGTGACCAGAGGGAAGTGAAAATGATAGTTTGAATTTCCCAAGTGTAT
This sequence comes from Cheirogaleus medius, assembly GCA_008086735.1. Lineage (NCBI taxonomy): Eukaryota > Metazoa > Chordata > Mammalia > Primates > Cheirogaleidae > Cheirogaleus > Cheirogaleus medius. The sequence goes on along the minus strand of VBSM01001979.1, from coordinate 19,199,451 downwards.
CTGATTCCTCACTTTGATTCAATTCAATAACCATACCTTGCATTTCACTGACTCTTGTAATAATGGGGGGAAAAAAGACCATGTTTTATAGGTGAAGATAGCACTGGAACCTAATCACAAATGCGCTAATGCTTCTCAGGTAAACAGCACTAGCCCGTGGATGCCCAGTTGGTGTCCTGGTTCAGGAAGAAGGTCAAGTTGGATGTCAAAGTTACCCTCAACTTTCCAGATGATTGTATTGTCCCATATGGTACCATTTACCAGAGCAGAGTCCCCAGTGTGCCATTTCATTTGCTCTTCTCTCTGCCTCTCTTACCCAACCATCAATAGCTATGTGTCCCAGGTCTCATTCTGTTAACTTGGTTAAATGTTAACCTCATGGTAAGAAACAGTTGACTAGTTATTGCCCAGCGCAGCAGTTCTCAGCTACAGTGTCACAATATACTGCTAAGTCATAAGGAGCCATAGGTTTATTGCAGTTAAGTTAACACCTATACAGAGATCCTTCTTCTAAAACACTTTCAACTTCATAATGTGTGTGTGTGTGTATATACATATGTGTGTGTGTATATATATATGTGTGTGTATATATATATACACACACACATATAAATGAAGCTTCGCTCCTGTCCCCAACAAATAGCATTAATGTTCCCCTAGATAAGTGTTGAAAGGATCAGGATATGCCACCCCAAAATACACTACTTTGGCAGAAGGATAATTTCGAGCTGAAGGCAAATGAAAATAAAGAGATGCAGGAAGAGTTCTGTGCCCTCCTCTTATCTGCCTAAAAACAGGGCATGAATTTCCCTTTATGAAGGTGCCCCCCTCTCACAAAGAAGAGAAGAGCAACTCTTATCACTGGAGATGAAGAGTCTATACAGAGATGAGTTTATATAAACAAATCTTACCAAAATAACCCTTATTTTTCATTAGTTCCCCTATGCATTTCCTAGTCACTTTCCCATGATTTATTGTCCCTTGAAGCCCAAACACTCTTTCTTTTGTTAAAATGGTATATAAGCCACCAAGTCTAATAGCTTCTTTGAGTTTCACTCCTTTTCGTGAATTCCAGTATACAGAAATATTAATAAAATTGTATATCTTTTCTCCTGTTAATCTGCCTTTTGTTAGTTTCATTCACAGGCTCCATAAGAAGGAAGGAGTCTTTCCTTCCTGACAGTGTCCAGAAATGAAGTGTCAACATTATTTGTCTACAGTTAATATGGGGGAAGTACAGGAGTATGTTTGAGACGGCAACGCCTATGTACAGTACAGTTACTGTTGATGAAAATTTCTCAGAGGGCCATAAGTTATGGTTCAGACTTAAGGCCATCGTCAAAATGAATGGCAAGAAGGCAAATGAAAATAACCAATGGAGTTTGTGGAGCTCATTAATGCCCTGAGTGGTACCAACTGCTAATTAGCCAATATTTATTCTCCATTTCTTCCTTGTTCACAATGATTAATTCCTCATCCGGTCTCATTTTATTCAGTGTAGCAGTTAGGCCAAGTAAAAGAATTTCCCTCCTTAGACCAACTTTCAAATAGGGGGTTATGTCGCCTAGTTGTTGCTAACGAGGGGATGATTTCAGGTAGAGATTGAAAATGCTATTGTTTTGTGGTCAAAAAGTGATGACTCAGCCAGCATGAACACTTTGTTGTTTAGTCTTCTCTTTTCTTTCTACTGGAATAAAGATGAAATGTCTGGAGTCTAGCAGCCATCTTACAACCATAAAATTAAAAGGTACAAGCTAAGAATGGTGGAGCAAGAGGTAGAAAGAACCTTGTTCTTTGATGACTTCCTAAAGCAACTGCCCTAATTTTGAACTGCCCACCTCTGGCATTCCTGTTATATGAGAAAAATCTCTATTTGCTTAAGCCATCCTCAGGGTTCTATTGCATATAGCCATCAAAATTCTAATTGACACAAACTGCTTCAGTAGATTTTAATATTGACAAAAACAGGTCTGTTTGGGGGGAAAAAAAGGCTTGAAAGATCTGATTTTAAAGCTTTGAAGGACCAGCTCACATTTCTCTTTGGGAATGTGTACTTGAACAAGTTAAATTTCTCTTTGTAACTATGGATTTATAAAAAGAAAAGAATAAAGAGGACTTACCTTTTATCGATTCCCACTTTAATTGTCAAAGAACTAGCATAAGTAAATTACTTTTTATATAAATTAAAATATCATTGAATAGTATTCCTATAATAATGCCTCCCTCCCTCACTTGTCCATCGAAACTCTCTTGTTGTGATAGAAGGGTGGAGCTCCAAGCAACATTCCTGGAATTGGGCACAGCCAGGGACATATCCTGGGAGTCTATCTGGTATGAGAATTTCTTTTTGTATATTTGTACAGGGAAATATTTTTAAACTGATGACATAATAAAATCAGCTGGTACTAGGTCTCTGAATTTCAACCTTAACAATCCTTTTTAAAAATGCAAAGTGTTGACGCAACAATGTTCCGTAGGGGAATGAGAAGGTGAATATTTGGGGAACTGGGACCTTTCAGTATTCTTGAAAATGTATACTCCCTCCATGGCTGAGCCTATTCTAGAACATGAACACCAGATGGAGTCTCAATTGGTGGAAAAGCTGAAGGGATAGAAAGATGTGATCTTCTTTACAGCACATTGCATGTAGGTTCTTAAGCTGTTTTCAGTAGGTCTACTTGCACAGTAATGGTCCCTTAGGGGTCCTTCCATCAGGTAAGATTCCATCATCAGCTTTGTGACTTGGAAAGCTCTATTGCCACCTCATTCTCACTGGAAAGAACCACATGCATCAGTCAGCATCGCTTTCCCAAAGCTCTGTTTGCAATCAAAAGGGCCAAAGATGTCCTTGTTTACAATTACGCCAGGGAAACACCCAGCTACAACTAGATCCACATAGAGGGTCACCAACATCACACATCCTCCCGCCAACATCCGACTCGTAAAGAACACACACGCTTCTGTTGCCGAGAGAGGAGCGCAGCAAGCCGGGTAATAGCTGCATAGCAACCCTACACACAACTGAAAAGCAAAGCAAATACCGGATCTGACAGATTTCCGCAGGGGAAATTTCAGGTGGCAGAATGTAATCACCTGATTTAGGATACTGAGGTGAAATAACACCTATGCTCTCTTATCTGAAAGATGTCCAGGACTTTTAGCAACCCCAAACGCCTTTGATCTTAGTTTTATAACTCCGTGGTGGAAAGGGCGGCAATGCTCCAGCAACACAGCAGCCTCTCGCTTGGAAACCCTGTTCCTCATCCGCCACCAAGTGCGTGTCCCCTTGGCTGGCCCCCAGCGAGGGGCGGACGCAGCCAAACCCAGCCAGCCTGTGAGAGCGGCCAGAGATGCAGCAGAAGGTGCGGGGCTTTTTGGCCCCTCGTTGAGGCCATCTGGACTCCCCAACACACCTGCTTGGGAGGGTTTCCGTGGCATGGCTTACAAATGTGAATGTAGCTCTCTCTAAACATCCTGGCCCGGTGCTGATCACTCACATTTGCTTTTGGGGGAGTTAATTATGCAACAAGATCATTTCTGTGCCCATATTCCTCTTCCGTTATAAACTTTAGGTGGTAAAAAATGCGCTTCTCGGTATTATTTTAGTGGAATGAACAGATGTAAAAGTGCTTTCAATTCCTTAATAAAGGTGACATTAGGCCAGATTTGATATTACACTAAGTCCCACATAACATTTAAAAATGAGTTTTTTCAACCATAAAATTACTAATTGATCTGTCTTGTAAAAAGATAAAGGAAATGAATGCCTATTTGAGTTTCATTTCTGTCAGGCTCCCGATTCCTTATTTTATGTAGCGCAAAATGAATTTTAACGAAGCAGCCTCCAAATTTCAAAATATGCCATTACCCTTCTGAAGTAATTGGCATATTTGACTGCCTTTTCCTTTCTTATAGTCTGTCTGACTTTCTAATCTTGAAGTCAATGTTCCATTCAACATGTTCTTCCACATACCAACTGAAAGAAGTAAATTGGAACAAGGGGTAGGAACTATACCAGAAGAAGTCATTCATTTAGCCATTCGACATTTATGGAATTCCCACTGTATGTCAGGCACTGTTTCAGGTGCTGCAGAAAAGGGTAGAGTGCAAAATAGTGAAAAATCCCTGCTTCTGTGGAGTTTCCATTTTAATAGACATGGACAATATAATAGACACACAAATAGTGCATGTAATGTGCAAGTGATGATCAATGCTAGAAGAAAAATAGCTCACATTAATGAGTAGGGAAGGATGGCAGGGAGGAGAGGTGTATGTTGTTTTTTAATATAAGGGAACCCAGATAGGTCTCCTAGGCAGATGATATTTGAGCAGAAACTTCAATGAAATAAGAGGGTGAGCTCTCTTGGGGATGAGAATCAGCAGATAGAATAACCTTTCTTCTATCTTTTTTGCCTACTTGTATACATAAGAAGAATAAGTGATTTTCTTAAAAGTATACCTAGTTACTTTGTCTAATCTGGGAGGAAATAGAGGGAGTGAAGGAAGGAGCTGGCTTTGATTGAGTACCTACCTATCCACACCAGCATATATATATTTACACATTTCATCAATCTATTATGACAACTCTCTCTGGTGGATGGTCTGATCCTCATTTTGCAACTGGGGAAGCAGAGGATTAGGGACATCAGGTAGCTTGGTACTAAAATGTTCAATTTATTTACTGCTGCATTACAAACTTCTAAACTTTGAGGCTTAAAATAACAGCAATTGTTTATTTTGATCATGAGTATACATTGTGGGCAAGGCTCAAAAGAGAAGCTTGTGTCTGCTCCAATCAGTCAGGGAACACAACTCAGAGGTAGGGGAGATATTCCCAAGATAGCTCACTCTCATGGTTGGTGCATTGATGTTGGTTATTTGCTGACAGATCAACTGGGTTGGAGAGAGCCTGTAAGCCTCTTTTTCTCTCCATGCCAATTGGGCTTCCTCACAGCATGGTGACTGGGATTCTAGGACAAGTGTTCTAAGACAGAGAACAAGGCAGACAACTCTGACACAATGATGATACAGTCACAGTCTTGGAAGCCTCATGAACTCAGGTCTGCATCACATGAGTGCTAGATTTTCAGCAAATTGAAAGTACTCTAACCACTTCCAAGGGCACTTTCCCACACAACAGACTTTCTCTGCATCATCTATTTAGTCAACAAGCATTACTAAGTGACCCTAACACAACCGTTAGAACTGCCAGCTCTAAAGTCCTATTGCTCAAATTTGCATCCTAGTTTTGTTCCGCCACTCACTTGTTGAAAAAACTTGGAATTTTTACTTAATCTCTCTGTGCCTCCATTTTATTAAATGCAAAACATCAGGATTTAAGGAAGGTCTGGAGAACTTCTCATGCACCTAATAAGACCACTAATACCTACCCCTATAACACTAGCACCTTAGCCCCATTGCCTTAAAAAATCAGTCTTGAAGAGGGAGCTAAACTTAGAATGATGACCTTCCTTCTCCAAAAAGACTATCATGCCTTGTATCTCCATAAGAATTCCAAGACCCATATGATATACCTTTTCACAAAGATTACTATTCTCCTGTGGTTCTGTATACCTCTGAATCTAACTCAAGCTCTCACTCCTCCCCAATTCACTAAACCCTTATACTTTGCCCTTTGGAATTCATGGTCTATCATCAGAAAAAAAAATTGATTCTCTAAGTGATCTCCTCACCTTCTTTCTCTAAGGGAAAGTGAATGATTTCCTTAAGTTCTCTTGTATGATAGCTGTTTCTTCACCACCACCACCCCATGTAGCCTAGGGCTTTTTAGTGTGATGAGTGTCCTTTGTGTTCTTTGTTACCATGTCTAAATCATTTCTTTCCTCCACATCCCCAAATCCAGTGCCCTCGGAAGAAAATGGCATGAGACTATACTCCCTGCCATCTTTTCATAACAAAGTCATCCATCAATGCCCCTGACCATTTCTCAGCCTTTACCCAAGGCTTTAGCACCTGTATCATTCACCAGATTTTTCTCTAACACTATTCCTATCACCATATTATGTGGCTTCATCATGTATATAGATGATCCATCTGCCATCCTGGCCTCTAACAATAATGTGTCCTCTCCTGTCTTAGTCTGCTCGGCTGGTATAACAAAAATACCATACCTGGGTGGCATAAACAACGAACATTCATTTCTTACAGTTCTGGAGGATGGAAAGTCTAAGATCAAGGTACCAGTAGGTTCAGAATCTGGTAGAGCCCACTTCCTGGTTCATATTAATAGATGGTCTTCTTCTTTCTGTGTCTTCATGTGGTAGAAAGGGGGAGGAAGCTCTATGGGATCTCTTTTTTAAGGGCACTACTGTGTTCATGACGGCTCTACTCTTACGACCTAATTGCCTCCCAAAAGATCACCTCCTAATACCATCATTTTGAGGGTTAAAATTTCAACATATGAATTTTGTAGAAGGGAAAGGTGGACATACAGTCCATAATAATCCCTCTTTCAAAAATCTTGTCTTCAATCTAATCTCAACCACCCACTCTCTTACAACCATAACCTGGATCTCATATCTTTTCAAACATGGATTCTACTCATTGTTCAATCTATTAAGAGTTTTAATCTACTTTTTCTTATTACTTCTCTTATGTTACTTATGTATGTCCTTACCCAGCTAGGTCAGATACCATAGTCTATTACTGATAATCACTCCTTTGCCTACTCTCTCAACAACTTGATCTTTGCCACCGATATATTGGTTGTATATTGCTGCTGAAATAAATTACAATATACACAGTGATTTAAAATATCACCCAGTTGTTATCTCACAGCTCTACAGGTCAGAAGTCTACAGGTCTACAGGTCTACAGGTCTACAGTCTACAGGTCAGGCTCTTATCTGAAGGCTCTAAGGACTTTAGATCATTCAATTTATTGGCAAATCCATTCCTTGTGGTTGTAGGACTGAAGTTTCTATTTTCTTGTTAGCTGTGAGCTAGATGCCACCCATAGTCACTAGGTACCTCTCTATAGTTCTTTCATGTAGACCACTACATTTCAGAGCCAACAAGGTGTGTCAAAACCTTCTCACACTTTGAATATCTTTGATCCCCCCTTCTGCCTCATCTCTCTGCTTTTAATGACTCATGTGATTACATTGAACCCACCAAATAATGTAGGATAATCTCCCCCTCTTAAACTCAGCTGATTGATAACCTTAATTATATCTGCAAAGTCCCTTTATAGCAGGACCTAGATTAGTGTCTGAATAATCAAGTGATGAGAATCTTGGAGGGACATCTTTAGAATTCTGCCTACTACCACCTACATAATTTTTACACAACAAATCCCAACTCAACTTAAACCTGACTTTTACCCCTCTGCAACTGCTCTATAGCACCTTTGTGTCACTAGAGAAAAATGTATAATGTGCTCACTCTGAATTTGTGATGGAAAATCTCAAGTAGGCATTAGCACAGTCCAGCAATCATCCTACATGTCTCTAAACCATCCCTGTTTCCGCTATCCCACATAGCATTTTATACCTCTTTCTTCTCAAAACTCTAACCCCTTTTCTAATACTCTATGTTCAGATAATGCCCTCAACTCTTATTTCACTGGAGGGAAGATTTGAAGCAATTAGAAAAAAAACTATCATGTTTCTCCATCATCAAATCTAGTCATCTGTATGCATTTTATGCATATATTCAGCCTCCTTGCTCCTATTTAACTCTCCTTGCTCATATTTAATATTGACCTCCCATGAATATATTCACTCCCACCCCCTCTTGCCTGTCCAATCACTTTCCTATTACAATTTTCCTTTCTTTCCTGTATCTTTTTTCTCTCTCTTCTGCCATCACCATACAAAATTCATAAATGTCTTCCATTTTTTTAAAAAATCCTCCCCGGACTTTGTTTTAGTAAGAATATATGGCTTCTAGGTATAATGTTATTTGCTTTGGCTCTCTGACCTTACACTGTGCTGGACTTGCCTGGTAATGCATAAAAACCTAAGGAAGTGCTCAAGCATTCAATGTCCAATAATTCAAAAATAGTAACTTAGTGGAAAGCTGAAATTAAATATTTTCTAATTGGCTTCTTTTGGGTTTCCACATCAACTGGTAATCAGAATATATTTCTTCTTCTACATTGCCACCAGATTGCCTCTGCCCTTAAATCTCAAGAAATCCCCCAGTACTGCCCATTTCTCTAATCATCATTGTAGCAAAACTACCCAGAAAGTTGCCCATACTGGCTACTTCTAGTTCCTTAATGGCTATTTTCTCTTCAACTCATCTTCATCAGGCTTGTCCCTATAATTTACTGATATTCCACTTTTCAAGGTCACTATGGACCTCCAACATGACAAATCCAATGAACAATTCCCAATTCTCAGCAGCCTCTGATACAGTTGATACATCCCCTGTTCTTATGACACCTTCTTTATTTATCTCTTGGATCACAGTACTCTCCTGGGTTTCTTCCACTTCAGTGTCTGTTCTTTTTTTCAGTTTTCTTTGCTTGATTCTCCTTATTCTTCTTGACCTCTAAATATTGAACTTCCTCAAGGCTCTCCTATTTTCTATCTACAGTCTCTCATAGTAGAGCTCATTAGCACCAATGTTTTAAACATCTTCTATATGTTGATGACTCCCAATTTTAGATGGCTAGCTCTGACCTCTCCCCTGAGCATTAAACTCATTTGCCAATTGCCTACTCAACATCTGCAGTTGGTTGTCTGATGTGGTTCTCAAAATTAGCATGTCTAAAATAAAATTCATGCTTCTTTCCACCTCCGCTTTCCCTCACTACCCACCCCTGTTCACATCTTTGTCTTTCTATCTTGTTCAATGTTACAACCATTTACCTAGTTGTTCATATCAAAACTGTATTATTCAGTGTTTCCAGAGAAGCAGAACAAATGTATACATATAGAAAGAGTGATTTATTTTAAAAAATTAACTCATGTAAATGTGAGGGTTAGCAAGTATAAAATATGCAGGGAAGATCAACAGGATAGAGACCCAGGAAAGAGTTCATGTTGTAGCTTGAGTCCAAAGAAAATCGGTAGGCAGAATTTCTTTGTTTTTGAGGAGCCCCAGTTTTTTTTCTTAAGTCCTCCAACTAATTGAATGAGGCCCACCCACATAATGGAGGATAATCTGCTTTATGCAAAGTCTACTGATTTAAGTGGTAATCACATCTAAAAAAATACTTTTATGACCACATCTAGACTGGTCTTTGAAAAACTAGATAACATGAAATAGCCAAGTTGACACATAAAATTAACCATTACAGTCCACTTCTTGTCAACTTGGCATCTATACCTATACGCATCTCCACACTTAATCTCAAAGACAATAACAAGGTCATATTTCTGCCTAAGGTGATACAACTGTCCTCTATATAATGAAAAACACTGTCTTAGTCAGTGCATGCCACTATAACAAAATACACTTGATGGGGTGGCTTATAAACAATACAAATTTATTTCTAACAGCCTGACAGATCTAATAGACCTCTGGAAGCTGGAAGTCTGAGATCAGGGTACCAGCATGGTCAGGTTCTTACAAGGGCACTCTTGCAGGTTGCATGCATACCACTGTCTTCTCCTTGTATCCTCACATGGTGAAAGGAGAGCTAGAGAGTTCTCTGACGTCTCTTTTATAAGGGCACTAACTCTTCCTCCCAATACAATCACATCATGGGGGTTAAGATTTTAACATATAGATTTGGGGGAGACAAACATTCAGTGTATAATAAATGCACTAACACTTTTCCCAGAAGACATTGCAAAATTCTTAGGTGATGTTTACTCTTCTTCTTAATATCTTGTAATTAAATACTGTAATGTAATGTCAATACATATAGAACAAAGGTATGTGTTATATGTGTATACACACACATGTATACATACACAAACATATTCATAATAAAAAAGGAATAAATATTCATAGAATAATTACAGTCCTAATTTCTATAACTGGTCATGTGCTCATAGCTGGCATTTATAACTACTTTCTTTCACTATTAATTCTGTATTTTGTTTGCCCTCAGCAAGCACCTGAGCTTTTGTCCTCATGGGTCACAATTTGTATTTCACCTTGAGGGGCCTGCTGAGACAAGAGTCTTGTTATAGGTTTAGATGAAAAAAGAGGTAGTGAGGGGAGTCCTAAAGATAATTAGCGGTGTTTTGTAAGGTGCCTATCTCAGGGGAGGCCATTACTGTTTCCTGGAGTGAAGCAGAGTTGATCTTCTCAGATGGAGATGGAGTGGCTGCTTCTACTGACATAGAAGAATCATCCAAATTTAAGAGTTCAATGTCCCCACTTTCATCAGGATTTTCCCATATGTCCCCATTCCAATTTTCACATCTTATGTTGTAGCAATTAATGCCCTCAATTTAAGAGCAGACACCCTATGAGGTTGGAAATTCAATTTGCATCGTAATTCAGCCACTTGGCAGGATCAGACTCTGGGTTTGGTTTTCAACAATCTAAGACCTTTGGCTATAAGATCAAGGGTTTCTTTCAAGGCATTTATAGAAACTTTCAGGTCATTTATGCAGCGCATAAGCTGGGAATTTGAATCCCTGAGCTCATACTTTCATTTCCCCACTTTGTCCAACACAATCTGGAGCAACCTGTCAATCTCATTATACTTGTGAGTTTGACAGAAATGTTCTAGGTTATCAAATACATAGCCACTTAGAATCTTGTTTGTTATAAGTATTTGATTAGGAATATCTACTGGTAATATTTTGGGTATCTCAATTACCCAAATGCATGATGATCTATCCATGCTCTCTTTACTACTAGAAATAGAGTTATTAGTGCCTTTGAATATAATCAGATTACAAAATCAATTCTAGAAACCCCAGAACCAATTTAGAAAACTCATCTTTAAGATTCTGTTCTCCTAGAACAACTCTTGTTCCCCAAATCTGCATTAGTCATGATTCTCCAGACAAAGAGAACCAATAAGATGTCTGTGCATGTGTGTGTGTATACACACACACACACACACATATATACATGTACATATATATACACACATACATATATATGGGGGGAGAGAGAGAGAGGGAGAAATTCATTTGTAAGGAATTGGCTCATACTTATAAAGGCTAGCAAGTCTGAAATCTGCAAAGAATGCCAGCAAGCTGGAGCTCCAGGGAAAAGCCGATGCTATAATCCAAGGGCAGTCTGGAAGAAGTTTGGAAACAGAATTTCTTCATCCTTGGGGGACTTCAGTCTTTTTGTTAAGGCTTTCATCTGTTTGAATGAGGCTCACCCATATTGTTGAAAGTAATCTGCTTTACTAAAAGTCTACTGATTTAAATGTTAAACACACCTAAAAAATATTTTCATAGGAATATCTAGACTGGAGCTGGAACAAAAACCAGGTACTATGGCCTAGCCAAGTATATACATAAAATTAACCATCATAAAAACTTAGGAGTCATCCTTGATGTCTTTTACTCTCACCACACATCTGAATCATCAGCCCCATTTTCAAAATATATCCTGACTCTGATCACTTATCATGTCTGTCATTATCAGCACCCTAGGACAAAAAAACCTTCATCTCTCACTTAATGTCCCTAAATAGCCTCTCTTGTTCTCTTGGCTTTCACTCTGCCTCCTATCCCACTGGCTCCTGCTCTCTGAGTCCATAATTTATGCAGAAACCAAAATGACCTATTTAATGTCCTAAATCTAATCATTCCATTTACCAGCTCAAAAACCTTCAGTGGTCTCCAGTAAATTCAACCCTCCTCTTCTGTCTACAACTCTCCTCAGTCTGGCCCTGCCTCTCCCTCTCTCTGACTTCATTTAACATTTTAACTCACTCACCAATGTCCACCTAAAGGTGTTTTTTTTCCTTTTGCCTAGAAACTTCCTCTCCTATATGATTCTGTGGATCCATCTGTATCATTGCTCAGAAATAACTTCATCACAGGCCTTTCAGGATTTCTGTATTTAAATTAACAGTATTACACACTATTCCCTTATGCTAATTAACTTTTCTTCATAGAACTTATCATGGTCTTGTCTCATATATGTGTTTGTTTAATGTCTGCCTTCCCAACTAGAATAAAACCTCCAAAGCAACAGGGACTTGCATGCCTTATTTCCTGCCAAACCCCTCAAACTAGGTCTAAGACATGGTAATGCACAATCATATTTGTCAGATGAATGAATGAATGGCAATAATGCAGTAAATATAGTACTCTAGAGCAGAGGTCCCCAACCTAAGGTGATTTGTATAATTATTTCATTATATATTACAATATAATAATAATGGAAATAAAGTACACGATAAATGTAATGCACTTGAACCATCTGGAAACCATCCCCCCTCACTCAGTCTATGGAAAAATCGTCTTCCATGAACACAGTCCCTGGTGCCAAAAAGTTTGGGGACCCTTGCTCTAAAGTTAGTACTCTTACCGTTGTTGGGAGAAGGTTAAATGTGGTTATACATGAGTACAAAGACTTCGAATTGCCTCCTCATGTCAATTCTCAATTCCTTCCTTCCTAATTTAATGCCTAGTTTTTATCTGGGAACATGGCTGCCCAGAATAAAGGCTCCAGTTCTCTGTCCTGCCTTCAAGTGAGGAATGGTCATGTGACTAAGTTCCAGCCAATAAAGTACAAGCAGAAGTGTCAGGTGCAAATTCTGGGAAGAGATTTTTAAAAGAGGTAGGTGAAGGGAGTTTGTCCCTCTTATCTTTCCCTGTGGGCTGGAATCAGGGCATGATAGCTGGAACTCCAGAACATCTAGCATTCACCTTGAAGCATGAGATGACCTTAGGGAAGAAATCAACCCTGGAGGATCACAAGATACAAAAAGCCTATGTCTTTGCTGCCACAGAGTGACAAAGCATGTTCATATCTACAACCTCTGAACTTCATGAACATCAGAGAAAAATAAACTTCAATCATTTTGACTCACTGCTATGTTTGGGTTTTCTGTTTCTTGCAATCGTACCTACTTCTAACAATTTTACCACATAAACAATTCTTGGTCCACAGTAAACCCTCAATAAAAATTATTTTTACTTTATATTAATTATTTTAATTTTTTTCTCTTTCTATATATTCTTGTTAACATTGTCATTGTTATTATATGCTGCGTATTATGCCAAGTACTGGGGCTAAGAACAAATAGAAACTTGACTTAAAGGACATTATGGCCTAGGGAGAGTAGAAAAAAAATTACAATACAATGTGAAATGTGCTTTAATGGCAGTAATAAAAACATGCTATGGGAACACATAGGAAGGACAGCATAAATCTTCCAGGGGATGTCAGAGGTGGCTTCAGTGCAGAAGATGTAAATCTTGAACTAAGACTTAAATTTGCATAAAAGATTATCATGAGGACAAATGGGGAGTGCAGAGGGAAAAGCAAGAGGAATGGAACAGGAAGGATATGACTCTTACCAACAAAAGACTCTCATGCCCCTAAGAAAGTCAAGACACTCCCTTTTTCTCTTATCTCACTCAAAACTTTATTGTAAATGTGGGGTTGCTATATTCAAAAAGTCATTAGTTCCAAATAGTTTGATTAGAAGAAGAGTTGCTATCTTAGAAAACAAAGAGGTGATTTTCAGATGGAATGTACATACACACACACACACACACACACACATATATATTCAGAATTGTCAAAAGAGGGCATAATGGTATATCTTGGATATAAATTTACTGGGGGACAGGAATGTGGGAAGGGAGAGAGAAGACAACAGGAAAGACTGTATAAAATTAGGGAGATGTTCCCAGGGAAAGATAGCCAGTTAAGGTACTTAAGGCAACAATTTTTGAAGTAGTTTCTAAAAAATAAGCTGCAAGTATTCCTTACACTATCCCTTATCTTGCTCTATCCCTTATATCAACAGGCTACAAGTATCTTAGGATAATATTCACTTTATTTAACATTTAGAGCAATGTTTTACGTAAATTTCAAAATCCTTACCCTACCTCTGCTCTATATATTTTGCAATGCAAGTCAGAGGGTGAGTAAGGGAAGCAACACTAAGACAGCAAAATAAGGTCGGGCAGTTTGGAATTGCCTCCTTAAGACATCTCCACTGCTCCAGCCTCAGCAGTTTTACTGATTGTTAATTTGGACTCTCAGGACTCTTGACATTGTCAATTTAACTGCCTGGAACTAAATTAACCTTAAATTTTCTCCTGAACTTTCCCTTTACCTCTAACACTAAATTTAGTGTTTGCTCACAGCTTCTCTGATACTGATTCAATGTTTATCTTGATACCTTCTCACGTTAGGGTCCATTTTAAGCGAAAGTTTTTACATGTCTTAGAGCCAAGTGTATTTCTAGCCAAGCATGCCTCTGAAAATATAATGGAAAACTATTGGAAAATATGTGACCTACACACACAAATTTGAATTATAGATTTTTAGATTTCAAGAAAGACTGCATAACAAAATAAGTAAATAAAATAAACAAAACAAAGAAATAAACAATAACCCCTGTACGAATGTATTTCTGGGACCAAAGTGAAAAGGAAAGCTAGCATTGGCTTAATTATTATTAAAATGTATTCATCACCTCCACTTCTCTTTGCCACATTCTAAAGTAGCAACCCTTCACATTGACCATATAATTCAAATCTTTCTTTGGAGACATATGCAATAGTTGGTAATCACATGCATTCTGAAGCATCTCATTTTATGCCCCCCAAGTGCATGATTTACTTTGAATGATAAATATGGCTATGAAATGGAGTGTTTCTGGCATTCACAGATCAAATGTAACTGGGGAGGAATAACTCAGATGCATCCTGATGTTTTATATTTCCATGCACTAATATTTGCTTCACACCATATGTCACAGTAACACAAAAATGTGATAATGTAGAACAGTCCAGTGGTTTTTTCCTCCAACATCTGGTCTTCTGAGGAAGTCTAGCACTTTAGAGATTCATGCTGAAATCCCAAGATAGGTGGTATAATCAAATGCCTTAGCGAGGGTAAGCAAAGGGAGGGCTGGAAAGCCTTTTTTCCTATCATCAAATTTGCATTAGTAAATACTGTGATAATCTCAATGGAATCAAAGGAACAGTACTAGTAGTCCACTGGTTCCTCCCTGAAAAGCCACACATGACATCCATTCACAGAGCAGCAAAGAGAACCAGATGTCAGTCAGCCTTCTAAATGTGGACCATTTAAAAGTCAGACCTGCTGACTGTTGGCTCTGCTTAAGGAAGCCAGCCCTGGAGGGACCACAGCTTCCTAAGGAACAATAGCAACATCATCTTCCTCTAGAGCTGGCTTGGCCACTCTCCAGAGAAAAAGACTAAGACCACATGAGCTGGATTGACAGCATTTAGGACACGTCTCTCCAATTGTTAAAGAAGAAAAAAAGGAAAAAAATATGCTTTCATATTTCTTACTCTCCTGCAAGGATAAATTAGCTATATTTGTTCTCTTTGTTTCCTTGCCTACTCCTTACTCTTCAAGTTGATGCGGTATGGTTTCTACCCCCCAATACATCACAGAAGCTACCCTCTGAGTTCCCAAATGGCCACCATGTAGGTTAAACTTCATGTATCCTTTTCCAACTTCATTTTTCTTCACCGCAACATTTATCATAGTTGACTGCTCTCTCTATTTCTGGGAACACTCTTGTTTTGTTGGTTTAAATGTGACACTTCTCTGCTTTTCTAGCTGCGCTTTCTAAATCTTTTTTTTTTCTGTGATTCCTTGACTTTTTCTAGACCCTCAGATTTTAATGTTTGGCAAACTGGGGTCGTAGGCCTTCTTTTTTTCAGTCTACATTCATCCCTGCATGATCTAAGTCCCTCTCAAAATTCCAATTACTAATCACCCATGTGCTGAATGTACTGCTATCACTGTCTGCCCCCACATATCTGTTGTCCACCCTTCTCCACCCTGCTCTGTGCCCAGGAAAGCTGATCTCTATGAACTGCATCATCAGATCCCTTGTACTCTGGATGATGGTTTGTTTTTGCTAATGGAAGATACTAGAAGAAAATGGGATGGTAGGGAGAAAAAAAGTGGACTATTAATTCATTTTTATTATTTTTACTTTATAGACTTTGTTTCTTAGAGATATTTTAAACTGAGCAGAATGCACTGAGATTTCCTACATAACCCCTCCCCCCAACACAGGCATAGACTCCTCCATTATCAACATTCCCCACCAGAGTAGTGTATTTGTCACGACTGATTAGTCTTCACTGACACATGATTATCACCCAAAATCCATAGTATATGTTATGGCTCACTCATGGTATTTTACATTCTACAGGTTTATACAAATGTATAATGGCACATATCCACCATTATATTGTCATACGGAGTGGTATACCACCCTAAAAATCGTCTGTGTTCTGACTATCCATCCCTCTCTCACCCCAAACTTTGAAAACCACTTATCTTTTTACTCTGCCTACTGATAGGCCCACTTAAATTTTCCAGAGATATCTAAATGCTAACATGGGTATCAATGAACACATCAACTTCTCCTTCTCTTTCTATATTTCCTTTTCAAAAAATGGCATTGCCATTTGAAGAACTCAGTTTTCAAGCCAGAAATATAGGGATTCATTTTTAACCCCACACTTTCTTTCAGTTCCCACACCCAATTAAACACTAAGTTTTATTGATTTAGCTCTAAATAATATTTTAAACTAATCAGGTCTTTCATTCTCACTGCCTCTATGCTAGACCACATTTCTTTCAATTCTTGTCTATTCTCCCCAACAATCCATTTTCCATTGGGGTGCATTTTAAATACAAATTTAATTATATCAAAACTCTAACACATTAACTGCCATGTGAGTTGTATTTAACTCACACTAGTTTGAGCCCAGAGCCTCATGAAGCATATGTAACTCTCACACGTCTCTTTACCTTGAGAGCCACATGGTGCGCAGGCAACTCACATCGCCATGCTATAGCATACATGTTACATGATGGGCAGCCCCCGGGCAAAACCCTGCAGTTGGTTCATGAAAATCTTGTTGATGTTCTTGATACAATTAATATTGACAATTTAATTACACATAACTTACACACAGAAAACAATAAAAAATATCAAATTTCTCATTAAATTAGAAACGATCATTTTGTTTTCAAAGTTTTTATTCTATTTTCCTAATAAAACACCAAGGCCCAAGGAAAAAAAATTTTTTTTTCTAGTATGGCAGTCAATGTGTTAAAAGCCTTTAAATGGATTTTTATTATCCTTGGTTTAAATCTGGTCTCCTGACCATGGTTGTATACTCACCACTACCTGACCCACATTCTACTATAATATTCATTATATTTTATTATAATTTATTTTTCAGTGTCAGCCTGACTTCATTAAAGTTAAAAGTCATAGGTCAAGTGTTATATGTTAAGTTGTGTCCCCTCAAAATTCATATATTGAAGTTCCAATTTCCAGCATCTCAGAATGTGACTTTATTTGGAATTAGGTTGCTGCAGATATAGGTCAGTGCAGATGTAATCAGTTAAGATGAGGTCACACAGGAGTAGTGTGGATCCCTAAACCAGTATGACTGGTATCCTTACAGAAACGAGAAATTTGAACAAAAACATAGACATGCATAAACGGAAGTCAATGAGAAGAGACACAGGGGGAAGATGGCCATTTACAAGCCAAAGAGACAAGCCTGAAACAAATCTTTTCCTCACAGCCCTCAGAAGGAATCAACTTGGTCAACACCTTTGGTTTTAGACTTCTGGTTTCCAGAGCTATAAGACAATTTCTGTTATTGAAGCCACCCAATTTGTGGTCTTTGTTACAGCAGCCCTAGCAAACTAATACAGCAGGAAACATGTCTGTCCTGATTAATTGGTATCCCAAGTTTCTAACAGCGTTTCAAACACACATGGTAGATATGCTATAAATATCTGTTGTTGCATGATTGAATGAATTTCTATAATTACTGTAAAGTAAAATTACATATTGGGCAAGTAGGTTAGACCAATTCGATGGGGGCATTATTATTGAAATATCAAGGATCTCTTGTTAAAACCTGATCCCATAGCTGAAAATCCAAGAACAATGTTTTAATCAGTCCCCATTACATTCAATATTAACTAATCAAGTAGGAAAATGAGGAAATCTTTTTTTATCAGAGAGAAAAATAAATACTAAGGATCTAATATTACTCAGAATAATTTATTTTGCAAATGCTATATAAGTTTTATCTTGTCTCATTCATGAACTCTTTAGATTTTACTTATCTGAATAAAGTCTTTATTGTCAATAGAAACTGAAGCACAGGGAGTGAAGGAGTTTGAGTGGATCCTTTGTCATTTTTACTTGTGTCAAAGACACCAAGCAAGGGAGGTTGTCTACTTGCTACAAAAAGGGTTTATCTATAAAATCCCAAAAAGGGTTTATCTCTTCGCAAGTCAAACCTGAGAGTTTCATCTCCCCCCCGCAGAGTACTTACAGGCTGAAGTTGGGAAACCGTGTTAAAATTTTGTGGGCTAGAATCAAAGTTATTGGTTCATTCTACTTTCCGTAGTGCTTCTAAGGTTGAGGCAATTCAGCTGAGGTATGGCATATGGATTTCTTAATGAATAGTGAATTCTGCAAGTTTGTGTGTTCTCAAAAAAGCATTTCTCTTAACCCAATTGCACATGTTAAAGTCAGCTGATATCTTGGAAACCAGGGCCTCCTTTTCATTTTAGGCATCCTAAGTTGGCATTTCACAAATAAAATTGTCCTCTTTAATTAAATAAAAGGTGGTCATAATGATGAAACTGTGACTATAATTTGAATTAAAATATATTCTTAATGGTCATGTCTAGAAAAATAAGCAGCCTAATAAAACATACTAGTGGGGACTTTGTTCTTGGTGACATCAACGATTTCTTCCAATCCTGATTCTTCACAGGGTGAAGTTACAGAAGACACCAGTGTTTGTCTTATGATACATCACCAAAGAATAGAGAAGACTTGCATTTAGCTACTTAATAGCATTTCTTTCTCACCAACTTTTCCACATCCCCTGCATGAATCAAGCTTTCGAATGCATTGATGTTTATCATGTCATACTAATAGAACTCTGTCACCCCATCAAGTCCTTCACAAAGAGAAGCTAAGTGATCTAAACCTTGCACTTTTTAAAAATAAAAAATCTGTTTCATACCATGTGGCCAACAATTAGAGAAGTCCTCACACACTAGTACATTCTTGGCCTATATCCTGAACTCTATTACCTCATGGAACTTGAATTCTTTTTCCTAATATGTTATTGGAATCATAGTTTTCTTAAACACCCCAGCCCTAGATCTGATGACTAGCAATGCCTTTCTGCCATCACACTTGGCTTCTACCGCAAACTATGCCTCACACATGTGCCCTCAGGTTGTATTGTCTTGTGCTAGCCATGCACATAATAATGCATATAATTATATAAGAGTATAAGATTATATTCTTTTACTGAGACATTCAGATCCTTATACTTTACTGTGCCATTAGACATGTAGTTAGAGATTGCTAAAGTTTTGAAAATGGGAAAGTGAATAATTATCAAAGAGGTAAATGTTGCCTTTGTTACTAGTCCAGGACTCCCTTTTCTATAATCCTGGTCCCTTAGAATCATAGTTTACAAACTCTTGGAGATATGTGATGCCATGTTGGTTACTCCATGTTCCATGGCTCCTCCTACCCAAGTCAGAGGTGTGCATTTTGCTGGTACAGAATACTTCTTCCCACATTGAAATATTTTCTGATACTCTCCCTATGTCAGTCATCTTCTATCACCACAGCTATTAGGGGACTGATCAGTACCACTGCTACCTGGAGTGAACTTAGAGATGACAGTCCTGGGGTATGTCCCATAGCTCAATCCTTGCTTGAGCTACCAGAAATTTGGTTTTCTGTCACTTGCCAATAAAACATTCTTAGCATCTATTTCTGTCTTTCCTCTCAGAGAACCACTTATTCTACTTTAAGATTTTAAGGGGCAGGAGAAGACAAAGAGAAGGAATGGGACAAGAGAAAAAAAATGGAATTTGAGACTTAATATTTCCTGTGTTCTCTGAAACACCAGGGCCAGTTGAACAGACTTCGCAACACTGCCATGGTGAACATCCTCAGCAACTCACTGCTCACCTGGCATTTCAGGTAACTTGTCCAGGTATCCATGAGGTGGTCATCAATTCATTGAGTCTAATCAGCATGAAATAAAATGATTGTTTTAAAGATTCTTAAATATTCTTAGTGCTCAGCATTTGGAGGTTTTAAAATACACTCAAAGAATAAGTTGTTCTTGAGTTTTGATATAAATGAAGAAAAGGGAGACTTTGACACTGACCTGAATTACTAACAAAAACATTTAAGTATCAATGAATAGAAGTGGAACATGTAAAGATGTTCATCATATATTTTAAAGAAAATAACTTCAGCTTATTAATCTTTATTATCTTCAAAGAAAGGACAAGATTATTAATAATCATGGCATTTAGAAGAACTTGAAAGAAAAGAGGAACATTTTCTAGTGGAGTGAATTCTTTGAAATGCAGGTAAACTTGATCTAGTGAAAACATCATGAACTCAGGCCTTTTATGAATACATAAATATAATTCTGTGTTCACCTTTTAATAAAATATTGAGGTCTGGTTGACAAAATGCACAAAAAATGGAGTTCCCCTTTAGGGGAAGAAAAATCAGGCCTCTCCATGGTTTCTTTAGATCAACATTGAAATAATTATACAATAGTACATAAGCCAATAATAAACTACATACATTGCCTTGATAGACTATCAAACCCTGAAAGTCTGATCATGGTTCAGTTGGTCAACATTTCTCTCAATTTTAAAGAAAAAAATAATAATAAAGCTCTAGAAACATAAGCAATTTTCTCTCTTCCACGTTGACTTCCAAAATACTGTCTGCATGAAGCCTGCAGGGGAACTTGGGAATTGGAACTCTCTTTTAATTAGCAAAGGAAAATCTAAGAGAATTTCCAGTAGTGACTCAATTAATCCAAGTTCAGCAGGGAGTATATACTAATAGAGTAAGAAATGGAGAGAGGATGCCTAAAATACACTTCTAACTCCAAAGCTAGAAAACCAAGTGAAGAAAGGCAATTCTACTAGCTTACCTGTCCTTCAGATTTCCCCATTGTAAAAATAAACAAATGGAATTTAATTTAGTTCATGTGCAGGGTAATGTTTATTGAATACTTACAAGCTTTACTAACAGTATTCATAGAGCAGATCAGAGAAAGGGCCTAGGGACTGACAAGGCTATTAATTGCTAGTTATGTCCTACATTACATTTGTACTCCTCAGGTCTTCCTTGATGTCAGGAATATTTTCACATTTGTCTTTATTCTCAGATATTTCTGCTTCTCTGGATGGGGAGATATTTTATCCATGTAGCTGACACAGCTTTGATATAATCAATTTCTATTTTAAATCTCTCTGGAGAGGCACTCACATCTTGCAAGTTCACCTAGGCTGATTCCAGTGAAGTCTCTTGAGTTACTATCCTCGGGCCATATGCATGCATTTTAGCTTCTAGCTGAGATTCCACTGAGTTAATAGTTGGTTAAAATTGTTTTAAGAAAAATGTTCCTGAATGGGAAAACTCCAAATAACAACTACATTATCATTTGTGAGGCACGAAGAAGAGTGTTACTGCTACCCTCTCCACCACATCTCCCACTGGCCAAGCCAGCCCTGACAGAGCACAGGGTGAAGCTCTCCTCTCAGAGGAACCACCAGACCCCCAACAGCCCCATCCCAGTGAGGATATGATAGCAGAGGTCCAGGGTAGACACAGCTCATGAAGACAGTGGATTTCTCTTGTTTCCCCTTAACTAATGACATAATAGCTTATCTTTTATTTTTCCAATCAAAATGTAGATTAAATTTCATAATGCACTGCAAGGTGCTTTGAAAGTGCAAACTGGTTCCAAAACCCACTGAGTAATTTTATTAGATTTTGTTTATCGCCATGTAGAAAAGAGTCACGCTGCTTTCCTATTTTTGACTCTTTGCACATGTTCTTTCCTCTGTTTAGAATGCCTTTATCCTTTTCCACTTGGATAAAGCCCAATCCGTAAGGAGAAAAGCCTTCCTTGGGAAATTCGCCACTAACCCACGTGGGTTGCATGGCCACCTGTGTGCTCCAAGAGCCTTCTGTGACTCCTTCTCCTTCTCAGCACTTATCACACTAGTATAATGTTTGACTCATTTAGCTCTCTTGGCCACTAGATAATGACTGCCCTGAAAGTAGAGGAGATGGCATCACCTTGGTATTTCCAGCTTTATGAACAATGCCTAGTAAAAAGGTGTACTAAAATAAGCATGTTTTTGAGTTAATGTACCTCTTGCTGTCCATCAATAAATGTGTTCAATAAGTAACATAATATAGACTTACAAATCCTATGAGTTACTTCAGTACTTTTAATATACACACTAACATATAGATAATGGATTACCTTTAAACTCTTCCTTTTTCTAGATTGACCTCTGACTCACCAATGTGCTTTTATTATGGCCATAATTTGTTCACATTTGTCGTCTTTATTAGACCATAGCCTCTTTGCAAAAAGAGATAGTACCCCCTTCCTGTGCCTAGCAGATACAACAACAACTACTTTTTGAATAAGTAAACAATCAGATATAAAAAGATGACTGATGATGCATACAGCTGGGCCGAGAGCACAGGCACTGTGGATTGATTCAACGGCTACACAATTCAGCAAATAGAGGTGATAACTGAAGTTCAAAAGTAAGATTAGCACTAGAATAGGGAGAGTTTAGGAAACTAACATTAAAATCCTTCCACAGACTAAAAAGCACTCACCATGGTCAGGATTAAAAATTATTTGTTATAGGAAGCTGTTGCTATAGGAATAGAGGATGTGACCCTATACTGGAGAAGGGTTACAACTGTGGTTACTGATGAAAGAGGTTTGTTATTTCAAATGAGAATTAGTAAAATAATCTCTAGCTCAGGGAATGGAAGCGAGCCTATCTAAAGCATAGATCTTCAACAGGCAGTTTTCCAAGAAAAGGACACATTACATAGACCTGGGGCAAAAGGGAAAATATGAGGACAAGATCAATTTCATCCATGGACAACTGCCTGAGAATCAGGGAGAAATGAGGATGGAAAATCCCTTTTTCTCCAAATAGGTGCATTCATTTCCAAGTTGATTGGCTTCTTTCAGTGCTGGCATAGTGTTTGTTAGAATAGAGAATCATTTCAGGGGCCCAGAAGCTTAGGAGCACCCAGCCCAGCCTCTCTGACAATTCTGGCATGTCTCTCCACCTTATCAAATCACCCAGACATCAGAGCATCTGCACTGCACCAACTAGAGACCAGAACCTTTATCCTCATGACTATGTTGTTCTTAGGACACACAAGCACTTGGAAAAGCACTTAGAGGGATTACCAGCCAAGGTACCACAGAATGCAGCCAACCACTATTACCAACAGAGACCTAACACCGGTACATGTTTTGTTGAGAAAAATTAAAAAGCTACTCAGCTGTGAAAACCATTTCCCACTCAATTGTTGCCAGCCCCAAATTGCAGTTATGTGGACCCAAGCTAGCAGTAACACACATACACACACACACACACCCCCTCAAGTTAAAGCTCAAGAGCCACATGATTTAGCATTGAGTCCCAGCAAATAACTAGAAATGCATTTTCTTTCTTCCCCTTCTTCCAGTTGGTCGACAGGTATAACAAGCCGACAGGGTCTGCAATCAGTTCCATCAGACAGTGTGGATAAAAGAGTAAAAGGCAGAAAGATTTTATGTGTCTGGCCATCAGAGCATCCCCGGGGAAATCTACAGAGGTGGAAAACATTTTTCAGAATTACTGCAATACACTACCTTTGTCGAAGGTGCTTATGGTGATTGAAACATATTAATTAAGCTTCCTACCCAACTTTTGGGATTAGGACTGTGACGTAGCATTAAAGCAGGTTTGTAGAAGATAACAAAGGGCCTGTTACCCACAGCAGTGCTGACCCAATCACTCAGGTATAGGATCTTGGAATCACCATTCTTTTGTCTCCACAGTCTCTAGAGCCAGAGAGAAGTCAGGCCAGGCCTATGTTCAGGCACCTTCCTCTGTTTTCTAAAATTTGAGGGATACCATAAAGCCTATGGCAGGGAGGGGGTACTTTAAGAACATGAAATGACAAATAAAAAAAGAAGGGAACATGAAATTTTAGAGGAGCAGTATAATGAAAATCCCTCATGGCCTTTCTTACGAACTGGATTTTAGCAATGATAGAGATCTCTGACTTCCCAGGTAGTATTCTCAGTCATTCTGAATGGAGAGATTAACTCATATGATTCATTCTTAATAGGTATTTAAGAAAATTGCTGTATTGCAGGAAGTAAAATTGATTGTTAGTCTTTCTCCTGGCTTAAAAATCATCTCTAAGTGGATGATTTTTTGTCTGTGCCTCAATTTCAATAGTCTCAATAGTTTCATATGAGTGTTTCCTGTTGAAATACTTCCTAAGTTCTCTGATGGATCTTGGAGATGTTTGACGGGATAGCCCTCCTCTCTGTGAGTTCCTCTGGCCTGTTTTGTGCATGCCTGCCACATTACACATGCCTCTCACACTCTTCAGGACTCATCATCCTACAGCACTGCCCTCCTGCCAGTGGATACCCCTGCACTGGCTCCTGGCCTCACTTGGAGATGATCTCTTCATCTAACAAAAAGGATGTAAAGGATTCCTGGTTGGGAAAAGGAGTGAGCTTCAGTATCAGAGTTTCTTTCTTATTTCCTTGACTGTGGCCCAGATTATCTAAGCAGTTTGGACTTCTTTTTCCTTTCTGCAACATTCAGTCCTTACAGATTTTCTGCTATTTGAGTTTCCAAATTATAATTCTAACTATCAAGAGCATAAATTATTGTGCAAGGTAGATGGCATGTATTGAACCTGGCTCTAAAGATAGCAAGCTTTGTGAACTTGGGTAAATCACTTAATATTCTCGCCTCAGTATACCCATCTGTAAACAGAGTTCATAAACTTTCTTTACTCCATTGCTTTGGAACAAGAATTAAACTTTCTGGGTTTTCCACATGCCCCATCTTCCTTTGTCATAAGCTCACATGCTGGCCTCATTACATGCTTGGTCTCTGAAGGTATTTAAGTTTGGATTTACCTTTTTTAAGAGTTCAGAAGGTAAAAGATCTCTACAGGGAGAATTATGAAACACCGAGGAAGGAAATAGAGGATGTAAACATGTGGGAAACCATACCATGCTCATGGGTTGGCAGATTCAACATTGTTAAAATGTCTATACTACTCAAAGTGATCTATACATTCAATGTAATCCCTATTAAAATACCAACATCAGTTTTTGCAGATCTAGAAAAACTAATTCTACACTTCATATGGAAACAGAGACCCTGTATATCAAAAGCAATCTTAAGCAAAAAGAACAAATTGGGAGGCATCCATTTACCAGATTTCAAGCTATACTTCTACAAGGCTATAGCAACTAAAACAGCATAGTACTACTGGCACAAGAACAGAGACATAAACCAATGGAACAGAACTGAGAACCCAGATATAAAACCACCCTCATATAGCCATGTAATCTTTGATAAAGCAGACAAAAACGTATACTGGGGAAAAGAATCCTTATTCAGTAAATGGTGCTGGGAAAATTGGACAGCCACATGTAGAAGACTGAAACAGGATCTGCACCTCCACAAAAATCAACTCACGATGGATAACAGACTTAAACCTAAGGCATGAAACTGTAAGAATTCTAGAAGAAAATGTTGGAAAAACTCTTATAGACATTGGCCTAGGGAAAGAATTTATGAAAAAGACCCCAAAGGCAATCTGAGCAACAACAAAAATAAATAAATGGGACCTGATCGAATTACAAAGGTTCTGCACAGCCAAAGAAACTATCACAAGAGCAAACAGATAACCTACAGAGTCCTAGAAAATATTCACATGCTACATATCTGATAAAGGGCTAATAAGTAGAGTCTATATAGAAGTCAGGAAAATCAGCAAGAAAAAAAATCAAACAACCCATTAAAAAGTGGGCAAAGGACATGAACAGAAACTTT
>VBSM01001979.1:19148971-19167736 GCA_008086735.1 Cheirogaleus medius | reverse complement strand
AAAAAATCATTTTCCTCTGAAGTCCATAATATGTTATCCCTTTCTTATAGCACCTCACTATCTACCCTGACTTGTTATAATACAATCTATTTCCATGTGTCTACTTACTGGGCTGTAGATTGCCCATATTTGTACTTGCTTCCCCTGCCCAGGCCTGAGGTTTGCACGTAAAGGTGATTTCATAAATGGAGCAGGGAGAGGAGACAGGCTTTTAAGGTGATTTGATCCATCACTTTATTCTTTGTAATTTGGAAGGTAAAAAGTGTCTGAGGATCCAAAAAAAAAAAAAAACGTGATTATTACCAGGTAACTTATAAACATAAGATAAAGATCTATTTACTTTTACTATTTATGATAAAACCTCATGTAAGCAACTCTAGCACTACATGTACCAGCTTAAGTAGAGCAAACAGAAGACAAAATGAGCCATGTTGGAGCTGTGTAGATTCTTGCCCTTGTTACAGAGCTCAGACATGCCGAAGTAACATTGCTAGAGGAAGACGTGGAAAGGGAACTGTGTGTATTGCTCAGAGGTGTAGAGATCAACCATCCCAGGGGACTCATGAGCAAATCACACTTCTACAGTGGGATTAACTGTTGATACTCTTTTTTCAATTTTTCCAGGTCTCTTCCTTCTATCACTCCTGTCCCCTTCGAGCTAGGTGTGAGCAAGTTATTTGTTTGGCCAGAAAGTGGTGAATGGAAATTATGTGAGTCATATCTGGAAGGAAGACTGTAAGAGCCAGTGCACAATATTCTATATTCCCCTTCCCTTTCCACAGGGAGCAGCAGAGTTCCCAGAGGCGGAGCATTAGTCTGCGTGGGTCCCTCTGTGACAGTAAGATGGAGCAGAGACCAAACCCCACTCCTATACTGCCAATCTGAGATTGTGGTCAATATGATCTGGGCAAGAAATAAACATCCGCTGTTATAAACCATCAAGATCAAAGGATTGTTTGCTATGAGAATATAAGCCACCCTATCCTGAAGGATAGGTGCCTGCAGAGGCTTGCATAAATGTCCACAAAGCATATGCCATAAGCATACCATCGGGGTCACCAAATTAACTTGAGGGGATTGGTATGTGTCACATTCAAGAATACCAACAAAAGAATACCAAGAAAAATGCATTGCTAGAAGTTAGCCAAATAAGTGATCTACATTTTATACAGCATATGCTTCATACAAGTAGTATAATATTTGCCAAGTTGTAATGAAATTAATGTGCTTACATATCTCTAGTACCACGGTCTGGTAGGTCTACCTAACCCCAGACCATTCTCCCTTCCCTGGAAAATGTACCTCACTGGTACTATGTGATTTAATCTCTCTGACAATAACTGCTTGTAACAGGAAGGTGTGGATGGCGCGGGCTGAGCCAAAATGTGGCAGTCTCCTCCCATAACCTTTGAAGCTGGGACTGGGAAATTCCAGTTTTATCTTGATCTGGTCTCATAAATGGAGAGGATTTAAAACTGCAACTTTCCCCTTCTGTCATATGGAAGATAAAAGTAAAAAAAAAGAAAGCCATTTTGAAGAGATAGAAATGAGTTGGCTCAATTTCTGTCCCTGGTGTCACAAACCATACATGGATTTTTTAAAAAAAATAAAACCTTTTATTTTTAAATAATTCAAGATTCATAAGAAGTTGCAAAAACTGTTTGCCTTTACACTCACCCAGCTGTACTCCCGCCAAAGATAACATCTCATACAACTATAATACATTATCAAAAGATGAAACTGGCATTGGTATAATACTATTAACAACAGACATTGTTCAGTTTTTGCATGCGCTCGTTTCTGTTTGCTTGTTTTCAGTACTATGGCATTATCTCACGCACAGATGTATAAATTAATGTAATCACCATCACCATCAGGATCCAGAACTGTTCTATCACCAAAAAAAAAAAAAAAATACTCCTTCCCTCTACCCCTCGGTACTCTCCTCAACCCTGACACTGCCACCAACTGATTTGTTCTTTGTCTCTATAATTATGCCATTTAACACTGCTATACACATAGAATCACAAAGTAGATAGGTTTTTGAGATTAACTTTTTTTCACTCAGCATAATTCCCGTGAGATGCGTCCAAGTTGTTGCACGCATCAATAGCCTGTTCTTTTTCATTGCTATATAGTACTCCATGAATGCACCACAGTTTGTTTATCCATTCACTCACTGAAGAACATTTGGATTATTTACAGCTTTTGGCTATTACAAGTGAAGCTGCTATGAACGTTCATGTGAATGTTTTTGTGTGAACATAACTGTCATTTCTCTAGGATAAACATCCAGAAGTGCTACTGTTGGGTAGTTTGGCATACATGAAATTTTAAAATGCATATTTCATTTTCCCACTATTCTAATGTTGTTTTCTTTTTTTACAAACTAAGTTTCCTGAATAACACAATGTCGGCATTTTCCACCAGAATGTGAGTCTTCGCAGGCCAGGGCCATGTCTTCTTTATGATTGCATACCTAGTGACTAGTTCTACCACACAGTAGACGTGAAATGATGATGCTTGGCTTTTCTCTCACAATATCCAAGGCAGTGCTGAGTCCTTTCTGATAGATCAGTCACGCATATTTATAAGGAAGTCAGTCACATACCTTTACAAAGAATTTACAAAGCACAGGGTGCCCGCATGGCACCATTCAGAGAAGCGACAATCTGAGACTGGAATCCCATGCTTCAGAAACAGCCCTTCTGCTCATTGTAACCACCATATGGATTTTCTTTTCAATCTCTCTATACACGTCAAATGTAGCCACAAGTTACTCCAATTTGGGGATGGTTGGCTGATTTTGAACTTGTTTTATTGTAAAAGGCAAGTCTTTAATCAAATCTCAAGGGAAGTAAAGGACATGTAACTGAGAAGAAGGGGAAGTTAAGTTATGAAGAGCAGGGTGAGCACAACTGAAAACAATCTCACTGGGAATACAGAGATTTGGCTCCTGAAAATATGCCAATGTACTGTTTTAATAAACAACGGTAATTAATTATTTAGTCTTTCAAACTTTCAACTGGCTGAGTAGATATTATCTTTCTTGAAATAGCAAAGTGCATGTGTCATTTTTGCTACCTACAGTCTTCTCTTGATATTTCTCTCCTCTTCCCCCACATCAGAAATTACACAGAGGGCTGGGCCAGGCATGGTGGCTCATACCTGTAATCCCAGCACTTTGGGACCCTGAGATGGGAGGATCACTTGAGACCAGGAGTTCAAGACCAGCCTGGGCAAGAGCAAGATCCCATCTACACAAAAAATAGAAAAATTAGCCGGGTGTGGTGGTGTATACCGGTAGTCCTAGCTATTCGGGAGGCTAAGGCAGGAGGATCGCTTAAGCCCAGGAACTTGAAGTTGCAGTGAGCTATGACGATGCCACTGCCCTCTAGCCTGGGCAACAAAGCTTTTATTTATAGCTTTTGGCTATTACAAGTGAAGCTGCTATGAATGTTTGGAAACTCTGTCTCAAATAATAAATAAATAAAGAAATAAAACAGAAATTATATAGGTGGGCATCCCCATCCCAGCTCACTAATTCGAGCATGAGTATTTGGA
The DNA here is from genome assembly GCA_008086735.1 of Cheirogaleus medius. Classification (NCBI taxonomy): domain Eukaryota; kingdom Metazoa; phylum Chordata; class Mammalia; order Primates; family Cheirogaleidae; genus Cheirogaleus; species Cheirogaleus medius. The sequence continues at coordinate 19,164,172 of VBSM01001979.1, read as the reverse complement.
TATTGATATGACAGGATTTCCTCACATATGATTCTTTGTTTGTCATCGGTACATACCATCATGGAACTCAGCCATGGCTGCCACAGAGCCAGGAAGATGCTAAATGTGCCAGATAAGATAATCTTGGAAATGTTGAGAATATGGTAGGAGTTAAATTGCTTCAATATTTTTCATTTATCATCTTTGGTAGGCACCTGGGAAATAAAATGGATTAAAAAATCTAGGGAAAGAAAAGAACAGGCAGGGACAGTATTTGGAATCAGCACCTTGCTACCCTTTCATAGAATAAACTGCATCTGTTTCTCATTCCCTCTGAAATTGTATGTCACATTTCAGTGATTTTTCACTTGCAAGGGGTATTAGGGAAGAGAAGCTACTGTCAGAAAGTCATACAAAGGCAGTTCAACTTGATAAAATGGAAAACAAAATAACAGATGAAAGCGAACACAAATCTTATTTCAAATGAAAGTGATAATTTTCTCTCCATGTATGAGTTGGCTTGATCTGGATGTGGAAAACCAAAAATTTAAACTTTGAAATAACCATCTTATTCTCAAGTATCTAGTACTTGGAGGATTGCCCATTCAACAATTCATCCACAGTTAAGGCGTGGTACTAGGAAAGAGTCATTTAACTTGTGAGTGATGGAGATGCCCAGATAGCAGTGGCTTCAAATATATTGCTCTCAGACAAAAATTAATTCTAGAAATAAAAATTTCAGAGCTTGTATAGCAGCTCCATGATCATTAGAAACCCAGGCTCCTTATATTTTATCATTCTGCTGTCTTCCTCATGGACCTTCCACCCTATGGTCCAAGGTGGCTTCTTGGACTCTATTTTGTGCTCAATCAAGCAGCAGGTTAGAGAAAAATCTGTGGAATTACTCAACCCCACTTTTCAGATATTTCTTAGAAGCTGCACGTGGCTTCAACGCACAGGTTACAGGAAATATAGTCCATATTGTGGGTGGTCATATGCCCAGGTAATATTCAGAAATTCTATTATTAAAGAAGGAGGGGAGAATGATTCCTCATAAATCAATAGCTGTCTCTGTCACAGGTTCTGTAGAGCAGTGACCCTTTATTAATGGCCCCAAATCTCTTAAAACTCTTCATTTTTTTTTTATAGTTTCTATCATTGCAAATCCCTAGTGAGAGTAGTTCAGAGGCCAGAAATGGGGCTAAAGAGAGTGCAGGAGGCCAGTTGTGGAGGGACTCATTTATCATGTCAAAGAGTTTGCATATTATAGAGAATAAATTTAGGTTTCTCTGGAACTTAGATGAGAGACAGGGAGAGACACGTAGAGATATAATGCTTTTGATTACTATTACTATGTTTAAAGCTATTTTAGCATAGAAGGTGAAACCAAAATAAAATTGGCATTCATTATTCTTAAGTAGTTTATAATTTTATAGAGAAAATATGTCCATAACTAAAATCCAATGCAAAGTGATAAAAGTTTACAGCCCCTTTTAATTTACAGAGCACTTCCACATAAATGATAGAGTGAATGATTATAGCAAAGAAATGGAGTCTAAAAATGAAAGGATGCTTTGGGAAAACGAGTAGTTTGTTTCGACCAGTTGTTAACTCATATAGGGCAAAAGTGGGAAAAGCCTAACAAAAATAATGAGAAGCAATCAAGGAATATATTGAGTACCATGCTCCCTGTCTCTGAGCTTTTAAAAATAAGAACATAAGAACTGAGAATTTCTGAGTACAAACATTGATGCTTGTTTGCACTTAACAAATCTCTGCTAGACTAGCTATTATTTCTAATAATTTCTTCTTCTAATTAGGAGCCTCTAAAGATCCAGTGACCCCCTGGGATTTAAATTCTATTACTGATTTATAATCAACCCCATAAGATCAACTATGTAAGGTCCTAGAAAACTACAACCTCGCTGCTCTGACCATTCCATTGGCTCCTGAGTGTGACCTAGGACATTTGCAGTCTGTGTCCAAATGTGCCTATTTTTTTCTGTTATCTGTTACCACATAACAAACAACCCCAAGAGATAGTGGCTTAAAACAATAGCAATTTATTATGTCTCAAGATCCTTTGGGTACCTGGTTCACTTGGTATCGGTGAGGTGCTGGGAAGATTGGAAGTTCCAAAGTGGTCTCATACTTTTGGCAGTTAGTACTCTGACTGAGAGCTCAGCTGGGGCTGTCAGCCAAGGGCCTCAATTTTTATCCACTTGGGTCTCTCTCTCTTGGGCTGCTTGGGCTTCCTTACAACATGGTAGTAAGGATCTAAGAAGGATTGTTCGAAGGGACAAAGATGAAACTTATAGGTCTCTTAAAGACAAGCCTCAGAAGTTATACAGCATAGTATCTGCCCTCATTCTTTTGTTCAAAACAGGTCATTGGAAAATCCCAAATCTAAGGAGAGAGAAAATATACTCCATGTCTTGATAGGGGAGTGGCGAGGTCATATTGCAAAGAAATATGTGGGATGGCAGACATTATTGCAATCATCTTTGTAAAAACAATCTATCTTCTGGACATAAGAATTCATATTCCTGCCACATGAAAAATATTCTTAACATGTTCTCCCAAAATCTCATCCCATTTTAACATTAGGCTTAGGCTCAAGGTGCAGGATATTTTTTTTTACCTAAACTAGATCAGCTTGAGAATGAGTCTTTTTGGGTACCAAAAACTAGCTAGACTCTACTCTTATGCCCAAAAAACAATGGGGAGATGAGGATAAAAAACCATAATAGATATTTCCTACTCTAAAGCGGAGAAACAAGCAGCACTTAGCAGCTGCCTGTTTGCAGAAATTGTGATATCTAGCCAGGCACGTGTCGCTAATCCTCCCTGCTTTAGTATCAGGAAATGTACATTGATTGTGACCCATTTCTGTTCCCCCTGAAAGATTCTTTTTGGGTTTGGGCTCTGCTTTCTGAACTTTAGGCCAGCAAGTAATTCTTTCTTTTCCAGAAGAAATGGCCCATGTTTGTAGTTGGTAAGTTTTCTCAATCTGCTTCTTGACCATGAAATGTTAGGGGTCCAGAGACCTCAATTCATTTTGAGCTATCTCAGTCCTTTTTAGTCTAAGCCACAGTACTTCCTCTGACAATTTTCGGAGAAACTTTGTAAGTTTGCTATGATTCTTATTGGGGTTAACATCATTGCACATAAATCATGCACACTTATTAGGATTAGCATCCTTGGGCAGAAGCCACATGCATCCATTAGAGTTAAGCTATACATACTCTTAAAGGCAGCCACTTTTTAACCTTGGGGTGAGGGTTAGGGTGTTCTGGGATGTTGACCCTAAATTTTTTGCAAGTCTTTTTTTTTTTTTTTTATCAGAAACAGTCTAGAAAGCATGACCTTCAGATTTTTAGATGACTTTTTTAAATCTAGATGAGAGTCTAGGAAGCACAGGCTTTAATCTTCATGAGGTCTTAACAAAGAATCTTACAGACACACATCCATGACTTGACCTTGATCTGAGACCACATGATATTGGCATCACTGTTGTTTTGGTCTTTTCCCAGAGCCATTTCTTACTTTGCCAGTTTTTTGCCACTTGAAGAGTCTTAAACTGAGAAATGTATCTATTTTCAAATTTGAAACTTGTAGTTTTTGTTTTGTTTTGTTCTGTTTTTGAGACAGATTCTTGCTCTGTCACCAGGCTAGAGTGCAATGGCATGATCATAGGTCACCGCAACCTCAAACTCCTGGGCTCAAGCAATCCTCCTGCCTCAGCCTCCCGAGTAGCTGGGACTATAAGCACACGCCACCACGCCTGGCTAATTTCTATTTTTAGTAAAGACAAGGTCTCACTCTTACTCAGGCTGATCCTTAACTCCTGAGCTTAAGCAATCCACCCACCTCAGCCTCCCAGAGTGCTAGGATTACAGGCGTGAGCCACAAAACTCAGCCCAACTTTGAAACTTTTAGTTTGGAAAATTTTTCTTTAAATTCTTCTTGAAATCCAAATGGCTTCTTTAGGTCTTTTCTCTTTTTTATGACTTTATTAATATTATCAGCAGTTAAACCCAGAGCCAACTGACACTTTCAACATTCTGCCTCGAAATCGCTTTTGCTAAATCCACAAGTTCATTAATTGTATTTTATATTTTCCATGTTATTGTAGGTAACAGTGTTGCTAAATCTTTCATCACTATATCATACTGGGTGCCTTTCTTGTGTCCTCCAGTGTTAACTTCCTCATTGTCTTTTCAGCCTCCACCAAGAGTCTCCCTACTATTCTTTATGTCTCTATCTATAGACAGACCTCAAAGCCAATGCCAAGTGTTTTAGGTTTACTTATGGCTGTACTGCATCCCTATACTGTCCAAAATTTAGTTGCTAAATAAAAATTTATTATATCTCAAGATTCCATGAATTTCCTAGGTGGATCTTCTGTTTCCAATGGTGTAGGTTAGAGTGTCACAATGAATGGGAAGTCCAAAAATGATGTCACTCACGTGGCTGCTGGTTGATAATTCATCTGGTGCTGTCAGCTAGGGGTCTTGACTATTCTGTACACGGGCCCCTCTACATATCTGCTTAAGCATCCTGACACATTTTATCACATTCAATTTATTTATTACTTTAGCATTTGTGAAGTAAATGTTATCACATCCATTTATGCATTTATGCAGCAAACAATATCCATGAGTAGCAGCTGCGTGCTAGGACCTATGGTTGATTTAAGAGAATAAACAACCAAATAAGACATCATTCTTGCCTTAAAGGTGTTTATGTCTAATGCTAGAGTTAATCAATGATGATAGTGCAAATCTTATATTGGGAAACTAAAGTTTAAAAAGTTTAAGTAAATTGCTCATCTGACAGCTGACTCAAAATTTGAATCTAGATCTGACCTCCAAATGTGTATTTTCTCTGTAGTGTAACTATTTGAAAGTGAATGTAAGTGTTCAGATTAATACTAATAAAAATTTGAAAATTGGAAATGAAACAAGGATCAAATGTAAAACTACTATTCAGGTAGAACAGACAGGACTGGATGACTGCTTAGATGAGGTAGACAAGGCCACCAGAAGAACCAAAGGTGACTTCTGTAGGACTGAAGTTGGGAAATCAGAAGAATTGGTAGTAAATGGCGATTCCATTTGTCTTATTCATGTTTAATTTAAGGAACTAACCAAATATGTAGATGTTATCCAGTATGCAGGGTAAAGATAGAAATTTTTCTTTCTTCTATTCAAACTTTTATGAGCACCTACTATGTTTCTGATACTAAGTGGGTGAATAAGAAGTAATATTCCTAATCAATGATTAATAGTCAAGTGGCAGAGACAGTCCTATAGATAATGATTATTCTTTGATGTGCTAAGGGACACAATAAAAGTAAATACACAAGTAGGTACAAGGGAACAAAGAAGAAAGTAAAGATGACACTAGGGGAATGAACTGTATGGATGGCCATGATACCAGAGTAAGGATGCAATTTCTAAGGGAAAGAAAGGAAGAAAACACACAGGGACTTTCATTAGGATGAGGATCCACAGAAGTTAATAGGAGGAAAATTCAAGAAGTAGAAAGAGAATCAGCCACAGAAGTCCAGGGAAGAGAAAATTTCCAAAAAGTCACTCCAGCACTAGAGGGGTCAGATACAGCCCAGTAGAATGAGATGTGCTGAGAGCTTTAATGTGCAATAGATATAGCGCAGTTAAACAGGATGAAGAACAAGAAGAGACTGTTTTATTGGGCTTGAATTCAGTTCTTTCTTTCTGTTTATATGGAAGTCAGATAAACTATGATAATTCAATCTTTCAATGACATTAAAATGACTTCCAGACAAGGAAGTATATTGGTTATATAGCTGTATCATAATGACTCATATCCCAGGAAAGGATAAATGAACTATAAGCTGAATGAGAGAGAAACACTTAGCTAAGATAATTAACTTGGCTAGGCTTAATTTGTGGTTCAGAAGCTCCTAGATTTGGAATAAAAATGGTGGAGGATAAGCTTATTTTCAAATATGGAAGGATAATTTCAGGTTAAAAACTGAGTAGGCCTAAGGATTTAGTATCTGAGCTGTCCCATTTCAGCTTCTTATTCTGCCTGAAGAAAAAATTCATCATAAAAATAGAAATAGCTAGATGTTTGGAAAGTACAGGACAATTCATTTTTAAACTTTCTATTCCCTATAAGAACCATTTAACTAATGCAGAAAAGCATTTATAACAGGATGCTACAATGGTGCTTTTTGTCTCTGTTTCAGCTAGGACCCCAAAAGACAGAGAACAAAACAGTAGGTGCCAAATACATCCGCAATCTAAAATGAGAATCCAGGTTATATATTCAGGACTTACAAAATAAGTGTTCTGGAAACTTACTTTGGCAACCCCTAGCATAATAACTGCCTCAAGGATATTTAATAGGTTGGAGAGGCCAAGAGAGAAAGCTATTTTTAAAGAGAATTTCTTTGGAGAGAGTTATTGGAATGCTCTCTCCAAAGAAATTCCAAATTCCATTCACCACCAACTCTGACCCAAGCACACACATCTCACTACCATGAGAGGGAAGAGCAAGGTGTACTTACCCCTTACGTCGAGCCAAGTAAGTGAAGATGAAGAAAATGACTCAAACAACTTGACCTATGTCCCTGGCAGTCTGTGAAATATGTCAATGGATGCTATATACATTTCAAGAAAAGTCCAAATATGGAAAATTACGGTGGCTGCATTGGTCAACAGCTGCATTCACCCCATGCTTCCCAGGAATTAATTGTAGAGCACAAACTGGGATCCAGCATGGATTCTACCCAAGAGAAATGCCTAGGAAGAAGACAGGACTCCAACAGAGAAGACAGACCAATGCATGCCCACAGTATGGGGAAAACTATGAGCAGAGACCTAGAAGAGAAGCATCACCTCAGCCTCAGGACATGTAGCTGGAGGTTCCCAGCGGGGAAATCTTTGAGAAACATACAAAAGCTCCTCAGGAGATCATGAGTCAGTTCTGACATTCCTCAGGCCCAGAAATCAACAAAGTGAGATCATAACTATATGACAGCATTAGCTATATTAAGTCTTTCCTGCCTCTAATATCTCCTCCTCCTCTCACTGCTTCCCCAACCCCACCGAAGACACTCCCAAAACTAGAGGATTCAGAGATAACTAATTATTTTAGGTAGTGGGAAACAGGAACTTTAACTTCAAGTGAAGCTTGGAGTCTTTATTATCATGGACTGGCAACTTTAATTCTGAAATGAGATTGTTATTGCATCTAGAAGTATAAGGAAAATTTTTATTAGCTAAAAATAATAATATAGCCACTGGAGAAGATATGGAACCTGTCTAAGCTTTTATTCAATATCCAGGAAAGAAATAGTCTACACAGCTGTTTTGAAGGGGCAGTATATTTCGTTTTCTTCTCACACTCTAAGGAGTCTCACTTGTTCGTTGTAATCTTTATACCTAGATTGTGTTATCATTTTAGTACAATACAACATAATGATAAAAAGTGCCACTTGGGAGAAAGAGCTTGTAGATTCAAATGCCAGCTCCAGCACCCACAAGCAGTGTGAACTGGGCAAATGACCTCACCATTGCAAGCTTCCTTCTCTGGAAAGTAGGGTTAGTAATTGTACCTACATCATAGGATTGATTTGCAGGTTAAATGACATTATGTTAGTAAATTGCTTAGTATTGTGCCTATCAAAGTTAGTGCTCTCTAGTAGCTATTATTATTATTATTAATTATTTATCAAATGGTCACAATTAACCTATTTCTTCTCGTCCCCAAGAACTTATTGGCTATTTGTACCAATGACTGTTACAATTTTGTTGCTATTCATTAAACTGCAGATTTGTATTTCTCCTCGGAAGTAAAGTGGTGCAGCTGTGCAACACTACAGGATGGGAAACAGAAAGTACCACATCCAGTTGAAAACTGCAGGCAAAACTTGAGCAGCATAAAGTGATTACTTTGTCTGGCATCTCCCCAGTTCCCTGCAGAGTGAAAAATCCTCTGCATTCTTGGTAGGAATGGTCTAAGATTTTGAAAGACTTCTAGGCTAATCATAGTGTAATCATAGCGATTTTCTACCACTTTTGAGAGAATTACTTCACTGCAACTCTAGTTGCATAGGACACATGCCATTCTGATATTTTCAAATATTTCAGTTTATTTTGTAAGAATGGTTGTCAGGTTTCTTTCTTACGGTGGGGAGGAAAAGAGTCAACATAATTTAAGCTGAGCATTCTTGGAAACTGAAAGCCACCTATCTTTAAGAGCATTAGATGATCAGTCTTTGGCGTTTTCTCTTTCTTGCAAGATCTTAAGAGAAAAGAGTCCATCAAAACTAAAATGCAATAGACAGGATTACTCAAAGAAAGAAAAGACAGCACTCACAGGGTAGTATGCATATCAAGCAGCTATGGTTTCTGTCTAGCCATAGAGGGGCATCATTGTGCTACAGGATCTTATAAATGAAAGAGACCTTAGGGTCATCTACATGGACACTCAGTCCCTTGCTGTCCTGGAATTCTAGCCATGACTTTCCTATCTGATGATCTATAGCTTCTGCAATGACTTGTTTGTCTTGACTTGCTGAATTTTTATTTTATTTTATTCAGTGTTTTCCTTTGGAGATATAATACATTTACATGATTCAAAATTTTAAAGGCACAAAAGAGTATAGAGTACAATGTCTCCATCTTATCCTTATTCACAAGCAACCAGCAGCTCTTTCCAAAGGGAACTAATGTTATCAGTTTAATATGTATCCTTTCAGAAAATAGAACTGGACCAAGGAATATAGTATGTGTGCATAAATTTACCCTTTTCTGTTACACAAGTTGCCATATATAACATGCTTTGCACCTTAACTTTTAACCTGAAAGTGTTATTTTAGAAATTATTTCATAACTATACATAAAGTACTTCCACTTTTTCATGGCTGCATAGTTTTCAATTGTGTGCATGTACCATAATTCAACTAGCTCCCAATTTGTAGATATTTGTTTTCAATATTTTATATCTCAAATAATGCTGTGAGGAATAATTTTGCAGAAAAGCACTTCATACACATGTGTGAATTTATTTGTAGACCATATCCCAAAAGTAAAATGTCTGAGTAAAAGGATATGGGCATTTGTAATTTGGTTGCATGCATGCAAAGGTAATTGACATATACATACTCATGTCACACGGTGTCGAAGAAAATTAGATTTATTGGGAAAATTCACAGGCAGTAGGTCTAGCTATGTACAAGTGTCCACTGCTCTGTTGAGGTCCTGAAGAGGAGCCTACTGAGCTGGACACAGCTGAACACATCATGGAAAGTGTTCCAGGAAAATGACTCTGTCATCATCTGTTCTTTGTATTCATAAGATGACTAGACAGAAAATGCTTTTTTGAACTCTATAATAAGCAAAGATTCCTAGACTGGGAAGTGCCCTTGTGGAACCAGAGCTCAGCTATAGACTCTGCATGCTAATGCTGCCCATATTAACCAGAGATTTTATGTTAACCCAATGATCTAACTCCATCCAGGTGAACCAGCTCTTTGCTAAGCTACCAGAGGAAAAGGTAAAAAAGCCAGGGGAGGCAGAGAGCTGCGCCGGATACCCAGGAGTCAGATGAATTCTCTCTCCTCAACTAGATGTAGTCTAATAGACTTCTATAAATGCTACAGTAATTTACATTCATTTACCTGTGAGCGAGAGTACCTATTCACCCATGCCCCCACCATGAGGATATTATCATATTTTTAAATCTCTGATAATAACAATGGTGAAAACTGTAGTCTCAGTATGGATTAAGTTTAAATTCCTTTTATTAATATCTAGACTGAGCATCTTTCCATGCGTTTTAAAATAATTCATTTTCCTGTTTTGTGATTTGCCTGTTCATCTAATTCTGTTTTTATATTGGATTATTGGTCTTTTTCTTACTGGTTCTTATTTATTATATATATTAAAGAACTAATGCTTTTCTGTAATATAGATTGCAAGTGTTTCTCAATTTATCATCTGATTTTTTTACTTTGTTTAAGATCGGTTTTATTTTGCAGAAATTTAATTTTTTATGCAGTTGAATTTAGTACTTTTCTTTTTTGGCTTCATCATTTATGTTATATAGAAAGATCTCCCATACTCTGAGATTACTTGAAAAACAAAACAAAGCAATAACAATAAAATACTTGTCCTATAGTTTCTTTCATTACATTTATGTAGTACCTCCTTCCTTTTTTTTTAAAAAAAAAAAGCAAACCTTTAATTCATCTAATTATCTTTAACTTTTTAAGAAGATGAAATTTAGTGTCTACCTCTATGCCATTTTTGCGTCTAGACAATAGGAGGAGTATAAAGGCATAGCATTAATTCTTATTACCTGTTCTTTTTAAACACATATTTCCTCAGCATGTTTTAGCATGCTAACTGCTCAGTTAGTAGGTTCTTGCCTTGCTTTTCTGTGACTCTAAACATTCTAAAACATCTTAATTTCCCATAGACCTAGAACTACTAACCTGTTAGATTTCATTAGACCTCCATGAAACACATAAAAACATTTTTTCCAGATATTACAAATTTTTTTCTATTTATCTACCATATGGTAATTCTTAGTGAATTTGTGTCACTTTCAGTTTTATCAGCATTACATGCCTTTATCCAAGTTGATACAAATTTTGAAAAAAGATATGTGCATTGATTATTTCGTGAGTGTGCGTGTATGTGTGAGAGAGAGATACTTGACAAACATTTATAAGAAAAAACTTAAAAATAAGGCTGACCAAGGTATCCTGGAAGAAGAACAATATAAGAAAGTTATCTTTCCAGAGATCAATAATTTTTATAAAGCCAAGTCAGGCTTATATTGGTACAGAGGTAGACGGAGCAATGAAACGGAGTACAAAACCCAGAATCGAATTAACACATATATAGAAACGATTTATGATGAAACTAGTATTGAAGATTAGTAAAAAAATGGGTGGGAAATGGTGGTATTATCAATAAATATTCAGATAATTGATTAAAATTTTAAATAGGATGTGTGCTTTATCTCAGAAGCAAAATATAAATTCCTGTTTCATTTTAAGACTTAAAAGTGAATTTTAAAACAAAAATATTTTGATAGATAATAATATAAAGAACAACTTCATGGCTTCAGGATGGGGAAAAATCTTTTAAACAGAAATAAAAAGTGTAAATCATGAAGAATAAAATTAATACATTTAACTATAGTAAAATTAAGAACTTCTGGTCATTTTACAAAAGGAAGTAAAAGGTAATAAACAATTAGAAGCAGAAATTTGCAAGCATATAACTGACAAAAGATTAGAGTCCAGGCTACAGAAAGAATCCCTACAAATAAAAAAAAAAGAGCAAAAACACAAATTGAAAAGGTACTTTACAAAGAAATTTGTTTGACCAAGAAACATGGAAAGAAGTAAACTTCAGTGGTTATCATGGGAGTGAAAATTCAAACCATGGTGATTTCTACTTCATACAATTGGCAAAATTTAAAGATCCAACAAATTTGGTTAAGTATGTGAAGCAATTGAAACCATTGTCTATACTAATACTCTTATCTATACCATACAAACCTAAAAGATATACAGTTTAGAGAGTTTAGAGGTAAAACATATGGTAAAATTTTTATTTTATTTGTTTAAGGCAAGATAATAATAGACACAAGACCCAGATGGTGATTACCTCTCTTGAGGGCACTGAGATGATATCAAAGGGAGTTTTCTCAGGAACTTCAGACATTTTCGTAATGTTCTTTTTTTTTTTTTTTAACAGAATAGTAGTAAGTACACAAGTGTTTACTGCATTGTTATTTTTTTATCCCAAAACAACAAATGCATTGTTATTTTTTTATACTCTGCATTTATTGGTTTCCTAGGGCTGCCATAACAAAGTACCACAAATTGGGTGGCCTAAAACAATAGATGTTGATTATCTCACTGTCCTGGAAATTTAGGTGTCAGTTGACTCTAGGGAAAAGTCTTTCCTCGCCCCTCCCTGGCTCTGGTGGTTCCTGGCATTCCCTTATTTACCTCCAATCTCTGCCTTGGTCTTCACATGGCCATCTTCCCTCTGTGTCCTCTCTTCTTCTTACAGATACATGAGTCATTAAGTTTAGGGCCATCCTAATCTGGTATGACCTCATCTGAACCAATGACATCTTCAAAGACTCCATGTCCCAATGTGGTTGCAGTCTGAAGCTCCGAGTGGATGTAAATTTTGAGGGGCCATTATTCAACCCCCTGTACACTACATATACTTTATTACTATTTTTTCCTATCTACTCATAACTACCTTTATAAAAAGAATGCCTTAGGGATTTCTGTGACATGTCATTAGGGACTATCTTCATCTTGATGTGTCAATAGCACTCTTGGTTATGAAGAAACACACAAACACATCACAATAGGTCCTTCCAGATCATTGACTTGGTTCATTTCGGTGTGCTGCAGCAAGCAGGACATATTGAGTCTGAAGACATGCCATCTTCCCCTTTCCCTCGTCTTTGACGTATTACCTTGGACACGAATAATTTTAAATGGATGAATTCAAATGATTTTAAATGGCTGACTTCATCATGCATTCTCTAATTTGCCACAGGGTATTTGTACAGGGTAGTATAACGGTTCTCAAAGTATCGTCCCAAGGCCCGCAGCCTCAGTATCACCTGAGAACTAGTTAGAAATGCATATTCTCAGGCCCCACCCCAGACCTATGAAAACAGAAATTCCAAGAGGAGAGACCAGAGCTCTGTTTTGACAAACCTCTGGGTGATTAAGATGAATGCTCAGTTTGAGAAGCACAGGAATAGTGGATAAGAGCACATACTCAGAAATCAGATGTCTGGGTTGGAACCCTGAAGAGCATGTCACTTTTTAACTGTGTCATTCTGGACAAATTACTCAACTTTTCCATTTTCCTTTCTATAAAAACACGCATTGAGATAATAGCACATCTCTAAAAGAGTTCCTATGAGAATTAAATTAGTTAATCCACGTAGAATGCTTAGAACAGTGCTTGGCACTAAATGAGTACTACACAAATGATACCTAATTTAAATAGTTGCTACTGTAAAAATAACAATACCAAAAAACTTGCTTCGTTCATTTGCATCACCTTCCCAGCCCAGCTCCTGAAGACAATCGAGTTTGCAGTACTGGCCTAAAATGTCTTGAATATACTTTTTCGTCTTTTGGAAATGAAAATATTTATTCTTTTCTAAGCCTTGCACCCACCATTTTCACCATCTCTCCAAGTAATGGCAAGTTGATGGTACTGTAATGACATGTGCAAGTTATTCTTTTTGTAATTTTATAAAATTGTATAATGAATATTTTGTAAATAAAAGTATACTTAGCTACAATTTCCCATTTTTCCTATGTATGGCAACTTTCAGGACACCCTGTACAATAAATACATTAATAAGAAAATTATTTAGTAGATCAAAGAATAAATGCTGTTGGAAAAAAACACAAAGTAAGTGGGATTGATAGTGTTAGGGGGCACTATTTTAAATGGCATTCAATATTCACTACTTTTTATTGATTTACTATTTTATTTCATTATAGTTTCCCCCTCAGCAACAGAGATTAGAGGGAGGTTTTCTCCCTTGGTGCTGAGCCTCCTGGGAGATCTGTTCCACGTGGAACCCCATGAAGGTGGTTTCTAGGATCTGGTCCAGATTGACCAAGTCTTCAAGTTCCCCAGAGGTGCAGTACAAAGTACCACAAACTGCACAGCCTACAAGCATCCTCAAACTACGGCCCACGGGCCACATGCAGCCCACTGAGGACATGTATCCTGCTCCCCAGGTGTTTTTGCCGCTGCTGCCTGTCCTGTTTAGCAGCTGACTCGTCCTAGGGCCCACAGTGCACACTCTCCAATGGTCTGAGGGACAGTGAACCGTCCCCCTGTTTAAAAAGTTTGAGGACCCCTACAGAATTTATTCTCTCCTAGTTCTGGAAGCTAGAATTCAAAATCAAGGAGTCTGCGGGGTTGATTCCCTCTGGAGGTTCTGAGGGAGAATCCACTCCATCCTTCTTTCCCAGCTTCCAAGGGCTGCCAGGAATCCTTGGTGTTCCTTGACGTGTAGACACATCACACAAATCTCTTCGTCTGTGTTCATGTCACTTTCTTTCTTGTGTCTTTGTGTGTGTCTTCTCCTCTTCTTATAAGACATGTTTTATTGGATTTAGGGCCCATCTGGATAATCTAGAATAATCTAATTTAGAGATCCCTAATTATCTGCAAAGAAGCTTTTGCCAAATAAGATCACATTCACAGTTCCCGGAGGGGCGCCATTTAGCCTACTACAGGTGATATACAGTATCTGAGAGCTTACAGTTATTGTGGTGACAGTTCCCTGCCTGCAATCGCAAATACTGGTAGGCAACGGCTATTGCCAATGTGAGGACAAAATTGAGCTTCGAGAATAGTGCTCTCCATCATAAAATTTAGGCCAATTCAACACCAACCTGTGACTCAGCCTGCACACTGGTGCTGTTCTAAAAACTGCTCCTTGTCCATGAAGCAGTAAGAACAGAAATTAAGAGTAAATATTTAAAAATTTCTGCAGCAATTGGACAATTCTGTTGAAGCTAATAATAATGATAATGGAATTTATGGCTTATTTCTTTTTCAAATGTCATTTTTCTAGTAATTCATTGTTGTTTTATTTTTTTTAAATATTGGTCTGTGATGAATTAAAAAAATATATAAACCTGATCCTTCACCACTGGTCGTTTGAGAAGCACTGGTACAGACTATTGTTGGTAAAACTAATTAGAATATAATAATATCCCTCCATAATTATGTTTGTCCACAGGACTGAAACATTTCAGTACCAGTAATGCAAGGGATGTGCTTCATAGACAATGTGCTTTATTTCATAGATAATAACTTCTAATTGCTCCCTTTAAAGTACCTCAGCATCTAGCCTTTGTTTTATCCCTGCTATGGTACCCACCCATCCCAGGCTGGTGTAATGAAACCCCCTAAAACCTACCAGTGAGGAAAACTGAGTCAAGTCCTGAATCTCAAGTTACTATCTGTCTGACTGTAGACAGCTTACTTTGCCTCTCAAGTTAAGTTTGCTTATCTGTAAAATAGGTATCTTTATGCTTTGACAGTCTGTTCAGCACCACCACCACTACCAAAAATAAAGTGTAAGACAAAATAGGAATAGGCTCAAGGAATTGGAAAAAGAACAGCAAACAATTTCAAATCCTAGTAG
>VBSM01001979.1:19096127-19148871 GCA_008086735.1 Cheirogaleus medius | reverse complement strand
AAAAAAAAAAAAAACAAAATAGGGACTATCTTACTCTCACTTAGAGGCTAGCTGGAGGAATGGACATGTTTTTCCTAATATGTTAACATAAAATTTTTTCAGACATACAGCCAAGCAGAACACAGTGAACACCCCATGTAACCACAACCTAGATTTATTACCAAAATTCTCTTGTACATGTGCATTGCCCATCGCGCGAACCCTCAAAGCAATCACTAATTCATACATTTTCCCTTTCTAGATTAGATTTTTGATGCATTTCTAAGGAAACAGCAAGTATCAGTAGACTTCCACTTAAATACTTCAACCTGTTTACCATTAACCATTCAATATTTGTATGTAGCTTTCTTTTGATATAAAACTTATATAATAAATATTAAGCATATATTCAGTGGAAACTGACAAATGCATACCTTTGTATAACCCAAACCCTTGTAATGATATAGAACATTACCACTAATTTAGAAACAATAGTGCTGATTTTTCTACCCTAGATTAGATTTTCCTGTCCTAGAACTTCATATACATAAAATTATGTATGTTCTTTTTTTTAATTTTATGCAGCATGATGGTTTTAGGGTTCATCAATGTTCTATGCATTAGTATTCCACCTTGTGGAGTTGTATTCCATTTTATGTAGTTTATTCCATTTAGTTGTAAAATACTTGTAATTTGTTTAGCCACTCTCCTACTGATGGACATTTCAACTCTTTTTGGTTTCGGGCTATTATGAATAAAACTGCTATGAGCACTTCTGTACAAACGTTTAGGTGAACATATGTAATTATTTTTCTTGATTAATTTGTGCTTCTGTATTTTTGTTTATGACCTCTTTGGAGTGAATTTTGTGTGGAGGGCAAAGTGGAGAGATTCATTCTTTCCATATGGATATCTAGTTTTTCATAACTAATTCTTGGAAATCTATTTCTCCCCTCTTTCCCTCACCAAATTATCCTGGCATCTTGCTGAAAATTAATTAACTATATATGTTAGTTTCTTTGTGGGCTTTCTATTCTGTTACATTGATTATATGTCTGTTCTTACACAAATACAACACTGTCTTAATTACTGTAGCTTTATAGTAAGTCCAATACCTTTGCTCTTCTTCAAAATGACTTTTTTACTCTTCTAGATCCTCTGCCTTTCTCTACAAATATTAGAATAAGATTATCAATTTCTGTAAAACAAAAAAAAAAACCCTCCTGGAATTCTGATTGGAATTGCATTGAACTTATAGGCATATTTGAGGAGAAATTACATCTTAACAAGATTGTTTCTATTCTGCAATTAAAGTTATTTGGTGATTTCTAAAAATTTTTTCATATTGTATTCTTCAATTCTAGAATTTCCATTTGATTCTTTTCTAGAATTTCTATTTTTATTTCTCTTTTCATTCACTACGAGCATATTTCCCTTTACATTACTGAGTATAGTTTTAAGAGATGCTTTAAAATATTTGTCAGCTACTTGCAATATCTGGGTCAATCATCCTGGTAACAGTCTCCATTCACATTTTCTTATATCTTCTTATGTCAAGTAGTTTTGGATTGTTTCCCACACATCATGCAAGTTATGTTGCAGAGGCTCTGGATTTTATGTTTCTTTAAAAAAAAGTTAATAGTTTTGTTTGTTTTGTTTTTACAGGCAATATACTTTGTTAGAGCCAACCAGCAAAGGCTGTCTTTCTGATGCCAACTCAAAGCTCAGTTCAGTTCTTTTATTATCTAGTCTTCTTGGAGTCTGCCCTGCATATACATTGTCCATGTGTCTGTCAGACATCTGGACAAAGTTTAGACACAAAATTTGTAGCTTCCTGTATCTGGCTGTCTTCTTTCTGGGACTCACCCCCCTTCCCCCAACCTCACTACCTTATTTTTCAGAGGTTGTTTTTGCTCCAACTCTGTCCTCTGGTTTTTAGTTCTGAAAGAAATAGGTTTTCTATTAGATTTTCACCTGCTCTTCCTATCTCTGCCTGACACTTGTCCCAATGCTAAAAACTGTTACTAATTAGAAGAAGAGGAGGAGGAGGAGTAATTAGGATGACCAAACCCCAGTGCCTTTTGCTTCTCCCAAGTGTCAGCTTCCCTCTAGAATCTAGAATCTGTGTATCTGAATTCTCCAGTACATTCAGGTACTTTGTTGTGTTCTCTCCAGAGTTTATAGTTGTTATCCGTGGAAGGATATATTAGGTAGAAGCTTATCTGGCCTTACTAGAAGTAGCGAAAAACAAAATTTAAAAGATGCTTGTAATTAAAGCCTATTGATAAGAAGAGGGTGGCATTTGTCTTAAACTCTTGGGAAAACACTGTAATGGTCCTTTTGCTTATGTAAATGTTAAGTTCAGGGTTAGAAGGGATAAGAGGTATTATAACAAACAAATGCAAAAATTATTCTGCATAATAAAATAACAGAAATATAGTTCCTTGGGAGGGGGGAGGGAGTAGTTCTGACAGAGAGGATAAAAGAAGGGTGATAGTATATGAAAAACACCTGGCTGGAAATAAGATCCTAGGAGGTAGAACAGCTAAGAAAACAAAGGACCTTTCAATAGAGAAGAAATTTAGGATCGGGACTATTTGATACTCAAGTTTAAGTTGATCACTGTTTTTGTTTTAATACTTCTCTTTATCCCAAACCCGTAGTATACCTCACTAACTGCAAAAGAGAAAAGAGGGAAATATTCTACTACTTACCCGATTATTTTCCTATATTGATTACATACTACTTCCCTAGCAGGTGTATTATCTGAAAAAAAAATTATCACTAAATTAACTTTAGGACAACAGCCTCCTAGAAAGATTAATGATATATAATTTACCTTTATGAAAGAAGCAAGCATCCAATAAATTAGAAAATGCATACCACCACCCAAGTAAATTGTGAAATATCCCAAGTGCTTACCTTACTGAGTATTTGACAAATGGGTTTCACATTCAATTACATCAGTACTATTTTCATGTCACCTGCTCTATTGTTTGCTTAAATGTATGTGTTTTCATTAACAATGTTACATGTACTTAACTCTCTTTATACTATGTCTAGGAGAGATACTCAAGAGGAATGACCATTTTAGAGCATTGAACAAGCCCTGATCACGTGTTACTCATATTACTGCTTCAGATCCCTAGATTGCCAGAATATTCTCAATTTGTCTGCATAGGACGCTAAAGGTTGAAATTTTTATACAAAATATTCCTTTATTGTTTTTGCACACCCCATCACTCTCCGTGTTTGGAAGTATTTGGTTCCAAGTGAAAATTTCCTTTCTCATTAAATAGGAAATGCGACATGATTGCCAAAAAAAGTTCCTGCCTGAGAAAGAATAAGAAGTAGACTGAAAAGAATTCCATTCCAATACAAAATATTTGAGTTTTAGTTAGTCTGGAAGTATTGTCATAAATAAATACACAATTTCTATTTTCTTTTAAAAATAATCAAAATTTTTACTGTACTCAAGCCTGCAGGACAGAGCAAGATTCTGTCTTTAAAAAATTATTTGCAAATCCTATGCTAAATTATTTGCTTTTAGGCCCCCCTCTCTTTTTCTGGTAACCACATCTTCTATTCTTTTGAAAAACAAGATTTTCACCTTTATTAGTTTCCTTGGGCTACTTGACAAAGTGCTATATAAACTGAGTGGCTTAAAACAACACACATTTATTGTCTCAGCATTCTGGAGGCTGGAAGTACAAAATCTATGTGTTAACAGGACCATACACCCTCTGAAACCTGAAGAGAAGAATCCTCCCTTGCCTCTTCCTAGGTTATGGTTGTTGGCTGGTAACCCTTGACATTTCTTGGCTTGCAGCTGCATAATTCCAGTCTCTGCCTCCTACATCCTCACATGATACTCTCTCTCTTTTTTCTCACATTGTCTTCTTATCAGAACATAAATCATATTATGTTAAGGATCCACTCTACTTCAGTATGACCTCATCTTAATTAATTATACCTACTTAGATTCTGGAAGTTAGGACTCCAACATTCTTTTTTCCAGGGCACAGTTTAACCTACAATAGCACCATTCTCAGTCTTTTGGATGGATCTAACTTTACATCTGGTTGCCATTGTAGGCTCAGCAGATGAGCACGAGGCTCAGGCCCAGTCAATCAGAGCATCACATTCTCTTGCCCAAGATACTTGGTTCAAGTCTGTACATATGTACCAATTGGAATGAATAAAATACAATGACTATTTTGGGGGAATTTCAAGGAAAGGTGCACTGTCATTTTTTTGTTTGTATTATTTCATTTTATGCATATTTTAACCTGACAGTATCAAGTCTGAACTTACAACTAGCAGCTCCCTTGCCATCAGTGGTTGTCAATACACAGAAGAGTGCAGAGAAAGAGAGAGAGAAAGAGAGAGACAGAGAAAGACAAGAGATAGTGACAGAGAGTGTCCAAGTTCTCCGGAGAAACAGAACCAATAGAATGTATATCCATATATGAAGAGAGAAAGAAATTTATTATAATGAATTGGTTCATGTGACTAATGTGATTATAGAGCCTGAGATGTCCCAAGATCTGCAATTAGCAAGTGGGAGACAACCCAGGAGAGCCAATGATGAAGTTTCAGTCCAAAAGTCAACAGGCACAAGACCAAAGAAGAACAAATTTTTTAGTTTTAATCCAAAGGCAGGAAAAGACTGGTGTCCCAGTTCAAGCAGTCAAGCAAGAGGAGTTCCCTCCTACTTGTGCAAGGGTCAGCTCCTTTGTTCTAATCAAGCCTTCAACTGATTGGATGAGGGCCACCACATTAGGAATGCAACCTGCTTTATTCTGTCTACCAATTCAAAGATTAAGCCCATTCAAAAACACCCTTACAGACAGACTCAGAATAATGTTTGACCACATATCTGGGCACCCCATGGCCCAGTCAAGTTGACATATAAAATTAATCATGATAGAAAGGGAGAAAGTATTTCCCTTTGCCATGACTTGAGCTTTCAAATTCAGCCAGGCATGCATAAAACTCTACCCTGGGCTTTTCAATTAATGAACAATGTATGCAACTTATTTTAAGTCATTTCAGTTATCTTCTCTAATTAAAATCTCCATTATTATTTCCATAATATCCCAGGATCCATATGGCTCCAAGTGGAAATCATTTGCAAATATCATAGCTGAGACTATATTTTCCATCTGTCATCATCTTCAGACCTTTCATGGGCAAATAAAGCTCTATGCTCCACTTGGCTATGGGACAACACTTGAACCATAGTCATGTTCTTTACATAAATAGAAGTAACATGCTGAATTGTTGTTTCTGCTTCACAGAGGAAAGAGGCTCTTCTTTTCAACTAGAATATGCCTCTTATATAAGCTTTTTCAGATTTTATCTATTATTCACAGTTGTGTCCCCAAACCAAAATATCTCACTGGAACATTAAAAATACAATCAACTAATAGTCCAGGAGAGCAGGCAACTTTATATCTTAGCATAGTAATTAAAGCATTTATACAACCCAAGCAGAGATTCAAAATTCTCCACAATTTCATGCAATCTACAAGTTGAAATTTTTCTAGCCCTTCAGATCTATGCATTTATGACTATAGAAAGAAAACTCAATCAACCAGGCAATACAATCAGACTGTTATCTTCAACACTTGCTTTCTATAAAGCTATTTTTTTATTGCAATGACACACAATCATAAAAAAAAATGCTTCCCACAAGACACAAACCATACCAACTCATGGATAAAATGAATCATCTAAAGGTAGTAAGTCCACTAAGTGTTGCTAAAAAGATTTATTTTACTTAGAGAGTATCTGAAAGTTTTCCCCACCCTATTTTGCTTCAATCTGGGGACTGCTTCTGTTCCTACCTGTTAAATTCAATGGTTGAAAATGGGTTTGAACTCCTGAATCATGTGACTGGTGCCTAGCCAGATATAACTGAATGTTTCTGGAAAGTTATTTATAAATTCAATCACTTCTGAGGCTCTCTAGAGGAAATCGTTATCTGAAGGAATTTTATAAGAAATCTTTTTTTAAAAGCAAGCCATTTATTTGGTAAAATAAAATGTCCTCAGATTTGACTTTCATGTATAAATTTTGTTTTTCTTATTTTGGACTTGCATTCAGAAAGGTATGTTCAGAATTTTCCTTTTCGAAATTCATCACAAATCAAATGAAATTGAGGTATCAGACTACTCCAAAGCAAGCAAGAGCAAAAGGAGGTTGACTGAGAACTATGCATAAATGAAATTAAAACTTTTTCTATTTCCCTTTTGAGCCAAATTCATAATATTTTGATTGAAATTTTATATATATAGGGATAATGTATTTTCATTTTGGTAAATAAAATTTTCTTAAAAAGTTATAAGAAGGGAGAAGAAAAGGTCTTACCTGGGGAGTTTTGAACACACTCCTTTGCAAGTGAGAGAAAGCCACTCAAACTAGTTCAAGAAGGGGGAAAAAAGGTAATTTACTGATTCATGAGCCCCTTAGCAGAATGAGAATATCCAGTTCCTTAAACTAATGCCAAGAACTGCAACTTTTTCCTCAATTTGGAATATATCTCATTTTTTAAAATATTTCTTCCCTTGATTATTGGTGGTACTTGAGGTCTTTTCATATGTCTATTAGCTATTTGATCCTTTTTCTTGTATCAATTGCCCATTAGTTCATTTTTATTAAAATGTTTTAAAATCAGGGATATTGATCTTTCGGTTGCATACGTTTTCCTAATGCCTTTTAACTTTATCGTGTGGATTTTACTTTGCTCACCATTTAACATGAGACAACTCTGCCAATCTTTTCCTGTAGGAAATGATGGGTTCCTTCAAACATTTAGAAAAGCACGCCTACTTCATAATTATTTTCCTCTTTTTATAGTTTTATTCTTTACATTTAAGTATTTCATTTGGAATTCAGATGGAAGAAGTATCTACCTGATGAACTTTTTTTTTTTTTTTTTTTTACATTTTGGTGCTATAGTTATTGGCTATACAAAGTGAAATAGGGACAGTCATAGAAATGACTAATTTGGCCTGGAAGAAATGGTGATTTTACATATTTTGTTTTGATTCCATTAACTGTATTAGTTAAGGTTCTTTTGGTATACTGGTAGTAGTTGTCCTTTGCTGTGTTAAAAAAGTAAAAAACTACCCCAACATAGTGACTTAAAATAAAAATAAACATTTATTATCCTCAGAGTTTCTGTAGGTCACAAATATTGTAGTGACTTCATTGAGTGGTTCTGCCCCAGGTTCCTTCATGAGATTTTAGTCAAGATATGAGCTAGAATTTCAGTGATCTGAAGGTTTGGCTGGGGCTGGAGGTTCTCCCAGGCTGCTACCCACTTTAAATGACTGGTAAGGTGGTGCTGGTGAGGCTGCCATTCCACCCACATGGGCCTCTCCATGAGACTGAGCATCCTCATGACATGGTGCTGGTTCCCCCCCAGAACTAGTGATCCAAGAGAAAACAGGCTAAGTCCTGGACTGTAAAGTCAGACAGCAACACTTTCTGCCACATTCAATCTGCTAGAAAAAAGTTACTAAGGACTCAAGTGAAATTGTGAGGATTAGAGTTCCCTTTCTCCATCTCCAAGTTCAGCTTCCAATATGTTGATTTTAGTTATCAACAGGCAAGTCTCTTGGGTTGTAAGATGATGACAGCTTTGGTGACCACATTCTGTCATCTTGATATACTGACTTGCTTAGCCCTGAACCACATGGCTCACCCCTAAGGTCTACTCCAGACCACGCAAATTGAGAATGAATGGAGAATAGACTGCTTCGCAGGTGTTTATGATGGGATTTGAAGATGGAATTGATAGTAGTGAGGCAAGCAATCAACATTTTCCTATACTAGCAATATATATATATATATATATATATATATCTGAATGATACATCAGTATGTCTTAGATCATACTTCCTATAGGACAGGAATCATGTTTCCCAATTTTATTTTATGTAGTGCTAATTACAATAGCATACATGAAGATGGTCTTAGTGCTTATGGATGATCACAGATGAGTAATTTAGCATTATTTGGCCACTGATGTTCATGTCCAGGAATCAAATACAAATATACACTATCAAACTACAGAGCATGGTTTAAAGTCAAGCTGGATTTAACAGGTATTGAAGGAAGAACCATGCATTGCTGGGAGACCTTCATAGTGGCAGTTGGAATAACAGAATTAAATAGATGACAAAGCCTAATATTTTGTTGTTCCTATGACCACTGAAGAGGAATAATATAAAATCCTATCACGAACACCTTGAAACCCTATTTCAATTCTAAAACTTGAAAATATATGATGAATTATTCCTTCTTTGTAGCATATGTTTCCTTACATTTATCCTAATTTGGTAGTAACATGTCACAAACTTATACCACAACTTCTCCAAAGTTCACAAATATTAGAGAGATTTGCTAAGGCTTTGCTCTCATCAAGACTCCTCTCTGCTGCAGAGGACTCTTGACAACCATGCTGTGGCAATCTCTCACCTCACACCATCATTCAAAGCATCTGTTTAGCTGAATGGCAGCCAGAAAGAAATAAATGTGAATGACTTCACATAGAAAAGATGAGGTGTACAATGGAACATACAGATGCTGTAGTCTCCCACAAAGCCCTTTGCTGCAGGAATGCCCATGCAAACAGCAGCCCCAGCAGAAAGGTAAAGCTTCCCAAGGAGATCCAACAATCAGTACAATTCATATTAGTTCACACAGTTTCTTTTTCAACAACTTCTTGTCATGTAGTAACATATTCTCAGGCTTAACATAAACTAATCATGTGTTTAGCTACATCCCTGACATGACTTGAGGAATGCTAAAGCCAACTCCATCCCAAGAATGCCCCTTTAACTATATACAAAGGCTGGAATCCAGTAAGAGTGATGCTTTCAGATTGGTTCTCTAATACAATGCTAAAGGACGACAGCAATAAAAAGCAAATAGTCCCAGAATAGGCACTTAAACTCACATCAAGACCTAGGAAATGAGTTCACTAGTCTCTTTCTCAGCTGCTGTGTGCTTTATAGGAGAAAGGCAACCCCACGATAATTCAAATCTCTGCATTGTCCCATGATGGAGAATGAAGATGGTATAGGTTAGAGGAGGACATGGAAGAATGAGTAGGATGGGAATGAGGACAAACTTTGTTTACTTCAATAATTTGGCCAGAGATAGCTCTTACTCATTTGCTAGGAGGTAGGAATTGAAGCTTTAGACTACGTTACATAGGTTATGCAGTTGTGTCCTCTGAGTCCATCTGCACTGTGTTAGTTAGAGTTCTTCAGAGATGTGGAATGAATAGGGATGTGTGTGTGTGTGTGTGTAGAGGGAGAAAGATTTAAGAAATTGTCTCACACAATTGTGAAGGCTGATGAGTCCAAAATCTGAAGGGTAGTCTGGAAATACAATGAAGAAGAGTTCAAGTCTGTTAGCAAAACTCCTTCTTCCTCCTAGAAGGCAGTCTTTTTTCTTTTTGTATTGGATTTTTCTTTTTAATTATTGCATTTATTTATCTATTTTTATTTATATATAATAATCGTATGTATTTGAGGGGTACATGTGATATTTTGATACCTGTATACAATGAGCAACCATCAAATCAGGGTAATTGGGTTATCCATCAGCCCCAACATTTATCTTTTCTTTATATTGGGAGCATTACAGTTCTTCCCTTGTAGCTATTTTGTAATATACAATAAATTATTGTTAACTATAGTTTCCGTACTATAGTATCAAATGTTATAACTTATTTCTTCTATCTAACTGTATTTTTGTACCTGTTAACCAACCTCTCTTCACCTTCAACCTTCACCTGCCTTATGAAAGATAATCTGCTTCACTCGAAGTCTACTGGTTTAAATGCTAATTTCATCTAAAATGCATTTAAAAATATATTCACAGAAACATTTATATTCATGTTGGGCCCAATAACTGGGTCCAGCCACGTTGACACATAAAATTAACCATCAAATTCACTGTGACCACTGATGGAGAACAAGCTAATTGTTTTAGGACCTTTTCTTGCACTTCTGTCTTGCCTAATACAAAAAGGGCTCTCTGGATGAAGTTTTTAATTATTCCTCTCAAAAACTATGCTAACAGAAATGTGACATGCAATAAAGAGTGGGTAAAATGATGGCTTTTGTCTTATTTGGGGCAGTTCGCTGATCCACATAGTGCAAAGACATAAAATATTGTGCCCATGTTGGAGATAATGCAGTTCCTACCCATGCCAATTTCTGGTCACTGGGGTGCAATAATTCATGTTTTATGATCTGCTGACAAGGCTCACACCTTATAGATTATATGAAGAAAGTGATCACTTTTATGGTCTTATTCATTTGTTCACTCACTCAGCAGTAATATTTGACGCCTGTTATGTGTTACTGTGTGAACTAGATGCTCAATATAGGGATGTTAATAAGTTAAAAATCCCTCCCCTCACAATCAAAATAGAGAGGTAGATCAATATGGTCCCCTCTCTCCCCTAAAAAAAGAAAATGATAAGTATTTTTGGAAAGTCTTAATTCCACTTTGGAGAAGTTAGGCAAAAAAAATGATTTTCTGGGGTGATCTCTGAAATTAGACTTAAATGATGAATTATAATAATAATAATAACAAAATGGTAATGATTCCTTGAGTACTTTTTACATACTAGGTATGGTTATAAGCACTTCACATATGCTCATTTATCTAATGAGTAATACTTTTCCAGTGGCTTGGGGTGGGATAGCATCCTAGGTGGCAGGTATAGCATGAACAATCATGGTGGCTTTTGAGAGGGGGACGCATTCAAGGAACCGCAAGTAGCTTAGTAGGGGAACACAGGGCTGCTATGCAGAGTGCCAGTAAATGAAACTAAAAATCTTCCCTCCTGGAGATGCCCAGTTATCAATAGCTTCTCCCCCAGCGAAGCTTCCCCTGCAGGGCTTTAGATCCGTGCAGTAGAGGTTTCTAAGTGTCCACTCAACAGACCTAGGTACTCTGAATACATTTACCTTTTATTCCCAATGTCAGCTACTTCAGGGTCTCAACCTGTTTTCTCCATTCACTGAGCCTCCTATGTTTGTTGCCACCATTGTGGCAGTCTTCCCCTTTGGTGCCTTTGGGGTTATGGATTCTTAACATCTTTTCTCTTTGTCAACTGGATTCTATCTGCTGTCTATCTTTAAGGAATTCTTCACAAATTTTGGTTAAGGCAGTATCGTTTTACACTTCAGTAAAATTCTGGACTTCTATATCTATATAATTTTTAACTATGTATATGTGTGTGTGTGTGTGTGTGTGTGTGTACACAGGTATAGGTATATCAAAGGATTTGGGGCAACAAGAGAGGTCAGTATGTACTCATTCCACCATTATGATAATTTTGACTACTGAGCAATGACTTAAGCATCTGCAATTTTTTTTTCAGGTTTTGCTGATTTAGGTTGCACTGGCTTCATGGTGAATATTTGGAATCCTCCTGACCTTGGAATCCATGTCCCCATTTGTCTCCTCATCTCAAGACTCAAGGGGCAGTTTATTCTGTCTCTGTAGTTAGAGAGAGCAGGGACAGACCTTCAGCATCTAAATCTGCTGACTGTACCCCTAGGATCATAAATCTTTTTTCTTGATGGTCTTTGTCTAGTGTCCTTTCAAAGACTCTCCCTTAGTCCCCTGCTGAGGATCAAAGGATATAACGGAATGGCTTAATATGCAAACGCGGTAGCTTAGAAACTGCTGACATCCCAGGCGAGAGGCTCTTTTGGGTACTTCAGCTTTCCTTTCCACATTCCTGTTCTGTTCTATGTGCCTGGCTTCTTTGTGTTGGCAGAGTGAAAACTGCTCCAGGACTCGGGCCACTTAGCAAATGGGGAATTTCTGAAGTCGGAGTGGGGTTCATAACAGAAATCGAGAAAGTTGGGAAAACTTTAACTGCATATGTCTGTAAGGTCAATCGTTGGAAGGAACAAGGTCAAGACATTCGAACTAGAGGAAGTGCCTTGCAGGATATGTCAGCAAAGCAGAAGATCAGATATTTCCTCAAGTCATCTGGATTTTCTGTCAGAATTCCCACCATTTTGCCTGAGCAGACTGCTTTGGGGCCCCTGAGAGACCCAGGCTTCATCTTCCTCCTGTTTTCATGTTCTTTCTGTGCTTCCTGCTAACTGTTTAAAACATTATTTTCTCTCCAAATTGTAGAAAAGTTGCTCTGACATCATTTCCTTTATTTTTTATAATCTTACTATTTTAGTAAAACTTAGCAGTCCAAGCCCTCCATGACTGATTTTTAAAACCACCTTTTGTTCCCAAAAGTTTTTAAATAACAGCTTTGTTGAAATACAATTCACATGCCATATAATTCATTCTTTTAAGGTATACAATTTAGTAATCATAAATATGTTCATGGAGTTGTACAACTATTGCCACAACCCAATTTTGGAACACTTTCATCACCCCAAAAAGAAACCTCATGCACATTCTTTTCCTTCCCCAGTCTTTGATAACCATGGATCTACTTTCTTTTTGTTTATGAATTTAACTGTGCTAAACATTTCATGTAAATGGAATTGTGCTATATGTGACCTTTTGTATCTGTCTTCTTTCACTTAGCATAATGTTTTCATGGTCCAACCACATTGTGGCATGCATCAGCACTTCATGCTTTTTTATTGCTGAATAATATTTCATTGTATGGATATACCACATTTATTTACACATTTTTCAATTAATGAAGAGAGATGGGCTGTTCCTACTTTCTGTCTACTATGAGTAATACTGCTATAAATATTCATGTATAGATTTTAGTGTAGACCCAGGTTTTTAATTTTCTTGAGTGTATACCTAGATGTGGAATTGCTGGGTTATATGGTATGTCTATGTTTAACCTTTTGAGGAACTGCCAGACTCTTTTCTAAGTGGACTGAACCATTTTATATTCCAACCAGAGCAGTACATGAAATTTCTAATTCTCCACATCTTCACCAACAGTTACTAGTCTTATTTGTTTATGGCTATCCTTTTGTGTATGAAGTAGTATCTCACTGTGGTTTTGCATTTCACTGCTCGCTAATGATGTTGAGCAACCTTTCATGTGGTTATTAGCCACTTGTATATTTTCCATGGAGAGATGTTATTCAAAGACTTTGATTATTTTCCAATTGGGTTGTCTTCTTATTATTGGGTTGTAAGAGGTTTTTTAAATATATTCTAGATACAATTGCCTTATAAGATACATGGTTTACAAATGCGTTCTCCCATTCCATGGGTTGTTTTCTCACTTTCTTGATTGTGTCCTTTGAAGCAAA
Organism: Cheirogaleus medius; assembly: GCA_008086735.1. NCBI lineage: Eukaryota > Metazoa > Chordata > Mammalia > Primates > Cheirogaleidae > Cheirogaleus > Cheirogaleus medius. The sequence goes on along the minus strand of VBSM01001979.1, from coordinate 19,135,603 downwards.
AATGTTTTAAATTTTGATGAAGTTAAATTTATCTATTTTTCTTGTGTAACTTGTGCTTCATGTTTGGTTCTTGATATGCCAAAGGAGTTGCTAGAATTCAGAAAAAAACCTGCTATCTACGCTAGTCTGTCTATAAAGATTGTTATCTCACCATGGACTTAAAAAAGTCCAAACTCAAGCCTGATCAAAGACCTCTTTGTACTAGACAGTACCTGAAGCAAAATCCTTAATGGAAGGTCTACTATGGGAGTTAAGATATGAAGAGATTGATTTTGTTGGGGTGGACCAAAGACATATCAAACACATGTTTTCAACTTCAGTAGAGTTTAATTATGGAGAAAGATATATATAATCCCAAGGGCATTGCAGACCTACCCTAAAGAGATAAAGATGAAGGGGCTGGTTGAAATCTGAGCCAGAAAGGAATGTGGGGTGTGCCAAGCCAAGGATGAATTATATTCTCTCATGAAATAACCATTAGATATTTTGGGGAGAAGTAGGACCATGAGTCCTTCTGGACTTTGTGAATGTTAATTAGATTGTAGTCTAGAGAAATGATTGCAAAAAGAGGGCATAGAGGCAAGGAAGCCAATGGAGTGACTGTGGCAATGGGACAGGTGAGAGTTAATATGCATGGGATCTTTGGTAGTGACAGCAGGACAAGGAAGGGGGATGGCACAGCTGCTGTGGTGGTGGGTTGGTCACGTCCCTGGCACTACTGGGATACAAGGTGGGAGCTGACAACAGGAGCAAAAAACAAGCTAGTTACAATGAGAAAAAATCATTCCAATTAAATAAAAGGTCATTTTGAAGTAATTATGGTACATTGTTCTGATGTTCCAGTTTGTAGCTTCCTTAATCAAAAATGATCTAAATTATATTGCTTTTGAAAAATATTCCTGCAAATATTTTTTCAGCTGCCAAGGCAGGGATAATATTGAAAAAGGAAGTTTATTCATTTTTCCATCTTGATATTAGCTAGAGAGAGGAGCCTAAACTCTATTTCAGCTCTTCATGGAAACATCTTAAAATTCTCATTTCTCTATGCAAATTAAGTGCAACTTAAATGGTTGAATGTGTTTCCCTCTTGAAGACAGAGAAAAAAGGTTGTATATATGTGACTGCAATGGCATATGAAGCAGTGTTTTTCTGTATTATGTTTTTGTACTTATGTATTACTCCACTGTAGCCCCTGGGGGCTCTAACAGATATTAAATTTGTACAGCAGATCTAAAGGAGTGAGAGGAAGTTCATTTTTTCTGGCTTTTCTTCCAATAAGTTCTGATGACCTCTAAAGAGCAAAGATAGTTAATCTAGTTTTAGGTTTAAAGAAATCAGGAAAAGACAGGAACTATATATTACATATACATATATGTGTGTGTGTGTGTGCGCGTGTGTGTGTGTGTGTGTGTACTCTAACTAAATTTAATTAGACATTATTCACCTAACAAAAGAAAGATGGGGAGATGGGGAAAAATAATATTTCCCACTCAGGTATGTGATGAAAGATCCTTTAGGGCTGGTTTTAATTGTGTTCTAAGTGTCAGTTTTTTGTTTGTATATATTTTTTTGTTTTGGTTCTCCTTCATTACAGGAATTTTAGGTAATGTGATGAAAGCTATGGTAATTTTCCCAGAAAACATACTACAATATGCATACAGGTTTAGGGGCAGGCAGATTCCCTTAAAATCCAATCACAGACACACCATGAAGTCACTAGCATCATCACACTTGGGTGATGTTAATACTCAAGATAATGTTGTAAGACGGTCACATTGGCATGACTATCTAAACATTATGAGTACAAATTGCATTAAAAAATAAGAACTTATAGCACAAGAAGGGTGCTTTGGGTATCTTAATATGAGATAGTGAGTTAATAAAAGAGTAACTTCTCATGCTTTAATCACGTAACAGCAGTTATGATGTAGTCAACTCTTCATCGTAACAAAATAATATAATAAAGTTTTATATTAAGATATAAATCAGGAAGACGTGAAGATGGAATAAACTTTCCTACTCTGGTCATCTACTCAGAACTAGTCTGATGCAAGATATGTGCCCAAATCAAGATTTACTGAGCATGAATGTTTTTCAAAATTTTACTTTCTCTTTGCTTTATAATGGAATTAAGTGTTTTAGTCTCAGATCACTTTTACTATACAAAGATAGCAGTAAATGTAAAGGTACTGCTCTTATTGGCATATAGTAAAATTGGAGTGTGCCTTAAGCTCTCATTCTGGCAAAAAGGCAGCCTGTGAATTCAAGGTTCTTAGTGTATATCAGGAAGCGGCCTCTATCCTATGACCTAGTTGCAAATCCTGGATAGAAAATGTAAGATTGGAGATTATAATATTGGCTTCCCATGGCCTCTAATATGAAACAGATTCAGAAGGGCAATGTGTCACTCCAAAGTGGAGAGAGGTCTACGAGGACTCAGTGGGCCGGCAGATGCTGCAGAGGGGAAGTGTTATAAGAGGCAAGGCCCATGGCAGCACCTCCGTGGGTGGTTATGTAGGTTGGGCCCTGTGCCAAAGAGCCCCCTGAAGGGGTTTGCAGGAACAATGTTCTGCATGCAGAATTATGCATTCTGGTCTGCAGGGGAAACTTCCTTCCAATTCTGACAAATGTCCTATGTAGGCCGTTGGTGGCCCTGACTCAAGGTCAGCAGCAGATATTGACCTCATCCCAAAATCAGTGGTACAGGCTCCATCACCACGAAAATCAACAACAAGAGAAGCTGATTGTCAGAGAGGAGTGGAATAAGGTGACAACATGAAAATCAGGCCAAACTCCAAAACCCTGAGGTCACGTCAGCTCCCTCTTGAACCTAAATTCTACCTTTGGAAGTAAAAAGTTGAGAGGGGAATCAGTCCTGGCAGGAAATCAAAGTTTGAAATGTTTGAGTATTTACCCAAATGAACGTGATAATAAGTCTGCTGAATTTGTATCCATACAACCTACTCCAGTAGACATAGCCAGTCTCTGAAACTTACTAGAATGAATTTCATATAGGAGATGATTGTAGTTATAAGAAAGCTAAGAACCCTATCGTTTTTGCATGATTAAGTGTAGTGTGTAACTTTTTGACTTGTATGTCATTTCTGTTCTCCTCTATAATCCATAAGCCTCTCCACCCCATATTTATTTTTGTATTCCCTGAAGCTCTTAAGAATGCTATGTACATAGCATATTGTAGATGCTTAATACATTTGCATAGGAAATGTTTTGCTAATAGCTTAGGATATGATGAGGCATGTTTAGCTCTTCCATCAGAAGATTGGCTTTCTTTTCAGACTCCAAATAACTTATGTCTTTGTTTTCATCACATTGTATGTCTCTGTTGTCAATGTTTTGTGTTTTGGCAGAAGAGAGAAGGCAAACTTGTTAGTTATATTTGTGCAATATATACACTCAAATGTTGGCATATTCACAGGCTAAACCTGATAAAAATCTGTTCAACAATCTTCCTAAATGAGTTCTCTAATGCTATGAAAGGGGAAAAATACTGGAAGATGAATAGAATTCTTGGGAGATGCTAGATTAACAATTCTGAGGATTGTTAAGCTGAAGATTTCTCTAATTAAATTGGAAGTAATGAGGCACATTTCTCTCTAGCAATACTACACTTACATCCCTTGGGGAACTATGTAATCTCTTTAGAGGATGATATTAAGCTGTCTTCTACCTTTAGGGTGTCAGTGTTACCTGTGACACATCCAGACAGGAAAAAGGTAGACTAGGAGCAATAGGAAAGGCAGTCTCCCTTGTCTGCCTAGTATCTGCAACGGACCTTTACTGTAACTATTTCACTTTGTCAAAATATCTTTTGATATTTATTTATATTTTTGATATAATAACAGATCTTGTCTTTCAAAAATGGAAATGTTCATTGGTATTCTTCAATTAATCTGAAATACATCAGATAAATACCTTATATATTGATTTTTAATAACTTTATATTATAAATACCATCCTAAATTTTTGCTACTATACTGTTTATTTTAACCATGTATGCAGCCCCATCTCAGTACACACAGATTGCCTTCATCTTTTTTAAAGGATGTTACACTATTACGTCGTATAGTCGCTACATCAATGTGTATCAATAGAAAATGGGTTAACACAGTTTTTACTTTTTTTAGTGCTTTTACAATCGATGCTATAAAAAACAATGTGAGCAAATATATTTGTGCATTTTTTAGTAAATTTCTCTGGGTTTCTAGAAATAGAATTGCCAGGTCAAATGATATTAAACTATTGATCTATATTGCAAACCTGCTTTAGAATGGCTGTTCTACTTTAGACGCTAACCTGGTAACCTCACATTTTTTTCAAGTCGTAACACAGAGAGTAAATGATAGTATTTGGATGGTATCTTAGTATGTTTGGGTTGCTGTAACAAAATGCCCTAGACTGAGTAACTTATGAACAACAGAAATTTATTGCCTATAGTTCTGGAGGCTGGAAAGTACAAGATCAAGGTGTCAAAAGATTCAGTGTCTGGTGAGGGGCTTAATCACCTCCCAAAGTCCTCACCTCTTAATACCATTGCATTGCGGATTAGGTCTCAAGGTATAAATTTTGGCAGAACACAAACATTCAAACCATAGCAGATGGCATGAGGGTAAGGACAGGAAGGTGTTCTCAGCCAGGCCAACCAGTCCAGGGGCTTCAGTGACACCTAAGGTTGATAGTATCGTATCTCCACAAACCATTTTTGACCCACCATTCAGGGAGCACTGTTCTAACCAACAGTGTTCTAAAATCAATATTTTTAAAAAATCTCTAGTCTAAGTGGCAAAAATTTATCATTTCAAATTTTGTATTTCTTTGATAATTAGTAATGTTGGATAGCTTTGTCTATGGCCATTGCTATCTATAGTTTCCTAAGGATTAGCTCTACGTGAGCTTTGCCCATGTAACCCCGATGTGTGCCACCAGATGGTCCCAATCTCCACACCTCTGAAAACTCTCTGCTGGCTAAGCCCTCTGCCCGCATCCTGTGGAATCATTACCATTCCCCATAGTTTCTGAGAATTCAGTACATGGTGGGATTGTTATGCTCACTGGCTCCTCCCCTGGGGCTGCTGTCTTTATTCAAACACTTGTCCCCTACACTGGACATTATTCTTCTTTAGCCAACACAGACTTAACATAAGCCTGCTTTAAGTTGTAAACACTAAAGCAAATCTGGAGACAACAGGGGCTTACATTGTAGACTAGCCAACAAGTGAAAACTGAGCATTAGACTTCACTGTTCCTGAAGTCCTTGTTCATGCCTACTGAAGGGACACTTTCTCGGCTATCCTACACCTGCTTAGCTCTTATTTGAGCCTCTCCTCACTTCTTGGGCCTCTCTTTTCCTTGTTCTTCTCAGAGTTGCAGACTCCACAGTCTCTCCACAAACCCTACATTTCTGTTAGTGTACACGCAAGGCAGTCTTGATCATGTACTTAAACTCCCCAATTAGGCTAAGCCCGGGGGGATTTTCTCAGACTATAAGGCACATCAAGATGTTTCCTGAACAGAAAATGCATTCTCTTCTGTAATAAAGATAAAAAATACTGTGTTCTTTTGTTCATTTTTGTTGTTGTCTTTTTAAAGAAGATTTCATTTCTCTAGTGGGTGATTGCTTTTCATTTTTATTTGTAAAAGTTATTTGAATCCCATGTTGACCACCTATGAGCTGCATGCCTTGGGCAAGTTTTTAAACGTCTCACTGCCTCAGTTCCCTCATCTGTAAAATGGGTCTAAGAGTAGTGCATACCTCACAAAGTTGTTGAGTAAATGAGAAATTACAGTCATTTACAATGACTGACACATAGTATATGTTAGTTATTATTCTTACATTTAGTATCATTACTAAGTAAGTATCATTACTAAGGATATTAACCTTTTCTATATATTGCAACTAATTTTCCCAGTTTATAATCTGTATACTTAACTTTGACCCTTAGTCTTTTCTTCTGTGAAAATGCCTCAATAATCTGCCAAGGTTTTCCCTTTATGGTTTCTGGCTTTAACATCATGCTAAGAAAGATTTTCCCCAAGTTTATTTTTAAGAATTCATTTTCACTTTTATATTTATGATGGAATTATTATTCAATCTGGAAACATTTGTTAAAGGTGCTAGATGGGACTACAGTACCTCTACCCACCCACATGAATATTCTTATATCCTCAGACTCTATAAAGGGGCTCTTTAAACTAAACATAGATAACGAAAGGTTCATCCTAGAATTACTGTGTATTTTTTCCCATGTCATGGGTTTAAATAAAAATAAAATAGATACAATATTATAAACCACAGTCACTGGGTTCTTTAACTTCCAGACCTTCCTCAGCAAGGCATTTGTGAAACTTGAGCTAGCTTCACTGAGGAAAATATCCTCTTAGAAGGCTTTGGATCCTCCTCCTCTTACTTTGTATTTAGCATGATCCTCGCCTAACAAAAGTCTCCATACTCTGTTAGTCTGAATTGAGAGCAATTTTAGCAGCAAGACTTAAATTCCTTTATAGTAATATAAAGTCCTAGATACACAGGGGTAACTATTCCATGCAGACCAAATACAGGCTTTTCTTCAACTGCTTATAAAGACTTTATCCCTGGTCCTTCTAGCTACTGCAGATCCCCACAATAGTGAAACCCAAGGAGATCTGTTCTTCAATAAACTCAGCCACGTTCCTGCTGTAGCTGCCAGTCACTCAGAAACAGCTTCTATTTCTCTGTACTCAGTGTCTCTCAGTTTGGGTAGAAAGGAGTAATAGAAACAGCTTCCTACCCGGCTCCCACAATTCTACCCAGCCTTGCAGGGATCTATGACACTTTCTTGGTGACATTATCTCATATACCACTCATAGATTCTCAGACTCAAATTTAGCTGAGCAAGAGCAAGACCCTGTCTCTAAAAAAAAATAGAAAAATTAGCTGGGCCTGATGGTGCATGTGTGTAAGGAGGCTGAAGCAGAAGGATTGCTTGAGCCCAGGAGTTTGAGGTTGCGGTGAACTGTGATGACACCACTGCGCCTCAGCTGGGGCGACAGAGTGAGACCGTGTCTCAAAAATAAATAAATAAAACTCAAATTTTACTGTGGGGGCATTTTATACCTAGGGGTTAGATATTCATTCTCCTGTGTGGGATCACATGGGGAAAACTGGTTTTACAAATTCATACTCCATGAACCCCAGCGCTACATGTAGGCAGAGTATACCTCTGAGTAACAAAGAGAATAAAAATCAGTGTCCACGGATGGCTACACAACCTACAACTTCATTAATATCCTTTGTAAAGCCCTTCTTGAGAATGTAATTGTTTGCATATCAATTAAGTTAGGCACAACCATTTTTTTAAATTATAAATCAGAAATTTCTTTGTTTCTTTAGTAATTTAGTGCCCACTAAAGCACAAAATTAGTAGGAAATAATAGGAAAGTGACTACAGGCAGGGGATTGGGGTTGGAGCTGAGGAAATACAAGCCATAACACGCAGTTGCAAGAGGACTGGGTTGTAGTCAGGATGCTCAAGTGCGTTTATTCACACAACAAAAATTTAACGACCACTTAACATGTGCTAGGCAATGAGTGTGACACCGAATATACACCGATCACTATGACAAATGTGTCCTCAGCTCTGAGGGAGTTTACACACTGTTGAGGAAGACAGACCAGTAGACATATAATTACGAATGGTGGTGTTGGCCCTAGGGCCAAATGAGCAGGGTGCAAAGACAGGAACAAATTTGGGAGGTGGGTGTTTTTCATTATATAGTTTGGTCAGGGAAGGTCTCTCTGAGGAGAAGATTTTTAATTCAAAACCCAAAGGATGATCAGAAGCCAGTCACATGGATGAACCAGACAGACAGAAGATCATGTGAGCACACCTCGAGGGGCAAAGAGTTTATTGAGTTGAGAAACTGCCAGGGGACTGATAAGACTGCCTGGAAAATGCTCGAAATGGCAGAGAGAAACATACATGAGTCTGCAGGGTAGGCGGAGCTCACACCATAAAGGGCCCTTCCAGGCTACCATAATAAGGACTTTGGGTTTACCGGAAGTGCATTGGGAATTTACAGGGATGTTTTAAGCAGAAGATGATGTGACCTGTTCTATATTTAGAATTACTCTCTGGCTGCAGTATGGAAATAGAAGTTTTATAGTCTTGACTTCGCCTTAACTTGTTCTTAGATCTACGTCTGCGTATCATAGGTGTTCTCTAAGTTCCCTTCAAGTTGAAAAAAGCTTAGACTCCTACTACCTCTAAAAAGAGGTGTGATGGAAACAGGGAAAGAAGAGGGTGTCTCGGTGGTCGTGGGGATTTGAAGAGGATAGATGAGGCACCTCTAGGTGGGTATCTATGGCAGAGTGGAAGAGTGGCAGTTGAATGGCTCAAGTCATCTCATGTCACCAGCTAACAGAGTTCATCTTCCCACCATGCCAGAACTGTGAGTAACACACATCTTTGCTTTGCATAGCTTGACCTCATTCATACAGCCTTTATTTATATTTGGGGACTCTAGTTCAACAGTCTTTTGTACACTCATTTGCCAAATATTTATTGAGTGCTTTGTATTTATGTGGTAATTAGAAGGTGGTGTGATCTAATGAAAAACACATGGGACTTGGAGTAAGTTCTAAATCTGCATTCCAGCCCTATTATTTACTAACCCATAATGTCAGGTCCTGAGTCTCAAATGTCTTCTGAGAAGTGAAAATGACAAATACCAAGCTCCCAACATCTGTATCTATCGTTGAGTAAACACTCAATAAACGTGTGCAATATTTTTGGATCTTGATGATTGTTTCTCACAAGGCAGGCAACTTAATATGCAGTCTATTCCTCCTATTATAGTAAAGCGAGCTCAAGATTACAAACTCATTTCTCATAAGTTCCTAAAAGCCCATATTTTTTCTAATATAAAAGGGAAACTAGTTGAACAGTCACACTGAGAAGAATAGTTATCTAGTAATATCTATTCCTTGGAGAAATTTAGTCTTTCAATTTTTCTCTTAAGAAATAGATACATACAGGCATTTGCAATTTTGTTGACTTGTGTGTGCCCCCCACCCCGCATAGCTCATGAGGCCTTTGCAAACACAAAGGGGGCTTTAATACAAAGCCCTTGATTAGTAGATAATACAGTCCTAAAGGCAGCTATTAACAACTTTTCTGAAAGCTTGAGATCTTCCCCTTCAGATACTGGAATCAGAACTGAATCATATTTTAGGCTAAAGAAATACAGCATAAGCCACTATAGAATTTTCTCTTTTCATTGTTACAAAAGATTCATCAATTTAAGTTGAGGGTCCTAGAAGCAACAGGACTGACTCATCTACCATTCTTTCCCTAGTCCCTGACACTGATGCATGTGTTTACAAGAGAGGCAAGTTTAAAAGTTGAAAGAAAATAAAAACAGCCTGTTATACATAGTAGAGAGACAGATTTCATAACACGTGCATGAATTTGAAAGCTTCATCATAAGTGATACAAACATCTTGAGTGAGTTTTGCCTCTTTATACTACAGAGTGGTATCTTCTTTGAAATAGAACTTAAGCAAAATATTTAACTAAAAGGGTCCCTTTGTAGGATTTTTTGGGGGGCTGGGTAAGGTTTACATGGAGATTTCTCCCTAAGGATATAGCCAGAGTCAAGAGTTAATGTCATTTCTATGTCAGCATATGCAAATAAAGATCAACATCCCTGCTGATTCAAATGCAGTGGTACCTGCCATGGCTTTACCTTATTTGATGCACTCCTTCCTCCACTGGGGTCCCCACCATGACATGGAGCTCACCCAGACAGCAATGACTCTGCTGAGCAATGATTCATGCTCAGGGGCTGCTACCTTAGCTGATCTTCCTTATCTACAGAATCTTACATTGAAATTATGGTTTTCTGCCTGGTTTGCATATCCTTACCTACGTGGTATTCTTTTCAACTTAAATAAAAAGAATTTATCAAGAATGACCAAATCCCTGTCCCCAAAACAACTATATATCATTTAATGACCAGTTATGTATAAATGCAAAAATACATGTCAATAGGGCTATAGTTTCATATCTTTCTCCCTGTTCTTGAAATTCTCACCAGTTATAATTTATTCTTTCTGTGCTAAGGATCTTTACTGGTCATCTATTAAAATGAAAATACTTAATAGGATTTTTGAGATTTTCAATTATTAGCTTTTGTGTCCTTACTATAAATGTGTTTACCTAAGTGGTATCTACAGAAGTAGCTGAGATTTAGGCAGGCATGGAATAAAACATTAGCAATTTTGATAAGTTTACAGGAAAAGGCATGGGGAAAACAATGTTAAAGCAAGTGGGATTCCCAGAGAAGGGGAATAGAAATTCTCTGGTGGTTTCACATGTGGTTAGAAAAATAATGTGAGGACCTTGAGTACTCAGCAGAGGAAGCAAAAGAGTAGGTAGAGTTAAGAAAGAAGCTCTAAAAAGGCTGGTAGGAGTGCCCAGCCTTTAGTTTATTTCTTCTGGGGCTTAGAAGTGACAGTTCTATTGCATAAGTGATCCTAGCTCAGAACACGTTCCAGAAAGGCACTTAGCCTCTCTGGTCTCTTATCTCTTTATCTGTCATAGCATAGTGTTAGATCAGATAACAAAAAAGAGTTGCTTTCTACTCAAATATTCCCTGCACTCACTCACCACTGAGGAAGATGGAAGCGAAGGCAAAAGCTTCTACATTTGTCCACAATAATATTTATTTGTTTATGGCATAGACACATAAATAGCAGGGCAAAACGTCCACAATAGAATTCATGCAATTTTCATAGAAACTGGGGTGTCACAGCCAAGGCTGGGAGATTTATACTGGAATACTGTTATTCTTTTAAGACATCACCCCAATAAAATTGGGAATGTGCCAGGGGCATGGAAAGAGTTGCAGTGAATAGTTTTTTTTTGTTTGTTTGTTTTGAGAATGTTTGCAGACCGTAGATTCAATCATGTATTTACATTAAAGAGTCTGGTGAAAACAAAGACACTCTTGAGATATTCTGAATGAGAAAAAAAAAAAAATGTCAACATTTGACCAGAAAGCTTTCCTAATATTCTCACTAAAAATACCCATATTTGGGGCCTCTTTTTATTTTTTATTTGAACAAGTCAGATCCGTTTAGTTCCAAGTTTTTCTCTGCTCTATTCTACCTTGCTGCCATAGTCACTTTTACAAAGTACAATGAATGTCCCAACACCATTTCATGACTCCCTGTAGACTTATTCTGACATTTAAGATTCTCCAAAATATAGTCCTAGTCACTCAGATAATGTTACTTTTTCCTCCATGTAGACATCCAATGACTCAAACAAGTTGCACATTTTTTTCCAATACTTGAATGTGCTGGGTCATTACTTTTGATTTCTCTCTGGAATGACGAACTTCCTCCTACCTTCTACAATAGAAATTCATCCCATCCCTCAAGGTTCATCTACCCTAATCTCTCCAATCACCAGGTGGATTCTTCCTCCTATAAACCGCTCTGCCTCAATCTCAAAGCACTTTATACTTTTTATTATACCTTTTTTTTATTTCAGCATATCATGGGGGTACAAATGTTTAGGTTACATATATTGCTTTTGCCCCACCCAAGTCAGAGCTTCAAGCATGTCCATCCCCTAGATGGTTGTGCCTTGAATTTCAGGTTATTTGTTTGGTTTTTGGTTTTGTTTGTTTGTTTGTTTTTTAGGAAGTACTTATGTAACTTTCCTTTCTGGACTATTTTGACTTCAAGGCAGGAACTGGGTCTTACTCATCTTTAGAACAATGGCAGCTCTCATATATCTGTTGAATTAAATATTTATGTTGACTTCTTTCTAGATTTCTCAAGGCATTCCTAGATATATCTGAATTTTGGAACTGTGGAAAGAATATAACGAAAGCTAAGGCATGCTGGCTTAGTTGAATAATTTAATCTCTTATGTAGAAACACATCTACAGTTACTGTCCAAATTATTTGTTGTGGTCTTAATACAAATAACCACTCAAGAGGCTTTTGTTTGATTTCTATAACCAGGAAAAAAAAAATCACTGCTGATGTATCTGTTCACTCATTTTTTTTCTCAACATTGTGAGCACTTACTATGAGCTAGGTTCAACAAAAGAAAAGTAAGAGAAAGTCATACACTTTGGTGTATAGTCATCTTTGGTTTAGCAGCCACAAAACAAAAACTCAAATTCCTTTCCAAAATGGTACATTCTACCTAACTCTGATCCCGAAAGCCTCTATTCTTTCAATTCTTTTTTATCTTCAAATGTCATATTTTGCACTGTTTAAATCTGTAAATTGCTACAAGTCCCTTTGAACCCAGGTAAAGTATGAATAGTGAATATTCATGACTGCATCTGCTAATACTCATCATCTCAATGTCTCAGAAGCACCACAGATCATATCCGTACCTACAGAAAGCACTATGAGATATGCCCTGCTCCATTTGGAAACAGAGTGATGAATAAGATAATCTTGTCAGGTTTCTTTCTTGCTTGCTGCTGTGAAACATCAAGAATTTGGGCACTGAGCACGTTAAGCCATTAATGATCCCACAGCACAAATTGTCCAAAACGAAATGCTCATAATCCAGATACCTTGGCCTAACGCCAAAGAAAGTAATTACATCCAGTCTACCTGAAATTCCCAGTGCAATGAGAACTGGGATCCCGTCTTGTCTCCCGCTTAGCTGAACTATTATCTGGCATCATTGTACAGCAATAAAACAGCTGCTAGATTTGATTGACTTCTACTTTATTCCAGTTTGGGTAACTAAAATGGCAATGGCTCTGTAAAAAATTCTTTGAATAAGAATTTGGACATATATGACCTAGAGATTACTTCATTTTTCTCTAAGACCCAGGAATTCTGTTGCCAAGAAAATACATTAATGAGGTTACATAATCTCAACACTACAAACAGCCTAATTGCTACATGGCATGGAGACATGTTTTAAAGGACCACAAAGAATTAATTTTTCATCATCTTTATCAACATAATGAAAAGTCAGTAGTATGTTCTACAAACACCCTCTAGTTTCTTCAACAACAATTTATACCCCTAGGATGAACTATGTCTCATATTTTTCTTTAACTAATGATCCAAAATCAAGTGCATAAGAAATTGTGATGCCTTTTATAGATGATTCTTAATAACATCATGGTTTTTTTTTTCTTCTTTGCAGGTCAGGCCATAGTTATTAATTTGTAATCCTAGAATTAGAAACGTTTTATATATTTTACTGAGTGCCATTTATAATAGATAATGTGGTAAACTGCTATAGGAGAAACTCTTAACACTGTCCTCTCCCCCAGATATTTATTTTCTGTTTTACAAGCTGCAAATAAAAGTGGCCAAGTCTTTGTCTGAGCCTTTTAGTATAAGAGCAAGGGAAAGTGATGAATAAGGAATAGCTCCCGAGAGGAATAGCTAATCATTGCTAGCATTTATTGGGGACCTCACTATGTGCCAGGCACTATGTTAAAGATAGGACTGTGTGATCTCATTTAATTGTCACAGGAATCCTATAAAGTAAGTGAGTTTTGTATTCTCAGTTTAATGAGGAGGAGAATCAGACTTTTAAAGGTAGATAATCGGCTTAGTATCACGGTAAGAAAGTGGCAGAATTATAATTTAAAAGTCAGACAGTCTGACCCCAAGTCTATCGTATAGATATTAGGGAAGTTTTAAGCATCATAGTATCTTAGTATTTTTTAAAAATGAAATACCATGACAGAAACCAAGCAAAACTCTTGAATCCTTTGTAAAAAAAAAAAAAAAAATGGCATTAAATTTTAATTTATTTTTAAAATAGTCCAAAGAACTAGTTAGTCATATAAAATAATAATCATTGTCTCACCCAGGCTCCAAATGTAAGGGCATGTGGGTAACTTTGCTTTCAGAGAGTTTGAGCAAACATAGCTTATTTTAACTAAGACATTCAGAAAACATATTGTTTTTGCACTTGGATTTGAGCAAAAGAAAAAGAAAATAAGACCAGGATTTATTAAAATACAATACTTTAGGGAATTTTTGTTACCATAAAATAACCAGTACTATTTGGAATGCTGCAGTGGGAAGACCAACAGCAACTTCTCATCCAAAAAAAGGTTAATTTGGGTTCACTGTCCTTTGTTGAGACATTAAAGTGAGCGAACAAATACAATCAAACACTTGTGTTGGAGGTCTCTTGAAAATCTAATTTGTACTTTGTTTTGGGTTCTAATATCCCCTGTTTGTTTAACCTTCGGTTGTCCAGAAAATTCATTAATAGGATCAGTTACTTCTCGTATATCTCACTTCATGCAGGTGTCCTCAAACTACGGCCCGCGGGCCACATGCTGCCCGCCTAGGACATTTATCCGGCCCTCTGGGTGTTTTTGCCGCCGCTGCCTGTCCTGCTTAGCAGCCGACTCATCCCCGGGCCCACAGTGCGCACTCTCCAATGGTCTGAGGGACAGTGAACTGGCCCCCTGTTTAAAAAGTTTGAGGATCCCTGAATTTAGGGTTTGCTAGTGCAAGGTACTGGAGTACTAAAAGAATGGAATACTATCCTATGAAGGATTTCTAAAGCACACTTCCTTCTGGCCAGTATGCTTTAAAGTGGGCTAAGTGGGGAAGAGGTTTTGTTGAATGAATGCTATTTCTTTAATCTTCTATGTCAGGTGTGCCCAAATCTCTCACGAATGTTTTTATTTACTGAGAAGTAGATTTATTTTCTTAGGTAGTGGTTTATAAAAGTTGGCATGCATCAGCATCACCTGAAGGGTTTGTTAAAACAGATTGCCATTCCCACCTAGAATTTCTGATCAGCACTTCCAGAGTGAGGCCATGGATTTGTCCGCCTGATGTGTTCCTAGAGGATGCTGATGCTGCTGGTCTGAGGACAATACTTTTGGAAGCACTTTTCTAAGTTAGATGGAGGCATCTTTTTGCCATGCTCACATCCTTTGAAATCTTTAGTTTTCTTTTTAACCCTACTAACTACCTCTTTTCTTATTGAGCAACGTTTTCCAGAAACTCCAACCACACAGCTCACACAGTATTATAAGAATTCTGCAGATCATAATCAATAATCATACATGACTTGCCCAAGTCTATACATCTGTCTCAATTTCTGCTAACCAAGATATTTCACTGGGATTTTTTTTTTAATCGAGACCAGAAAAGTGCAAATATTTCTCTCTCTGGTGCAAGAGTCTCAAGGTATAAAACACGGGACCTCTTGGTATCCATATTTCCTTCACATGATGAAGTCTATTCTGTAGGTCAGAAGGTGAAGCCATGTGTAATGATAAGTAGAGGTGAGAGATGGCTGAAAGAAGGGCATTAAAGGGTTGAGTTCTAGCTGTCCCTGAAGTACCACTACTACTCTGCCCTTCCTGTTGTTTGGTTAAATTAAGTACTCCAGTGACCTGCTAAGCAAATTTTCTCTTCTCTTAGCCAGCCAGAGTTGGCTTTTTGTTACTTACTATTGAAAATATAACAGCTCTTTTGTCTGCACTTCTCAATGCATACACATTGATTTCTCTTAAGTAGTTAAAATCATGTAGAACCAAGTAGCAAATCACCAAGATTTAGCATATAATTAAACCGGCTTACAAAAACACATCCCAGGTCATTTGACTCAGAAACCATGTTCCTAGTAACAGGACTTGAGAGAAGCAAATGCTCTTGCCCACATATGGACTGTTCAAGGTCACCATTGCTATACAGAGACTGGGACCCAATGTCAGTCTCTGGCTGGCAGCCAGACCTCTAGGAAGGAACCATAACGGCTATTCCAGAAGGAAGAAATTCATGTTTTGCAACAGCTAAGACCACACATATGGCTCCTGAAACTCAGCTTGCTTTTCACCTTGAGGCTCCAGGGTGACTAACTTATCCTGGATTATCCAGGACTAACCTGGTTTTACAAATATTAAGTCCCACATCCCAGGAATCTTCAGTCCTGAGCAAATCTAGACATTTGGCCAATCTTCTTTGAACTCACTATTCACTGAAGAAGTGATTCTCGGCCCTTTTTATTTGGGAAACTTATAGTGTTTCAAATTGGAAGCTTATTAAGAAAACCTGATGGTCTTAGTTTTAGAAGAGCAAGATATGAATAAACATATCCTTCTGCTGAAAAACCTCAGCAAATCCTCACGTAAGTACCCTCTCCCAGCACATTATCAATATATACCCATATTACTTCAAGTAATTTTTTTTCCATATTGAAAGCCAAACTTCACAGTCTTTTCTTTTTACACATTTACCTGTCACAGTTGAAAAACTATCTTCATCTAGACTGATCAGTGCTAAACTGTGTAGAAGCTGAAGATGTCAATGTATTTTCTTAACCCTTACTAATCTCTATTTTCATTAGCAATTCACTTTAACATATAAATGACTAATAATATGTTACTCCTCTGGTGGTATTTGGTTTTTAATAGAAGATTCTTATAAACATAAAATCTTAATCTCAAGGGAATTTCTATTACTGGAATTTATAAATCAGTAATTGTCCCAAACTGAATCAGTGCTCATTTTGAACAATATTGTATTAGGAGATTTGTTGCATTGTATTGTGATCTAATTATCATTTAACCAGATGCGTCAGGTCCTCTCAAAGATACCAAAGTACAGAGTCAGCATTCACCAAATATGTGTTGAATGAATAAATATATGCCAGTGCCTCTTGAATATAGAAGCTTCTGAAAAATGTTTGCATGTTTTTAGCCATAGTTACCCATAATTTCTGGGTTAACATAAAGCAGTAACTTTACATTTCGGCCAGCAACTCCTCCCCATCTTCTTTCTCATGCTTCAATTTCCAAGAATGACACTATCACTCTTCTAGTTGCTCTAGCTTAAAAACTGTTTTCAGTTACTTTGCTATAACTCAGCATCCTCAGCATCAACAAATCACCTGGTCTTATAAATGTCTTACAATAATCTCCCTGCTTCTACTATCCTGGTTCAGGTCATGTGAACTTCAGCCTGAACTATTATGACAACCTCCTATCTGGGTGTCTACCTCTGTCTCTCTTCTATCTAATCCACTCTGACATTTTCACAATACTAATACTCCTAAAGTATCATTTGGTCATGATATTAACAAGAGGAAAAACACTAATGGCTCTAATCTAACTATGGTATAAAAATGATGCATATAGAATAATGCTCATTCCCGAGATATTTTCAATAATAATCAAAATTAAAACTGTATTATTTGCAGTGATTCTAAACCAAAGTCATTCTTGACATTAAAATCAGGGTGTTTTTCTAGCTTCTACCCTGGATTTCCTCTCTCTCCTATAGTACTTTTGCTACTCGATTCTGGGAATTTCTAGGAGGAAACAGCACTATGTGGAACATTTTGATCTACAGGGAACAATAAACTGGTGGTAATGGAACCAACCTCCCAAGATAATTTTCTCTTTTTTATGTAAATGAAAAACTCCACAGCTGCTAATCTAATGAATTAGCCTAGCATAGAGTCCTAATGTTTCCATGTGCTTTTTTTCTCTTGAAAAATGCTATTTATATTTTTAAGAGATCACAGTAAAAAGGCAACACCATGTGAAATTAATTGTGACAAAACCTAACTATGAAAATAAATATTTGTAAAAATGAATGTGATTTCTAGAATATTTTTTAAAAATATGAATCTCAATAAGAAACTTGGCTTGAGCTATAAGGCTGAGCACTATATTAGGTATCCAAAGAATACTGATGCCCAGTGTATACCTCTACTTGCTCAGTCACCACTGCTACTCTGGAAAAGGCATGGCCATGGGGTTTTCAGCACCTGGAAGGCTCCAGATTGATAAAGTAGCCTTCTGAAGACACATCCAAACACTTGCTCAGGGGCAGTTTTCAAAGAGAATGTGGTATCATCCTCTATAAAAAAGTTTATGCATTATTTGAAGATCTCAATATGGTATTAAGTCCTTAGGATAAAATAAATGGGTCCAAGAACCAGTGGGTGGTAGCAGGTGTGGTCCCACTTATAGTTACTTTGAATGACCCACTGAGGAACCTTATTCTTTCATTCCCTCTGTCTTAAGGGCTCTGGTACTCAAATGGAGCACACTTCACCAGGGTCCCATTGAATTACAAATATGGCTGGCATCTGGGCCCTTTGGTGTCCTTGAATCCAGGGACCAGCAAGTAAGAAGTGGAGAGCCATCTTGGCAAGGACAATTGACCCACATCATCAGCAAGAGGTATTATATAGTGGGGACGAGGTTATCTACTTGAGTGTATCTTGGTAAGAACTTGCCCAATTATTACTTTAATTGATAAGATATAGTAAGCTAGGCCTCAGAAGGGCATGGTGACAAGGATTTTAGGACCCTCAGGAACAAGAATTTGGGGCATGCCACCAACTAAACCACCAAGTTCAGCAGAAATTATAGCTAAAGGTGAGAAAGTATAGAATGGATACTGAAGAAGGAGAATGATGGGCATCATTTTCACACTCAAGACCAACTGTAGGCTACTTCTTCTGAGTTTATTCTCAAGAGGAGAGGGAACCAGAATCTTGGAAAAGCTGCTCCCTCCAAATATATATTAAGAAGTGGACCTAAGCAGCGCAATGGATGAATGTTGGCAGATATGGAGATGTGTTGCCTAGATTCCCCTTCAAAGAAGGAACTGCCACTCAACTGTGACTGGTACAGTCACCTCCTTTGGTGGGTACCTCAGCTGCAAAGAAACACCTTGTCCAAAGTCATGACCTTTCCAAGCAGCTCATATTTGGTGACTGAGTCAGGCATCAGCATAAAGGCTTGGCCATCTTGACCCAATGTGAAAGAACTTTTATGGATAGTATTCTCTCTAGAATGCTCTACCGTGTTGGGTAAGGATTTGTCAGGTTACATTGTAGTTCACCTTCTTCCTCTGCCCAGTAATGGTTCTCCTTCTTCCTTTCACAGATGTTGATCCCTAATAAACATCTCGTATCCCAAGGCCAACCTGAGATAATTGCCAAAGGACTTGCAAAGATTTGAAACTGAGTTTCTAGGCATATACTGAAACTTATGTTCTCCCAGGAGCAAACTCAAGCTAAAAATTTGACAGTTACATTTGCACCCTAACTATGACTTGATAAAGCAGTAGACAGTAATAATTTTAAAAGAGGTCTTTCTTGATGTGGAGAACCTGAACTTGAATCTTAAATCTGCCACTCCCTAGATCAGTGGTTCTAAATCAGGGACAATTTTGCACCACCCCCCAGTAGATATTTTGCAAAGTTTGGAAGCATTTGGAGTTGTTACAAATGGAGGGGAGCACTACTAACAACTAGTGGGTAGAGGCAAGGAATGTTGCTAAACATCCTACAATGCACAGGGCAGCACTCATAACAATGATGTCCTGCTTAAAATGTCAACAATGTCAGGGTTGAGAAACACTGCCCTAGATGAATAACCTTGTGAGAATTACCTATTCATACTAAGTACATTAGTTTCCTCTTCCCGCTATAGCAAATAATCATAAACTTGGTGGCTTAAAACAACATACATTTATTCTCTTACATTTCTGGAGGCCAGGAATCTGAAATCAGTTTCACTTTGTTAAGGTCATGGTGTTAGTAGGGCTGGTTCTTTCTGGAGGATGTAAGGTATAATTCACTTCTTTACTTCTTCCAGCTTCTAGAGGTCACCTGCATCATGGTCCCTTCCTGCTGATCTCTGCTTCCATCCATCATCACTCTGCTACTGTGTTACTGACTCTATTGCTTTCCCCTTATAAGAACCCTTATGACACATCCAACCCCCCTGGATAATCCAGATAATTTCATCATCTCAAGATCCTTAACTTAATTACATGTGCAAAGTCCCTTCTGTCATAAAATGTAACATATTCTCAGGTTTTGAAGATCGGGACACTTACATCTTTGGGGAGCCATTATTCTGTCTACCATATTAAACTTCAGTTTTCTCATGTCCAAAGTAGAGACAATGAAAGTAACTACCTCCTAGAGTTGTTGTGTGGATAAGAAGAGTGATTTGTATGTATAGCTCTTAGCAGAACGTCTGGCACATAATTATGGCTGACATTGTTATTTCCTTACAAATATTATTTAACTAGGGATATGGTATAAAATCCATGACCTCCAGACATTTATCCATGGTGGCAAACACAAAACGTGCTTCCGTATTCCAAGGTGCTTCTGGCGCACCTCTGGCTTTGGCAGAGTGAAAGATTTCAACTGGTACATCTTATTACATGGGTGGTCGAGTTATTGAACTCTATTGACAAAGGGCTGAATTTTTCCAGCAAGATGGAGCTTCATTAAAATTCTGCAGAGACTGAAAATTCAATAATCTTTCTCACAAAGCACTGCATGAGCAGGGCTGATTAGGCAATTTCTTTCTCATTCCATTTCTTTTGCTAAAAGCATTGTTACTTCTTGTTTGGTACAAAAAGACAATCATTAAATGAGCACTCGCTATAGGTGATTAAGCGGAAAGTTTTGAAGGTGCACTGACTCCTTTCTCAAAGCCTAATTGAGGGCTTGAAGGAGGGGTAGAGAAAAAAGTAAAACAAAACATCATTAACATATTCTGTTCTAAAGTATGGAAAGTATGGTGCTAATAAATACTGTGCAGTTTACTTCTTTTAGACTTTTGATCTCCTTCTTTGTTTATTCAAACGTACTTCTTCACCATCCCAGTGCCTTCTCTCTTCTACTGCCCAATCCTCTTTCTGCTCTCCTACTTCTTTCTAGAAGAATTAACTCATGTTGAACAGAATACACAATATGCCCAATGAGCCTCATGTTCGTCTGATTAAACCCATCATAATTGTTGGAATTGAGAGCAGATAGCACCACGTATTTATCTGTCTATCCCCACTTAATATCTAATATCTATTAATGAAATAGCTCTGGACACCTGGACTAGTACATGCAAGTACAATTTTAAGATAAAGACTAAGGAAATTTTCCTTTTCATTCATGTATCACCTCTCAATGGATAGACAGCTCTCAATCTTCCTTTTTCTGTTATGGGGCATAGCTTTGTCATGAAGGCAAAGACTTTTTGTGTTTTATTCACTGATATATATATATATTTATATAAAATATATATCAAGTATATATATCTCAAGTATATATATATCAAGTATTGAGAAGTATTAAGTACAATTATTCAATAAATATTTGCTCAATTTTGAGTACAATAATAGGAAATATTAGCCCTGTACAGATGTCTTATCTCTGACAGTAACTTGATGAAGTTCTTTAACTTAAATACTTATGAAGATCTCAACCTACACTATGAGAAAATAAGGCTATATACATATATGTGTTACTGTCTATTATTTTATACTTAATTAAAGAAAAATATAAACAATATGTACTGGAATTTTGATGGAAAATTTCCACTTCTTGTACTGAAGGAATTCTTGAAATAGGATTTCTAAGACTAGGTATTTACTAGGTATTTCTAAGACTCTCCTTTCTAAACCAGTTTATATTCTTCATGTTGCACTGAGTCCAGCTGATTATCTTAAGCTCAGGCCATTCTATTCTTGAACCACAACAACTGGCTCTGGAATGTCACTTTTTAATATCAGGCCTTTTATTCTCAATATTTTATGAACTAAAGATCAGATTTCAAGTAACAGGGCTTTATTCACTCTATTGCTAAGACTTTAATTCCAGCCAATGCTTCTGTAAAATATATGCTATAGATTATTCACTTACTCATTTCCAGAAGGCTCCAGGTGTACTTACTAACCTAAGCACCCTCAAGGTCTTGTCCCTGTGTCCTACCTGTGCCTCTACAATGGGAAGGGTATTTTATTCTGCTCCCCTTGGCAGGAAGAGCAACAGGTAAGCTCCATTACATGTTTAATCCCTGTATATCAAACTCCATGAGCCTCCTGTAGTATTTGGATATATAGGCATTATAAAATAAAAGATGTGCACAGGCTTTATCTGCAGACTCCAGAGCTTGATCATCCTGTGTCCTGAATGGGCAAATTAAAAGAAGTACCTTGAATCTACCATGGGAAAAGGAGGAGAGAAGCCATATCGATCCCACCCCTTCCCTTCTCTGGAGCTCCTAAATGTTTCTTTATGGGTTGATAATGGGTTCTGCATGTGGTTGGAGGAGTTGGATAGGATGGACAATATGAAATGACAAGCAGAAAAGACAGTGTCTTCCCTGTGGCAGGCCAGATGGAAGTGCATTGCACAACTGCTGCACTGTGAGCCAAGGTGAAGCAATTGCAGGCAGGGAAGACAGAGTTACACCTCAGGATTCACAGAGACTGCCCTGAGTGCTGAGATGGTACCAGAGGCATCTGGGAAAATACTGCAGCTGACAGAGCTTGACAGGCCAGTCTGGTATGCTGCTAGGAGAGCTGACCTTGCTCTCTTTGAACAAAGGATTCAGGCCAGTTGTAACTACAGAAGGCAGTGCAGAAAACAGTAATGTACATTATGTGTATCAATAAAACCAGGCCCAAAAGAGAATAGTTATAGGTGACCCTTAGAAAACACAGGGCTTAGGGGGACCAGCCCCCTACACAGTCAAAAATCCTTGTATGACTTCTCACTTCCCAAAAATTTAACTATTAATAGCCTGTAGTTGACCAGAACATTAATGATAACTTAAACAGTTGATTCACACATATTTTATATGTTATATGTATTAAATACTATATTCTTACAATAAAGTAAGCTAGAGAAAAGAAAATGTTATTAAGAAAATTATAAAGAAGAAAAATATATTTGCTATTCACTAAGTGGAAGTGGATCATCATAAAGGTCTTCCATCCTCATTTCCTTCACATTAAGTAGGCAGAAGAGGAGGAGAAAGAAGAGAGGTTGGTCTTGCTGTGTTAGGTGTGACAGATACAGAAGAGGTGGAGGAAGTGGAAGTGGAAGTAGAAGAGGCAGGCCCATGCAGTATAACTTTTATTGCAAGAAACCCACAAATAAGTGAACCTATACAGTTCAAACCAGTTCAAGCATCAACTGTACTTGATTTTAGTCCAGTCAGCAGAAAACTGAGTTAGAAAGTATTTTGACTCTTAAGAACCCAAGCTCCATGTTCCTTGCTCTACTCTGCTCTTCTTTCTACATAACTGTGATGCTCTCTGCAAAGTCATAAAATAGGCAATCATTGTATTCAGCTCACAAACCTAGCTCTTTCATTTTATTGGCCTATCTTCCTTTCCCACTTTAGAATCCCATATCCTCAAGATATTTTCTTCTTCACCTTTCTTGAAAGACCCCACTTTCAGGCTGTTTATGAGAAAGAATCAGTTCTTAGTCCTGCATACCTTCACCTTTTTGTTGATTGTTCCCCCTGACTCAAAGGAATTTGTATTTTAAGCTATATAGGTCTACCAACACAAATTAAATGCTCTATCATAGAATAAAAATTCTAGAGTCAGAAGTAACGTCTTTTGTTACATGAATTTTAGGTAAAAGTGTTCAAACAGGAAAAAAATGGAGTAAAGCTAAGAGATTTCTTTTCCCTAGGCACCTCAACATCAACATCAACCACATTGCTACATTTCATGGTGGTTGAAATGAAGAAGACAGCTGATCTATCTTCAGCCTTGTCAGCCACACTTTTTTACCAAGAGCTATTCAATGTCATGGGTCTCATATTTTAAAATAAATGCAACAAAATTGTGCATTATTTGGTTCAGCCCATAATGGTCAGATGCTATCTCTCTCATCAGACCCCTGACTCCCTACTAGGTGGGGAAAGGAGAGTAATCAATGAGGATATATCTTTATCTTTCTAACCCCAAGACCTAACACTGAGCCTGGCATCTGTTAGATGTTTGGTAAATATAACTAACTTTTTGGATATTTTACTAAGGACAGGCATTTTTATCTTCACAACTGTCTTTGGATATAAGATAATGTTGTCAGCAAAAAGCAAGAGTTTGACCTCTTCTTTCTTGATTTGGATGTTCTATATTGCTTTCTCTTGCCTGATTGCTCTGGGTGGGACTTCTAGCACTGTGTTGTATAGAAGTGGCAACAGTGGGCACCCTCATCTTGTTCCAGTTCTTAGTGGGAATGCTTTTGACTTTCCCCTATTCGATATGATGTTGGCTGGGGGGTTGTCATATATGGCTTTTATAATTTTGGAGATATGTTCCTTCTATGCCTAGTTTGTTGAGGGTTTTTATTATGAAAGGGTAATGAATTTTGTTGAAGACTTTTTCTGCATCTATTGAGATGATCATAAGGTCTTTGTTTTTGCTTCTGTTCATGTGGTGAATCACATTTATTGATTTACATACACTAAACCATTCTTGCATCCCCTGGGATGAAGGATCACTGGTAATATCTCCTTTTTCATTTTTGATTGAGCTTATTTGGGTCCTTTCTCTTCTATTCTTAATTAAGCTAGCAAGAGCTCTATCAATTTGTTTATTCAGACAACCAACTTTTTGTTTCATTGATGCTTTGTATTTTTGTTGTTGTTTGTTTTTCATTTCATTTAGTTCTGCTCTGACCTTAGTTATTTCTTTTCTTCTGCTGGCTTTGGGTTTGGTTTGCTTTTCCTTTTCTAATTCCTTGACATGCGTCATTAGATTGTTAATTTGTGATCTTTCTGTCTTTTTAAGGCATTTAAGGCTATGATTTTCCCCTTAGGAATGCTTTTGCTAAATCCCATAGATTTTGATAGCTTGTGTCCCCTTTGTCATTCAGTTCAAGGAATCTTTTGATTTTCATCTTAATTTAATTATTGACCCAATAATCATTAAGCAGCAGGTTGTTTAATTTCCATGACTTTGTGTAGAATTAAGTGTTTCTCTTGGAGTTGATTTCTACTTTTATCCCCTGTGGTCTGAGAAGATACATTATATGATTTTTATTTTTTTGAATTTGTTGAGAGATATTTTACAGCCTAAGATATGATCAATTTTGAAGAATGTTTCATGGGCTGATAAGAATGTATATTCAGTAGTTTTGGGTAACATGTTCTGTAAATGTCTGTTAGGGTCTAAAAATTCCACCAAGAGATACCTGGAATTGATAAACAAATTCAGCAAAGTCTTAGGTTACAAAATCAATGTACATAAATCAGTAGCATTCCTATCCACCAGTAAGAGTCAAGCTGAGAGTCAAATCAAAGATTCAATGTCATTCACAATAGATATAAAGAAAATAAAATACCTAGGAATATAATTAACCAAGGAGGTGAAAGATCTCTACAAAGAGAACTACAAAACACTGAGGAAAGAGACTGCAGATGACACAAACAAATGGAAAAACATATTATTCTCATGGATCAGTAGAATCAACATTGTTAAAATGTCCATACTACTCAAAGGGATCTACAGATTTAATTCAATCCCCATCAAAATACCAACATCATATTTCACAGATCTAGAAAAAATAATTCTGCACTTCGCTTAGAACCAGAAAAGAGCCTGAATACACAAAACAATCTTAAGCTAAAAGAACAAAGGCATGAAACCATAAGAATTGTAGAAGAAAATGTAGGAAAAACTCTACTAGATATCAACCTAGGCAAAGAATTTATGACTAAGATTCCGATGGCAATTACAGTAACAACAAAAATCAATAAATGGGATTTGATTAAATTAAAAACCTTCTGCACAGCTAAGGAAATAATCAACAGAGCAAATACACAACCTACAGAATGGGAAAAATATTCACAAGCTATACATCCAATAAATGGCTAATAACAAGAATCTACAAAGAACTCAAACAAATCAGCAAGAATAAAAACAAACCACCCCATTAAAAAGTGGACAAAAGACATGAACAGAAGTTTTTCAAAAGAAGATAGACAAATGGCCAATAAATACATGAAAAAATGCTCAATGTCACTAATTATCAGGAAAATGCATATTAAAACTATAATGAGATATCAACTTATCCCACTTAGAATGGCTTTTTTAAAAAACATCCAAAAACAATAGCTGTTGTGGATGCAGAGAGATAGGAATGCTTATACACTGTTGGTGGGACTGCAAATTAATACAACCTCTATGGAAAACAGTATGGAGATTCCTCAAAGGACTAAAAGTAGACCTACCATTTGATCCAGCAAATCCACTGGGTATTTACCCAAAGGAATAGAGGTAATTTTATCAAAAATACACCTGCATGTGAATGTTTATTGCAGCACAATTAGCAATTGCAAAGATGTGGAATTAACTCAAGGGTCCACCAATTCATGAGTGGATTAACAAAATGTGTTATATGTATGCCATGGAATACTACTTGGCCATAAAAAGGATCAACTAATGTCTTTTGCAACAATATGAATGGAACTGGAGATCATTATCCTAAGTGAAATATCTAAAGAATGAAAAACAAATACCACCTGTACTCACGATTATATTAGAACTAACCAATGAGCATACATGTGCACAGAGGGAAGTAAAACTCAGTTTAAATTAAGCAGTGGGGAGAGGGGAGGGGGGATAGGTGAAAACCTACCTAATGGTACAGTGAACACTGCCTGGGTGATAGGCACACTTATAGCCCTTACTCAAGCATTACAAAAGCAATACGCATAGCCAAAAACATTTGTACCCCCATAATATTTTGAAATAAAAAAATTCCTGCGTGAAAAATACTATTATCAATCCCATTTTAACAAGAAAGAATCAGAAGAACAGAGGGTTCAAGACACTCCTTCATAATCACCCAGTAGCAAAAGTAGGATTTTAACCCAGGTCTTGGTGATTGCAGAGCCTAAGCACTTAACCATTACATAATATTTCTCTCCAATATTTATTGACTGGATGAGATAATAAACAAATGGTAGCTATACAGATGCATGCCCCCAAATCACTCTATTTTATTTACCATGGAGTACTACTCAACTATAACATAGTTTAGTTTTAATACAAAGAGGAGGAGAGGGGGAGAGAGAGAGAATGTATAAATGAAATAGAGTCAAAAAATAGTACCTCCACAAATATGGTCAATTCAGTTTCAACAAAGGTGTTAAGAAAATTAAACAAGAAAGAAAATTTCTGTCAACAAATGATATCAGATCACATAAATATTTGAATGATAAAAAACATTGACCTTTACCTCACGCCATTCACAAAAATTAACATGAACTCAATTATAGCTCTAACTATAAAATCTATAACTATAAAACTTCTAGAAGAAATCATAGAAGATCTTTGTAAACTTGTGGGATGCAAAATTTTCTTAGAAACAATAAAGCATAAACCATAAAAGAGTAGACTAAGCTTACTCCACCAAAATTTAAAACATTTGCTCTTTAAAGGTATCATTAAGAAAACAAAATAGCAAGCCTCAGAACAGGAGCAAATACGTGCAACACAAATATCAAACAAAAGACTTGTATCAAAGATACAAAGAGAATTCTCACAACTTAATAATTCATTATACATTCTAATAAAAATATGGGCAAAAGACTTGAACAAACACTTTACAAAATAAGATAATCAAATGGAAGGAAAAACACATGACAGATATTTAACATCATTAGAGAAAAACAAAACCACAATGGGATACAATTACATACCCATTAGATTGGCTAAAATTGAAGAGACTGATCATAACAAGTGTCAAGGTAATGGAGCAACTAGAACTTCTAAACTCTACTGGAGGAAATAAATGTAATATGGTACAACCACTTTGGGAAACAGTTTGGCAGTTTCTTATGAAATTAAAAATAATAATTACCATGTCATTTAGGCATTCTACTCCTAAGTATTTACCCCACAGAAACAAAACATATGTTCACCCAAAGACTTATACACAGATGTTTACAGCAGCTTATTTTTAATAGTCCCAAATCGGATATACCCAAATGTCCATCAACAGGTTAATAAATAAACAATTTGTGGTATAACCATACAATAGAATACAACTCAGTAATAAGAACATACACAACAACATGAATGAACTCATAACTACACTAAAAAAGAAAAATGAAAACCCTCAAGACTCCAGATCTATTACCATTCTATAGAAAATAGATAGGACAGGCACTATAGGGATGCAATCAGCAAAATGTAGACTGTAGGAGACAACTGGGTTTGTTCCACACAACAAAAAATTAATCAGTTCATTCATTCATTTAATCAAAAAGAAGAGGTGGAGTAGCAAGTATATATTTAATGAGATTACCAACTAATCAAAATGTATGGGCTGGGCCTTATTAGGATTCTGCTTTTAACAAAAATTGAACAAGAACATTATAAGATATTTTGGGAAAACACTCATTAAATATTTAATAATATTGAGAAATTACTGGCTTTTTATTGTATGATAATAGCAATTCATTACATATTTTTTACATAAACAGGGTACTAATCACTTATTACACCAACCTGCTGAAATATTTAAAGATAAAATGTTATGTTTATTGGGTTCTGGCTTTAGTAATCTAGGAGAGGGATAAATGGATGGAGGTATATGTGAACAAAATTGGTCAAGAATTGGTTATTATTATATCTGTGTTATAGATACATAAAGGTTCATTATTCTATTACCATTATATCTACTTTTGCATATATATGAAATGTTCCATACAAAAAGTTAAGATAGAAGAAAGACTTCTCTAAATGTTAGCTTATAAAAAAATAAACAAAACTTACCAAAATTCTGCTATAAATATCCATGGGAAATACTGTGTTAAATTTAGATTTTTTTAACTGTAGAATGTCTCAGAGTTTTTGACATGCTCTTGTTCATAGATAATTTCCAAAAGGGGAAGTTATATGCAACTTTTTCTAGGCCCATGTGACTCTGGAGCCCAATTTCCACAAAATGTCTCATAACATGAGTGGTCTATTACCAACTCACTTGAGGAAACGCTGGGTTCATGGAATCGTGGGGCACATCAGCCCAAGCAACATGTAAACAACGATCATTGTGAGTATCCTAGAGTATATACTTGCTACACAAAAGCTGAAAATCTGTATTCGGTTTGGAGTTTCTATACTTTGATAACGTATAGAACCAAGATAATGAGGGTAAGTGAGATCAAATCATCGGAGAGTGAAAAATAAGCTGGAGAAAAGAAGCATTAGGAACAATAGGATCAGGCTCCCCAAGGACCTGAAGGTAGGCATGGGAAAAGTTTAGATTGGTTGGGTAACCACAGGCTAAATATAAACCAATGGGTAGAAGTTAAATCATTTAGCTAAGCAGAAAGATTTTGCTAGTCAGAAAGAAGAGCTTTATGTAAGTAGAGTTGCCCAAAGATGGGATGGACTGTATGGGCAGAGTATACTCTTCATGACAGGTAAGATAATAAGTCAAGGGTTGAATGACTTCTGGCAGAAAATATTAGGAAGGGACTTCTGGCAGTGTTTTTGGTCATCTCTAAGGTCCTTCTCAATCTTCGTATGATTCTAAATAGAATTTATCCATATACCAATAATCTTAAAACTATCAGTAACTCCTGGGGTTCCCAGGACTTCAAATAACCTCTTCCATCTCTTCTCTGTCTTATGTATTTCAGAATGATTCCCTAGACATTTGTTGCTCTTTTGGGGTTTCTCTCCCTTGATGTTTTTGTGATTGATCACTGAACCATCATAGGAGAAGAAAAGTTTTTTGAGAATGAAAGTCTGGAGGTCTGTGTTCTGGCCCTAGTGGAAACTATTTGTACAACTTTCAACAAATCACGAACTATCTCTTGGACTCAGTTTTCTCATCCACAAAATGGGATATTTGGCCAAGATCATGTCTA
Source organism: Cheirogaleus medius (assembly GCA_008086735.1). Lineage (NCBI taxonomy): Eukaryota > Metazoa > Chordata > Mammalia > Primates > Cheirogaleidae > Cheirogaleus > Cheirogaleus medius. Next base: position 19,105,918 of record VBSM01001979.1, on the reverse strand, counting down.
AAGTGTCTTTCTAGAATTAGCTGGTATAATACACAGAAAATATCCAAATATTAGCTACCAAAGGCCAAGACTGGTGACTTTAAATGAAAAAAATAAGGTAATTCATATTTGCTAAGAGGCAGGGTCTACTTTAAATTGTACTCACATCATGTACTCATTTGTTCCTGGGAACAATATGGACTTTTACGACCTGTAAACATGTAATAATAACACTAATACACAGAGAGATTAAATAAATTGGTCAGGGTTACACAGCTAATAAAGACATGTTCTTTCCTTTTCATCTCATTGTGAAACTCTTCTGGTTTTGTTTGGCAAGTCATTTGTCTCCTGGATTTTAATGTTTAATTATAATACATTCTGTTCACTCATGTTCTGTTTGCTTTACTTATTATTGTTCGTCTCATTACTATTAAGGTATTTATATCTTTCCAGGATTAGTTATAAAGGTAGCCATGGTTTAAACATAAAAATATGGTATTTTATCCAACTTTTGTTTACTTCGTGAAGCTAAAATATGTAGGACTATTGTTTCAAAAAAAAATAATATATCTTTCAGAAAGAGGATTTTGGGGTATCTTTTCTTTAAAGGCTATCCACTATCTTCTCAGCTATCATGGTTGTTTTTCCCCCCGCCAAAGTATGTGTGAGGTATTTAGTAAGTACTTCATTTCAACCAGGTCCTTTAATAGTTTAAGGTGCCTGTCTAGCTGATTTATAAACGTGCAAATTTTCCAAGTTCTGTATTCCCTCACCTGATTTTTGCCAATAGCTATTTGGCAAGGTTTTCATTATATCCTAATAGTTCAATTTTTTTTTTTTTGCTTCATTTTTCTTGTTAAAACTAGATTCAAAGAATGACTTTACTCTCTCAGCCATTTTGCAATCATCATCAATTTCCAATCCATCCTCACTGATTGGCAGCCGTAATTTCCCCTGGTCATTCTACTTCCCTGGGCATATTTATAAAAGCCTTCTTTTGGACTCCACAACCTATTTTAGCACTAATCATCTCACTACCTTTATCTTTTTCCACCACATTTTAACTGATGCAAAATATTTTCACTTCATGCTCTCCTTCCCAGGCATGTCAAGTGAGAATTTTGCTCTCTCATCAGTCCTCTGAGATACTACATTGAGTGTGTCATGCAATTAGCATTGCTGTTTTTCAGAAGAATCGAGCACTATCCTGATAATTTAGGCTCCAGCTCCACTTCTGCCTGAAATGTCTAGATAATTGCAGTGTATGTGGGTGTTATGAGTTTTTTTCTGCTTGAATTATTCAAATAATTGCTTTAATTCTCCACTTTGCCTTACATATAGAGACACAAACACAAAGAAAGATCAAAAAAATGGAGGAACCAGGGAATTTTGTGTAGGATCTTTATTCTGTTGAAGGCTATGATCTTATTGCCTACTCCTCTGAAAGGAAGTGCCTTCTGGTCACCAATATGCCACTTGCCTGGTATCTTTCTATTTTGAGTATGTCTCTCTGTGTGAACTGCTGCTTAGCTGGCTAGGACTCAAATGGCTTCTTACATAACCCGAGATAATTTCTTAGATTCTCCTCTACATGTGTCTTTGGTCACTCATAATATCCAGGGCAAGTCAGAGGGAAAAAAAAAACGAACCCAGAGCATCAACCGATCTCCCAACCTCCCTCTATTGCCAGCATCATTTTACGGATGTAGTAACTGAGACCTAGAGGGGTGAAGAAAATTAACATGAATTTTAATAGAAAATCAGTGCAGAGGTGGGAACAACCACAATATCAGTAAACCATGGACCAAAACCAAAACAAACCAAAACAAACAACCCCAAACTGATTTTACTTAATTATCTTTTCTCTAAATGCATATGAAACTCAAAACATCAGTTTAGCCATCTATAAAACACGATTAAGGGAAAACGGGGGTGACTGGCACCACCAGAGACTCTCTCCACCTCTCCCAACGTGGTGCTCTCTCCCTTTTTACTGGATAACGCAGGCTGGAGGGAAAAAAAGTGAAAGCGGTCTACACATTTCCTTCAGAAAAACAGATGGTGTCGGGAGCAAGAGGTATGTCTCCTCCTCCTTCTTCATTCTCTGTGGGGTTGTGCAGGAAGCCAGTTCTCAAGTGTCAGCTAAAACTCTGGAGCCAGCACAACTCGAATTTTGGAAACTATTAATGCCATTATCAAAAATTAGATTGGACATCAATGAGGAAGACGAGTCCTTTCCACAGTTACTTCCAATATTGGACATCAATGACAAAGATGAGTCCTTTCTAAGGCTACTTTAAATACTTATGGAAAGAAGATGATGAGTGCAGCCATGAAAAGTCAAAGGCTCCGACGATGGTGCTCTTCCTTCCTCTCAACCCTTTCTCTAACTCTCGTAGAAGACTCCATCTTCCTATCTCTATTCTCATTTCCTGCTCAGTGAAAGTTGCTCTCTTCTCTTCTCTTATGGTCTGTGTGTGTATTCTTTTCCAACTCCGTTCTAGGTGTCCAAGCAAATGCTTGCATTTTGCCATCTTGCCCATCAGCTTGGAATCCCTGTGGAAGGAACTGCTGCTGCTGCTGACAGTGAACACTGCCCACCACTAGAGAGCAGTCAAAGCCAGCATTTTCCTGGGCAAAAACCTCTATTTAATAAGTTGTTTTCAAAGGAGCCAGGTTCTCCTGTTCTTCTCTCCCCCTCTCTTTCATCTCAGTCTTTCTCTGGGCAAAGCACGCTGCCAGTCTCCTTCACAAGGGAACATTCTACACATCTATTCAGATATTATGGGAACAGTGAACACTATGCTAATTCTGCCAGAGAAGCCACTATCAAAAACATTTTGTTCTTGAAATCTCCATACTTTTACTCCATCAACACTAACATAGAATCAAGCTGACCTATGTAAATCATAAAATGTTGAAAGCAGAGGCAATTTTACGTTAAAAAAAATAGTTATTTCCTTAAATTCATACGGAAACAAAATCATATCCTGATTGATTCTTCCCTAAACCTCTAGTGAGACTGACAGCAGATAACCCAATGCACACCTTTACATGTGATGTATTCCTATGGACAGCATGATTTTTCCAATATTAATTAAGAGAGCAATTGTACCTCCTATAGGTTATCTTTTCAATTTTAGTAGGTCTATGTCTACATTATTTAATTACTTTCATGGACAGAAAAAATAAAATTTTTGTTGATTGATCTGCTATTGCCCAGGAAGAATCCTCTATTCTACCAGGTTGGATAGTAAAGGAAAGGAGAAAGGACTTCTGGAAGGTCATGTGACTGGTTTCACATTCACTCTAGATTCAACCTTAAATTTACATTTGAATTGCATCTTTGCCACTTGCCTAAGGTGTAACCTCAGGCAAGTTACTTAAGCTCTCCCTAAACCTCAGTTTCTTCCTCCCTTAAGTGGAGGACATATCTGTTTTTATCAAACGGGACCGTTGTAAGGATTAAAAGTAACACAGTATGTAAAGCACGTAAGAAAAGATCAGCTACTATTGTTCAAAGGGCTGAACATGTACCAGGCTCTCTGCTGACTTACTCCTCCTTCCACTTTACATATCCAATTTCAATTTTAATTTTGCTAAATATTCATTATACATGTGTTATATTCCAGGTATGACAGAAATCTGATCCTCAAGAAATTGCAGTGTGGTATGAAAAAGAGAAATATGAAGGAATGAAATAAAAAGAAGACATATCTTATGACATTTGATTCTAAAGGTAACACATAAGACAAAAGTTGTATATTGCCAGAATTGCCCTCAAGAGTCCCAGCTTCTCATTAAGTCCAGTTCTCCATATAGGAGGGCTTTTTTTCTTAACACTTTATTACCCAGTGTTTCTTTATGGCATAAATTGATTCTCAAATGTTTTCCCTGATATCCCTGGCTTCTTACTTGACCCCTTGAACAATGAGGATCACATCTCAGTCACGACAAAGAACTCTTCAATCAATTCACACATTGTTTCTAGAGCCTCTTTCAGGCTTGATTGCATTCATTGCCTGTTTGATATAGATGATGAAATAGCACCATTGCCAAGCACCTTGAGTTGGATTCTTTTAGCTGACACCCTGAGCAATGTGACTCCATGCTATGTGATAACGGGAAATTCAGTCCACATGTTGGAGTGCAAAGTTCAAATCATTATCACTGTAAGGTCATTTAGGGAAGGATCCACAGAAGATGGAGTTGGACTTGAATGATGAACTGGACTTTAATAAACAAAGAAAAAGAATGAGTAAGTAAAGGAGGGCATATAAGGCTGAGGGAAGAGCATGATTAAAGGCAGTGAGAAAGAAGGGAAAATAGCATTTATTGATTAATTCCTATGAACTTGTTGGATACCTTTACTTCCTTAATTTGTTTCATTGTCTCTGCAGATCTGAAAGGTTTGCAGAATTAGCCTCATTTTTGTAAATTGAGAAAATATGAGACTCAGGATGCACCACAAAGTCATACAGCCAGTAAGCAACAAAACCAGGATTTGCATTCAGATCAACAAAATTCCAATATACATGTTCACTATACCACATTGCCAGAGGCATAAAGAAGTATAGCTACAGAGAAGGAGATGCCAAAATAAATGCAGAAACTATTGCATTGTCTCTTTGAAAGGCAATAAACATTTTAACAGGGTTTTCTTTTTTATTAAAAAGGGCTTGCTAAATATTAAAATTGATCACCACAAATTTCTACTTTTTCTTCTTGTAACTGAGATTTGTATTAGGCAATCACTAACCCTTCCAGAACCAAGGCTAATCAAAGGAGTAACTAGCATAAAATGAAGGAAAATATGAAGTTAAACAGATAAAAGAGTCACAAGCCAGTTAGAAAATAACGGGTGGTGAATGGAAAGGAAGCTGTGGATGAGAAAAGAACTTAGCTGTTACGAACACATCAAGTGGTCAAACGTACCCCTCATGGAAATTGTAACTCATCTGTTTGAAATAAAAATAAGAATTCTTTATTAATGCTATTTTCTTGTTAATTAGCACTAACCCAAGTCTAAACTCCAGCCCCTTTTTAAGTAGCTACAAAGATCCCATTTTTCAGCATCTAGCTAAAAAGACACTTCTTCCTAGAAGCATTATTTCATCTCTTACAGCTGGAATTCATTTTTCATTCTTTTGAACTCTTAAGGGCGTTTTTGTTTGTGTCTCTCTTGGTTACTTATTAAGGCTTATCTTTCCTGTTAGACTGTAAGGTCCTGGAAGCTAAGGTAAGTATGATTTATTATTGTGTGTCCAGACCCTGCTTTACACATAGTAAGTACTCAAAACATTTGTTGGGTGAATGCTGTGTGTATTTCAAATGGATTATCACCAGTTTTTTAAATCAAACATTATGTATGCATACATTTTTTTTAGCTTGTTCTCTTTTTCATTAGTCATCACATGGTCACTGCAGTAATCACAGATACTATAACATTCCAAGTGAAGGGACTACATCACTGAACCAATAAACTTGTTTAATCTAAATTTCCAAAATCGGAAATGACATTGAAAGATCAGAATTCTTCATAGACTTAATTATAAGCAAAATATTTATCACTAATGGCCCAAAGGTGATTAAAGCTTTTGCTAAAGCTACCTAATGAAACTTTTGGTCAAAATGGTTCCAAAATTTCAGCCTTCAATGCACTTCTAGCAATGATTCTAAAACCTAAAAGGAGAAAAACAATGAGACATAGTTATGGTGAAAACAGGATAAATGACTACGTGGACAAAAATCCAAGCTGGTAAGTGAGGCTGACGCTTGAGACTATTCAGCTCTGGGGTCAAAAGCAGGCTGGGCCAGTCAGAGATCTGTCTCTTGCAGAGTTCTAGTGACTGTAGGTGGTTGACAAGAGTCAGGGGGTTAGGAGCAGGCTCACTGTTTAAAACCAGGGAAAAGTGGCTCTCTTCCCCTGGAGAAAGTCAAGCTATGGGGAGGGGATGCGGTGGCAGTGGCTGCCTTGGGATGATGGCTTTTGGGGGGGTACCTTTGAAATAGTTTTGATTTATAGAAAAATTATAAGAAAAGTAGAAAGAACTTCTACATACATTCTATTTCAGATAAACCATTAACATTTTACTACATTTGATAAATGATTTTCTCTACATATGTAAATATACATTACTCATTTGAGAGAAAGTTGCAGTAATTATCTCTCTTTACCCCTAAATATTTGCACAGTAAAATGATTAAAATCAGGAAAATAACATTAATGCAATACTAATTTATAATCTATAAAACCTAGCCAAACTTTACTCATTGTCCCATTATCATCATTTGTAGAAAATAAAGAAGAAATTTGCTTTAGGATCACACATGGCATTTAGTTGTCATGTCAGTTACTTTCATCCCTTAAATCAGTCTCTTTTTTTGTTGTTGCCTTTAATGACAAAAATTCTTGAGCACAGAGCAGTTATTTTACAGATGTCTCTCAATTTATGGATGTCTGATGTTTCCTCATAATTATGTTTGGGTTATGCACTCTTGTCAGAAATACTACAGAAGTGATATTCCATTGTCTTCAGGCTTATATGGCTTTTAACAAAAAGTCTGCTGTAATTCTTATCTTTTGTCTCACCATATAAGGTGGTTTTTTGTCTTATTGTTTTTAACATTTATTGCTTTATTACAGGTTTTCATAAATTTAATTGCCATGTATCTTGATGTAGTTCTTATATTTCAATTAAATATATGCCAGATAACTTGATATTTTCTCAGGTTGTTGAGTCTCCAATTATGTTTTTAAATCTTCTTTTTCCTATGCTCAATTCAGTTAGTATAGTTTCTGCAGCTATATAATTAAATCCAGTAATCTTTACTTCTGCAGAATATATATTCTGCAGATTTTACCTAGTGAATTTTTTAAATTTTCAGATATTGTATTTTTATAGCTAAGTGATTGTTTGGTGTTTTTAATATCTATTCTCTTCTCAGTATGTTCATTTTTTAAAAAATCTTTGAGCATGTTATGTATAGTATCTACTTAAAAGTTTTTTATGCTTATTCCATTATCTCATTGTATGACTGTTTCTATTAACTTATTTTTCTTCTGATCATGAGTCATATTTTCCTTCTTGACATGTCTAGTAATTTTTTTTATTAGATATTGGACCTTGTGATTTGTGTACATTTTGCTGACTGGATTTTATTGTTTTCCTTTAAAGTTTTTTGGACTTTGCTCTACAGAAAGTTAATATACTTGCATGTCAGCTGGATCCTTGTGAGATTTGATTTTAACATATGTTACAGAAGGTCTAGAATAGCCTTTCCTCTCAGGGTTGTGTGACCCTACTACTAAATTTGACCCTACTAGGCTTTCTGTTGATTATTCAGTTAATCAGTGAAAACTGTAATCTGGATAATCAGAGCTTGAACATTTCCCTACCCACCTTCAGTGTGCACTGGGAATATTTCAATTTACAGCTTCATAGAAGTCGTTCTCTATTCAGCTTCATGGAAGTTTATTTTACTCATATAGAGCTTAATAATCAATAAAGACCAAAGATTACCCTTATGTTGATTTCAGGAGCTGTGTATGTGTGTATGTGTATATGTGTGTGTGTATATGTGTATGTTTGTCTGTCTGTGTGGCAGTAGTAGTAGTGATAGCAGTAGCTCCCTCCTCTTCTCTGGATATCTGCTCTAAAACCTCCATCTCCATGACTTCTGATCTTAATTATCTTAACTCAGTGAGTCGGCCATGTTTTGCTTGGCATTACCTTCCTCACACTGTAGTCTAGAATGTGCCTCCAATTGAAGTTTATTCCCAGTTATGTCATCATTTTCAGAAGCAGAAACTTGTTGCTTCCTCTTTACTCTCTTTTTCTCAAGAAGCATTATCTGTCTCATACTGTGTTTTAGGATACTACATTAGTGCTCTGCCCTACTAAGACAGGTTTTCAGTATTTCTACATTTATGGAGAACTTGATCTTTCTGAGTATAGTTTTCCCTCAATCTTTGCTCTGTATACTTTTGTTGTTTTCCTCTTGTTCTCCACAAAAACTTGTAGTAGGAGATAAAGAATTAGTTCTCCTCAAAATTACTGTTTCTTTTTTATTTACAGATTATTTGACATTTGTTATATTTTCTGTTTTCTAGTTATGATGAAGGTTTGAGATTTCTGTGGTTTATTTATACTTGCTGAATTTTATAACCTTTTTAGGATGTGTAGGGAAGATATAAATGGCTATCATTACCATGGCTTCCTGGAAATTGGGGCTATAACTTTAAAAATAAGGTGTTTTTATAGGTCATAGAAGGAAAATGATAAATCATAAAAACTGGAATACTTGTTAATTGGATCTGCAATATGTTCAATATCACCACAGAGCAGGAAACCCTAAATTCCATTATAAGACCTAGATCTGGTCATTAAGTCTTTGTGGATCAAGTAGAAGTTACTAAAGAATGGCAACTATGTAGAGATGGAAGGGTGGGGGAAAATTGCACACCAAGGAAAGACAGCCAACAAAATCAATAACCAAAACACAAATTCTTTCCCACTGCCACACAAATGATACCTAAGACAGACTGAGAAAGGCTACATGTTTTAGGATGCTCAAAGCCATAAATGGAAAAATAATTAGCATTAAAAACTTACAAGAAGTACAAAACAAAAATAGGAAAATGTAACCAAGTACAAAATGTCTAATTAGAAATTTTGGAGATAAAAAAAGATATTCACGGAAATCTAGATATGACACTGTTTAAAACTAGTAGCCAAAGACTATGAAAAACATACATGTAAACAACTAAGGAATCAATGAAGAAACTAAAAGAGAAATTTAAAAATATCTTGAGACAAATGAAAATGCAAATACAACTTATAAGATATGACAAAAGCAGTACTAAAATGAAAGAAATTTATTCTTAGGAATAAATTTATTCTTAGGAATAAATTTAACCAAAGATGTGAAAGATCTTTATACTGAAAACTATAAAACATTAATGAAAGAAATTAAAGAAAACACAAATAGATGGAAAGATGTTCATGGATTGGAAGAATTAATATTGCCAAAGTGATCTACAGATTCAATGCAATCTTTATGAAATGCCAGTGACATTTTTCACAGAAATAGACATTGTTCCTTAGATACTAAAATATGTATGGAACCACAAAAGACCCCTACTAGCCAAAGGAATTTTGATCAAAAAGAACAAAATTGGAGTCATCACACTACCTGATTTCAAAAATGCTACAAAGGTATAGTAACCAAAATAACATGGTGCTGGCATAAAAAGAGATACATAGACCAATGTAACAGACTAGAAAGCCCAGAAATAAATTCACACATTTACAACCAATTGAATTTTGACTAAAGTTCCAAAAATACACAATGAGAAAACAACAGTATCATCATTAAATGATACTAGGAAAACTGGATGTCCATATTCAGAATGATATTATACCCTTATCTCTCACCATATGCAAAAATCAACCCAAAATATATTAAAGACTTAAATGTAAGAGCTGAAACTATGAAACTACTGTAAGAAAACATAGGAGAAAACTTCACAATACTTGTCTGGGCAAAGTATTTTTTTTTGGATATGATCTCAGTAGCACAGGCAAGAAAAGCAAAAATAGACAAACGGGATTACATCAAACTAAAAACCTGTTCGCAAGCTACACATCAGATAAAGGGCTGATAACTAGAATCTATTTAGAACTCAGGAAAATCAGCAAGGAAAAAACAAACAATCCTACCCAAAAGTGGGTAAAGGACATGAACAGAAACTGTCCAAAAGAAGACAGAATAATGGCCAAAAAACATATGAAAAAATGCTCAACATC
>VBSM01001979.1:19017890-19096027 GCA_008086735.1 Cheirogaleus medius | reverse complement strand
AACTGATCAATACCTAAGTGGACATATAGGAATAACATTTATTGGGTGTCGGGCGAGGGGGGAGGGGATGTGTATATACATACATAATGAATGTGATGCGCACCAACTGGGGGATGTACACGCTTGAAGCTCTGACTCGGGGTGGGGGGCAAGGGAAATATATGTAACCTTAACATTTGTACCCCAACAATATGCTGGGAAAAATAAATAAATAAAATAAAATAAAATAAGAAAACTAAAAACCTGCACAACAAAAGAAACAATCAACAGAGTAAAGAAACAACCAACAGAATGGGAAAAATATTTGAATCTATTTATCTTATAAGGGGTTAATATAAAAAATATATAAGGAACTCAAACAACTCAATAGCAAGAAAACTCATTTAATATATGTCAAAAGAGTTGAATAGATATTTCTCAAAAGAAGACATACAAATAAATGGCCAACATGTATATGAAAAAATGTTCAACCTCACTAAGCATCAGGGAAATGTAACTCAAAACCACAAGAAACATTACCTCACTTCTGTTAGAATGGCTATTATCAAAAAGACAAAAGATGACAAATGTTAGCAAGGATATGGAAAAAAGGGAACCCTAGCACACTGTTGGTAGGAATGTAAACTAGCACAGCCATTATGGAAAACAGTATGGAGTTTTCTCAAAAAAATTAAAAATAGGACATCTTATGATCCAGCAATTCCACTGCTGGATATATACCTAATGGAAATGAAATCAAAATGCTGAAGAAATATATGCATTCCTGTATTTATTGCAACAATATTAACAAGAACAAAGATATAGAGTCAACCTATGTTTCCATCAAAAAATGAATGGATAAAGAAAATATGGTATATATTCTCAATGGATACTATTCAGCCATGAAAAAGAAGGAAATCCTGACATTTGCAACAACATAGATGAACCTGGAGGACATTATGTTAAGTAAATTAAGCCATGCAAAGAAAGATACATGCCATATAAGCTCACTCGTGTGAAATCTAAAAGAGTGGATATCATAAAGTAGAGAGTAGAATGACAGTTACCAGAGGCTGAAGTGGGTGCAGGGGGGCATTGCAGAGACATTAGTTAAAGGTTATATATTTATAATTAGATAGGATGAATAAGATCAAGAGATCTATCATATAGCATGGTGACTCTAGTTAATGATAATAAATTATATTCTTGAAAAATGCAAAGAAAGTGGAGGTTAAATATTCTCACCACAAAAATAATAACTGTGAGGTAATGTGTTTGTTAATTAGCTGGATTTAACCATTCTACAATGTATATAAGCTTCAAAACATCATGTTGTACAGGATAAATACAATTTTAAACATCAATTTAAAATACATAAGTAAATATAAATTTTAAAAAAGAAACACATATGTAATCAAACACAGGTTTATTTAGATTGCTACAAAAAGGGAAATTATACTGGAAGAACCTTGGGAGATTCTCAATAAAGGGAGTTGAAGGTATGTTTGGGCATAGGCTGGCTTATTCTAAAAAGGGATTAGGGAAGTGGGGAAGATGTCTGAATTGGATACTGTTGCGAAGCAGGAGCTAGCAATTAAATTTGAGTATGTCAGCAATTTCTTTGTTGACAAGGTGGGAGGAACTAAGTAGTATTGGACTATCATTAGTAAGAAAATAACAATAACTTAGAAGAAACTATTGTCACCCATTATTACAGCTACTCTGTGACCTTGTATAGAAAAGGTGCTTACTTTCCTTGCCATGTGGTAATGGAAATATTATTTACAGTCTGTTACCAGCATTGCTGATTTTCATCGTCTCTGAGAATCAATCAGTTAAAATGTAGCTTTAAAGCATTTGCTTAAAATTTAGCTAAAAATCTCAAAGATATCTATCTATTGATATATATAGTTACAAAGAAGAGATAAAGAAGCTTGCTCAAGAGTCTACAAAGAAATGACTGAGAAGTGATATTTGAAGAAATCACAGCTTTTCCCAGAATTGAATAAAACATTGTTCCTTAGATCAAAGTTCACTCCAATACGGAGTAGTAGTAAAAAACAAAATAAAACTGGAGACATTAATAGCAAGCTGAAAAAGGGATGTTCCATGCAGTGTTAAAGAGTGCAAAGTTCTTTGCCATAGCTCAAAGTAGAATAGAAACATGCAATATCTTTTGATTTATTAGAACAAATTATACAAATATATATATGTGAAAAAATTAAGGTAACCACTAATATAATAGAAAAATTATGCTCCTAATTCTGCATAGAAAATTTAAGGGAATATTTTTTTTAATTATCATTCCAAGAGAAAACAAGTAAAGAGAAAAATAAAAGGAAAGAAAAAGAATTATGAACAGTAAGATTGAGTTAAGATGGTAGAAGCAATTGCATAAGTATTAGTGATTATGATATATATTCATTTGCAGGCCAGAAGACAGATTATTTAACTGGACTTTTTAAAAATATAATTCAACAATCCTTTTTTTAAAACCACACAGACAAGGTAAAATCACATGGATATTAAGTTACATCAGGAAAATACTAATCAAAGCAAAGCTACACTAATAGCAGACAAATTAGAATTCAATCAGTAGTAGTGATAATGGAAAAGTTCACCAAGGAGTTTTAATTATCACAAATATAGATGCATTTATGGATTTATAATTAAAATATATAAAGCAAAAATTGAGATAATTACAAAGAGTAACTGGCAAACCCACAATTGAGTGTGGGTTTACGCTCTTCTTCTAACACTCTTCTCTCAGAAACCGGTCTATGAGGATGACAAAAATTATTAAGTATTGTAAATTTAAAGAGTAAGATTAACAAGATTAATCTAACAAATATTTCAATAGAACTTTGTATTCAATAATTAAAATATCCATATTTTCAGGTATTTATAAAATATTTATGAAAATTACCAACAAATGAGGCCTGACAAATTTCAAGGAAAAATATTATAGATCATATTCTCCAGCCACAATTTAATTTCAATTAACAATAAAAATAACACCTTACTAAAACAAACAAACAAAAATTCGGAAACTCTAAAATGTACTCAGGAAGGCTTTTATACTTAAACTAAACTTAAACCACTCCCTACTCAGCCACTTCACTTGTACCAATGTGTGTAATTAATAAACCTGACAATTTTAAAATCAGGAACTCTGCTATGTTTTATATTACAACATAAGTTGCAGAAATCAAAGGGTTGTGTTGAAACATTGAGAAACAGTATACTTGTTAATTTTTAGAATTCAAAGGATTTTTGAAAAAACCAAGAGTACTTTTGAGAAATGTGGCAAAAATAATATTTGCATATTAATTGAAATGTAATAAAAAGGTTTTTTTTTAACATAGTTGCAACATTTTGGCAAATGAATGCTTTAAATTATATATTGTGGTATCTTTTATTTATAATATTAACTATTGCAATAATATCCTATAACAGTGACGTTTCTGGGTTATTTTCATCTCTTTCCACTTAAATAACCATATTTACTCAATTATAGCATTAACCCTCAGAATACTGTAGTTTTCCAAACTCCTGGTCAACTGACCATTTAGGAATAATGAACCGTTGTTTTTATTGATCATTCCTGTGACCATTGTCTTGGTTGTGTTGCCAAACATCCTTTTATGAAAAAGTTATTCCTTCATTTTCTATGTTAGGATTTTAGGAGATTTTTGGTACTTTCTCTGATTTTAAAAACAAGTTATTAATAAGTGCATGAGTCAAGTAGACAGAAGTCAAAACATCTTCTGTGCCACTGATTAGGAAAGTCTGGGTAATTCTGGGATGCTATGTTAGGAAGCCTATCACTGACCCACATTTTGGCCATGTTCTCCAATAGCTTTATCAGTGACAAAGGGTTCTCTGATAGTTTTATCAGTGAACAAAAATGAGCCTCTCACTTGACAAAGGAACAATGTATAACGTAGGCATTCTACAGCTAGACAGACTCCAAGGTAAGGGGGTATGAAAATTAGTGGGGTAGTAACATATTTCCTTGTTGTTTCAAATTATCTTATCAGAGAAGTGTCTCTGTCTATGAGCAGGAGGGAAGAAAGGATTGGAAAGTCAGAAGTGGTATCTATAGAAGCTTTTCAGGTTAGAAACCACATCAAAAAATTGAACATGGAAAAAGAAATATCTCACTTTTCTGTTTCCTTTGGTAATCGATAAGTACAAGGCTATGAGTTAGCCCCTATTCTAAGAGTGTTTTATTGTTTCATCTCAAATACAAGCAAATAAGGTGTCCAAACACTCTCTTAAGACTCAAGTACTAGGTCATGGGGCTTGCCTAGAGTTTCAGGGGGCAAAGTTGGCGTGGTAGGGGAAGGGCCATGTAGCATCGAGTGAAAGATCTTAGCTGAAGGATCAAAACAGTTGAAAGCCCTATAGGTCAGCAAGCCCAATAGGCCAGCAAGAGATTAAGAGCAAAACATAAAGAGAAAATTTTACTCTTTATGACATACTACAGAGTTCCTGCAGTATGAATATGTAAAGAGAATGAACCTTCTGGGCAGCTTCCTCTGAAATGGGGAATGTTTAAGGTACAAAATTAATTGGAAGAATAAGGAAGACAAAACTGGCTAACAAGTTAAGGGTCTGGAATTCTAGTTACAGTCATTTAAGGAGCATTGGAAAAGTATTTTCTTCTCAGAATAATTTCTCAAGGAAATTATTCCTTTCTCAGTTTTCTCACTTATTCAATAAAGAATTCATCCTAGATTGACTTCCAGTTATAGAATTTCCATGGACTAGTCCATTTTACAAAGATCACAGTGAAAACCAAAGACAAAAGTTTGAATAATTTTTATCAGAAAGATTATTGAAATATGCTTTCAGGAAGGAATCCATCAAAAGGAAGACTATGTTATTGGGTGCTTTCCATAGCTATGTATTTCTCAGGATCAATAATTTACCAGAAAACATTATTTTCCTGGCTCTGGGAAAAAGCTTTCAGGAAGATATAGATGTGATCATATAGATTGCTAAATCTTAACCAGAAGGAATACAATTCTTGAAGAGAATATCAGCATTCCCCAAGGGTCTTTGTAATTTGAAAAATTATTTTCAATATTATAATTTTCATATTTTAATTTTATATATTGAAAAAAACAATAAACCAGATAGTTTTCATGATATAAAATACTGTTAATTGAGATTTAACAACATTTTGACTAGCAGAATAATAGACTAAATAAACATCAACTCTCAAATAAGAGTGCTCCTCTCTGGGATGGAAACACAAGACAAATTTGAAGAGAGGAAGACTAGGGTTAAAAAAAAGAAAGGATAAAAAATGTATGTCTTAGCTTAGATTTCTCTGTATACTGAGAAAATATACAGTAAGTTTATTTCGGAATAATCCCAGGAAGCAAGAGCAAAGGAATAGGAAGAAAAGTCAACATTAGGACAATTTCTACAATTGGGGCTCAATTCTGTTGGGACCTCCTGCTCAGCTTATGAAATCCTCCTGAGGTATGGGAGGTTGGAACGTTTATCCATGGCCTATTATTGCCATTGGTTGAGCACTGTCCCCTGGGAAATAACTCCCTTTACTTGTGGTATGGGTAACTATGATGTTGTAAAATGCCCTCAGAGGTTAAACAGAAAGGCATATGATATATACTTAAAGTAGGTTACTGTGAACATGACGTAAAGCTGAGCTCACGTGGAACTGACCATCACAACTGCCGCACCAGAAGCATTTACTGTAATAGGTATTCCTGATCACTATTTAGAACTTTTCCTTGTCAAATAAAATGACTTATTATAGAGTCAGATTAACTGGATAAATTCCTTGATTCTATCCAGGGACAAACATCCAATATGTTTTCTTTGACCACAACTAAGCTTTAGTTCACTTTCCTAGTTGACCTTCCCAATTCCAAGTCTATCTTTTTTTACTCTCCCAACAGTTTAAAATATTCATTGTGATATTTCTAAGATCCCCTTCTTTCCCATTTCAAATATCCCTTCACTCATCAAACATTTATGTGCCTCCTATTACATGCCGGGAGGTGTGAGGCTTTATGCCAGCCACAGTGCAAAGAATTTCTCTTGAATTATCTTATTTAATATTCTCAAAAATCCTACAAATGACTATTATTATTCTCACAATACAGATAAGAAAATATAGGTACAAAGATGGAAAGAGTCTTGCCCAAGGTCATTTGGCTACTAAATGCCTGAGCCAGCTCTATAACCTAAGCACAGAACATAGTCCCTGTGCTCAGACTACTATGGGGAGAACAGTTGTGAAAGTTTGCACTATTGTTTACAATAGTTCACCACTTTTGTACATATACTTTCTATCATGTGACGTTGCTGACCCTCAGAATAGAAGCTTGGTGTATTTCTCTACCCCATGAATGTTGAGTTTGGCCATGTGACTTGCTTTAGCCAAAGGAATATTTACAAACATGATACATGCAAAGGACTGAAATTGCTTGTACAATTGAGCTAATGCTTTCACACTTTTTCTATCACATGCCCAGGTAGCTGCTTGGCCCCATTTCTAACCCCAACATAGAGCTTAAAGTCAAGCCTGTAGAGCCCAGCCTAAATCAGCTGAACCCAGCCAACCAGAGGACAATTAAGTGAGAAATGAGTGCTTGTTTCTGCTTGCTGCTAAAATGTTGTGATTGTTTGGTATGCAGTAGCTTGTCAGCAAATTACTCACTGAGACAAGTAGCAAGCAAGCAAATAACATTAATACAGTTGTCAGTGATCTTATAAACAATATTCTGGGTGTTAAGTGGACACAGAGACAAAGCAGAGGTTTTAGAAGCTATCTGGAGAAAGTGATGCCTGAATTCCTTCTGAAATAATTTACAAAATTTTGCCAGAAAATGGATTTTGAGTGAATTGACATCTTTTCCTGGCAGAGGGCAGAATCTATGCAGGCCTGGCTTTGCAAGAGAGTTAGGTATTTTGGGGGATTTATGGCAGCTAAAATGAAGGATGCCACAGAGGGAACAATAACACAGGAATGATAATGATAATGGCAATGGTCAACTGCCCCAATCTATCTGCAACTGAGGAATTTCCCAGGAAGTGGAAGTTTTAGTGCTAACACTGGGATATTTGGGGGTAAACCAGGATACTTATCACTCCAAACTGAAAAAATATTATAATGGACAAATAAACATGTTTTTAAATCTTTTTGCTTACTCAACTTCTTTCTCATTTCATATAAAGTAAAGTGATATTAAAAAGAAAATAGTGGAAACTAGGTGGTCATGCATGGAAGAAAGTACATTGACATGTTGTACTTCACTATTCAGATCCATTCAAGGGCTTACTCTCTTAAAAATGTCTCTCCTGGAGTTTTAACTCTACACATATAAATCTACACATTATACCTTTTGTTCACTTCAGCACAAATGTTAAGGGTAGGGCATACCTCAGTCAATAAGAGTCTCTCATATTGGCAATGATTTAAAATAGGGGAGGGAGTGCCATATAAGTATCTAGAGAGAGGATGGAAATAGTAGAATAAAAAGCTCAGCAAATTTTCTCCCCACAAACAAAAATTATAATAATGAAAAAAATTACAGAGTTATAGAAATTGACTAAAAGAACACACTAAATTGAAAAGTGGGAAAGAAAGAAAGACAAGAAAGAAAGAGGGAAAGAAAGAAAGAAAGAGAGAAAGAAAGAAAGAGGGAAAGAAAGAAAGAGAAAGAAAGAAAGAAAGAAAGAAAGAAAGAAAGAAAGAAAGAAAGAGAGAAGGAAGGAAGGAAGGAAGGAAGGAAGGAAGGAAGGAAGGAAGGAAGGAAAGAAAGAAAGAAAGGGAGAGAAATTAAACTTTGGGTAAGAATAGTCAGAGTCCACAACATTTCTCCTTGGAGCTACTCCCATCCCCCATCTCATCTCAATTTGCACAGTTATTCTAGCAGCACAGGGCAATGAATAAAATAAGCAGCTTTGTTGTGAAGGGGGATACCTTGATTTGGAACAGAACACAGAAAGGTCCCACAATGAGTGGCATTATCTGGGCAGTTGTGATCTCAGTGGCAAATGAATTACAATAACCAGAAGCTAAGTTAACACAAGGCTATATTTCTGGCTAGGGCAAACATTGGACCAGCAAATTAATCAGAAATTTTACAAAGAGACACTGGAAATAAGGCATCCAAAGGGTACTTTGATGAATTCTCCACACACCTGCACAGGAGAGACTGGAGAGAACCTAAACCATCTACACACACATCCCTGACATCCCAATACTGCACAAACCTGCCTGGGAGACATGAGAGAGGCCAGGGAAAAGTAAAAGCTGGATATTCAAATTTCCATGCACAAACATATCCACCAACATAGGTAGAAGCTTTATTGGCTTGAGACGTCTGAACACAATCTATGACTGATCACTAGAGGGGACTTCTAGGTAGCCAGGTCTAAAACAAAAAACAAAAATAAAAAAATATATACACTGAGCAAAGACACCAATGGCCATACAGCATACTCCACAGATATAGTCCAGGTAAGTTAATAAATAGGCAGAAGCAACAACATTTGGAGTAAACTGTAGTCTAGATTTGCTATAATGTGTTATCTAAAATGTTCAATTTTCAACAACAAAAATTTATGAGACATGGGAAGAAACAAAAAGCATGTCCCGTTATTTAAAAAAGTAATAAAAAGACACTCCCTCTGAGGGAGGCTCATGTTTTGGATTTAACAGATAAATACATCAAAGGAGTTGTTACATGTGTGTTCGAAGAACTAAAGAATTTCTATTTAAAGAATTAAAAGAAAGTATGGTGACAGTAACTCAACAAATAGGATATTGTAATACATTGGTATAAATTATTTAAAATATGGAAATTGGAAGGGTGAAAAGTAAAGCAACAGAAATTTAAAATTCACTAGAGGTGCTAAACAGTAAATTTGAGACCAAGAAAAATCAGTGAACTTCAAGACATATTATTAGAATTTTCAAATATAAAGAACAGAGAGAAAAATAAAATGAATAAAAATGAACAGAGCCTAAAGAACCTGTGAGACAACATGAAACATGCATGTGCAAATGGAAGTCCTAAAAGAAAAGAGAGAAAAAAGAGCAGAAAAAGATATCTGAATAATGACTGAAACCTCTCCAAATTTGATAAAAAAATTTAATGATATACAATGCTCAACAAACACCAAATTGGATAAACTCTGGAATTTTACACTTAAACACATCATAGTAAAACTGTAAAAAGCTAATCTTAAAGGCATATACATTTTCTTCTAATCTATCAACACAGAACTATGTTTCTTTATTTGAACTCTTCAGATTAGTCGTTAGCCCTGAAATAAATCTATTTGTGTCAAGAAACAAGAAAAGGAAAAACAAGGTGGGGGAGCCAAGAATACTTACTTTCTCCAACTTCCAGAGCTAGAACTGTTCAACCTTAGACCTACAGCCCTCAGCCCCACCAACCCCACAGAGTTGACCCAGCTGCCTTCATATTAAGCTAGCAACATGATTCAGTTTGTCCCAGAGCCAGCCTTTCTAGTTTTCTTGGCCTCCTCAGGTCTGAGCAGCCTTTGGGCCTATGATGTCAGTGCCACTTGACCAAGGCCTGGATAATTCATTGTGTCTGTTCCTTGAGTAGCATGAAAAACAACTCATGCCATATAGGAGACAAAAATACAATTAAATGAAGTTTCATCAGAAATAATGAAGTTGAGAAGGCACTGAAATGACATATTTAAATTACTGAAAAAATAACTGTTGACTAAGAATTCTATATTAAGCAATATATAACAATGAACAAAGACTGGTTGTGATTGTTAATTTTAAGTGTTAATTTGACTGGGCTAAGGAATGCATAAATACTTGCTAAAATATTATTTGTGAGTGTGTCTGTATGGGTGTTTCCAGAAGAGTCTAGCATTTGAATCAGTAGACTGGTTAACAAACATTATCCTTACTTAGGCGGGCAGGCACAATCCAATTTGTTGAGGGCCCAAATAGAACAAAAAGTCAGAAGAAGGAAAAATTCTCTCTTCTGGAGCTGGGATATCCATCCTCTACTGCCCTTGGATATCAGACTTCCTGGTTCTTGAGGCTTCAGGCTCTGGGACTTACACCTCAGGCTGGGAGTTACACCATAAGCTCTCCTTGTTCTCAAGCTTTCAAATTAAACTAAATTATACCACTGGCTTTCCTGGTTCTCCTATTATAGGCAGTAGATCATGGGACCTTTCATCCTTCATAATTGCTTATGTCAATTCTCACAGTAAGTATCCTCCTATATGTATCTATGTATATCTTAAGGATTTTGTTTTCCTAGAGAACCTTTACTAATATATTGGTTGTTTGAAAAGATAAACAAAATTGACAAACCTTTAGGCTGACTGACCAAACACAAAAAGATACATATGAAAACAGAATGAAAGAAGAGACATCACTACCAACCTTACAGATATTAAAAAGTTTTATTTAAAGAGAATCCTATGAATAATTTTATTCCAACAAATCCAACAAATTAATTGAGAAGAAATGGACAAATTATTCAAAAGATATGAATAACCACAACAGATTCAATAAGAAATAGAAAATCTGAATAGGCAGATTATATATATATATATATATATCATGAAAAGAGACTGAATTAGCAATTTAAAATCTTCCCACAAAGAAAAGTCTGAGTCCAGATGACTTCACTGGTAATTTTTCACAAATATTTTAAGTAGAAATAATACCAATCACTCAAATTCTTTCTGAAAATAGAGAAGGAAGGTACAATTTCCAAATCATTCTATGGATGTCAATATTATCTTGATACCAATGCCTGACAAATGTCACAAGAAGAACAGACCAATATCCCTCATGAATACAGATGTAAAAATCCTTCAAAAAATTAACAAATTTAATCCAGCAACATATTAAAAGAACTATCCATCATGAATATATGGGATTTATCTACATAACGCAAGATTGCTTTAACTTTCAAAAATCAATTAATACTAATAAAGAAAAAGACAATCATCTCGATAGATGCAAAAAAAACAAGCACATTTGACAAAATTCAATCACTTTTCATGAGAAAAACTTTCAATAAACTAGTAATAGAAAGAAACTTCCTCACCCTGATAAAGGGGCTAGGACTAACAGCAGGAATTGACCGCACACAAATCAGAAACAATTTGCTTGGGGGAGGGAAATGCTCTAAAACTATATTGTGGTTATGGCTATGCAATTTTATAAGTTTACAAAAACTCATTAAATTGTATACTTAAAATTTATGCATGATTTTTTAACGTAAATTTTATCTCAATAAAGCAGTAAAAGCAAATAACCCGCAGGAGTAGGGAGTGGGGAGCTGTAGTGAAATAAGATTAACAATATACGGATAATTGTTAAAGCCATGTTATGGATAATCACAAGTTATTACACTATTCATTCTACTTTTATATATGTTTGGAAATAAATGTTATTATTTTTAAATCAAAATCTCAAGGGAAAAACAACTGAGTGCTTGGGCAGGGAGCAAGTGTAATGTGGAAACAGCTCTTGAGTTATTCTGACATTCCCTCTTTCTCTCCTTTAAGAAGCACCTCCTTAAATTTCTAGATTTTTTACACAGTTTTCCCTTTGGTTAGTGCATTTTATTCAAACAGCTGGAGATAGGAAGATGGACATGATTATCTCTGCTATGTAGATGAAGAAACAACAATCCAAATTAATAAAAATAGAAAAGGTGAAGCTAAGAACAAGGTCTGAGTGTCCAGTGCACTGTGCACTGAAGGCCTGGCACAAGGCTGGACCCAAGCTAAACTGTGTAGTAGAAAGAATTGTCTACAATATTCTCACATTGCCCCAGACCCCTGGAAACTCTCTTCTTCTCATTTGGCCTCATTGACACATTTTAACACAGCCTTACATCATCCTCCCCAAACACATACACACAAACACACACACATATCTTGATTGTCCTTGAAAGGGAGTCCTTTTCAAACAGCACCCTGTTATCTACTTCTTTTCCATCTCACTTTCCCTATGCCATCAGCACCTTCTATCTCAATTCTTATTTGAAAATACTTAATATTTACCCCAAGGATTATTAGATTAATGCTACTCTTACCAGAGGCATTTATATTTTAGCAGAAACCAACAAAATCCCAAAAGAGTACATACCTTACTATACTTGATTCTGTAGAATGTTGATGGAGAGAATATTTTGGGGTAAGGAAGAACCTTCTTGGGCCCTGCATATATAAACAATCCAGGTTATACATTAGGCCAACCCAGACCCAAGACATCATTAATAAATATTGAAGATGATGAACAAATAAGTACAAGGATAGTAAACCAAGCTTCTGTTCAATAACAGTGAAAATAATCTTCTGTTGGATATATGGCTTAAGGTGGGTATTTTTCTCATAATTTCCTCTACAATTCCAGTCGAGACTCTGCTGTTCAACCCAGCAACTCAACACGGTGTACAACTCAAACACCGTGCATATTCATTTACTCTTTCAACAAATATTTTTGAGCACCTGCTGTGTGTCAATACTGTTCTGGGTATGTAGAAAATCAGCAATGAACAAAATAGAGGAAGACCCAGCCTTATGGAAGGAGGAGACATTGAGGTAAATTGAAGGAGTTCTTTATATATTCTCAGTATATATGATTTGGCACATTTTTAATACTCTTATTTTTGCCTTTCACTCTCTCAGTGGCATCTTTTGATAAGCTGAAGTTTTAAATTTTAATATTGTACAAAGTAAATTATATAGGATCTTAGGAGTTTGTAGATACTAGGAAAGAATAGCATTGCAAATGGCCTAAGATTGCCACATGCATGGGGTATTTGAGGAGCAATAAAGAGGTCAATGCAGTGGAGAAGAGTGAATGGGATGGAAGTGGGTAGGGAAGAGCAGCAGGAGATGAGTTCTGAGAGTCAGATCACATGGGGCCTGGTAGATCCCAGCAAGGGCCTCCTTCTCTGAGTGCAATGGGGAGCCATTGCAGATACTGAGCAGAGGAGTGGCATGGCCTTGCTTACATTTTAAAAGAAAAGAATCACTCTAATTGCTATGTTAAGAATAAGGGAGAAGTATGAAAACACAGGGATTACTTATAAGGCTATTGGGGGAAAAAAAAAACAGATGGGAAAAGATGGTCCAGAGTGGTAGTAGTAGAGATAGGGAGAAGGGTTATTCTGGGTGTAGATCCAAGAGAATTTCCTTCAGTAGGGAATATGTCTATTTCCTTCACTAAACTGAGAGCTTAGCATTCCTGAACACACAGTGCATTCAATGAATATGTGATTAATGAATTAAAAAATGAATGAATGAATGCTGGGCAGTTGTAATCAACCTGGAATGAAAACATATTTCAACACAGCGTAGATATAATAAATATTACTCATAGCCACAAGTTTTTAATTATTATAAAGAATAGCTATCATCATCTTTGGGTACAGGGGCTACTGCTAATTTTCATTTGTAAATATCTGAAATAGTTGCATGAAGTGAACCTTCCTTCATCCAGAAGCTGTTATTAAGGAAATATGTGCAAACAATATATAATTTTGAACTGCTATTAAGTTCCTAATATATGGTGAGTGGTTAACAGGCTATAGGAATAGACTTTTCCTTTCCTACTCCCAATCTCCCTTTCTTACATTGACCTCCTGCACTACTTCCAGGGCATCCTTTCTAAAGCATGTTTCTACTTAAATCTTTCAAGTCCTTTTCATTGTCTTCTGAGTCAAGAAAAATCTTCTCAGTCTTGGTATTCAAGGCCTTTCAAAATCTCTAGTTTCATTTCTCCAACCACTATCTAAACTCAAGACAAATATTATTGAAAGGAACTTAATGTTGTGTTAAGGAGACAAGTTCTGAAGATAAACTACATGGGTTCAAGTCCCAGGTGAGCATAAGAATTAACTTGTTTTGTCTCAGATTTGGCCTTTGGAAAAATGGGATAGTAACATTATGCCTTGCAAGAATTTGTTGAGATAAAAAATGTAAATTATGCTAAACTGTAAGCTCCATGAGGGCAGGGACCAAATTTACATATTTCATACAAACTCCAATGCCATTTATGTAGTGGACACTGAATATATATACACACATATAGAATAAGTACATATTGAGTGTCTACTATTTGCTTGGTACTTTCTAAACTCTGAGGTTACCCCAGTCCTTCTCATGAAGCTGACCTTTTAGTCAAAGAGGACAAATAATAAACAAATCCACAAATAAACACACATTTGAATTTCATACATTACTAAATGTTATTTTTAAAAATCAAAATGGGTTAATATATGGGGGTATCTGATTTCGTGGTCATGAAAGAACTCTCTGAGGAAGCCACATAGGAACTCAGAGCTAAATATTGGGAAAAAAACTATAAATATTGGAAATGGAAGTCATGCAACATTAGGAAAGTGGAAACATTACAGCTGAAGGAATCTGAAGTGAGAAGGGTCCGAGGCAAGTGTGTTCAATGAACAGAGAAAAGACCAACATAGCTATGCATCATGTCATGGTGGTGAAAATAATACAAATTGAGTTCAGATTGGTAGCCAGGGACCTTTAAGAGGACAATGAAATTTTATTTTTAGTTAATAGGAAGAAACTGGAACTTTTTAGCAGAGGAATGATTACAGTTCACTGGGAAATTGTATAGAAAATGGATTGTAGGGGACAAGAGTAAAAGTAGGGAACTGGTTAAGAATTCATATTGTAATCCATATAAGAGATTATGGTGGTTTGCCTTTGTCTGATACAATGAAAATGGAGAGAAAGAAATATATTTGGAATATAGTTTGGAGGCTGAAACAAAGAAATGAGAAGAATCAAAGATGGTTGCATTTAGGGCCACAGTATGTCTTTTGTGGGTCCTATGCACATTTGCCTTTATGGGTCCTTCCACCATGAGAATTATATTAAAAACTACATTTTACAACTGCCTTGGTGTAATGATGAGTATAATCTACCCTGGATTATATTTTTTTCCTTTTAATTTTAAAAGAAATTAAAGCATTTTCAATGGCCCCTAAAAGATTTGTGGGACCTAAGCACTATGCCTAATGGATAAGTTGACCCTGTTTCCATTTTTAACACAAAAGAATACAACTTTTAGTAGAATGCATTTGAAAATGGTAAGCTCTTCATGCATAATAGCTATCACATTATTATTATTATTATTATTATATACTGGACATGTCCTGTGCTTCCCAACCACTGTGAATTTGGTCATGTTGCTTCTTGAACTCCTTCTTAATTGTCAAAAATCCATACACCCCTCAGTGCCCAGACCAAACGACAGCTCTTCCATTAAGTCTTTTCTGATTCTTCAACTGGTCTTGATCTTCTCTCTGTCTCCAAAAATCCTTATCAATACCTGTCTTATGGCTTTAATGAGAGTTTGCTCTTGATTTGTTATAATTTTTTACTTCTCTCCCTTATATACTTTTTAGCTTTTAATGCCTAGTGATTTATCATATACAATAGCTCTATCTCGTGCTGTGCTTAGCCAAGTATCTTGCATAGAGTAAAGTCTCAATAAATATTTGTTGACTTGAATATTCAAGAAAGTCAGTCAGCCAAGTACTCTCACCCAAAGCCTGTTGGGGCAAGATTGGTCCTCAGTATTGCTGCCCAGACTGTGGCACTTAGAGACCATCTATTAAGCAACAAAATTCTAAAAGGAATGCCAACTGTGACTCCCCACTTCACAAAGGATGCTGCCAGGCTTCTAAATAACAACTTCATGGA
The DNA here is from genome assembly GCA_008086735.1 of Cheirogaleus medius. Classification (NCBI taxonomy): domain Eukaryota; kingdom Metazoa; phylum Chordata; class Mammalia; order Primates; family Cheirogaleidae; genus Cheirogaleus; species Cheirogaleus medius. The sequence goes on along the minus strand of VBSM01001979.1, from coordinate 19,080,307 downwards.
GCATCCATCCAAAACACCAGCTGGAGTGCAGACTGAGACTTGTACCTTGTTGACTTCCAGAACCATAAATCTAGAGCCTTGTCTAGAGTCCTTTTTGGTTAATGATGACTGAGATCTATAGAAGCTGAGAGATAAAGATTCTGATTAGACATAGAAGGGAAATTAGATCCTGGGTAAATGGAAACATTAATTATTTAAATCACATTTGTTCAAATACTTATTTTGTAGAAAGCACTGTTCTTGGCACCATGGAAAATACAAATAGATGTAAGATCCAGTCCTTGCTCTCGATGGAACTTTTCTAGCACAGGATGGAGCTGGAAGAAAAAGATACTAGTTGGACAGTAAACGTAAAGATGATTCTATCTGTCTTAGATGAGTACAATGTATTATTTGGCTCTAGCATGGAAACTGTTGTGTGACCTTGGATGAATCAACCTAGATTCTCTAACTTCAGTTTTTTTCCGAGAAAAAAACAAACAACAACAAAAAAAACTACTTATCCGCCTACCATGAAAGCTGGATGGTTTTACTACTTAGTAAACATAGTAATTTTTGTGCTTTTAAGTATTTTTTTATTGTTCATTTTTCAGTTAAATACCTAAATTGCATTTCAATTTGCAGTTGAAATTGCAAATTTCAATTTTTTCCTGTTTTGAGGAAAGAAAGAGGTATTAATACCTCAATAAATTAATAACCATAATTAAAATCATTCGTGTATTTATCAACAATTATTTATTGAACACCAACTAAGAGCAAGGAATTTCATCAGTGTAAACTGATAGTTCTCATCTGGTGGTTACTTGTCCCTTAGGCCCTAAGGCTTATGGAATGTTTGACAGTGTCTACAGATAGTCTCAATTGCCCATTATATTTCCTGTGTTTTCTGGCAAAGAAGCATTTTTTTTTCATGCAGTTCTCTTCTTGAAAGATCTTTCCTAGCATCTTTTTCGACCACCTTTTTCCTATTAAAATAACCAAGGCTCATATAATTTTCAACTAGGGGTGTGAAGAAAGGAATTATGAAATTTTTGGTCAGATAATTATTTGTTGGGGAGGAGCTGTCCTATGTAATGTAGGGTATTTAGCAAGCATCCCAAGCTCCTACCCACTATATAATAGGAGCACCTCTCTAGTCGTGAAAACCAAAATGGCTCCAGACATCACCAAGCTTCCTCTAGGTGGTGGGGTGGTGTGAGGGGGGATGCAGACAAGGGAATGGGAAGAAGGACAGTCACCTGGACCACTGGTGCAGGGAATTAGAAGGAACGGAGAAACACAGCAAAATTTTGTAGATGCAGGCCCTTGTATATACTACTATGGGGAGCAAAGCCATTTTGCAATCTTAATCAAAAGCTTTAACAAACGCTCCTAACTTTTGAGCTGTTAATTCTACCTCTAGGCAATCTGTTATAAGGAAATAATCCTAAAAATTATTTTAATTACCTCAATGTCTAGCATTTCCCTGAAGTAAAATAAATTCTTGAATAGCTACATTATGGAGTATTAAGCAAACTCTAAAAGATATGTTTAAGAAGAGATTTTTCTAATGTTAAATTAAAAAACCCAGCAAGTTACTAAACCACAATTATGTAAATAATAGTAAAAGAAAAACAAACAAAAAACTAGAAGAAAATGCACCTAAAATTTTAATAGTAATGTTTTTAGATGCAAGACAAAAATAGAGTTATTTTATCCTTTCTTATATATTTTAATTTCTGTTAAGTATAAATATAGTCAACATTTTTTTTCTTATTTTTGGAAGTTCAAGTCCATGTGAAATACTAAAGGTGACATTGGTGGTACTGTCTCTCTGTAATGATGGATTGGGCATTGCAATGCTTTCTTCAAGCCTCTTATGATATTGTTTTTAATAGAAAATATTGGTTCTATTGTTGGCATTCTGTTCATTGATAGAAAAGAGCAAATGATCAGTAGTCGGTCTTCCTTTTGCCCCAAAATTTGGCATCCAAGGCAAACCACTGATGAAATGCATTTGCATTTGAATTATATCCACCCCAGAGCCAATCCCCAGTCTCTTCCAAAAGCTTTTTATATTTGATGTGAGTTCTTGTTCAGCTCATTCCAATAGTGAGGCTCTCTTTAGAAAAATGACTTCCAGTTTAGCTGAGTGAGGGGTACAGCCTGCCAAGAAAGAACCATCACTTTATGAATATGAAATTTTCATAAAAGAGACAGCCTCAGTAAGTTATTCCTCAAAGGAGATGTTGGTAGCTTGAGATTCCAGAAATTAGAGGTACAGCAAAGGTGTAGCTTCGAGTGCCCATGGGCAAGCGCTGTTTTATAAAACATGCAAATGTGTGTGTTTGTTGTTATAAGAGATTCTGTTTCCTAGATGCTCATTTATGAACAACTGGGAATCTAACAGAAAATGTTTAAAGGCATAGTACTAATGTGTAGGCGTTGTTTTTATAATCTGTTGAATTTTTTTCAATATTACGTGGTAGGAAAAATGCTTGTAAAGGGTACATATACTTAAATGCACATGCTGACACACATACACATCCCCTAGATGTGACCTGCTTCAACAAGCTATACTTGCAAACAGAGTTTATTACTGCCTTTATAATCATACCTCCTTTACTCAATGCAGTAGTACTTTGAAAAATGATCTTTTCCTTAGCTATGCTGGATTTGCATATAACTGGACACATCAAAATATCCTTGTTTTTCTTATATGCCAAAGGAAAGTGACAACATCCTTTTTTGTGATTTTGGTTAACAAAGTCCTTCTGAAAGCACCATCAGAGAATATTATTTCATTGATGGGATATAACAATATGCTTCACATATTCCTGTGAAGTCATAGAGTATGTCAGTACTCCACTAGGGATGCTGCCCCCCAAAATCAGAAGACTCAGTGAGAAAGTGGAATAAGTCATTTTCCATTTGAAATTGCAGCTAGTTCCTGAATTCATCACCCCTCTGAGCATGGTGTGCAATCTGGCAATTTTCAGGGAAAACCTATTCATGATGATTTGTCCTTTCCCACTCATTGTGGGGTTCTGTCATATGTGCAACTCACTGAACAGTAAAAAAGAATGATATGAAGATGCATAATTATTCAGCCTGGGCATAGTAATGGTTTTAGTGCCCAATTTAATCTCACTTTCCATCCAATGTTTTAAATTCATGTGACAGCCTCTCCTCTTTCACATGTAGTTTCTTGAGTCCTTCCCCTCTATACAAAGGCATTTGAAAGGAGGTATGTTTCAGGGAACTCAGTATAAGAATGAAAGTCAGAGAGACTCATTTATTCTATACTAGTCACTGTGAGCATTATACAACCACCATTCAATGAACTCTTGCATGTAAAGTGATAAACATATTGCCAATCTGATGTTTTATGCTACTTAATACCTGAACTATCTTATAAAATTGACTTTATTATCCTCACTTTACATATTTAGAAACTGAGGCACAGACAGACACAAGTTCTCATAGCTGGGAGAAGCAGGATAAGCTGAAATTTTAAAGCAAGATTTGTTGGATCTCTAGGAAAGTAACTTCTCAGTGTCTCAGTTACAAAGTCCTGAAATAATCTAGAGATTACAGGTCTTCGGCCCCTGCAAAACATCATTCCCCTCAGGCCAATTGAGCAAATCTTCTACCACACCTAGTTTTATAACCAAATGCTCTTCAGCTTTATGGAAGAGTCTAACAATGAGCCTCTTCAGGAACATGGCCCGAGTCCAACTCTACCCCTAAAGATGTGATACATACACTATACACTAGGACTTGCCTCCGAGAGGGTGTTTCAAAAAGAAAGGGGCCCGAGCTACAGCTGAGATTACACTGGGAAAAAAGACCCACATCAGAGGATGAAAATACATGAGTTTGAAATACTGACATTTCAGACATTTTGTATTTCCATGAAGGTATCTTTGACTCTGAGGGGTGGTTTGCAAGTTTAATTCACAATGCAAGCTCAACCAAAATATGACACAGAGGTGAAATTACATCTACCCATTCTTGTCTCTTCTACTGCTCTCTAGAATCTTCCTATTTTCCCCTCTTCTCAAATTATTTTCAGAAAGATATGAGGCACTGCAGTGGTGTATCATTTACAGAATAATTGCATTAAAAAAGGGACCATGTGATAAGGCAACGTTGAAACAAAGAAATACATCTCTAGCTTGAGACTTTAGGCATCACACCAGCATATTGAGGGCAGGGACTTCCCCAGGGCTCTTCCCCAAGTTACCACCTACAAAGACAATGCAATAGGACAGAGATGACTAGATTTTCTGTGTTTTCTTCCTCAAAAACTATTCTTAAGAGAATTCTTGTTATACAGAAAGTAATCAGCCACCATATTTTCATCTTCAGCCTTTAAATTCCTCTGAGTTCCTGACTTACACGTATAACTTTCCACCATAGGTCTTCACTTCAGTATTATAAAGACACCTCAAATCCATGTACAGAACTGAATGGAATGTTTTTGCTCCTAAATTTGACCCTCCTCTGACCACACCACACTCTTTAAACTTATCTCATGCCTTGGAAGATTCAAGCTGATGTTTATCATCTTTACTCCTGGAAAATATCTTACACCCTACTGCTCCATCTTCATTCCTCATTGCCAAGGTTCTGATTGAAACCTTTATCACCTCTTGCTTGGATTTCTAAAAAGCCTCCTACGTGATGTGCTGTCAAAAATCGCTCTCCCTTAATCCATAGCCTATATTGCTACTAGAGAATATTTATAAGATATAGCTAATCATATTACTCTTCTGCTCGGAAATATTTTAAATATAAATCACACCAAAGTTCAAACTGCTTTTTGTGAGTGAAACCTGTTTAAAATGTGACGCTTCCTCCTTTTCTGTCTCTAATTGGCATACTCTTTATTGTTGCAATAGTCCACAAAATTCAGGTGTATAAAATGCTAGATTTTATTTTCCTTTTCTGTAACAAAAGCAAATTTAACTTTGAATTACCATTTTCACTCCGTACTAAATCTTGAAATTTCAAAGTAAACTCAATTCCTTCTGGAATTTTTCCGGTCCTAGTTTAGTCATTTCTTAGTTATTCCCAGTTTGAAGCTTAATATAATTTGGGATTTTCTCTCTCCTCAGTTCCTTTAATGTGTTCCCTGTTTCCCCCTCCTCTTGGTCATGATTCTAAGCCTCTAGGTGGTTCAGCAATTCCGTTTATGTTACTGCAGAGTAAGCAGCACAGTTTTTGGCCTCAGGTGCGTGCTGGCATCTGTAACTAAAGTCCTCATCCTGTCTGATTACCAGCCTAGATGATGCCCAGTGCTTGTTTGGCAGATGGTAACTGGCCCATCTGTCATTCCTCCATTGACTTCTATATATATTTCTGGCATCTAAATTCCAACAAGGATGCAGTCACATCCTTTTCTACTTTGTGGTTGATTGAGAGTCCTACTCTGCATTGTGGTCCTCTGATTGGCATATTGGCTTTCCTTCCCACCTAACATCTAGGTTTTGTTCATGGCCTCAGAAGATATAAATACCTTCTCAAAGTCACTTGGGGACCCTTGGGAAGGTGAAGGTGAGGTCTCCCGGATAGGCACACATGCCACCGTATCTTCTACTCCTGGTGCACTGGATTCATCCGTGGATGTGCTGCACTCAAAAATTTACAGACAGAAAGCTGGTTCCAAATGTGCCCAAATGTTGGGATTTAATCTTATAGGCAAGTTTATTCCAGGAAATGGTATGCAGCACAAGGCTCCTGCATGGTTTCATGATCTCTCCAAACTCTCTCCTCTTCAGAGCAGAGTCCTCAGACAAGAACATGAGTAAGGTGGAGAAAAGATTCTCTTTGTCTGTTTTCATCTTACTAATTTTCCCGGGGCCCATCAGTCATTTACAACATTTTACAAACCAGTGTCAGTAAGGAAGAAGACTAATCTATAATCAGAGAAACAAAGGTTATAGCTGCCTAGGTCACGGCTGCCTGTCATGTGACTCAGGCCCCATAATCGCATTCCTTTAAGGTTCAAAATAATTTAAAGTTCCAACAGCCTAGATTTGGAATTATTTTCACAATTCCCAATTAATCTGCTAGAAGATAAAAGACTTATGGGTCAGAGCTAGATAGCCTAGCTGTCATAGACGAGGCCTGCATAGACCAGGCATCTGCCTGCAGTCTTTCAGACAGTGAGAGTGCTCAGCCAAGATCAGCAGAGCCCTGCAGACTCATGAACTAAATGATTATTTATTATTGTATACTAAGGAAATTTTGTGATAATAGATCATTGATATAACCTAGAATTCCTTCTGTCTCTCCAATATTGAAATTCTATAATCAAAGTTTGGCTTTGGAGGCTTTCATGCATTGTTCCTTTAAAGTGTGGATGACACCATATACGATCTCAGAAGAAAACATGGCACAAGAAAATCTGAAAAATCTCATGAGGTTTTAGCAAAATGATTATTTATAAGGGGTATGCAGAAAAAAATGCACAAGAAACAATGCAGTATACCAAGACTACTACTACTTCTAGGCCCAAAGGATAGAGGAGAGAGAGCAACTATCAGAACCTAGAAGGTAAAAGTTATATGAAAAGGTCCACCTTGGGAGGAGTTGTGACTTTCATTGAAAGGAGGCAACAAGCCTGGGGCACCCCACAGGGAGCCAGACTGGGGATTTAACCTTGGCTTCATTTTTCTCCCTTCCTCTCATCTCCTGCCAGGGGCCTCTCTTGGCCAAACCAAATCAAAAGGCAGAGGATCAGAGATGTCTTTCATATAATTTACATAGGTCATTGTCTGGGGCAGAGTAAAAGGTAAAGAAAGGTGAAGAGAGAATCTGAAAGGGCAAGCAGAACACAAAAACAGTCCTCCCCTGTTTGTAGGATAAATTTCAAGACCCCCAGTGAACACCTGAAACAACCATGGGTAGTACCAAACCCTACATATATTGTGTTTTCTATCTGATGGCCAAGACGGCTACTAAGTGACTAATGGGCTGGTAGCTTCTTCAGTGTGGATATGCTGGACAAAGGGATGATTCACATCCTGAGTGAGAAGGGGCAGGACAGTGCAAGATTTCGTCACACTACTTGGATGGCATGCAATTTAGAACTTAGGAATTGTCTATTTCTGAACTTTCCATGTAATATTTTTGGACTGTGGTTGACTGCAGGTAACTGAAACCATAGAAAGCGAACCTGAGGATAAGGGGAACTACTGTATATCCAGCAAACATGGTCATGGCTTCTAAGGCTGCATATACGGCCTGTCAAATCCTTTTGGAAGCATAGTTCATATGAGAGAAAAATATGGTCATAATTAGGCACTTTAAAATAAGGAAAGTAGAATGTATAGAAAGTATAGGCACAAGTTTAATGTGATCAAACTTTTCTCATCTCATAATTTATTTGAGAATGGTTCTGCCCAGAGTATGCCAACCCCCAGTGAATGTCCAATCCGTAATTACTAAGCTTAGTTTATCTGAACTGACAAGAAAAATCTAATGTATGATTATCTTCTGGGGCTCTTAGGACAAATGCTATAGGAAATCTTGGCATAAGTCTATTTTGCTTAGCCAGTGAAATAGTGTTATGAATACAATGGAATATTATTTTGTGTTGTACTGTTAGCCTCTTTCCATAGTGTCATTTGCCTATTTTTTCATCTATGTTGAGGACAGAGTTATGAAGAGATGAATATTTCTCTCTTGATGCAGGGTTCTGTTTCTTAAAGATGATGCTTGAATGGCAGGGCTGTGATCTGTAGGAGGCAATAAGCAAGCAAGGGAGAGGAAGGCCTTCATTAGCAGAACTTCTGGAGGGCAATCATTATTTTGCAATTGATCTCTGCAAAAATTAACAGATGTAAATTGAACTGTTTTTGAAATATGTTCTTGTTTTGCTTTCAGTCCCCCACCAAATTTGAAAAGACAAGTTAATGTGGCAGAAGATTGTAAAAAGTATAGAGGGTCCTCATCTTAGAAGAAGACTTTGGTTCAAATCCTGGCTATGCTATGCCAGTGCTGCTAAAATAAAGACAATCCTATTTACATGACAATTCTGTTATAAGAATTATATAAGCCAGTCTTACCCAGGGAGGGGTATTTTATATCCCTCTGGTCACATAGCCAAAACAGTCTGCATTACGAGACTCAGTAGCAGGAACCAAAAGAATCTAATAGAAACCAGGTATGAACCATGAGACTGAACATTCTCTATGAACATGTTGCCTCCAACCTCTCTCAAATGCTGGTGCAAGACTATATTAATCACCAGTTAGTACCTTGTATTCGGGTTTGGTCAAGAGTCATAACTATGGCTCCAGGCACCCCTGAAATAAACACAGCATTGCAACAGACCAGCTGAGATTAATTCTGTACCTACACAGTTTATTCTCCAAATCTCAGCAAAACTTTAATTACAAATCTCTCATCGTCATTCTTTCTGAATCATTTTTGATGTTTATAAACCAAGATGATAGAGCCATAATCATTAAATAAATATTATTTGAATGCTGTTGAGTAACATGTTTAATGAGAAATTTGGCCAGTGTTTTGGTTTGTTTCTTCCTACAACCTGCTTCGAGTCATCCCTGGTTTGCTGTCCCTTCTTTCAGAGTAAACACTTATTTGACAATGATATGATGGGTAATTAAAGAGTGGTGACATTTAAGAAGCGTGTGCATAAATTCTTTATCCTTGTTTGAGGTGACTATGAAATCATCGTCACGAACAATAGGTCATTAACTATGAAATGTCCGATTTTGAATCAAAAATGTAGATTATATCTCAAAGAAGCAGTACAATTAATCAAAGTGTGCACCTAACATATCAACACAGTTTTGCCATCATAACAGTAGCTTGTTTATGCCAGCAGCAAAGAAGCCTGGAGAGCAAATGGTGCTGATATTGCAAAAGGCATTTTCCACAGCTTGTTGAGAATTGAAAGTATTTCCTTGCATTAAGTGGTTCAAAGCCTGGAAGAAGTGGTAGTCAGTTGGTGCAAGGTCTGGTGAGTATAGTTGATGACAAAGAGTTTCCAAGTCCAGATTCTGTAGTTTGAGCAGTGTTGTTTTTTGCAACATGTGATCTTGCAAGAGGATTGGCCTATCTCTATTGACCAATCTTGGCTGCTTAATTGCAAGCATCCTCATCATTTCATCCAATCAGTTGGAGTAGACATCAGCTGTAATCGATTGACCAAGTTTCGTGAAGCTGTAGTGGATAATACCAGCGCTGGATTGCCAAACAGACACCATTAGCTTTGTTTGATGAATATTCAGTTTTGGACTGTGTTTCAGCACTTTATTTATATCCAACCATTGTGCTGAATGCTTGTGATTGTCAATAAAGGATCCATTTTCATACTACATAACAACACAGTGTAGAAATGGTTCTCCTTTATGTCATGACCGCAAAAAAGGCAATCTTTGAGACTGTTTATCTTCTGATGCTCGTTTAATTCATGTGGAACCCATCTATCCAGCTTGTTTATCATGCCATTTCTTTAAAATGGTCCAATGTTGTTGGAATAGTAACGGCAAACCTTGCTAATTCATGCGTAGGTTGAGATGGATTCTCTTCCACTATAGCTTTTAGCTCATCGTTATCCACCTTGGTCTCAGGTTTCCCACATGGCTCATTTTCAAGATAAAATCACCAGAATGGAACTTCTCAAACCATCAATGTACTGTGTATTCATCAGCCACACTCTTCCCAAACGCTCCATTGATATTTCGAACTGTCTGTGTTGCATTGGTTCCACGACGGAACTCATATTCAAATATAACACAATTTTTTTACTTATCCATGGTTTCACAAAAACGGCTCTAAAAAAATTTGAAAGATAATCACAAGCCAAAATGTGCATTTGATAGAATGAGGATGTACCTTCACAATAAAAAAAAAATCAAACCAAGTGTCAAAGGTGAAATATCAGAGATATCAACTGTCAAACTTAGTACTTAAGGAAATCAGACATTTCATACTTAGTAACCTAAATAGTAGTAAGTGGCAGACAGCATGTTGCCTACCCCCTGCAAAGACCTATCATTCTTGTAGCTGACTCCGAGGTGAACTTTTGAGCACATGAAGCCATTTTGAGAAGCAGTCTAGTATAATTAAGTTCTTCCTCTGAAATGATTCTGCCAAATCAACTGAGTTCTTAACAATGGTGTGAGTGAAAGACACACCTTATCACCCTGACCTTTCCTACACACATTTATAGATCTTCTTCACTATAAGAAATCATTCCAGAAATTAATTTGGACAACTGTTTTACGCAAGAAAAGACATTATGCAAATCTATGGCTCCTCACAGTCATCCCATCATCAAAAGATAACGTGGAGGCTGAGACGGCTGCCAGTTTAAATGCTGTCTGTGTAATTTATTAGGGTTCTCTATCTTAATGTCAGACCTCTGCTCATTCTAATTTTTCATCAAATATAAAAGCATACCATTGATAAAACTGAAAAGTTTTTTTTGGGGGGGGCAAGTGACTATTCCTATTTCTAATGATAAAGATTTTAAAGTACATTAGTCCCACCGATCCATGGTTTGGTTTTCTCTGGTTTCAGTTGCCCTTGGTCAAATACAGTCTAAAAATAGGTGAGTACAGTATAGTAAGATATTTTGAAAGAGAGAAAGACCACATTCACATAACTTCTATTACAGTATATTGTTTTAATTGTTCTGTTTTATTATTAGTTATTGTTGTTAATCTCTTACTATGCCAAATTTATAAATTAAGCTTTATCATAGGTATATATGTATAGGAAAAAACATAGTTTGGTATAACTAGAGTTCGGTACTATTTACAGTTTCAGTCATCTACTGGGGGGTCTTAGAATGTATTCCCTCCAGATAAGAGGGGACCACTATACATCATATTCCAGAAACATATAAGTATGGGGGAAATATGGGTTCTAAATTTGTGCTAATACATTATTCTTCAACACTAGATTTCATTGTCTGTAAGAACTAAGTATTCTCATGTAGTGTATGTACCAACACACATCAACTAAGTATTTGTTCCAAAAGATGAGTCAGTGGTAAGAAATAATGGTCTATGTTCGTTGTAAAGTACTTCAACAGACTCAGAATTCAGTCACTGCTTTTCATTCCTGAGTGCATCCAAATACTTTAAAGTCATGAGTCAATACCACAAAAAGTGATGAAGAGGCTCAGTGGTGGCTTTTGTGGAAGTAGAGCACGGCAGAAATTAACAAGCCTCAGGAGGGCCTGAAGCAATTGCTTTGTTTTTGAAATGGATATCTCATGGCATGCACTTCATTTTACCCATACCAGCAGCATTCACACAATAACCTAAGAAAACAACGGTGGAAGTTTCTGAGTTATCTTTCCCCACCTGCTGTACCTGACTATTTGAAGTGCTGAAACAGTGTAGTTCTTTCAAGTTTTTCTATAATGCGACTTTGTGATGTTGATCTTAGAGCATAACTGAAATATGGTGTCACACCTGGAAACCTAGGAATCAGAATTCTCATTAAGTCCCAGAGAACTTCAATAGAATCAGAAACTCTGAATCGAAATTACTCAAATCACTGTCATCTTTAGTGGGGACAATTGTTTGGTCGTCTAAAGCAGTATCCACAGTGATAATCTAACATTGGTAGCTTGGGTAAAGTCAAATTCCAGTAAGATTTTCTGTCCATCAAGGACAGTGAAGAGCTGGAGGGGGTGACTATAGAATGTAGGCTCTAGCCAAAGTACACGTATTAGTCAGCTCAGAAGCCATAACAAAGTACCATAGCCTGGGTGGCTTAAACAATAGATATTTATTTTCTCACGGTTTTGGAGGCTGGAAGTCTGAGATCAGGGTGTCAGTATGGTTGGGTTCTGGTGAGAGCCCTCCTCCTGGCTTGTAGATGGCTGTCTTCTCTCTGTGTCCTCACATGGCAGAAAGATAGAGCTCTGGTCTTTTCCTCTTCTTGTAAGAACACTAATCCCACCATGAGAGGGTTACCCTCATGATCTCATCTAATCCTAATTACCTCCTAAAGGCCCCACTGCCAAACATTAATACCATCACATTAGGGGTTAGGGCCTCAATATATGAATTTTAGGAGGATACAAATATTCAGCCCATAACAGCACCCTACCTGAGGTGACTCCTGAATTGAATAAAGATGAATTAAAAAATAGATAAGTAAAGCATGAGGGGCAGAAAGACAGGAGTATTCTCGGCAAGTGAGTCAAGTGAGAAAAAGTATGATATAAGGGTATGTATTCATGGCAGAATAAAAGATACAATGAAGAAAGACACATATCAGAACTTCATATGGTGCTTGTTCATACATACACACCCCCAGCTGCCACTCCAGTTTTGTCTTTCTCAGTAAGAGTGTGGGCCACATATGTTAGTTGGAAATGGGTCTTCCAGAGGGCATTTGTTGTTTTTTCTGCCAAACATCTGTTCTCCCCTTTCCTGATAACAGCATCCTGACTTTCCTTTGAGAAGCCACCACTCCCGCACTCTGGATTTTGCTGTTAGAGCCACCCCCACCCCTGCCTGGAGGGTGGGCTTAGGAACTGGGCCTGCCCTGTCAGAATTTACATTTCCTGGCACATGACCCCAAACAAGCCAATGGAAATTCAATCTCTGGATTTTGGCTGAAACCACTGGCCAAAAACAGGACTAGTTTTCAGTGATATTGCTTAACACGAAGATAAGTCTGAGAACTACCATTGTCCATTTTCGTACTATAGGAGGAGATCTTGCCTGAGAATTAAACACACAGAGAAGAAAAGAATGTCTACAGATCTGAGATAAACATTCCAGACAAGACGGTAGGGATTTGGACCCAGTTATGCCAACCAGTACTCTGAGACTCTTTAGTTACATAAACAAATGAATCCTTCTTTTCTCTTAAAAGAAGTTGAGCTGAGTTTTCTGTTTATTTCCGACCTGGAGAAGCCTGGGGGATTCAGATACTTCCTCCCCAATCTCCTACTGGGAGCCATTGGACTAGCGACCGAGAAACCTGGATTCTGGGTCTGACTCTGCTACTTCCTGTCTGCAAGACATCTGGCAGGTCGGTTAACTTCCAGACACTTCAATCTCATCTTAAAAAAATGAGGCTAATAAAATATTCAGTGTCTATCTCAAAAGGTTATGAGGCTCTAAATAGGGTGATGTATGAGAAAGCACATAATGAACTGTAGGATTGAATTATGCAAGTCATGATCACTGCCATTGCAGCAAGCACTGAGGGGCATGAAGACCTTCCAAGTGGTCAAGGTACATTAATGGTCAGAATGTGACAATGTGTATATTTATACCTGAACTAGATTAATGATTTACTAGGGATCACCTTCCCTGGGGTCACTCCTAAAAAAAATCATTCCACATGTCCTATGAATTCTGGCCAAGCATTTTTTTTTCTTTTTTTAATCCAATGTTTGGGAACAAAGAGCAGAAAAGAGCTAGGAAACTGCCCACAGCTCCTGGTGCACGTGATCTCCCCTTATCAACTTTCATTCCCACCGTGCGATTCCACTGTGTGCAAGTCACAGATCTATTGGCCCAAACATTCTAGGATGCTGAGTCCTGCTAATTCAACTTAGAACCAGACTGATCTCATTACCTGGAAGCTATTTGAAGAGGCAACAGATTAAATGAGCTCTCCTATGTATTTCTCTGGATACTTTTGGATTGCTTATGAAGGTGTTCACATACTTCAGCAGTGTTGTCATCTCTGGGGTCTTAGGTCACAATTATATAGACTTGGGGGAAAGGAGGATCTCTTTCAACTTTTAAAATCCTTCCCTTTATGTGGAATTCATTTGGACAAAGAAATACAAAAAACATTAAATCATGGAACAGCCAAACTGTCTTAGACAACTGTTCAAAGGTTTCTTGAAGCCTTGGCAGCTTTTTCCTGAGACACTATTCTCTTTTATGTACATAATATTCACTATTTGGAGGCTTGGGTTTCCTTATTAAGTCAAAAGTTTGTCAAATTTAGCTCCCAAGGGACTAGAATAAACTTATTTTCTTTCTTTTCCCTCTACCAAATCCCATAGTTCTTCCCTCCCATGTTTCTCTGTTTGCCTGAGGAAGTGACTTTTCACCCACACTCCCCACATCCCAAAGAGTAATTACTATTTTTTTTTTTATAAATTAGCTGACACCCACTGCTGTAAGGGAAGCAAAAAGCAAGGACCTGAGGAGAACAGTCAAGCACTCCAAAGGCCACAACGAAGGCAGTGAAAAATATGACCAGGGCTGGAACTGCGCAAACACTGGGTCACCGCCACTCTCAAAATGGGTAACATGAGAGTCCCCGGAGAGCATTTGATGACTGCAGAAGTTAATCCTTGAGCTCACGATTCTTGGCTCAATTGCAGCATTCCCCTTCACAGTTTTCTAACCTTAGACTGCACCTCATTCCAGTGGCCTGGAAAGGTCTACCTGGTTTCTTATCCAGGGACAGGGGAGTGGATTTTACTCTTCAACATCTATATGTGCTCTGGGTACAAGAAGACACCATTCCCTGACTCAGGATTTTCGTCCTCCCCTCCCACATACACACACCTCAGTAGTGGTCATAGTTACTGAGCCACTTGCTTTGGAAACTAACTTGAAAACAGGAAATAAGCAATGTTTTCTCTCCATGGCAAAGCTCCTTTTCCTGCTGACTCACTAATATGTGGAGGACACGTGAACAGTGAATGGGCATCTCCAGTAGAGCCCTATTTCACCCTTTACCAGCACGGTAAGCTCACGTGATCTCTCTGAATTTCCGATTTGGTGGCTTTTGTTTTGTTTTGCTTTGCTTTGCTTTTCAACCTTACCTCCCCTCCAAGGAAGAGTAAATTGCTGCTTAGCAAATAAGCCACCACATCATCCACCCATGACTTCAATGACCATTCCTAAATCAGGAACATAAAATGTGAAGTTTAAGCCGAACTAAAGCTAAAGGTAAAGGTCAAGTTTACTCAGCAGCCCATTGACAGGCAGTGGCCTATCGCCAGGTCTAAACCAAGTGACCTGCCTGAAGAGTAGGCACCAACATTAACCAGACTAAACGGTTTATTCCACAGAAGGAGGGAAAACCGAATGACCAAGTTATTCACCTGAGAAGTAGGATTCAAGGTGTCAAAATTACATATGCCAACTGCAGCCGCCTATAAGCAACAGCCAAAATGAAAAGCAGCAAGCAGCTGATTGATGTAAACTCTTTAGTCTGAATTTTAAAACCTCTCATACTACTATATTACTATTATTACTTTGCTTGGATAGCTTTTAAGAACTAGCTCTCTAAGAAGATTGGTCTTGAATCACTGTCCCTAGTAAAAACTCATATCTCTAAATTAGTAAAAGAAAAAACCACAATCCAAACAAATGAAAAGTCTGAAGTTTCCAAGAAGAAAAGAGTACCGTACTCCAGGATGTGAAAAGCTACTGAGAAGATTTGACTGATCGTGGTCATGTTCCCTCTGCAGGGTGTAGCACACGTCTTTTTGCCTCTACTTTGTGCCTTGGGACATAAATTTGTTCCCAAGAGTGGAGATGGATGGGCACCTTCCTTCCAGAAAGCCTTGGCGGGGGGAATACACTTTACACAGACAATGGCTCAGGAGGCTGGCGAACTAAAGGGTGCTGGGTCCCCCTTGAGGGGATTTTGTCCCACAATCCAAATGAGTACGTAATCAGAAGAATTGTTTGAGAGCCCCTTTTTCTTTTTCTTGAGTACAGGGAGAGAGGCTCAGTAGTGAATGCCATCCAGGCTCACACGCTCCAGGTCTGGAGGTCAGAGTCCCTGACGATTTTGTGAATGTGTGCACATCAGGATCGAGGACACTCACAGTAAACCTGTCCTGTTGCTCTTTTAACCATGCCACAGCTGTGCCATACAGGGAGAGAAAAGGTGTCAGAGGTTATTGAGGGAGTTTTGCCAATAATTAATTCATCTATTAACATGTAAATTTTCCTCTCCCATTTGAGCTAAGATATCAGTACATGGGTACGGAGGATGGCATTTGCAGAAAACAGTGGGTTTTTTTTTTGTACTTATAGAGAAACATGTTGGCCAGCAAGGAGAAATCTGTGTGCTGCTGTGCGAGAACAGCTTCCTTGTGGCAGATCAGGCAGGCAGCAGCTGCTAGCTGGGACTTACGTAAAGCACTGCTCCCAGCCTACGGCCCTGGGGCCCGGTTTCCAGCCAGGATCCAAGGGGTCAGCGTGCCAGGTGAATGAAATCCTGCCTTTGTTTGACTGCCCCGGAGTCTCTCTCGCTCTGGGACGTTCCGTGCAGCAGAAACCCAGACACACTCATACAGAAACCCGGGAGGCGAAGAGGAAGGAGGCTTACAGTTGCCAAAGGCAGTGGCAAAAACTGAATAGGCAAGAACTTTCTCCCAGCCAAGTCAGCAGAGCGTCCCAACGTCTCAGAGATTCCACAGTCTTTGAGGATGGGAGAAAGTGTCCTATAAAAGCAATCCAACCACCGTAACTCAGCACCCACATCCAAAATACCACTGTTCTTAAACCCTAAGTTATGTAGAGAGGATTTTTCAGGAGAGATTTTAAAATCATTCTTTAATGCAGGGTTTTAATTGTATGTGTTGACTAGATTGCATTCTGTTGGGTCCCTACTGAACAGATATAAACTATATGTCACAATAATGACATCATGGATCCATTAAAATACTGAAGAAGACATAATTAAGCTATTACGTGAAGTCATATAAATCACATAATTATTTTTATTATAAAAGTAGTAGAAAATAAAAAATAAAGGAAAATATTGCTCACGATGCCACTAATCCAGCCCAATCACCATCATATACAAACAATTTTAAAAGTTGTGAATGAAGTTAAGCGTCTCACAGCTGAATTGTTTGTTATTGGCCCTAGCTCCCAAGAAGGTGGCAACAAAAACAGATGCTTTACTGGATATTTACAAATAGTCACACAAGTATAAATAGGAGAGAAGGCACGGTGAAATTATAACTCTAGCAAACAAAAGTGTATCAGATATTATTGAAACCCTACTGTGTAGCTGACACTGTGCTATTATTATTTCACATCAAATAATCGATGGCTTCTATCCTCAAGTACAAAGTAAACATAAATAAGTATGTATTTTCAAGATTCCCCATGTTACTTGCTGCTTTATGTGGTGGAATGCCTGAAGTTGCACATGCTCGCATCAAGGTTATAGTATCACAGGATGTGGTAGAGTTTTAATGTGAGATGTAAAAGAATAATGAGCCTTAAAACAATAATATTTATCAAGTATCTACCGCATGCACAGCAGAGGCCTATACTAATCTGGTTAACGAGCAGTTTCTGACCATCTACACTCAGTATGCGACAGACCAAGGGCTCTGAGAAATAAAAGCGAACATTGCAAAGTCCATGCTTTTGAAGAGTTGTCTTCTATACACAAAATCCACACATGGGAATCTACTTTGGGGGCACTTGCAAAGAAACATGGAAAATTAGTATACTTCAAACTGATTTTAGAAAATACATACAGAATACCTAACAGAGGATCCAGCATGGCTGATGGCGTTCAACACAGGTCTTCTCCTGGAGAGAGAAGGGATAGGACTTGAGGCTTGCTCGTTTCATTTGGAAGCTGGGTGCTTTACTTTGCACTTATTTCTGCATTTCAAAGGTTTAGTTTTTTATTTTTAATTGAAAAGTTAAAAATTTAATCTCTGAGTGCACTCTTCTCTGACACACTGCTGGAGACTAGGCTCTGCATAAACACCTGGAGCGCAATGTTAAGTGAGTTAGCACTACTGGCAGGGGATTGAAACTCCTACGCAGCTCCAGGGTGACTCTTTTGGAGTCCTGTCTAACCATGAGTGATGGCACAGAAAAGGAATGATGGGATTAGAAAATATGAAAAAGTCTTTTTTCCCCTTCTTGGATAGTGCAATTTTAAAATAAAATATAAATATGCCGATGATTTGGATTTTAATTCTACAAATGTATACACAGAGAGAGAGAGAGAGAGAGAATTGGTACCATGGACAAGATGGTCTGTGACCCATCCCAGCCTGTAAGATGGAAGAATCTCTGATTAGCAACCCTGGGAGCATCACAGACTTCAGAGGGAGTCTATGGTACCTATGACGTTCCTGGTGCAGTCTGCAGAAAAGTTCTCTTCTCTCTTGCAAAGCAAAAGATAAGAGTCATTCCCAGAATGTCGAGGAGAGACCAGGCAGGGGCAGGAGGTACTGTTGGAGGCCAAGGGTAAGCACAGAGCACCAGGGAGGGGCCCTGGAGACACACTGCACAATGAAGACTTTTTGTAGCTTAGTGGCTAGTAAGGAAGCACCACTCGTGACGTCACTGGCCCTGGAGCTTTGCAAACAAATGTCAGACACCTTAGAATAGAGATTCTCCACAGAGTTTTTTTTGTTTGTATTTTATGAGGCACACACTAAAATAATATACTTCCTTGAGTATATGCATGCTATGTACACTTCAGGTGTAACTCCACTTCCTTCTCTCTCACTCAAAATAACATTCCAGAAAATGAGTGAGAATGATTTTATTAGATAAATATCCTTGAATCTGTTCTAATTTAAATTTTTTATTTCATTACAATTATAATTGAAATTAGTTTTTAGACACAAGGCAAACTACATTATTACACATAAGTTTATCTGTAACAATTATGTTCATAGTATAAACTTAGAGTTGCTAAATTATTCTACATTTTTAAATGTAGATATCCAATTCTATAGAAAAAATAAAACATCACCTTTATATACTAATATTCATTCAATTCTGTAAAAATTAACTTGGAAAAAATTTTGAGAATTTATGCATATTTATTAAAATATCAAGAATATTATCTGCATCACTTCTGAAAAGTATGTTTGTAAACATTAAGAGCCAATAATTGTTGAAATCAAAGGGGGAGGAGAAAAACATTGAATGGTTATTTGTATTTTCCCCTTCCCAAACCTCTAAAATATAACACATACCATTGTTTCCAGTTTAGCTTGTATGATTACAAAATTCTGACTTCTCTTTACTACATTGAAATAATTTCAATAAGGATTGTATTGGTGAACTACAAATTCTGTTTTCTTTGTCTCCAATGAGAAATGCAATTCTTTTCTTTGTACCCAATTCTACAATCTGCTTTAGACTTTTTCATTTATATTTTTAAAAGTGGATTATTTACAATTCTTGGTACTCTATCCATTAGCAATTACAGTTTGCTAATACCTCATAAATAACAGCAGTACACTGAGAACCACTGTTCTAGAGGACTGGGCTCCTCAGTCCTGTCCTTAGGGGCAGAATGCCAAAGCGAAAGGGCAGCACTGAGAAGCAATGCTAAAGAGAGCTTAGGTTAGCCTGTTTCAGGAGGTAGGAAAATATAGATGAACCGAATGCCCTGAAAGAAAGGACTGCAAGAAATATATAGAAATATCATGGGTTTTTCCTAGTAGAAAAAGAAAAGCAACACCTTTTAGAAAATTAATGTAATGAATAAATGTGGGGTAACCCAGTAGTGATCCTTAGTAAGACAGGAAGTTGTGTGTATGAAACATAAATTAGAATTATCTAAGGTATTTCTATACCAATATCTAGAGATATTACCCCAACAAAAGAAGACGCAAAATATAGACAGAGAGTCTGTATGGAACAAAAGTAGCCAGATTGGTATTGAAAATCTGTTCCTAGAGAGTTCAACACTTCCTTAGTGAAGAAGGATTAGTGATTACATTAGATAACACACTCTTGTTATTCTAAATGCAATTAGTTACATGGGAGTTTTCATCAAATGCCATATTTTAAAAATCTAGTATGTAGAAGATTTCCTTAATTCATCTAAATAAGTATTCATTTCCAAAGTCCTAATATTCGAGGATTGTAAAAATGGAAACTCTTGAATTTAGGTGAGCCAACTAACCAGTAGGTCAAAATTTTGGTGCTCAGAAAAGATCTACCTGGATTGAGATTTTCATAATGGGAGTACATATTTATTTATTCATTCATTCCATGGACACTATGGGGGTACTTACCATGAGCAAGGCACAGTTCTAAACTCTAGGGATGTGGAATTGTGCTCTTATCTGAGAATCAAATGGAAACATTCCTCTATATGGCTATGCCAAGCCAGGTTGCACTTGCTTCATATCTTGTAACCCTCTGCAATCTCACTAAGAACTATGCTAGAAACCCATGCTCACGTGTTAAACCAGGTGTCCAATACAGACTTCAAGCCAGGATGCAGTGATTCTATTCTAATATCATGGTTTTAGCAGAAAACTCCATTGGAGGTATAAACAAAGACTTTTTACCATCCATGAACAAAGAATTACCCAACTCCCAAGAAATAATTGGCTGATTAGTTCCTTTTGCTCTGGCTGGATAATATTTTTGTGACCTCTGAATAAAAACCAGGAAGCCAGAAGAAGAAAAGGAGGAATGCTTATTAGACATTCCCAAACCCACTCCTAAATGTTCTTGTTTTGTTTTGTTTTTATTGAGTTTTAAACTCAAATCAGCAAAGACAAACACGCAAGCAATAAATTTCAAAAATACAAATTCTGGCTGATAAAAACACCAGATTTTTATAATAAAATAGTTTTCCACTTATTAACCCATCTACAGTTTTCTCAAGTGAAAAATTCCCATTGTTGCACAATAGTCCAAATTCTGCTCTAAATTGTGGACAAATGTCCTTTCAAGGAATAAAGCTTAGTTACATATAATTTGGGCAGCATTTGCCTCAACACACAATTGGAATGGTAAGTGCCTTCAAGCTTTTGTTTTCCTTGGCAATTGGATTTCTTTGTTTTCTATAGGCCTCAAATTTAGGGCAACATAAAAGGTAATTGCATGTTTACAATTTTTGTTTATATAACATGTGTGTTGAATATGACTCTGAAATAAGGGCAAATCTCTAGAAATGAAAGTACCAGGTACCATAGAGCTGGAGCTCATTCTACTAAGTGAAGTATCCCAAGAATGGAAAAACAAGCACAACATTACTCACCATCAAATTGGTTTTAACTGGTCAACACCTAAGTGCGAATATAGTAATAACATTCGTTGGGTGTCGGGCACATAGGAGTGAGGAGGGGATGGGTATATTCACATCTAATGGGTGCGGTGCACACTGTCTGGAGGATGGACAAGCTTGAGGCTCTGACTCATGTGGGGCAAAAGCAATATACATAACCTAAACATTTTTACTCCCATAATATGCTGAAATAAAAAAGAAAATATATATATATATATATATATCTTTTAGAGTTGTTACTGAGCTGTAAGAAGTAATCCTCGTAGAGGTTGTGTAAGAAACAGATTTTGTGACATGTATGACCTAAAACCAAATAAGCAAATAAAAAATGGAATGCTTCTTCCTGGTATCAGCCCAATAAATAATTGATCATCAACAATTTGAGTTGCTCTAATCTTTGTACTACTTATCAACAATGTATATTAAAGTAACCTTAGGCTGAAATCCAACCCCCTTCCAGCATAAGCAGAGTATTTTCACTATCTCTTACCAAACCAAATCCAGCAAATTCATAGTCGTCTTGCCCACACTTTCCCATACCACACCCCTGACAGCAGGAAAGAATTCTGTGATTGATTAGAGAAGTGCAAGGTACAATGGCTTTGAAACTGTTTCAACACAGCCCTCTAGGTCGCCAGGCCCAATCCATTGGAGTGGCCACAGAGATGAAATTCTTTTGCCATCAAACAAACAACAAACCAAATTGAGATGATGAGCTTAATGAATGAGGTTAGCAAATGCTTCTGCCAGGAACATTCATAATTACAAAGTTCAATTAGTTATTTACTGAACATTTAGGATATTCTTAGCACTTTGCTAGGAAAAGCAGGAAATTAAAAATGAAGTGCGTGTCATAGTGTATTGCAACCTAAATGAGGAGGCAACGTTCACATGTTAAAAACAAAAATGTGTTACCCATTGCATAGATAGGGAGAAGCCCTAATGAAATTTAAAACAGATTGAAATGAGGTCTGGAGTTATGAGTAAAATTTTCATGGATGAAACTTGAAATGGAACTTAAGCCGAGTAAGTTTTAACTAGAAAAAGTTAGGAGAGCATTCCAAGCTAGGAAAAATAATCTAATAAAAAGCAAGGATGTGGGGCAAGGTATGGAATAGTCATCAGAAAACAAAGAGACTAGAATCATTAGGAAGAAAGGAATACGTCAGTAAAAATCAAACAGCAAGTGGGAAATAAAGTAGAATAGTGTCTAAAAATTCAGAACTGGAAACTCAGACAGGGGTGTTTAAAAATTGACATAGGAAGCAAGGAGGCCCTGAACATGGTTTCCATTTCAAATAAACTCGGTAAGTTTTTATGTATAAGCCATGGTATGTGAATTGGCATCCTGGTTCCTCTCCTTATTAGCTGAAACATTAACCTCCATATCTCAATTTCTTTATGTGTAAAACAAGCATCATATTATATAACCACTGGGTGGAGGTGAGGAATAAATGGATTCACATTTGTGAACATCTTAGAGCAATGCTGGACACATTGCAGACACTGATGGATGTGTTGAATGAATGAGAAGCATGCTATGGTTCACAGAAATAAGAATAAATCTGAGATGTACATGGCAGAACCTTTCCTATGGTCTATGATCTTTTCTCTGATTTTGGGGGGGTACTCCATTTAAAAGTAGTGTCAGGGAAGTATCCTCTTGACATTTGTTACCCTTTTGCTTCCCACAGTGAGTGACAGCTGGGTGTGAGGACATAATTCAGCCTCCCACACGCAATTGGGAGGGCTGAGGAATGGATCACACCCTTAGAGTGGTTTACAGGGAAATTTTATGTTCCTGAAGATGAAGGGGAGGCTTAAGCAAACAAACAACCAAAATAACCCTGGGTTTCACTGAACATGCAAATGAATTCTCACATATGTTCTTTCAATTTCACACTCTCTATGAGATACCACCCTGACAACTACAGAGGCTCAGAGAGGTCAAAAATTTCCTATTTTTACAAAGAACCTTACAGTTGAGAAAGTATGCTTGCCCAAACTGGCTTCCAGGATAATTCCCACATCCCTTTGAAGTGAGTGAGAAGGATTCTCTTATCCCATTTCACAGACAAAAGAAGGACACAGGTAAGATCTGCCATCTCCTACTCCCAGGCTCTTATACTTAGCCTTCCTATTAGCCCTTAGACCCAGTTCTTTCCAGTATCTTAAATATGTACTCTACTTGGAGTCACGTCACTCCTGAGCAAATTATGCTGGAGACAGCACTAGGATGCCCTCCTGTTTTGTCATCTACCCCAAGGAAGAAGCTTAACCTCACAAGAGATATTTTCATTTTGGCAACTTCCAGTTGGAAACTGCTTTAAAACATCTGAATCAAATGGCTATGCCCAGTCACGTAGGGTGGGTGAGCTTTGTGATGGGCTGTCATAAAATTGGTCTGGGTTAGCTGGGACCCCCACCTAGGCAAGAGGAAGGGAAGTATAGTGGCAAAACCATGGGCTTTGGCTTCACATGTATATGTGTTTGAACTCAGTCTTCAACCCTAACACTTAGCTCTTTCCTAGCTATGTGACTTTGGTCAAGTTAATTTACCTCTTTGACCTTTAGTTTTCAAGTAATTCCTACTTTAAGAGATTACAGGAAGGAATAAATGGGAAGAAAATATATATATAGAGAGAGAGTTATAGACACATGATGGGTGCTAAATGGCCATAGCTATTTTAATTACTCTAAAGCTCATTGTTTGCACAAACAAAATGAGAGACAATGGATTGTCCTCACAGAAGATCCATGAGTAAGTCCATCCCAATGTCCCTTCTTATGGTTCAGTCACTGGATATCTAGGGGCAGAGTGATACTATGATCATAGTTCAAGTTCCCCCCACCCTCCATTGTACTGAAAAGTATCACAGGGACAGTCATACTGGATCTGATCCATCTCTATCACTTACTTATAGAGAACCTTTAATGGAACTCTACTCTTCCAAAGTTAAAAAGGCAAGGAGTAGAGAGTGGAAGAGATATTTTGCAGTGCCAGAGAGTGTATATATCACATGCCCTTCCTGCCTCATAGAATTCTGTGGAGGATTAAATGTGACCATGTATGTGAAACTGCCATAATTAACTCAAGGGGGACAATAGATATGCCAGGGACTCTTACATGAAGTTTTGAACATGACTCTACCATTTCATTATTGCATGTACTTTTTACAAAGTTGTTTTATTCTTTTTAAAAGGAGTAGCAAACATTTGATCAAATAAAACTTCATGGACACATCTACGAGTGAGTTTTCTCCTAGCTCATGCTTGTAGAAGTGGTAGACTGACCTGCTCAAAGAACTCTTGGCCTTTGTTCACTATTGAATTGAGTGAAAGAAACCCTTTCACTCATTTCTATCTTGCTGACCATTAAAGGAAAACTTGAAGCAACATCAAAGGAAGCCTAATCTTTATTTTCAACTCAAGCAGTAAGCATCTGGGGCAAAGTACCAAACAGGGAATGGAGAACTCAGTATCTATCTAGAACCTTGACAATTGGCTTAACTATGGAGGAACTGATGCAAGGAAAATAGGCTCATTCTGCCCAGACCTGAAGAGATCACTCTGTCTCAGAAATGCAGTTTAAATTTTATCAAAGAGAAATACCTTTTTTTGGTAGTTAAACCAAAGAACCATCTAAGAATCCCAAACATAACAGATATTTATTGAACATTTAAATGTACAAAGCACTACTAATTCTACAAAGACATCAACTCTATTTTTAAGGACCCTGTAATCAAACATGGTAAATACAAACACATATCATAAACTAGAATCCAAGTTTTGCTAGAATACATGATTCCTATTTAAAAAGTACTGGAGAATAAGTTTATAAACTCAGAGTATAGAAGATTTAGGATACAGACATCTGTTTTTTGAATACCTATCTGTAGTACCTAGTATCATGTTTAATCCTCCCCAAAATCTATGAAGTGTTAATAGTTATCATCACCTCCATATCATAGATGAAGAATCTGGGTTTCAGAGACATGAAATAACTTTCTCCAAATTATCTAGCCAGAAATAGGTTGAGCTGGGATTTGAATTCAAATCTTTTTGATGCCAACACTCAGGAGATTTCTAGTATACTTCACTTCTTCCCTGAATGCCTGCATAAGAATTTTTTATGAAAGCCTAAACAATTAGGAGTCACTGAAAATCATTGAGCAGAGTGAAAGAATAGATTTGAGTTTTGAAAGATCAATTTGACATTAATTAGTAAAGTGAATTAGAAACAGGGGAGAAATAACAAGGAAAACAGTTAAAAAGCTATTTTGATAGTCTGGCTGGAGGAAATAAAAGTCTGATCTAGATCAGTGTGGCAACAGGATGGAAAGAATGCAGCAGAGGCAAGAGACACTGAAAAGTTTGATTTATTAGATGTGGTAAATGTCTAGCTATGGAGGAAACCAAACTGACATGCGATGGGTCACTGCTGGATGAAGTGAGTACCTCTATGGCAAATGCCTTAGAGCAGTGCACCAACCTGGTACTTGATCTGCCAATGAGAGGTGCTCCTTTTTAACTGCAAAGGTCCATAATTTTAAGTGTCTAAATAGGGCCTGTTTTATTGGAAAATTGATGACTTAGATCCCAGGGTCACCTCATAGCTGACCTTAAATTCATGGTCCAGCTACTCAAAAGTTACTCAAAGAATAGCACTTGGTTTCACATGTCCATTGGTCTCAACATAGAATATGTATTAAACGATTGCCACAAGATAGCCCACTTGGTCAAGTGACCAAGGGTTCTGGTTCATTATCAGTTGAAGTTCAGCCCCTAACCTTATAAGGAAACTTTCAAGCATTTTAAAGCACTTAACTTCCATTTTTAGAAACAAAATACAGGAGGAGGAGAGGGAAGAAGAGAAGCTTAGCTTCAAAAGATGCTTTTTTCCAAGACAATGCACAATTGGAAAGCTTTATAGAAAGTCATTTTAGGGAGCACTTAGCTCTTTTTAAATTGATGGAACTTGCAAGTTCCAAGAATCTCTTGGACCACCTAGGATTTATTCCACATGTTGTTTAGCAAGTGGCAATATATAAAAGACAAGATCTAATATTCAAAATGCTTGTAATAGCAAAGTCCTTCCTGCCAATTTTACTAGCATAAAAATGATTGCACACGTCTAATAAATCTGCTGGGTTTCTACAGCTGGAATCAGATCAGATTTACCTTCTGTCTGTTGAAGGAAGCCAGAACTCTGAAGACTAGAAAAAAAAATTAGTGCTGGTATTAACTCTGACCTCCTAATCTTCTATTACTATCCCCATTAGACTCAAGGCATGATGCCTAACTTCTCTATTTTTCAAAAGATGGGCAGCTGGACAGCAGAACACAAGGGAACAATATCTGGGGCCTTATAAAATCACACAGAAAAATTGAGAAGAGGTATAAATGAGGCAGATGACCTCTTTTCTTTCTCATGTACACGGGAAAGAAAACAAGCTTCATCCAAAATAATGTGTTCATAACTGAAAAGAAATGTAGGAAAAGGCTTCCAGTACGTTGTGATGAAAACCAAAATTATCTAGAATGGATTGGAGTAATGGTGGACACAGAAGAGAAAAGGACTAGAATGGTAGGCACCCACAGGCCAAGGTCAAGAAGAGAGCCACTTCTTAAGGAAGAGCCTAGTTACATCACAACATTCTCCTTAGTTACTTGTCCATGCCAAGTATGGCAGTGAGGAAATCAAGGAAAAGCAGAGATCTCATCGGAAATACAGTGAACAACATGCTGAGACAGCTGGGTTCTCATCCTGATGAAGACAGTAATTAACACGAGAAAGTCATTTGAAAGTGGCTTCATCTTTACCCAACAGTAGTGATGCTAGTCTTTAATTCCTCAGCTATAAAGATGGTCCTCTTCCAACTTTGTGGCTTTTTATGTAATATGATTAAGCACCTATAAATTTCTAATATAACTTCTAGGAGTTGACAAATTGGAAGAGCCTTTGAAATTATTGAGTCCAATTCTTATTTCCAGGACTTAATAAGGACAACAAAAGGAACATAGAATTTTAAGATCATAAGATATTTTCATTACTTAATCCTGTGCTTAGAAAAATTCAATAAATGTAAATTAATATAAAAATTTACCAACATGTGTATTTAAATTACTTTTAAAATTTCTTTGAATACATCTTAAAACCTGAATAAAAATTATACATGTGTCTAGCTTTAGGAAAAATTGATGTGAAAAATCTAAACTTTTATAGCCAATAAGCTAAAGTAATTCCTTTATAAAGGAATTTACCTCAGCAATCTTTTCTGTAAAAATTTTTCTTCCCTGGAGCATTTAAAATATTCAAAACCTGAATTTTACAAGTCAAAAACAAATTCTAATAGAAGATTTTTGTAGAAAGCTAAATGCCTGCAATAAAATATATTCAGAAAACTATCCTAGAGTTTAAAATGTTTTGTATCAGGGTCAAGTTCTGAAATTACAAAGGCATGTCTGCATTTTGTTATAAATATAAATATTTTACTAAAGATCTAATCTCACTGAGAGTAAAAGTCAAATTCCGTGCAATGGCCTAAGGCCCTGCAAGATCCCTTCCTCTTCCCCGACCCCACTGGGCACCATGTATCTTCATCTCCTACCCACCTCTCCCCCACTCTCCCACCATGGTCCCTTTCTCTCCAGTCACACCATTCTCCCTGTTGTTCCTGCAATATGCCAGGCATCCTCCCACTGTAGGGCCTTTGCACTTGCTTTCCCTCTGAATAGAATGCTCTTCCTCCTAAGATATCCAAATGAATTGTTTTTGCTCTCTTTGTGAAGTCTTCCTGGGATTAAGATTGCAAAACTTTTTTACAGTTTTCTTTTCTTCCCTTAGCACATAACAGCTATCCAATATACTAGAAATTTGACTTAGGTATGTTTATTATAAGCTCCAGGAGGCCAAGTGTTTTATCTGTTTTGCTGTATCCTCAGCACCTTGAGCAGTTCTTGGCATAAGGTGCTTAATAAAATATTTGCTTAATTAATAATCAATCAAATATGGCATCATGGCCCTTAGTCTTAAAAATGATTTTTAAAAATGGCTAAAATATATCTCATCATTTGTTTTATAAACTGTTAACCATGGTAGGACATGAGTGTCCTCATTTGAGGTAGCTGTTATAAATCACATGATTAGAAACCCATATTTGTGGGGCCCCTTAATTTTTTATGGATTATGTCTCTCTAGTTTTAATTCAAAAGAGTTAAAAACAGATTTTATCAATTTTATCCAGATAAATGATAAGGTTATAGTCTAGTGTAACTATGAATAAAATGTATCAGTCAGTATGAATATTCGTATTTCATACATTGACTTATTCTCAAGAATTCTGGGGGTTGCTTCAAATGGAGCAAACATCTCAATTTGAACCAGAAATTTCAGGAGTCCTAGGATTCATATTTGGCCCTGTATAATTCAAGGACAGTGTGGCATATTAAAGCATCTTCTCTTAAAACTTAGCCACACAAAAATGACATATTGCTCAATGATGCATGCACATCTGCAGGCTTGCCTCCATCAAAAGCAACTGCAAAAGCTTAAAGCCCAATTCAGACTCATCAAAGTTTGTGAATCTCTTCTGAAGTGTGGTTTCATCTCTACTCGATCGCAGTGATTGTATTGAACTCACCATACTCTGACAGCAGGAAAGGGCAGTATGAAGATATTAGTTTCCTTGATCCACTTTGAAAATGGGTTCAGGCACTTCTTTGAATAAATCCATAATGTTCTTCATCTCCTTTCTCCCATCATTTTAAGTTTTTTGTATTCAGTTGCCTTCAGTGTCAATCAGGATATGTCCACTGGAGAACAATTCTAAAAAGTTCTTTATTTTAATGTAGATTGTTGGTTTGATTATGGAAAGAAGGTATTTGCCAAGCTACTTCTTCGTGTAAACGTAGTGTTTACATTCTACTTTGGCTTTTTCAAACATCCCACAACCTGGTGATTATTAAGAGGGTGGACATCAAGAAACTCACAATCAATCTGGATCTCTATCTTCATCACATCTTGCAATTAAACTAAGTTACAAAATTTAGTACACCCTTCTGAAAAATTACCCAAAGAGAGCTAATAAACTACAATTGTTAACTTTCCCTTTTCCTTGGTAAGTGGGCTCAATTTTTCCATGCTTAGGCTAAACATCTCACATTCCTTGCTAGTGGGGGGTTAGACCACACTGGTTCCTGTATACCAACTAGCTTGATAAAATCTCTTTTTCTGAATTCTCAAGTATGAAGCACCCTGGGGAGAGATAAGTTTAACTGAACCTGTGAACTGATTTTTGAAATAAGACCTGGACTATGAGTTAGATGACCTGAGTTTCTATCTTGTACTGCCAGTTACTAATTCTGGGAGTATGGGCAAGTTATTTACCTCATTGACCCTCAATTTCTTCTTCTATATAATAGATTAAAAAAAATACACACGCAAACACATACACACTGGCTGTCCAGAAAGTATCCGCCCATGTACTATGTTCTCCATATATTAACAATGGCTGGAAAATTTCAGGACAGCCTTCATATGTGTGTGAGTATGTGTGTGTGTGTGTGTGTGTGTTTGTGTATAGTGTTTTCTCATTTTACCCTAAGAGGGATATTTGAAGAATAAATAAAACAATATTTTACATTGCTTGATAAACTGAACAATACCACATAAATATAATAAATTATTACAATTGTTCCAACTCTTGCAAGATGAAGTGTGGTCCATGCCTCATTTCCGTCTGGGCTATGTGCGCCTCCTTTATCACTTGGCCATTACCTTACACAATCCAAAAGCTGCACAAATGATTTAGCTGCACTGGACATTTGTGAAATTGCTTAAAAAAATAGCTTTGAGAATGTTTTTTTGCTCTGAGATTTCCTTGTGATTTTTTTTCCTTTTAGATAAACTGTACAAAGTTATGCAGGAGTGTTTTCAGCATCCCATTATTCTTCTGGCAACACTACCTCAGTCTTCTCAACTCCCTCCTCCTTTCTTTTCACTAGGGAGTCTAATGCTTCATCAACTCCGGTGGTGGAAGAAAACCTTAATGCGGTAACTGCAGGGTTCATCCTTGACTGCCCGTGGTGGTAGCACCCCCACTGGTCCCCCATTTTCTAATGCACACTTCCAAATGTGTCTGGCTGGAGCTCTACTCTTACCAAATATTGCCAAGCTGATTAACTAATTAGCACTGAATTAATAATGGAAAATAATAAGCATTTTAATATGTGTTTATAATGCCTTATGTCAAAGGATATAAGGTCTTTCTAGGATCCTTTACTCCAAGGGGATCCCTCCCCTGGTCTCTTCCCTTCCTTTACCTAGTTAATGCTTATTTTGCCCTCATCACTAAGGGAGAAATCTTCTCTGATCTCCCTGAATAGATTAATTCCTTCCAATATAATTTTTTATAGCAACATGGGATTTTTTTTCCTTCATACCATTTATCATAGTTGTAATTTAACATTTATTTGCACAATTTTTTAATAACTTTTTCCCCCAACTTCGCTCTAAGCTTCAAGACAGTATCGACTATCATACATTTCACTTTTCATCTTCATGCCCCAGGGCCTAGATAATAGCAGGCACTCAATAAATATTAAATGATGGACAGCCCCATCTATGAAAAATTAATTTCTTATCAGGGAGATTTTTACTTTTTAACCACCTCCTGAAGATAATCAAGGATGGTCAGTAGGGGTTCTTATCTGCAAGCAAAACTTGACCCCCTTTCTGGCTCTATGAAGTCAGATAGCTTTACTTGAAGGACTTTTGGGATAGATAGCAGAAGGCACTCACAACCCCATCAACTAGGTGCTCAGAAATCAGACTTGAAAACAGTAGGAAATAAGTCCAGATGTTTGAAACCAGAAGAGAAGGAACACAACTATCTCATGGGCAAACAAAGTGTTCAGGATGCCTCTTCTGTTGCCACCAGCACCACTGCCTCTCACGCCCCTGTCACTACTCCCAATCCCTGTATCAAAATGAATTTGGCTTCCATATAGTACTGTCTTCCTATGTCACTCACTAAACAATCAAAGTGCTGTTTGGCTGGGCTTAGATCATGTGTTAAAGATCAAGCATTGCTAGAAGATGGATCCTTAGTGGGAAATGACTACGGCAGGCAGGTAACAGGAATTACAATCCAGCCTGGGCTATTTCCACTTCAGAGAAGGAATTCTTTAAGAAAATCATAGGGATGAATGCTGGGCATCAAAAATCCTGATCCATATCAATTACAGGTGAGTAAGCAGTCAATATAATCCTAGGCCTGTTTATTCTACAAAGAAGAAATCTGAAAATGGCAGAAAAGATATGAGAAGAACATTCAGTGTCCTCCTATAGGTTCAGAAAAAAGTGTAAAACGCAGAGATGGTAAAGTCCCCACAGATTCACACATTCGGCTAAATGTGGACACTGCTGGTCTACCTCAAATGAATCACTCAGGAATTAGAATTCCAGTAAAGTTCTCTGTCCATTCAGTGAGGCTATCTATCAGTGATTATAATCATCTATCACTATTCAAGATGGAACAACATCTTCCTCAAATAAACATCAAAAAACTTAAAGGTCAAGAGTTAGGGCAACAAACAAACCTTTAGCTGTCCTCATTTTATCCCTTTTAATGCATTAAGATTCTAGTAAATTACTAGAATGAACTAACTGGATGTTACATCCATATGCTCAACACATTGCCCAAGATAAGCAGATTACTTACTATCAGATGCTGCTCTACAGAAACTTTCATAACTCCCTGATCCTTCCATTTTACTGCTTCCCATGCCCATAGCATGTGTGCTGTTTTTCTTTTCATGAACATCTTTACCTTAACTTCCCCTTTTGTTGTCTATCTTTTAATCTCCAATGTCCTTCCTATACGTTAGTTTAGTGATTTGAAAGTTAAAGCCAAACAGCTATGCCAAATATTGAGGAGGAACTCTTCTTCCTAACTCCTGATGATTCCTTTCTGTGGAGGGATCCAAATTCGTGTAACACCTGACCTTTGCTTCATGATTTACTGGCCCCAGAAGCACAGACTTACCTGAAGAATAAATCTGACCAAGATAAACCAGCTCCATACCTCTTCTTCTCGAACTTCTCTTCTCCTTCAACACATGCCCTCTGTTGCTACTCTAGGGAAGAACCTTTCTCTCTTGCCCGTGTCCCTTGCTGTGAGAGACTTAGAGCTTAAGCCTGACATATTCTCGTGCCAGGCTCCCCATCCTACAAGATGATACACTGTCCTCCATTTGCCACTCCTTTGTTTCATTTCTAATTGTTCTAAACCTAAAGGGGGCACAATCTGAGGGCACTTCAGAAACCAAAACACCAAACACTTTCCACCTAACTTTAACTCAGCAGTATTCATATCTCCATATTT
The DNA here is from genome assembly GCA_008086735.1 of Cheirogaleus medius. Lineage (NCBI taxonomy): Eukaryota > Metazoa > Chordata > Mammalia > Primates > Cheirogaleidae > Cheirogaleus > Cheirogaleus medius. Next base: position 19,047,932 of record VBSM01001979.1, on the reverse strand, counting down.
GCCTGCAGCTATTCATTGAGTGGAAACTGAGGAGGAGACATAAGGTATCCAGAGCTTTCATCTGTGGCTGCTGGGTAAGATACATTCCTCTGGTCTAGAAGGTTTTTGTGCAGGATCAGCCCTTATGAAATCATAAGAAGAGAGTTTAAAATGAGAACATCTGGCCGTTAGAGTCTACAGAGGTTAAAGAACTGGTGCTGTCCCAAATATGCCATCACCAATGTTATTAGAAATGTTTGTTATCTTGTATTCTCTAATATGCATTGCAAACAGGCACCAGGTGCTCCAGTCCTCTTCTGTTGCACAATTAGTAGCAAACCATGCATGGAGTACAATTGCTTGGCCCCTGAGTGATTTGGCTCTCCAGATTGAAGAGGCTGAGAGCAAGCTGGCGCTTCCCCGACCACTCAAATCACAGCTGGCTACTCTGTTCACAGGACTCCATCCCAGCCTCATCAACATGAGTCCAGCCTGTCTGGGCTCACAAAAGCTCGGATGGAACAGAGGGGAACACTTTAGATTGTTTTCAGGCACAATTCACCATACTGATTGTTTGTCTATCAAGGGTAGTGATAATGGGTCCTAGATTTTATTTGCAGAGGACTTTTATATGAATAAGGTCAATTGTTCAAAATAATGCTGCAAAGGAGGGCTCATTTATTCCAAAATTTTAATGGCAAAAAACTAAATAGGAAAAACAGCTTATGTCCAAAGAATGAGCCAGACCTTTAAGTTTAGAGTGGCTTTAATCATTCAGCTACATGGTCTTTTAAAAATATAAATCAAATTATGTTGTTCACCTGCTTAAAATCTTCAGTGGCTTCCCTTATAGTTAGAAAAATCCAAATTCTTTACATGTCATGTTCATTTCTGCCTTGGGACCATTCCTCTGTATCTTCCCTCTGCTTTGGATACTTTCCTTCCCCCTTCTCCTAACTCATGGGCCTGATTGGCTCATTCATACTATTTGGTTCTCAGGCCAAATGTGGTCTCCTCAGAAAGATCCTTTCTGCATATTTTATTTAAAGAGACACACTCTAATCCTAGTCATTATTGAGCTTGTTTTGCCTTTTTTCCCCCATTTGTATTGCTTGCCTCCCTCACCAGAGTATAAACTGCATGTAGGCAGAGACCATTCACCATGGTAGCCTCACCACCTAGAAAAGTGCCTACCCCAAATCTTTCTACACCTGGAAATTTCATCTATTAATGCCATTTGGTGGAGTAGCCTCATAGGCTTAAGATTAATCAGTTTTTGCTCTCCATCAACCTCTATACAGTACTGCACAGCCAGTATCCCAAAAGAAAGAATTCTGGGCAGACAAAAAATACATATATGTCCATTGTATAGCCCTTTGCACAGAATTTCCCCAGTGTGATTTCTACATCACATGATCACTCTTTGGTATTAGCAATCAGGTGAGAAATAAAGGAACCTAAACAGAAGGAAAACTGCTGATAAAATATTTCGCTGTATCTAAGTTTCTGTAAATAGTAAGCAGTGGATTCAATCAGCACAAAACATGAAGTCTTGGGGGTAATATCTGAATCAATAACCCACCAGCCATACTATTTTTGCATTATTCCCAGCATTCTATGTCACATTCTCTTAAAGCAATGCCATAACACACATAGGTAGTGGCTACACAGTAAATCATGTTTTGGTTTCCTTTTACAATGTCATTAAACTATCAAGTAATTTAATTTTCTAAAAAAATCAGAAAAACAACTCTTATGCTGTAGATTTTTGATGTTTGTCTAAATTTTTCACTTTTCAATTCAATGTTGCTAAGATTCAATCTTAAACTGTTTAGCATCAAGATTGAAACAGGACCCATGTTTAACTTCAAATCTTTTTTTAGCAACTATAATAAATTAAATCTGTATGTCTACATGTGTGAATCACATACAGATATTCTCACAGATCCTTAAAACAGCTCAGGGAGACCCCAAGAACGTATTCTTACTTTTGAAGCTACCGATTTAAGGTTGTTTTGGTTACAAGTGACAGACACCCAAGTAAAGCTAGCTTAAGTTCATACCTAAACAAATGTATTGGCACATATAGCCAGGAAGTAAATCCAGGTCCTTCCAGGAATCAGAGGAAATGCTCCATGAATGAGGGCCTCAGAGTCTTGAACTGGAACCTGGGATCACAATGCTGTCAGGTATTTCTTACTTTCCAAACATCTCATCCACATGTGATTCTGCTTCTCGTTGAATGTCGGTTTACTTCCTTCCTACTACAGAGAAGTCTTCACAGTGAATGTAGCAAATGTAGCTTCCACCAGCTTAAACTTAGCACAGGAAAAGAAGTTTTTTCTTTTTCCTGATGTCCTTATGTAAATCCAGAGAAAGATTCTGACTTCTCCTCCTTTAATTAAATGCCAACTGTTATGATGAAGGTTGACAGAGTCTGTTAGCAAGAAGGGAAATCTCATTGGGCAGGAAACAAATAATGCAATTTCAGTCCATTTCAAAAACTAAGAATCAAAGTTTCTTTCCTGTCCTCATTTACCGAGAACCTCCTTCATACTAGGCATTGGACTAGGCATTATCAACACAGATAAAACGCACAATTCCTAAACACTACTTTACACACATATGTTGATTAGTTATTATTTTTTTCCTCAATGAACTCACAATATAGTTTGGGGGCCAGGTCATAAAAATTATGAGAGTTATATTTGATAGTTTTGTAAGTAACAAAGAGATATGCCATGGATTAATGCCATAGCATTTTTCAAGGGGATTAACATTAATTTAGGCTAAAATAATCTGGGATGGTTGCATAGAAGAGGTAGGACCTGAGTTACTGGCAGATCTCAAAGGATTGGCAGTCTCTAGATAAGCAGAGAGCCACCAATTCTTCTGGGGTCAACTTTTCCATGCTGTTTCAATATGCCAGTTGTGTCTGAGATTCATGGAGGAGCCACAATGCAAAGGTGCTTGTCCAGTGTTTCCCTCTTGAAGTTCAGAGTGGGCATTGAGCCTCCAATTCAACCACTCCTCTATCTTCAGGGCTCTGGCTAGCAGGAGATATACATAAAGAACAATTTACCGAATCAGGATTTGAGTATCAGCTTCATAATGAGCCAGGACAGAGCTCTTTCATAACTACTAGATTGAAACAGGAATCTGTTATATTATAAAGTTATATTATATTAAATATTTTACCTCCACTTTGTATTAATACATTATTAGTTTCCTAGGACTGCCATAACAAATCACCTTAAATTTATTTTCTCACAGTTTTGGAGACCAGAAGTCCAAAATTAAAATGTTGAGAGTGCCACCCTTCCTCTGAAGGTGTTAGGTGAGAATCTATCCTCGCCTCTTTCAACTTCCGGTGTCACCAGGCACTCCTTGGGCCATGGATGCATAACTCCAATCTCTGCCTCCATTTTTGCATGGCTTTCTCCCCTGTTTCTGTCTCAAATGTCCCTCTGCCTTTCTTTTATAAAAATCCCTGTCATTGGACTTGGAGCCCATGCTAAATCTAGCATGATTTCATCTCAAGATCCTTAATTTAATTGTATCTGCAAAGTTATCTTTTTCCAAATAAGGTCACATTCACAGGTTCTGGAGGTTATGACCTGGATATATATTTTCAGGAGCCACTATTCAATCCACTACATATGTATTAAAGATAGTTGGCTTTGTTTGACTTATTTATCCAGCCACATTTGAGAAGTCAGAGATGGGCAGCTTCCACCTCCACCCAAGTGGAATTAATGCCTGGGGATTGGAAGCAAAGGAGAGGACCAGAGAGCAGGGGGTCCTGCTGCATCTGAGCACATTCAGTCCAAGAGATCAAGACAGGCAGGCAGTTATATTCATAAGTAGTTCCCTCCTTAGAAAAATTTGGCCCACTGGAGGTAGATTTATGACTCCTCATCCTTGGGGAACCAGTCAGAAAGACATGAAAGATGAGCCTACATGTTCATTCTAAACCATTCCCCAGCTCATGGAAAGAAAAGAAGTGGTCCTTTTCTCTACATAAATTCATGAAAGGATATTATGGGTTCCTTTACAGACATCTTCTAGAAAAACTAACAGTTCAAGTTAGTCTATCATGTTTGAAAAATTGGCTCCAAATTGATACATATTAATAGATGTATTCATTCATTCATCTAGTCATGTGTGCTAAGCACCACCTACATTCTGTAAATACAGTGGTGAATGAGTAGTCATAATTCCTGCCCAAATAGGAGGTACAGGGTTGTTAGTGGGACAACATACTATATTATAATTGCCTCTTTCAATTTCTAAGTGTTGTGAATGACCCAGGGATCATGTAACCTAGTTCTTGAGGGACTAGGGGAAGAAGTGTCATTATGACTTAGACTCAAAGAGAAAGTGTCTGGGCAAAGGAAAGCAAGGTGGAGCAGATGGTAGGTAAGAGAACCTGGAACTGCAGCAGCTGATGAGATAAACAAAAATTAGAACACAAAGGGCCTCATAAATATGTTAAGGTGTTTGGATTTGTCCTACAAGCTTTGAGGAATCTCTGAAAGCTAGTGACATGATCAGATTTGCATGTTGAAATGCTCACTCTGACTGAGGTGTGAAGAATTGATTAAAGAAAAGAAGAAGTGCAATGGCCAATGAAGAATCTCTTATGATAAAATATGGGTGTTTATTTGCATGTTTCATGCCAAAGTTAATTAAATCCTCTGTGGACCCTCTATTCAGTTATCTCTACCTCTAATTCCCCAGTCTGTGGGTCACAATGGCCTGTCTAGGGTAGAAAGAAGTTAGGGATTGCTGCTTGAACTTCACTGAAATGCATCTTCAGCCTTAAAATTGGGTGAAGTCAAAAGAAGAAATTATTAGCTTTTGTATGTAAAAACTGGCTTCAGGCATAGCTGGATATGAGGATTCAAACAATACCTTCAGAACTAGGTCTCTCTCCTTCCATTTCTTAATTTTGCTCTCCTCCATGTTGACATCACCTTTGGTCAGGGTTTCTCCAAAGTGATGGCTCCCTAAATTAAACTCAAGGGTTGCATCTTCCTAGCTCTGTGATTAGCTGTAAGAATGCATCGTCTACTCTCTGGTTGTGTACAAGAATCCTGGACCACAGGAGAGAACCATTGCAAAGGCTTGGACTCCTTTCCAGACAAATTCAATCCTTCAGTTAGATCAGATTGTGGCATAATTTGTTGCATGGCAGCCAGGTGGACTTCATTCTAGGGCAGAGAAATCTTCCAGCTCATTATTATATGCTCCATCTCAATTTAGGTCTTAAAGAAAATGATTAACACCTTGAGTGAAACCAGCTTAGAATCAGGAATTGAGACCAAGAAAACAATGAGACAATACAAAGTCCAGGTCTTGGTCTTTCTCATTGGAGAACTTCTGCATTCCACAGAGAGTAAAATTCTGTGCAAATCCCATCCCCACAAGGTGCAATTTAGTCACTGAAAGAATCTGTGAGAGATACACAGATTATCTTGGCCAAAGCAATGGCCAATAAACATAGAGTCAGAACCCTGGCCAGTCAACGATGGAAGAGGGCCCTTTAGACTGAAGAAGCCATGTGGGAGTCCAAAAGCAGCACTGAATACAGTGTAACTCTAGGTGGCTAACACCACTGAACAGTGTTGCATCAGATTTCCAATATGTCCTTCCTCTGACTACTCCTCTTCAGCCAAAGAATCAGGAAGTTACAATAGAAAAGATGAGTTTTCTTCAGGATATCCTATAATTGGAATTTTGGACAATGGACCAGAACGTGGTATCATGGACTCTTCTTTTTTTATGTAGTGGACATCTATCTTTTCTGCCTGACTAAAGTCCATTTCCCTTTATTTTAATAATTTTTCATCTCAGTGGTTCAGGTGACATTCCAGGAGTGGACATGAGCCCTGGCCTCAGCAAATGCTTTGGCCACAGTGATTGGTTCACTTGACCACAGCAATTGGTGTGAACCAACCAGAAACTAATTAAGGCCAACTAATTAAGGGCAATGAGAGTCAGACCTGGGACTTTTGCTTAAATTATTGAAACTAGAGGCCATTTATCTTCTAGGACAGCAATCTGGTAAGATAAAAGCTCAAAGCTGATGAGGAAGTGTGGGGGATAGGAAGTGTGGGGGATCTTTTCCATGTGGAAAGAGAAAGTGATAAATTCCTGATGAGGATAACATTTTTGAACCCCTGGATCACATTATGCCTAATGCCTGAACTTCTCCATTTTGGGGATAAGAATTCCCCATTTTTGCTTCAGCTAAATTTCAATCACCTGCAACTGAAAGATTCCTATATAATATAATTTCTAAGTCCTCAAGGTGTATCCACCCTCAGAGTCAAGGATCCCAGAACATGGTATTAAGTGGAATCTCTTCCATGTGGTGATATTAAGTAATATAATAGGAAAGTGACCATCTGCTTGAGCCCAGATCTATCTTAATCTGGGGAATGAGTATACAGGGAGGATTTAGTCTCCTAATAAGACATTCAAAAATACGTGGAGATAAAAGATAAATAAGCAACAGGACCATTATAAAATGACCAGTAACTGTGATTGAAATTATAACAGAACATTTTGGCAGGGAGCTGAAGCTCTAATTCAGTCAATTTAGTCAAACAGAATCCACAGACCCACCTATCACCTCTACCATTTCTTTGTTGCCTGTAATATGCATGGAATGGGTGGAGGGTATTCTAATTTTTTGGCCATGTAATTGGAGGAAAGAGAACTTAATTATGAGAAAGGGTCTACATTAAATTGATTTGGGTAGAGAAAGAGTAACATAGTCTGTTTCCCAACTAACACCTATGTAGTTAGAGAAGAAAGTAAAAAAAAAAAAAAAACTGAAAAAATTGTGTCATGAGATTGTATGAGTCACAGATCGAGAAGAAACTCTGCTTGGGAAATGTTTAGAAAGAAACCATTTTACCCACTTCTGTACAGGCCCAGCACCATTCGGTAACCCTGAGGTTATCTACTGTTGCCTAATAAACTATTCCCCAAAATTCAGTGGCTTAGAAAAAGCACACATTTTATTTGCTCACAGCTCTGTCAGTCATAAATTCTGTCAGGCACAACAGGGATGGCTCATCCCTGTTCCACAATGTCTAGAGATCAGCTGGAACTAGCTTGGATGGTTGAACGTGAGGCTTATATTTGGAAACTTCATCCCAGCTACTTCCCTGATTCCTCAGTTTGCCTTCAAGTGGCCTCTCCATGTGGTAGCTTGGTCTTCTTCACAGAATGGTAGTCTCAAGATAGTAATATTTCTTTCATTACAACTGGCTTCTAAAAAATAATATTCCAAAAGAACAAGACCCAGTGTACCCGCACTTACTGAGCCTCGACCTGAAACTTGTTCACCGATATCCTTTGGGGAAAGCAAGTCACATGGTCAAGTTCAGCATCAATATGAAAGGGGATAAAGCAAGACAATGAACATCAAAAAATGAGACTCAATTGTGAGAAAGGCACCCTAATATAAAAAGTCTATTTCAGGCTTAGATGTTGAATTTCTTGCAAAGATGATGTGCTTTCCTCAAGGTGCTGCTTAGAGAGTAAGTGGTAATTACAGGCTCAGAAAAAAAATGCAAACAGCAACCACCAAAACATTGCTGAAGCTATAAGATTACTGATGATAATGGCAAATCTCTCTGAAAAGTAAGCAAACTTATTAACAGCTCAGATGGGAAGGTAAGCTGAACCTCACTTGGTGATATTACCACATTCAAAGGCATCACTTATGGGAAAATAGTCTACTTGATATAGAGTGTCTCCCAATGAGGGGAATATCTAAAAGAAATTGTGCCCATATTGACATGAAAGAAAAGAAGATTGACTTATTCTATAGAACAGAACGTAATTCCTATCATAGCTTTGGTTTCTTATTCTTTACACCTGGTAAACTCTCTTCCACAACTCAGCCAAGCTAAATGTCAACTACTTGATCCATTTTAACTCAGTTGGACCACAATGAAGTCTAAGACTGATCCAATAAAATTATATACCAACCTTTTTTTATTATTATTACCTAACTTCTTTATCATTACAAATAAGTATTTTGCCTTTAGTTAAGCAACCAACAATTTTTTATTACATGTCTGGTATGTATTAGTTACTATTCTAGATGCTAGGAATATAAGTGTGAATAGGAGAAATTCTTTGCTTGAGGATTTACATTTATGTGTGAAGGAAGGGCAAGGGGTGAGGAGAAAGACAGTAAATACATAAACAAATAATAGAATTTCATGTACTGATAATACTGTGAAAAAGATAAAATAGTGATATGATAGCAAGTGACTGAGGGAAGGAAGATGAAATGGGGAAGATGAAATGATAACAAGTGCTTGGCTGAAAGAGTGGGAGGCTGCTTTAGCTAGGATGAGGGGTCTTAATGTCTCTGAGATCACAGGATTGGTAAATAGCTACATTGAGGTCACAGATGGGCAGGCTGCGACCACACCTAGGTCTCCTGACTATAAGATTTAGAGTGACTGTATACTTTATTGTCCAAAGTGGGATACTTCTGAGAGCAAAAAGGGAATACAATTAATAATTACTTAAGAACAACAGGCATAAATGGGATCATCTTGGGAGAACCAATACATGTGGTTACACTAAATTTAGTGAAGACAAATACTGTTACCATTCTTTATAAAATAATAAGAATAATGAAAATGATTGCTATGGTTGGATGCAGTTTGTCCCTGCAAAATCTATGTTGAAATTTAATCCCCAATGTGTCAGTGTTGGGAGGTGGGACCTCTTGTGGGAGGTGTTTGGGTCGTGGGGTGGATCCCTCATGAATACATTAATGTCCTCCTGGGGATGGGAGGTGAGTGAGTTTTTGCTCTCTCAGAATGGATGCGTTCCTGCAAGATCAGATTGTTAAAAAGAATCTGGCTTCTTTGGTTTCTCTGTCTTGCTTCTTCTATCATGTGATCTCATTGTCAATTCTGTTTCTCTTCTACTTCACATCATAAATCTAGAAACAGCCTGAGACTTTTACCAGATGCAGTTGCCCAATTCTGAACCTTCCAGCCACCAAAACTGTAAGCCAAATAAATATTTTTTCTTTATAAATTAAACAGCCTCAGGTATTCTGTTATAGCAAACAAAATGGACTAAGATATTGATACTAGCTTAACCATAGCATTTATTTCTGGCAGTATTCAGGTCCTTTCACATATATTATTTAACTGATTTTCTCAAGGAAAAAGAAAACTTCTCACAAATTAGATGCGTTCCAAATAAAAAGGCAAAAATCATTCAAGAAACACTCTTGCATTTTCCAAATCCAATATGAAAAATTTAAAGGTTCTATTGAAATTTAAATAAAAAATATTTCAAAGGGAATAAATCTGAACATCAAACCAGCAAATATTTATTAAGCACATAATAAACACCAGACATAGTGCTAGGTACTGGGAAACAAATATCAATAGGAAAAGGTCATTGTCTTAGAGAAACCCTATTCAGCTGGCTAAAGAATATTTCCTGCAGCTAAAGTATACATGTTATGGATCAACAATAAATAAAGACCACAAGTGGTTTCTGCCTTTTGCTTCCTCTGTTGTTATATAATCCCAAAGTTGGAAGACTTTGGTCTCAGTTGGGTGTGCGTTGTTGACTGGCCACGTGCACTACTATTCCCACTGTATCCATATGTTCCTGCAGAAGGAATACAATTCCCATAACTTTCCGCTTCCTGGGGATGTTCTATAGACAAAGAATATATAGGGATAAACCCTATTATGAGAAAACTGTGCAAACATTTAAGTCAGCAACCTCTTTGAGTACCCCCAGCCTCTCATTTTTTCCAATCTTGCCTGTTATAAGAAAAATATATATATTTAGTCTCTGTCCCTGGTTTCTGAGACAGAACTCCTAAAACCCTTATAGATAGGGGTGCTAGGAGAATCTTTTTTTCTAATGTTTGGTCTTTGACCCCAGTTCCTGACACAGAGTTTATAAGACCTTTTTAATTTTCTGAGTGATAGGAACGTCTGACACAAAGCTCACAAGTCCCTTGGAATTTTCTGGGTGATTAGAAGTATCTTTTGTCCTAATGAGGCAACACTTGGTGGGCTCCTGATGGGAGCTGGTCACCAGAAAAACCAAACCATGACCCGAAGCTTGAAACTTTCAGCTCCACGCCCAACCTCAGGGAGAAGGAGGAGCTGGAAATGGAGTTCATAACTGATCATGCCTATTTGATGGTGCTGCCATAAAAATCCCCTAAGTATGGAGTTTGGACAGATTCTGGGTTGCCAAACATGTGGAGGTGCTGGGAGGGTGGCACACGGGGAGAGGACTGGGAGATCTGCACCCCTTTCCCGTACCTTGACTTGTACATCTGTTCCACCTGGCTATCCCTAAGGTGTATTGTTTTATAATAAACAGGTAAATGTAATCAAAGCATTTCCCTGAGTTCTGTGAGCTATTCTAATAAATGTTCAACCTCAGGAAGGTGAATCCCTAATTTATAGCTGGTTGGTCAAAAATACTGGAGGCCTGGACCTGTGATTGACATCTTAGGTGGGAGGCAATCTTATTGGACTGACCCCTTTACCTGAGAGATCTGATGCTAACTCCAGGCAGATAGTATCAGAATTGAATTTAATTACAGGATACCCAGCTGGTGTTGGAGAATTAGTCAGTGTGGGAAAAACCGCACATACATTTTGGTGACCAGAGTGTTGTGACAGTATAGTAAGAGAATAAAACAGTTTTGTTTTCTCTCTACACCTGCCCTAGAGAATAAGCAGTGCCAACTTCTAATTTCCCTGTCCATTATGAGACCTCAGCCTTGGGGACAAGTTTGATATATATCTGTCTTAGTCCATTTGAACTGCTGTAACAAACTACCATAATCTGGGAGGCTTATAAACAACAGAGAATTTATTTCTCACAATTCTATAGGCTAGGAAGTCCAAGGTCAAGGCATCATCAGATTTGGTGTCTAGTGACGGCCTACTTCCTCATAGATGGTCATCTTTTCACTGTAAGACCACATAGACAAAGGGGCAAGGAAACTTACCATGCTCCTTTATAAAGCCACTAATCCTATCCATGAGGGTGGAGCCTTCATGATCTAATTATCATTTAAATATTTATGTCCAAATATCCTCACAATGGGATTAGGTTTCAACACATAAATTTCAGGAGGACAAAAACCATAGCAAAGTCCATCCAATGGTCTTTTTGTCTCCGGATATTTGTGATTCAAACTTATTATTAATTGCTAAAGGAAAGCTTTTTCCCTATTTGGAGGAATTTCAGGAATCTTGAGAGAAGATGGAGAAGGAGTTCTAATAGGCAAGGTGCCTATTCTGGTTAAGTGTAAAGCCTAGCAGGAGGAAAAAATGAATTCAAGATATTCCAGAGAAAAGAGCATTCTAATTTCCTAAAAGTCCTCAAGAGACAGCCATGCCTTCTGGGAGATGGGTGTGGGAGTGGTGGCAGAGAGAAGGTAAAAGGAAATCAAAGTTGACATTGTGAATAATCCCATTTTCTCCTGTGCATGACCACTATTATTAATGCAGCATCTGGTTCCAAAAGTGTTCTAAGTCACTCAGCAAGCTGGCTTGGCTAATAAATGAGGAATTATGAAGAGCTGGTATTTATTTTCCAAGAAAGCGATAGGAACCCAAACTTAGGAGACATTTTACCCCATTCATTCCTTACTGACAGGAGATAATGAACTGAGACCTCCAAGGCAGCTGGGGGAACAGCAGCCTGCCACAGCCTGTAAACTTTCTAGTTTAAAAATGATCTGTGTCACTAGCCTGGCCTGACCCCTGCAAGTTATATAACTCAGTTCCTTACATGTAAGTTGGGGAAACAGTAGAAATCCAATCAGAGGGTGGTGGTAAAGATTTCCGTTAAGCCAAGTGTAGCAGTGAACGTGCACTGAGAAAAGTCAATACACATTTGTCAATTGGCTTGAAATGAAAGAGAGTCACAGTGGGAAGACAGTGGTGAGTTGTAACCTGCCCAGTCTTCCACTTCAGAGAAGTAACAGCCAGCACAGTGGGAGAAGATGGTCCAATGAACACCCTGATGTATAATACCTCATCCTTGCAAATCACTCAAATGAGACCTCCCAGGAGGATGCAGATGAGAGGAACTTCATTGCCAAAAGAAGGGAGCCAGCAGGAGGGGTGGGAAAAGAGCACAAAGCACAGCTAAAACAGTTTCATCTGTGCCTCTGTGACACCCACCTTTATTTATTCCCTCTTCCATGCATTTATTTATTGCAATAGTAAATATTTATTGAGTTTCCACTCTGGGCCAGGCATTGTGTTAGGCATGTGAACTCAGGACTCAGGTCTTCTCCTCAAGCTTGTGATGCACTAGGGGAAAACAAACAATTCAGTGATGTAAGTGTCTTGACAAGGAAGATGAGAGGGCGCTATGAAAACCCAGTAGCCAAAACATTGGGAAGGAAGTCAGGTAAGGGCTCCAGATGAGGTGATGTCTACCTGTAACTGAAGGATGATTATGAGTTGCTCCAGCAACAGTGTCAGGGATAAGGGAGCAGGGGTTTGGGAGAAGCTTTCATGAAGAGGAGCAGCATGCCCAGAGATGCAGAGACCTTTTTTCCAATATTTGTGAAATGACCTGTACAAGGTAAGCATTGTACTGGATGCATTGCCAGGCATTAAGATGAGCAAGATACTAGTCCAGGATACAAAGAACTTAAAACCTAACAAATAAGATGATTTTGATAACAATTATAAGGCAAAGCATAATATATATGCCAAAGATGTCTTTGATTTGGTCAGTTGAGTTGATTCACTCCCCCACCCCAATCTCCTGTGTAACTCTCACCCCCAAGAAACTAGTTAGTCATTAGGATTTGTGCTAAACAACCATTTAAGAGATGATTTTTCTCTTCCAATTCTTACTCCATCATAAGAAAGAAGAAGAATTAAAGTCATTCGGTCTTTGCACATTCAGTTGGAATATGGTCAATTCAGTGGTTAAATGAAATCCCCATTGCACCTTAATGATTCGACATTGGTTTACTCTGTCCAGTCAATTCAATAATCGGAGCTTCTATAACTATCGCCACACTTTCCTATTATCCAGGATCTATTCTCAACCAACTCATATCGTAACATGTGGGGGCAGCACAGTGACCTACATGGACCAGATGACACCGTAAAGGTGGGAGACCCTGTGCCCTCTAACTTCTGCATTCCATGCCCAGTATCTAACACAGAGACATATACAATTTAGGAAACATTTGTTCACCCATCAGTGCCTTGACCTGGGACTTGAGAGGACCTGAAAATAGAGACACAAGAGTCAATATTTGAAAGGTGCAGACACCAAAGAAGAGCAAGCTATCCATCGTGATTGAAGGACACGGAGGTCAGGAGGTGAACTGACTCAGGAAATTGGTTCCTGCATGTCAAGTAATGTTTTGAATCTTGTGGGTTATGACTGTCCCCTCCATGAATTACTGGAACTCTGTAGGGCCCTCTAGATGCTGCCTGGCCTTGAGTAACACAGGAGAAAAAATCTCACAGAATATTGCAGGCTTTCTCTGCCCCTGGTAAGTGGAACAGCTGACCTGGTTTTGTCTTTTCCACCCTAGTTTCAATATGATTCCATTGGCCTGGAGCTCCCGTGAAACACAGTCTGCCCTAACCTTTGGTGTCCTGCCTCATGGCCTGAGGTTTAGCTGCCAAGTCACCATGGCAGCTCCGATTGCTGGCACTCTGGCTTTTCCTTGTCAGGATCTGGTCATGTAATAAAGTACAGCCTCTGCTTCTCTGGCAGTTTCCAGCATCTGCTCCATTTCACTTGCATTTACTCCACTAGCTTTTGACAGGTCACTCTGTACATGAAACCACAGTTGAAACTGGAATCTGATGAGGCTCTGAAGGGCTGTTTCTCAAATGAAGGAGAAGCCAAAAATAAACAAAGAAGCCCTTGAAGTAGAGCAGTTAGTGGCAATGTCCCTGGTTGGGATGTCCTCTCCTTGCCATATCACCTCCTTTGCCCGGCTCATCTTGTCTTCTTCCCAAGGAGATGCCAACTTAGCCATGGAGAGCAGCACAAGGAAGGTCAAACGAGAGAAACTGAGGAACAGGCAACCTGGCTTACAGGGCTCTGAGCACAAGGGAAGTGGCTTCAAACCTTGACTCAAGCACTGCAAAAGCGATCCATGTAACCAAACACATTTGCACTCCATAATAATTTGAAATAGGAAAAAAAAATCTCTTCACACACACACACAAAAAAATTGGTATCATCTTGGAAGACCCAACTTCTCCTTTAAGGTGTGCTGGAAAGACTACAGGCTTTCAGCTTTACCAGTCAGTAGGTGGAAATTTATATTATATCTCTGCTTACAACCAGAGTTTGCAGCCTTTTCCGCAGAATCCAAATGTCAGCATCTCATTTCAGGGCGCTCTTCAACAAGGAAAGTTACCCACTTCTCTTCAGCCACGCCCCCATCTTTATTACAGTTCTCAACATTGCTCACCCTCTCTTGCCACCCCAGAAGTTAAGACAACAACTAATTAAGAGCATATTGGGAGAACTCAGAATAGTCTAGGCCAGTATCAACGCATACTGCTGAGATAGTTTAAAAAACGATTATACCATTTATTGCAGGAGCAAGTTACAGATAAACTATCCTGAGATAAAATTAAACCTTGAATTATAAGTATCCAAAATATAAATGATGGTTCTCTTGTGAGCAGGTTTGGAGGGGCCAGTTAAGTTTGGCACTAGTACTCGCTTTGGGGTTATTGTTTTTTATCACTAGGGATGGCTGAGTTGCTAAGCTCCCCCAAGATTAGAAGTGTTTCCAAACTGCCTCAGCGTGCACACAGGTCAGAATTTGTCCCTGTGGGGCAACCAGCTCCTAACTGCAACTCTTAATCAGGCTCCTCTGGGGCACTGCCATGTCACAGTTTCACGAACATCATTATCAAGACTGATTTTTGCCCTGTGGCTGCAACAATGGACTTTTGCCCTACTACGAATCAAGTCATGCTTTTTTCAGGTGAGAGTTTTTGAAACATAGCATAAACCTCAGTCTTTTTTCCCAATCATTTTTGGAAAAAAAATAACAGGAAATTACCTTGACCTTCACCTTTCCTGACCCCTTAGAAAATATGGCTTCCTACTCCCAGGGAGGTTACTACCATATTCTTTGACATAAAGGAGTTTTCAAAGTAAACACTAGGAGCATAGAGGGCAGTGCTTACAAATTCCATCCTGTCCTCTGATCACGGGGCTGTGCAAATTCAAATCCTAGGAAAGATGGGGAATGAGGAACTCTGTCTTCTGTTCACCTTCTCCCTTCAGCAAATCCTCACTTCTCAACAGAACTGTGCCTGATTGAAAGCATAAATCCCATTTCTCAAGGAGTAAAGTCATAATGTCCATTTTTTCCTTGATATCTTCTACCCATAATATTAATAGCTATCTAATATTCTCTGGGCCCATTTTAAATTTCATCTTTACAAAGAAGGGAAGGAAGCTATGATCAAGGTGTCTGAGAGCAATATTCAAATCCTGACACCTATGTTGTGAGGCAAGAGAGTAAAGTGGTTAAATCTAGAAGCTAGAGGCTGAAGTGCTCAATGCTCTGAAGCCTTTTCTCCAGCCAAACCTCTGCCTGTATACCTATCTTCAGATAATAGCCTACTCATGTATCTAGGGTGAAGCATGGAGTGTTATATTGCTGGGAGCTGTGTGTGGGGAAGGGGGCATGTGGTGTCTTGGAGCACTCCCATTCTAAAAGCATTTAAGAACATCTGACGAGTAATCCTACCTTCCCAACCCTCCCTCCCCAAGAAAAAGATTGTGTCATATCATTGCTAGCAAGATATATAATTCACGGGACTAAAACCAAAACAGATTTTAAGAATATTTCTCTTAATTCATAAAAGGAACTCCAGGACTTTTCTGGAAAGAGCAGAGTAATGAGGCTGTGTCACAAAAGCCACCAGGTAAGGCACAGCCTCTGAAACAGACATGGACACCCTGGTTAATGTTGAGAGAGTGCTCTCTCCTTTCCAGGAGAGGCTTAGAACAAAGGTGGATATCAGAGCAGAGGAAAGCAGGTGGAACTGCTGAAAATTATAGTATTCCTTTTCCCAAGAATGCAGAGTCACCATGGGTCTTTTTTTCACAAACTCAACAAATCGCTTCCTCTCTACCGTATCCTCTCTATTCAGAAAATATACAAACACACCAGTAGCATCTCCCTTTAACATTAAAATCTCTGTCTGGTTATATCTCTATCTTCTGATCCCCTCCATAAGAAAACTTCCAGAAACTTTCTTGTGTGCTGTCTCCATTTTTTCACTTACATTCACTATTCACTTCTTTGCTTTTCCCATTAGATCATCTGTCCAACCTGGCTTCAGTCCCATTATTCCACCAAAGCTACTCATGTCAAAGTCAGCGGTGACCTCCTTGTTGCCAAATACAAGGAACATTTTATGTCTTCACTCTTTTATGAAACAGTCTCCTCTCTTGACTTTTGTGACAATATCCTCTTTTGCGTATTTTCTCTTTGTGTTATTGGTCACTTCTTTTTTTTTTTTTTTTTTTGGCTGGATTTTCCTCCATTGCCTAAACTTAAATATTAGTATTCCTCAGTGCTTTGCCTTGGACTCTTTTCACCTTTATTCATGCAACTCTATCTAAATGACTTATTTAGTTTCATTACCTGAATTATTACCTCTATGCTATACTTCCCCATTTATATTTTTGGCCCATACATCCCTTTTGAGTTCCAGACCTCTTCACCCAACCGCCTACTTGACAGCTCCACTTGGAAGCCTAGGTCATCTTAGGCTTCATGTTCCCAGGGCAGAGCTCTCATTTGCTTCTGCATCTCACTTCCCCACATCAGTAAATAACATCACCATCTATTTAATTACTAAATCTGGAAATCCAAGTGTCATCTCTTATTCGTCTTTCCCCCTCGCATCCTCCATATGCAATCCATCTAAATCCTGAATACTTTGTCTCTGACATAAATCTGAGCTCTGTCCATGATGCTGCATCTCCACCACCACCACCCTATTGCCACCACCACGCTGCCCTTGTGACCGCAGGAGCCTCTTGGCACACTGCCCTGCTTCCATTGCCATCCATCTCCTACCAATTTTCTTTACAGCAGCCAAAATAATATTTTTAAATATGCAAATCAAATCCCATTGCCTTTCTAATTCAACAGCCTGGATGAGTGCCCAGTGCATTTAGAATGAAATCTGGACACCCACAAAACTCTAAATGATCAGTTCTTAGTCTATCTCTTCAGTTTAGCGCATTCCACTCTTCCCTGTCATTACTTTCTGGGCATCAATGTTCATCAATATTCTCCATCATAGTTCCCTGTTTATTTCCTTCCTAAGGCAGGCACGTGCCCCCTCTAAAAGATATCCAGGTCCCAATACCTGAAACTTGTGACTATTGCCTTATATAGCAAAAAATGGACTTCGCAAATATGATTAAGTTAAGGATCTTGAGATGGGGAGGTTAATTTGGATTACCCAGGTTGATACTAAAAGCAATCACAAGTGCCCTTATAAGAGGGAATCTGGGGGGAATTTCACCACAGAAGAGGAGGACCCAATATGACCATGGAGACAGAGAGTGGAATGATGAATCCACAAACCAAGGAATGCTGGCAGCCATCAGAAGCTGGAAGAGGCAAGAAATGAATCCTGCCCTCCAGCCTCCTGGGAGAGCAGCCTGACCGACATCTTGATTCTGGTCCAGTGATAATGACTTCAAGTTTATGGTCTTCAGAACTGTGAGAGGAGAAATTTTTGTTGTTTAAGCCACTGAGTTTGTGGTAATTTATTACAGTAGCCACAGAAAACTGATCCAGGCTTATCATAATTTATGAGTATTTTATCTATTTATTTATTTACTTATATTTTCCCTTATTAGTTTGCAAATACTTTTAAAGCAGGGACTACATCTATTTCTAATGTTCACCATTATATACCATTTGAATGAATGGGTTAATTTCTCTCTTTCAATAAAGTGTTGCTTTTCAAAAGACTAGTCAATGGCTTTCAATTCACTCTTTTGTCTAAAGGCTGAAATCCTTAATAACATTCAATGAAGTGGGAAACATTTCTTCCTACCTCACCTCTTCCCAACCCAAGTCAAATCCATCATTCATTCTTTCACCCCCAATATGTGTATCCTTCTCCAACATCATCCCACCTCCACCCTATTCCAAACCACTAGACTCTCTTCCTGCACCAATGCAAATCCTTCCTAATTGGTTTACCTGCTTCTCCCCTTGCCACTTTCTAATACGATCATGACACAGCCATTAGAATGATGTTGTAAAACAGATTTGGTCACTAACTTTTACTTAAAGTCTTTCAGTGACTTCTTTAACCAAAGTCCTTAACATGAAAGGACTACAAAGTCCTTCATCACCTGTCCATTCCTACGTCCCCAGCGCATCACCATGACGTCCCCTTCCCACCTCATCACATCACGGTAGCATTAAGTCTTCATTATTCACCTTATGCCTCTAACTACAAAGCCTTAAGATGTGTTTTCCTCTTGTTTTCCCTTTACTTGGTTATCGTTGGTCTCCTTCACTAGACTGTGTAATCTAAGAGGACATGAGGGTGGAAATCATATTTTTTTAAATCATTATTATAATCACAGAATTTAGCAGTGTCTGGTACAGTAGATCTCAATAAAAAAATGTTAATGGGCCAGGTGTGGTGGCTCACGCCTGTAATCCTAGCACTCTCGGAGGCCAAGGCGGGAGGATCGTTTGAGCTCAGGAGTTCGAGACCAGCCTGAGCAAGAGGGAGACCCCGTCTCTACTAAAAATAGAAAGAAATTAATTGGTCAACTAAAAATATATAGAAAAAATTAGCCAGGTGCGGTGGTGCATGCCTGTAGTCCCAGCTACTCAGGAGGCTAAGGCAGGAGGATCGCCTGAGCCCAGGAGTTCGAGGTTGCTGTGAGCTAGGCTGACGCCACGGCACTCTAGCCTGGGCAACAGAGTGAGTAAGACTCTGTCTCAAAATAAAAAAAAATTGTTAATGACTGAATGGTGACTTCAGTAAATAAAATAATAATGTTTTTTTCTTTA
Source organism: Cheirogaleus medius (assembly GCA_008086735.1). Lineage (NCBI taxonomy): Eukaryota > Metazoa > Chordata > Mammalia > Primates > Cheirogaleidae > Cheirogaleus > Cheirogaleus medius. Next base: position 19,028,848 of record VBSM01001979.1, on the reverse strand, counting down.
AAAGACACTTAAATTTTTTCTAATGACGTCAACTGTTTAAAAGTATTTTTATACACTATTGCATTTAATCCTCCTAGGGATCCTATGATATACATAGATCATCTAATTCTTTCCATTTTACACTATGAAGAGCAGAACTTTCAGCAGGTTTAAATGACTTAGCTGTATCATATGGCTGATGAGTTTTAAAAGTATAATTATATACAAGCATACAAGATAACCTATGCATTATGTATAAGCACATTCATAATATGCATTCAGTGTAGCATGTCAAGCAATGTGCTGAACATTATAAATGCATTAATTCGATTAATCCGTAAAACAACCATTTAAGGTAGAAACAATTATAGTTCCATTTTAAGGATGAAGAAATTGATCTTTGACTGAGTAACTGTCTCAAGAAACACATGTATTACAAAGGAGAACTAATATTTAACCTTAGGCGCCTGTTTTTCAACATTCCAAAAATTTTAACCACTCACCTGGGAGTTTTTAATATGGAAACGTATCATATATACAAAAATTCACAAAAATAACAAAAATCCATTGGTTAATCACTAAAGATCAGAAATAAACCATTACAAATAAAAGTCACGTCTCCTATGTCTCTTATCATATTCCCTTCTCTCACTGGTGGAGCTAACTACTTAACCAGAACTTACTTGATCATTTCCATGTCTGTGTTTATATTTTTACTATATATGTATACATTTCTAAAGAATACATGGCATTGTTAACATGTTATATAAATGTTATCCTACTATCTATCTTCTTTGAAACTTCCTTTATTTGTTCATTTTACTCATTCTTATTGATATATAGGGCTCTTTTTCCATTTATGCTAAGAGTAATTTCACTATAAAAGTAAGTTTGCAGGGAGAAAGCCCATTAATATTTCAAGGGGGGAGGATTTCTCTATTGTTCTAATCTGTGGATAATGGGAAGGGTAGTTTGTACAGCTCTCCTCCCCTCCCTGCCATAATTATCCAAATGTAGCATTTAGGTTGGAAAAAAGAGCAATTGCACTGTTCATTTTCAAGACAGATCCAATGACAGCTCTTGGTCAATGAGAAGGCACCTTTAATGGAGTCCTTTGGAAAATGCCCCAATAATCCAAATTCTTGACCAGGTTGCTATGACAAAGCACTAGATCTCTCGTGGGAACAGGAAACTTTCTCTGCCACATCTTTTTAATCCCACAGACACCTAACTCAAACTGACAATATTTTGGATAAAGTGTTTTTCAGAACATTTGGAAACTGAACCTTTGAGGGAGTTAAGCTTCTTTGTCAATTAACTGGTTGTTGAAAAAAATCCATTAGGTTAGAAATAGCACACTATTTTTGACCAACTAATGGGAGTTTTGATACAAAGAAGACATGATGTAGAATCCATGGAACACTCCTCCAGCATTGTCCTATTTAACTTGGAGAGAACCTGTCTGCATAAAAAGAAAGTGGAGCAGATGGTTGTTTTCCATGACAAATATATAAAACATTTGGTCTTACACCCTCTTTTTTCAGCTGGTTATTTTGAATATGAGTTCTGGGTTGAATCATTAATTCAGAAAGCTTGTAATACTGTTCAGTGGTATGTCCATTGGCCAAAATACTTTTCCTGATTGTGCCTATTGGCTAATGCAACTTCTTTACTGATTCTTCCATATTCTAGAAAAATGTGCTGGCCATATTAAGTGAGGCAAAGGCCTATTTAATTGAATGATTATTGCCTGTCATTTGGTCAGGTAATTGGAATATGGAGTCACTCTGTAATTCAGGATAGGTCTTTCCATATTTGAATACTTGTAAAAACATAAAATTGGAACATAAAAGAAATAATGAGCAGTTTCTTTTAAATACAGGCTTGAAATGAGCCCTGTTTGGTTCTTTTTTAAGTAATTTTTTTCTTCTCTTTGTATAATAACATTAAATTTAAGTTGAGAATTGACCAAAAGAAAAACAAAGAATAAGAAAATGAGGGAAGTTTCCATCCATCTTCAGTAAATTAATACCAGTAAAAGAAGAGTCCAGTATGGAAACCCCTCTAAACAAATCTGCAAAAATTGTTTTTTTTCAGTCCATGTCTCTGGAAAAGCTTTTTTTTAAAAGTCCAGGGACAGGCTGGGTATGGAAATGGACACAAGACAAGCCATTCTGGAAAAGTCAAATGGACCTTACTAAATATCCCCAAATCAAATATGAGAGCACTTGGTTCCAGGCAGCTGCAGGTGGAAATGTATCCTGACATCAGGCACCAGTGTTTGCTCTTGTCTGGGATGCTTTTGCACTTAGTTCCCTCCCTCCTTCCTGCCTACCCTCACTTCTCCCCCTCTACTCTTTGCAGTCAGAAAAGATTCATTCTGGAATATTGACTTGATGATCTCATTCCAAAGTCTTTTCTATTTAGACACAATAATTTGAAGAGGAAATAAAACTGGTCATATTGGGTAAGGAAAACTAATAAAGAGGTTTCACTCAGTCACTTAAAAGGAATAAACTGAATTCAATCTCTGTTTCATTCCTGAGCTGGTTTGTGCATATAGGCCAAGCCTGGGTAGTAACACAAACCCAACAAACTGGGATTCTCAACAAGAAGCTGAAAGGCCCTCATGTTGGGGTTCTGCACTCCTAGCTGATTTACAGTCATTTCTGGGGTGGAATGTGGCAGCTGGCTCGCAGCTGGCTAACGTTAGAGACTGCTGATGACACCAGGCAATGACAAACAGCCTATTGAATTTCAACTGTCAGGTTGATGAGAAAGAAGAATGCAGTTTAAGAGAACTTCAGATTGGAATCTGGCTAAAATTTCAAATTCAACATTCCCAATATTAATCAAAGGAGGTCAAGGAGACTGATTAGCCACAGAAATTCAAAGTTATAGATTTACCCCTGCAGGAAACTGGAGTTACTTCCCCAACACACAAGAAATCAACAAACCAAAAACTTGGGAATTCTGACAAAGAACATATTTTTAATAAAAGTCAGTTTTATACTTATTTTCTGGTGGTAAAAATCAAACATCTAATGTTCATTTAGCACCCACCCTATGTCAGGCATTGTGCTGGAGAATTTATATATACAACCTCATTAAATTGTCACAGTGGTCCAATGAGCTCCTGCAAGGAGATATAAACATCCTTAGCCATGTCCCATTTTGGAGTATTACATAGGAAAAACAAGGTTATTTCCAATCTAGTTTGGAAATGAGACTAACGCTAAATGAGACTAACCTTGGTGATAGTGATCAGGTAGTTCTCCCATCTGCCCTAGACAGAGAAGAGCTGTTGAACTTGAGCTGAACTCTGACAACTCCCCTAGCAGTTAAAATACTAGACAGTCTTAGAGGGACAAAAAGATTCCCCATAACGGCAGTAAGGAAGAGGTTCTTTCTGTGGAAAAATCATATGAATTAAGCAGAATTGAGGGGCAGTTTTTTTTAATAGGATCTAAAGATACTTCATTTAGAATTGAACTAATTGATAATTTTAAGACTCTTAAAGATATTTGTTCTGTGATCTCCGAGTTTGGATAAAGGATTGTTCCATTCAACTAAAATATATTGAATAAATTACTTACCATATAAGGCAATGAGATCTATAATGATAACCAAAATGTGGCCATTTCTTTCCAATAGTTTTCTATATAGCTGTTACTTATGGTTTGTGTGGGGAGGGGTGGAGGGCAGGAAGAGCCTGAGTGAAGAACTACTGGGTCGTCTTGGCTGCCATAGCAAACATTAAAAAGGGTTTAAACCTAGCTTTAGATAGACAACTTTTGTAACCACCGCAGTAAGTGTCTCCAATGGATTTTTCTAAACAGACAAATTTTTCAGAATTTAATAGATAAGGAAACTGTGACTCAGAACAGTGAAGCGACTTGCCGATTTTACAAGGGTTGTCAGAACCAAGCTCCTCTTTGTTGAGTCTGATGTGGTTTCTCCTATATCACTTGGTCTCACTGTGACAAACTATTTCTCAGCTCTTTACTGAACCATAATCAATTAATTAAAACCATGGTTTAGTCTACTTATTTACTTATAATTTGAATGAGTAGACCAGTTGTTTCAATGATGGCCAATTCAGCCCAAATGGTCAATCCTATAGTCTCAGTTAGATCCAGATTCCAAGAGTTATTAATATGTCTTCATGGTATTAAGAATGATGTCAATGTACAAAGTTGTTTGTCAAAGGTTTGGAAAGATTCTAGTGACTAAGTCTGATGATGGTGTCGGTGCTTTGGCAGCACAGTCATGAAAAGTTATAGGACAAAACCAAACACTTGTTAACCCATCTGGAGTTCCCTGATGAGAAAGGGCACGTTGTGTTGCCATGCCTATGTGAGATTAAGATAATAATTTTAACAACAACAGGCTACAGGCATTGGGAAATATTCATTAGTGTAATAACTATTAAGCAATTCCTATCTTAGATTTTGGCCTCAGTGTTGCATTATTATTAAAGTAAAATAATACTTTGATATGTATTACAAATTGTAAATACAATGATTTGTAAATACAATGACTTGGCTATTTTGTTAAGATCAAGAGAGCAATGTGTCCCGCATACTGTGTTGGAACCAGCACTCCTGATCTGTATGAGTTCACTTCTTTCAATGTATGGAGGTGCATACGTTTACAGGCCAAGAATCCTGAGCAATTTGGAGGAAAAACATTCAGAACTCCACTGAGACTCTCCTTAATGTCCTTGAAATTTTTCACTAACTCACGGTTTTTGAATAAAAACCAGGCAACCTTGTTTGAGCAGCTTATACCTTATGAATACATTGTATAGTAATTGTTTATCTTAGATAATTATTTCAACAATCAGCAGCCTTTGATTCCATTGGACCTAAAGTCCAACTAAGATGACTATGATCTTTCAAAGAAATGAATACATTTATTACAGTGGATCCTTTCAAATTTCTTAGAAAAGATCTAGAATGAAGTGTCTAAAGATTGCTTACCTATCTAAAAGATCAGTTTATGCTTCTGCTAATCATCACAAGCACAAAACTATTAGGAAAGAGAATGAATAAGCACACTGGATGACAATCTTACCATTGTTTCAATGAGTAGTAACTACAAAACTGACATTGTCACTTATGACTCTGTGACTCCCTACCTTATATTTTGCCCTTCACCTAATACACTGTTTTCCTCCAGATACACTATATATAATACCCTTCTCTATCAGATCACACTGGAAATTTCAACTTTTCCATAAAGTCTAAGTAGAAGTATGAGGCTCTAACTAGGTAATCTCCTTGGCTAGAGGGTAAGAATGAGCAAAGTCATTCTGATATCTCTGTACAATGACTTTCTGAAAAATGTATTTTAAAAACATTTAAATACATTTTAACATGTTTTAATTACTTTTACTAAAATATAAAGTTTATTAAAACAGAATATTAAAATATTTTTAAAATATTCTTAATAAACACAATGATTCCTTATTTTGAAATACATGATTTTTCAAATTTTCTTGCATTAAGGTAAACAGAGCTCTTAAAAGCATCTATATAGCTAAATAAAATGGTGATGTGATTATAATCCACACTGGCATTTAAGAACACAAGATGAACTCCTGATGTTTCTTTAAGATATCTATGTCTATGGGTCAATTAAGTAGTCATGTTTGTTGAAGATCAGCTATTCAAGTCATGGTCTTCATACAACTGTGGTATAGTGATTTATTTTTATTTTATTTTAAATTGACAAATAATAATTGTGTATATTTATGGAGTACACTGTGATGTTTACAATGTGGAGTGATTAAAATCAAGCTAATTAACAAATCCATCAGCTCACATACTTATTATTTTTTGTGGTGAAAACATTTAAAATTTACTTTTTCAGCAGTTTTGAAAAATATGCAATGCGTTAATTATTACTGCCACCATTCTATTCACTAAAGCCGTTTCTTGTCTAACTGAAACTTTGTACCTTTAGGTCAACATCTCCCCTTCCCCCCAAAACCCCTGTTTACCATCATTCTACTCTCTACTTATATGAATGCAATGTTTCCAACTTCTGCATATAAGTGAGATCATGTGGTATTTGTCTTTCTGTGCATGGCTTATTTCATGTAGCATAATGTCCTCTAGATTTATTTATGTTGTCACAAATGACAGGATTTTCCCCCTTTATAAGGCATAATAGCATTCCATTGTGTGTATATACTACATTTTTTTATCCATTTATCTGATGGACACCTAAGTTGCTTCCATATCTTAGCTGTTGTAAATAATGCAGCAATGAACATGGAAGTGTATGTATCTCTTTGGCAAATGAACTTCCTTCAATTCATTTGGATATATATTCAGAAGCGAAATTACTGGATCATATAGTAATTCTATTTTTAGTTTTCTGAGGAACTTGCACACTGTTTTCCATAATGGCTGTATTAATTTATATGCCCACCATCACTGTGCAAGTGTTCCCTTTTCTCCATACCCTCACCAACACTTGCTATCTTTTGTTTTTGATAATAGCTATTCTAACAATAAAATGATATCTGGTTGTGGTTTTGATTTGCATCTCCTTGATGATCAGTAACAATGAGTTTTTCATATATCTGTTGGCCATTTGTATGTCTTCTTTTGAGAAGTGTCTATTTAGGTCTTTTGCCCATTTTTTGATTGGGTTGTTTTCTTTCTATTGAGTTTCTTGAGTTATATTGGGGATATTAGCCCCTTATCAAATGTTTGCAAATATTTTCCCCCAATCCATGGGTTGTCTCTTCACTTCCTTTGCTGTACGGAAGCTTTTTAGTTTAATGCAATCCCATTTGTTTACACCTGCTTTTGTTGCCTGTGATTTTAGGGTCATATTCAAGAAATCTTTGCCTAGACCAATGTCATGGAGTGTGGTACAGTGATTTGGCACTTGGCTTCTGGTGCCCTATTGCCTAGATTTGAAATCTATTTTCTTCACTTTGCAGGCAAGTGCCCTTAAGCAAGTAAACTGACATCTCTATTTTTCCTCACCTGCAAAATGAGGAAAATAGCAGTGCCCACTTCATTGGATTATTATAAATGGGATCAATACATTCTTATATATTATATATTAATGTAAATTATTATATTAATACGAATGTAGTTATTAGAGTAGTACCTGATACAAAGCAAAAACTCAGTAAACAAGAGCTGTTATTTTTCCCTTAGATCTTGCTCACTTTTACTCATCTCACATCAGCTTTCACTTCCCGCCTACCTTATCTTGTTGCTGGATTCTTCTGATTGACCCATGCCTACACCTCACCCTGACTCAGAGTACCACACTAACTCCTTAAAGGCAGAGATCACTTTATATCTTTGAGTTTCCCACATGACCTTGCATGGTATTCAGCATAGAGTAGGTAAAAAGTAAGTATTTACTAAAACAAAATTTTTCTTTTTCCCCTGTCAAGAAATTGTCAGTCAGGCACACTTCTTTATCTGGTAACTTAGTGAGATGACCCAGTGCTACTTTTGAGATTAAAGTGATATTATAAGCAGCATGACTGTAATTAAGCCATTAAATCTTATAGGGTGTGATCAGCAATATATTTATCACTTAGCACTCAGTAAATTATTGGCAAAAGGAAAAAGGTCATGAACACATATGAAGCCAGATGCCAGTTAACAGACCCTAAAATTCAGTGTATGAACTAGAGTCGTCCCTCGGCATCCATGGGGATTGGTTTCAGAACTCATATGGATACCAAAATTTGTGGATGCTCAAGTGCCTAGCATTAAATGGTAGAGTTACATTTGCATATAACCTAGGCACATCCTCCATATATTTTAAATCATCTCTAGATTGCTCATACCTAACACAATGTAAATGCTATATAAATTGTTGTTGTTGTTGTTATACTATATTTTTGTGTTATTTTCATTGTCGTATTATTATTTTTTATTTTTATATTTTGAATATTTTTAATCCACAGTTGGTTAAATTAGCGGATGTGGAATCCACAGGTATGGAGGACCTTCTATACAACGGTCTAATTATTCTTTCTGAAAGATTAACCACAATACTAATAAGAAATAGGGTAAAAAGAAACCAAATAACAAACTTCACTGATACATAGCCAAGATTCTAGTATATCAAAACACTCTACCTTACATAGTTACCTGCATAATTCTGAGGCAATAATTAAAACCAATTATTATTAAAACATGGGACAATTCAATCAATGCAGAAAAACATGAATTAGTAAAAAGCGTTGTTCAGGAAAGTCACCCCTTTTTACCTCTTTCTAGTTTTTTTTTCCCCTCATCTATATAGGAACAAAGGAAAAGTAGGCTTCTCTACATGACATATAGGGTTTTCCTTCCAATTTAAGAATTCTATGAGTCTAACCTTGACCAGGCAACTTGAAGCGGATTATATATTATACTTTTCAACTGCTTGTGCTAACATGGTCCATGGCCATAGAAAAATAAAGTGGAACCAAGGAAAGTAAAAATGAGTCTTGCAGGGGGAGAGCTCTGAGTCACCCATTTAGAACTGATCTAGTAAATGACTTTAATAACACATCTAAAAAATAAAAAACAAAAGAGGTATCATTTTATTTAGTCAACCTTTATCTCCAAGGTTTAGCCAGGTATTTTAGGTTTAGTAGGACTGGCAAATATGAAAAGCACACAGAATCTATTTTTTAATTTAAAAATGAAACTTTTGAAAGGTTCTTTCTAAATCAATATTTTATAAATTCAACCATACTTCAAATGTGTTAGAAAAGTTTGATATTTTAGGTAACTCTAGAATAATTCTATCCATATAGCAAATGACTGACAGCTCATGTATATGATTGATACAGTCACTTTTTTCATTAAGCAGAGTTCACACCTATTAGAAAAAGTGCCATAATGTCAAGGTTTCTTATCAGGTTTATTCTTGCCTCTGTTTTGTGAAGACTAAGCAAGATAACATAGTAAAGTCCTTCAAACAGAGCCTAGCAGTTGTAAGCACTCAAGAAATGTCGATTCTTGTTGCTCTTGTTGTCTATGTTCTTCATGGAAGTATGTTCATAAATTTCCAAATATTCCTTGGTGAGATAGGTTGGAGAAACCTCTTTTTCAGAGAAAAGCTTTCTTTTCTATGAACCTCTCCTTGCTACCAAAATCTCCCTGAGGCAAATAAAAGCTCTAACTGGAAAAACAGGATTCAAGTAAATTCTTTAGAGGATTTCATAATCAGATTTAGTCCAAGTAATACATAATTCATTATACTGAGTTCATATTTTGGCTAAGACAAAAAGTCAGTTATTAGTGATATTAACTTAAGTAGTAAAATCTCACTTGTATTCCTATTTAGCCTTTTATTGTCAAGTCTAATTATCTATTTGCTTAAGTAAGTTTATCTGCCTTGATTATCACCTATGAAAATTAAGAATTTTGTCTATGTTTTTGTTTTAAATTTCACAAGTGCTTTTGAATTTCAGAAATTTTACAACTGAAACCCATAGGTATCTTTTTATATGCTACCAGTGTGGTAAAGGTATTAATATAAAGGAGGCAGTATGGCATAGAATTAAAAGATGGGTTTAGAATGGGACAGTTTGGGCCTTCTATTAATCTTTAGGCCTTTACCACATTACTTATCCTCTTTCAGCTTTCTCATTTCTAATATAGGGACAATAACAGTTAAGAGTTTATAGAGTTGTGGAGAATTAAATAAATTAAAATAAATGTCAAATACCTTGTACATGACCTTGTTCTTGATGTTTGTAATTCTCCAAAAATTACTGAGGTGAGCAGAATTTCAGAGGTCATTAGAGTAGCCTTTGATTGGGGAATTATTAGTCTCAGTAACTATTCCTTTAACAAAGAAATAAAAGAACAAAATATATATTTTGTTCAGATATTTACAGATATTTACTTGGACCTTATACACTGATATTCACTTAGATCTAATACACAAACACGTGCATATATCTAGGTAATTATTAAAATGTATGCATTTATATATACAACATGAATAGTGTTGGTCTGTAACTTATTTTGAACAAATTTAAGGATAAATTAGCCATTTCTCTTTTGAACTCAGGATTTGCTCAGTATATTCTCATTCAAGGTCAAATTTTCTATGATCTAATGTTTTCCTACAGCTTTATAATACCTATTAATGCATATTCTTGATCCATTATCTATTTGAAGGTCTTAGTATTTTATTTTTAAATCTGGACCATCTATCAGAACTTTAGAAAGGGCATGCCCTTCCCATAACCATCTCCAATAATTTCCAAATACATTAATTATGTTATGGGGTCACTTCAAAGCCCTGCAGTATTTACTTGGATAGTACCAAAACCCCTCCTGCTAAAAGCATATGAAAATAACCCAAGAATAGGAAAACATCCAATTCTTTCCATGTTGGTAAATGTTGGTGTTTGAATGTGTAGGGACCATAAGTCTGAGTACCTACAGATGTTTAGCAAATAATGTCCTGTACATTGTAATAATGATAATGTTACCGACTTATCTTTACAATGTAGGAGTTCCAAATTGGTTTTCCAGTAGACTAATGTCTTATGTAAACTATGTATGTTCCTTTTTAAACAAATTTTGTCCTGTCTGTTCCTCCCCCCCTGCTTCTTCCACTCCATTCCTTTCAAGAACAAATATATATATGACAGTGATAACTAGGACTAAGAATATAACATGTATTCTCCAAGAGATAAAGACTTCACTGGCCCACATTGAGCTCAGGACCCTGACTTCCTTAAAAGCTTACACTCATTAATTGAACTAACTGGCCTACACTTAATTGATATTAATTGGGTTATTGAATATATTAAATTAGTCCTAGTATGATTTCAACATCCTTACAATCTCAGGAAAAACCCTGACTAGCTAGTGAAGTTATGTTATTGGCATCCTCTCAATTACCAATATTGAAAGCAGTAATCAGAACAAGATAGTCTTTGAGTCTCCAAGGCTCCATTTTGCCTCTGACTGGTGCTTTTTTTTTTA
>VBSM01001979.1:18991259-19017790 GCA_008086735.1 Cheirogaleus medius | reverse complement strand
TCATTAGGAAAAAAAAAAAGAATTTAATGCAGCCTAAGGTCTGTTTTAGGGAGATTGTAATTTCTGCTCAGGGATCTGTAGGCACACTTTAGCTATTTCAGGCTGGCATACAGTCCTCATATTAAATAATAATAACAATAATAATGAATTTATATTAATATTGTAAGATGTAATTTAATAGAAATAATATAAATTTTGACATAAGTAATATACTAGAGCAGGGGTCCCCAATGTTTTTGGCACCAGGGACTAGTTTCATGGAAGACAATTTTTCCACAGGATTAGGGAAAAGAGGGAGGCGGTGATGGGCGGTCGGGTTCCTAACAGGCTGGTACTGGGTGGTGGCTCCAGGGGCTGGGGACCACAGTACTGAATATATTATATACTCTAGTATATAAATATAATATAATAAATATATTACTTTATAATGTACTATAATATAAACATATCAGTTTATATAAAATTAAAAGGATTGCTATGATTAGTATTATATAATAGTCTTATTCATATTACTAAATATTATTTTAATATTATTAATTCACTTATATTACTTAATTCTAGGAACAATACCTTTTATGTCATTTTTAGCTCCATTGTGATACCTGGAAAAATAGGAGATATATGTCTCCTATTGATTCTATCTCTCTGAAGAGCTCTAATACAATATCAGTCTAAATGTGGCATTAAATATTAGGAAGCTTTCTGTTGCCGCACATCTAAGCCATTTCCTCCAGTTCAGCATTCAGTAATAAAGCTAAAATTTTGACCAGGATTACCTTTGAATTCTTTGTCTTATCTCTCAAGTGATTCTAAACTCAGGTGGTAAAGAGGGTTGCTCTTCACTGAGTTCCCTCAAGCCCAACATGGAGCCAGAGAAGAGAGAAGGTACTGATTCTAGAAAAGGTAGGTACCAGACATGAGCACTACTCGTCAGTGTTTCTGGTTCTCCTTGTCTTTCAAATGTGCAAATTGATTGCACGTCTTAGCCACTTAGCATTAGGCCAGACCTCGTGCCTTTGCATTGGCCAATGACCAGAGGACCCATGTGACTTCTGCATGGATGTATTTAAGAGCTAGTGCTCCACTGCAATTCTCCACCTTCTCTATTCTGTCCTGCCATGGAAGTTGTAGAAGGATGCAGTGAAATGGGGCATCCATCTGCCCAGGCCTCTGTAACAGTACTGTCCTGCTGGGCCAAGTTTGACTTGAAGTGCGAATGAGGAATAGACCTTTACTGTTTTAAGCCATCGAGATTTTGGAGTTCTCAGTCATGGCTGCAGATGGACATATCAAGATACATCTTTTTGAGGAAATAGAGTGACATGAAGCTGAGGCTACAGATAAAAATGGTCAGGACTCATGCAAGGTAGAAAGATCATTTTAAACATAAACAGCGACACAAAGGACCTCAGAAGCTAAACAGCACAGAATATTGAAGGAACTCATGGAATTCCCACTTAAATCACATCTGAAGGAGACAGTGGCCCAGGTGTTACCCAGGTCACTCATTCTATCTCTGTACTATGACAAAGGGTAAGGGACAGACCATCCACCCCAGAAAGTCAACATCGGTGATCATCATTGACCTAGAACATCCTGCTTGCTCCTGATTTTCCTGCTCACTGAGAACACAGAGATAGGAAGTGTTTAGGAGAAAGCAGAGAAAGATAATTTAGAGAAATAATTTCCCTACTAGAAAAGCAATATTATTTGAATCCATGATATATAAGATACCCCAGTGAGAACAGAAATGGCCAGTAGGGGCAGAATCAAGTATGTCGGGTATGAAGTATGTACAATTTTCCAGGAGAGGCCTTTGTAGGGCCCTGAAAACAAAGGTGTCAGAAGTTTGTTTCATCAACTTCATGATAATTCACCTTTGTGGGTTTAATTTTTTTCACTTAGCCAGATACAATACTGTTTTTTTGGAGTGACATTAAAATCCTTTCACAAGTAGACCCTAGTCTGCATTTGTAGGCCTATCACCTTCACATCAGACAACAGAGCATATCCCTTGGCCAAACCGCATGGCTTACTGAGTGTCTTTAACTCATGCTAAGTAATTTCTTGAGCCGTTAATCTCTCACTCCTTTATTTTCAATGATTGGCAAAACTATGATCATTCTCCAAGGTTCGGCCTGAATGTCTTCCATTATGTTATCACTCAGTTTCCCAGATCTATTTATTCAATTAATCAAGTCCTTTTCTGTGCTCCTCAGTATTCTATTATAGCACACACTAAATTGCCTTATCGTTATTTGTAGCTGTGTCTCTCTGGGCCATTGAAATATAAATCCCTATATGTGAACTAGGACTTGCTGGGTATTCAACAAATGTTTGCAGCTGGGAGGTTTGAGAGACGGGAGGAAGAGAAATAGAGCTGAAAAGAAGGGAGAAGACAGCTCTTCAGGTGAAAGGTGTATTTCTCTTAATGAAATTCCTGTACCAATACTTGGCTTTTACCTCCTTGGAATTTACTTCTTCCCATTTTAAAAGTAATTTATGTTAATTATAGAATTTTTAATATAGATAAAGAAAATAAATCACTTGTAATCTCCTTAATATTCATCATAAATTGTGTTTTCCCTTTGGTCTTTTAAATTTCCTATATACTTTGAAAACTCCTTTTTATATAATGTGAATATAAGTTTTTGTTATTTTTGGAAAATTATGCTCATTAAACAAAGCCCCCAAAATTGAAAAGCATATCCTACATCCTCATATAATTTGACTTTAAATTGTAACTATAGTTATTGGTGGGCAAATATATAAAAATGATGAACATATACTATATTCACTCCAAATTTCCATGAATTTAGCTAGTTTATGTAGAAAATAAACTTATGATATATTATACTACTTTTATTCATTGTTTTATAATTAGCATTATGTTTTACAGTGAACTAGACAACACTCAGCAAAATAGGCTGAAACATTTTTTTAAGGAAAAGGCAATTTTTATTTTTTTTAAGTTAATTTAAAAAGTGATATATGCTCATGATTAAAATTCAAGTAGAAAGACAAAATAGTATATATAAGATCTATATAAAACTAATAAAAACAGCTTATTGGCATTTCTCCAGAATTTTCTATTCATTTATAAGCTTTTAAAATCAAACAACTCCATGCTATTATAAATTGTTCTGCAACTTATTCTTTTCAGATAACAAAATATTTTAGCCATATCTACAAGTATGTAGATATGTATATGTAAATATATATAAATGGGTACATAGATAGATGATAGATATCTCAGTCGTCTTTTTTTAATCTCTGTAAGAATATTATTCTATGGCGTGGCTGGGCCAAAATATATTTAATTAGCCTCCAACAAATTGACATATAGGTTGTTTGCAGCTATACTAGTCAAGGTTCTCCAGAGAGACAGAATCAACAGCATGGTCAGATAGATAGCTAATTAGATAGATGAGAGGGGGGTTATTAGGGGAATTCGCTCACATGAATATAGAGGCTGAGAAGTACCAAGATAGGCCATCTGCAAGCTGGATCACTAGGAAAGTCAGTAGTATGGCTCAGTCCAAGTCTGAAGACCTCAGAGCCAGGGAAGCCAATGATGCAGCTCTCAGTGTGAGGCTGGAGGCCCAGAGGACCACTGGTGTAATTCCTTGGAGTCCAAAGGCCAGAGAACCTGGAGTTCTGATCTCCAAGGATAGGAAAAGAAAAGTGTCCCAGTCCAGGGTAGAAAGAGAGAATTTGCCTTTCTTCTGCCTTTTTGTTCTATCCAGGCCCCCAGAAGATGAGCTGGTGCTGCCTCCACTAAGGGAGGACCTTCTCCACTCAGTCCACTGATTCACGGGTCAATTTCCTCCAGAAACACCCTCACAGACACACCCAGAAGTAACGCTTTCCCAGTTATTTAGGCATCCCTTCATCCAGTCAAGTTGACACCTAAAGTTAACTATAACACCAGGGTTTTCATATTCTAACAATATAGATTACTTGTTTGAATCGTTTTGTTTGAATCGTTTTGTTAAATTCAAGCTGAAAATCCTTTTTTTCTTTTGAAAGCTAATTTTATTACAGCCATTGTTATGACAAGTTTGATCTTAAAATAATTCAAATGTCATATATATTTTTAAATTTCTTTTTTTTTCTACTTATTGTTATATGGTGTTTTATCTATTTTGTTTTTATTTTTATTTCTCCCTTATGGTAGTTTTCTTATTGATATAATTTAATATTGAATACTAAAGCTCTATTCTTGACTTTTTAAATTTCAGGCAGCTATGTAAAAGTACTGTAATATACTTCCAAATGCTGAAAATTTAGAAATATTCATATGTTATAAGAATTTAAACCATGTATAATTCCAATAACCAGTATAGTTCATTCACTATAAGATGGACATTTTATTCACATTTTAGCATCTCTGAAATGGAGTTGTGCCTTACAATTGGTGGCATATCATAATTTAATTGGCAACATATTTTATTTCTTATTGGCATATGAAATAAAGGTGCTTCATTATCCCACCATCCAATGTCATCTTAGATTTGATGAAACATGATATTCAACATAGTGTTTTCTTCCAGATATATGTACTATTTTAAACCAAAAATGTTATCAATTTATGTAACCTTGTTGCTGACTTTAAATGAAATGCAACAATATGAGTTCCTCATAGAAGAAAGTAGTCTTACAATATCAAGATCTTTCTAAAATGTTATACCATTTTATAAATAGTTGATCTAAACACCCACATAATTTAAAATAAAGAGAAGAAAGGTATCTGTTCCAAAGTCTACAGGTCATTTAATGTCTAAGTATCAGTTTTATTAGCCTATAAAATAAACTTATTAATAATACCTATTATCTAGAGAAGCTATGATGATTCAGTGAAGTATTCATCTTAATACAGTACTTATTAAATAGTTAACAAATATAAGTCACCAGCATTATTGTTACTGGTAGCAGTATTATTACTAAGGATCCTTCAGGGAATGACCCCTCAAGCATTTGCCTCAAAGGACACATGACTGGTTTTGTGCTATTAAATTGACCTGCTTACCCCACGCCAGACACTAACTAGGCACTGAGAACACAAAGACTATCACAACTCTTGCCCTGGACCCTCTGTGAGCTAGTTTACATTCAGGATCTTCCCCATTTATTTTGGTTGAACAGATCGATTTTCCCTGAATGTTCCCTGCTCTCTGCTCATCTTGGCTAAATCTCCTTCATGCACTGTATACTCATAGGTAAGACTTGCCATTCTTTGCAGACACCCTTTGTTACCCAATTTCTGCAACTCCTACAGTTCCTTCTTCATCTGCAATGCTAGTCTACTTTCCTATTTCTAGAGTTCTAAATCACTCCTGACCAAAGAATATTGTAGAGGTCAGAAAGAGGTTCCCTATCATTTACATTCTGTACAAATGAAAAAAAAAAAGAGGACAAGAACTAGAAAACAAACCAGTTCACACAAGGTATTGGGCAATGGCATTCACATGCAACTCTCCTTGCACCCTTCCCTAATCCAGCCACTCTGACGTCATTGCTCCTTCCTCCATACTCCCCAGAGCATTATTTGCAATATTTTTTTATCATATTCTGCCTCATAACATTTGTATGCATGTCTTATTTGGCCTAAACTGTGAGGTCCTTGAGGCTAGAAATGTTATTTGTCTTTGTCTTCATAGCATCTGGCACAAAGCACGTGCTTAATAAGTGGGTTTTGAATTGAATTACTTTGGTTACCTGACAGCTTAAGACCATTATCAGAACTACTTATTCCTTGAAGCAAATTGCTCCATCCACCTATCTGAAAATAAAAACAGTCAATGATTTTTTATATATACACACACACGTACATACACACACACATATATTCGTATTTGAAAATATCAGATAGTTTTCCAAGGTTTCAACAAAAACCAACCACCTCTTTGTGTTTCTTTCCAACCCAGATCTCATCCTCAGAGGCAAACACTTCAATTCCTGTAGCTGTTCCTTCACGCTTTTGCTTCTGCATGTATAAACAGTATACAGTGAGCTTTGTTAACTTGCCCTGTGTTATTAAGTGGAAGATCAGCATTGAGCTTTTCATATACCTTCCTTTCCCCCCATATATAAATTGCCTGAGTTCCGCTCATCTCAGTCTGGGCTGTTGCTCTTGAGGTTTGTTTCACAGCTGCCATCTTGGGATCTTCCCTCACCAATATCCTGGCTATTCCTTTTAATCATTTCCTGTGTTGGTTTCCATGTTTCCTGGATCCCAGATATTTGTATTTTGGGTTTATTTCTTATTGTGGTGCATCACATCTTCAGCACTTCTTCAAGAAATCCTTTATTAAAAATAAAATTTACTTTTGGGAGAAGTAACATTTTTTTAAAAAATGTGCCTGTCTTTAAAAAGTCTCTATTCTGCTTTCACAGATAATTGGAAGTTTGACTTAGGATAGAATTCTTGGTTAGAGACAACTATCCCCCAGAATTTGGAAGGCTTCACCTGGCATAAAGAGGTAGTACCAAGAAAGTACAGGTGAAGAATCTCTTAGATTATGTGAAGAAATAAATTATTGCTTATCTATGGGATACACAAATCCAGGTGAGGCAACATGGAAAGGGGACTTGGGATGGGATGAGGCTGAATTGAAAAAGAGACAGATTTTCTAAATCATCATTGATTCAACCATGACAGCACAGGGTAGAAACTGGGAAAGCCTGCTGAAAGCAAAAGGATTGGAAGGAGAAATTGTTATGTGGAGCCAGAAAAAATGTCCTGGGACAAAAATAAATAAATAAAGTAAACTATCTCCGGCAGCTTTCAACCTGGTGCCAGCAGCTGGCTGAGAGAGAGCCTATTCAGGGGCTCACCAAAGTCTTGACACCTGGACATTCTTCTGCCCCAATTTCATTTTCTTAGATGAGGTTAGCTCAGCTCTCGTTAATTCCTATATGACCTCCAAACATAAAATGTAATCATATCCGGCAGCAAGGCCGTTTGTGTTTTTTTTACAGTTGAGGATCTTTTCCGTCCAGCAACTAAGGCCAAGAACAAAACGGCTCAACTGTTCTCTCAAATTGTCCTGCTGAAGAGGGCCCTTTAGTTCTACAACATTAGGCAGCTGCTATCTCTGAAATGGAAAGGTCAGGAACACTGCCCAGGCCAGTAACAACCTATCTGGCTACTTAGAAGCCTAAATAGCCACCACGTGCAGAATTTTATGAAGGTACAGAATTCCATATGAATCCACACAACTGCAAATGAGTGTGCAGTAAGACTAATATCTTCCTTATATGTTGGTCCATACTGTTGGAAGGTGTCCCTTTAGCCTTGGTGTTAATGCACGCCTGATTTTCATGATAATTGTGACAGAGCTTCAGGATAATTCTTCAAATGGCATTTAACACACTGACTGCCATGTGAGTTGTATTTAACTCAGGCTGGTTCTGAGCCCGGGGTCTTGTGAAGCAAAACCCTGTGGTTGGTTCATGAAAATCTTACTTGTTGATGATCTTATTGTTACAATTAATATTGACAATTTAATTCTAAAAACATGGATTATGTTACATATAACTCACACACAGAAAACAATAAAAAAATAACAAATTAGAAAGGATCATTTTAATAAAGCACATGGCCACAGGGGAAAAAGTGTTTTTTTCTAGTGTGGCAGTCAATGTGTTAACATGCCCTACCCATACCCCACCACAGTGCAACAATGTGGACATCAGGTGACATTAACAGTCTGTCACTGTCAACTATTGCTGCTAAGTATGCTTAGAGCTCTTGCCTCTTCCAAAACAGATGGGCTACATATTCGCTCTGAGAAAGAAACGCCTGTGTCACGTACAAATCCCTTACTAAAAGCCTTTTGCTTGGAAATACTACTTATTTGAGCTATGGATACTTATAATGCTAGAAAAGTATTGGAGAAAGAAAAGCATCCCTTGGTCTCCCAAGTAAGAAAAGGAAAATCTGGAGGAAGGTCATAAAAATGATGTGAATATCCTCTTGCCAGACCTCACCCCTGCTAAAAAGTTGCAGGGTTTTCCTACTGGCCTTGATTTGCAGCGTGTGGTCCACCTGGCAACAGCATCAGATCCCCACGGATCTTGTCAGAAATTCAGAATCTCTGACCCCAACCCTCCTCAATCAGAACCTTCGTGTTTAACAAGATCCCTAGGTGATTCACATAAATATTAAAACTTGAGAAGCTCTGCCTATGCGGACATTGCATCTTAGTAGGAGGCACAGGATGCCAATATATTTTATTACTGGCAAAATGGTTAAGGGGATTTTTTTTGTTAAGGTCGTGTCTGCCAGGTTTCTCCACTATAGAGTTAACTTATTTTCTCTTTGTAATTAGTAAACATTTTATGCTGAGATATTGAACACAAATACTTTTGCCCACCGATTTTAACATCCATGGATGATGCCTGACTGCCACAATTATTACTATGGTATTTGCCAAATGGTGATTTTTCAAAAATTTTAATAGAGTGTTTTTAGAACAGTTGTAAAGTACACATATGCCCTACAAGTAGTTTCCTCTATTGCTAACATCTTCTATTATTTGTTATAATTAATGAACCAATCGATACATTCTTATTAACTGAAATCCATAGTTTATTCAGATTTCCTTAGTTCTACCTAATGTCCTTTACTGTCCCAGTATCCCACCCAGGATACATTTAGTTGCTTTGTCTCCATAGGCTCCTCTTAGCTGGTGACATTTTCTCAGACATCTATTAAATATTTCTACCACTTCTCCCGCATTTATAAGTTGGAATTCAACTTAAGAACCTATCCTTTTCCAACACTTATTTAATTAGTTATGTCTGTGTGGACTCATGGATATTTATTTTATTCTCTGTGTTTTAAGCCATTAGCATCATAATCTATTTTATTACACAAATTGACTCAGATGTGTTATTTGGGAACTCCCTCCAGTTGGTTCCTTGACATGTTCCCATCATTTTTTGAGTACTTTCTTACTTTCTGGCATCATAAAATGTTCTAGGGCTCATCTTGTACTTTGCTGACCACCGCCCTTGAATCAGACATTTCTCTGAAAGAGTCTGGATCCTTTAAATTGGTGAATGGTATTTAGAAACCAAGATCTGGGGACCAGGTGTTCTTTTGTTACAGGGATGTCATTACTTCTAGGCTCACTCAGCAACAAAGATAGAAAATATATGCTAACTCATGCATATGTATACATCCATATCTATTTTCATGTATATTAAAAACCATGTGTTATAGCTGATTCCAATCCAACAGCATAAGGTTCTCTTTAGCCTTTTTCTTTTATTTATTTGCAAGTTCTTTCTCAAATAAGAAACCAGACTTTACCTTCATTATTTATAATATATTCACTTATTTATTCAATCCTATAACACAAAGAAATTTTAGAATTGCTAATCCATACCTCTGTGAAAAACAAATTTACTAACTAGCACACAGTATTTGTGTGCAGTTCTTTTTTAATCTTTAACCTTTCAATATCCAGTTGAAATACTATTTTCCAAGTTAGGAAGGTTAGCTCTTTTCTTCCCCACCCCCTTTATTGTGATTATGTGGTTTGTTTGTAATATACTGAAGTTCATTTGCTGTTGTGTTTATATTCCATTTTGAGTTCTAGGAAAGGGAAATCTTTTTGACTATCGAAGGATCCCACCTTCAACAAAGAGCTAAGAGCAGAGCATGTAATATTCCAGTATTCCTCAAAATTGTAAAGTATTCCATAGGGAGTGAGGGATAGTTATACTTTGATGAATATACGATTATCAATGTTTTGAAATTACTATCTTAATACAATCCAAGAAGCAAAGCACAATCCAGCCCAGAAAAGAGAGGCATTCCTAATTTAGACATGCTCTAAAACAATGATGTACTTCTCTTAGTAATTTAATGGAATGTTCAACCCAAATTTATATATCCAAGTAAAACTTAGAGGGAGACAGAAGTGATAGTCAATAAGCTATCATTGAGAAAGCATATTAGGCATTTATTGAAATGAGATGGGAGAATCAAAAACAAGAATTATAGAAAGTCCACAAGGCACCTAATATTCTATATGACAGACAAGGCACACATAAGTGAAAAACGAATACTTTGAAGAACACAAATCCTTTTGATCTGGATGTCTAAAAGTCACTGGAACAGTTAGCATTTTTTTAGTGGACTCGAGGCAGATGTTCAGGGTCCAAAGGTCTATCAAAGTATTAATAGAGATGTATTATCCTTTCCTTTCAAGGAAGGTAGAAAAATGTTCCTTAACTTGGCCCAACAGATAATTTACCAAACCTCGTTATGGCCCCCTTGTGTCCTATACGCAGGACCTCTAGAGTCTCTCTTCTGTGTTCTTTCCTACTTGCATCTAAATCCCAATAAATCTCTCTCCTCTGAGTAGAAATTATGGCCCATGATCTTTCTTGTTCTCTCCATCAATTAGGAGAAAATGGTTTAATAATAGCTCTCTAGAAACAAGTAAGTACTATTTGTAAAAACATTTTAATGTGGTTCCAGTTGTTTCTGATGAAGCCCAACTGCATAACAACTTGTCTCACAATTTGGTTTTTCTTATTTTTTCTTTCTAGCATATGAGATACCCAGGTGTATTCAATGGTTAATACCATTCCAAACTTTTAGCAGCTTAACACATTATATCTTTTATCCTACTCACAGTTTCCATACTGGTTGTGCAGCTCCTTCAGATGGCTTTTCTTTGAGCAGAGATTCAGGGACACAGGTTCCTTCCAGCTTGTGGCTCCACTTCTCTTTGGTCTTTGGTGCCTTCTCCATTCAGGGACCAAATGGAAAAAGAAAATGAAGTATTGCTCATGAGAGGGGTTCATGAGCCACTCAGTGATATGTGCCAGTGGTACATATCACTGTTGCCCACATTCCATTGGCAGAACCCAGTCATTTTGTCATGCCCAATTGCAGAGAGCCTGGGAAATGAGTACAACTCAGTGCCCAGAACAAAGGAGCCATGGTTTAGTGAACAGTCAGCCTGTCTTTACCACAACCCATAAACTCCCATATAAAATATTCTCTACTAAGTATCACAAGAATGGACAAACAAGCACCACATGTACTCACCATCAAATTGGTACTAATTGATCAACACTTATGTGCACATAAGGTAGTAATATTCATCAGGTGTGGGGCAAGTGGGAGGGGGAGGGGGATGGGCATAGTCACACCTAATGGGTGCCATGCGCACTGTTTGGGGGATGGACATGCTTGTAGCTCTGACTTGGGTGGGGAAAAGGCAATATATGTAACCTAAACATTTGTACCCCTGTAATATTCTAAAAAAATAAAAAATAAGAAATAAAAGATTCTTATTTTTGTTTAAACTCATTTCATTCAGTACACTGTCACTTTCAATCAAGGGTCAGACTGATATAGGTCTTAGATATAATCATATAGGTTTGGCCATGGACAAGTCCTAAGCCCTTCAGGTGAGCATTCAGGTCATTGTAGTATAGATTTCATTGTTATTTTTTGTTGTAAAAAAATAAGAAAAAGGATTCAGAACATAAAGAGGTGAAAGAGATGGTAAACATGCAATGAAGAGGGTCACACTATCCAGCAAAATCTTAAGGATCTGCATTTTAAATAGTTAAACTTTTTCTTTAACCACCAACATGCAATTCCATCTTATGGGGTGACTGATTTTTTTATAACTTTCTAGCAAAGTCTAAACATAGGCACTTCAGAGGTTTTATAAACTCTTCCAAATTATTCTCCATTAAGTCTCTTCATACACCAGTGATTCTTATATTTGGCCATGCATCAAAATGAGGAGCTAATTTAAAACATGAATATCCAGGCCAAAACCCCAGAGATAATCAATCACTGGTCTAGGTTAGGGCCTGTGTACCTGTATTTATTTAACACCTCAGGTGATTCTGACGCACAGCTAATTTGGAGAACTACTGTCATAGGATGTAGTAATAAATGGGAATCTTATCTTTGCAATAACCACATATTTCCCCTAGTTCATTAAGTTAAATTCATAATTTAAATAATTAAAAGACTAAATAATGAAAAGGTTTATAAGAACCATATGAAATATAACCAAAAATATCTACAAGAATAGTTTTCCTAAGATAGATGGTAGGCACTATGAATTTAGAAATGTCCCTGGTTGAACTAAACTATGCGGGCTTCATGGAGCAAAATCGGTTGACCTGAACCTGGTAAAATCTGATAAGAAGAGGGTAGGAGAGGCCATTTCAGATAGGTGGAAGCCGCAAGAAGAAAGTTACAGTTGGGAAGGCACCAAGCAGAGTCAAGAAATAGTAAGCAGGCCCAGTGTGGCTAGAGCAGAAACAATGAAGGAAAAATCCAAGGCAGCAGAACTAAATGCTAAACTGTGCACTGTGAGCTCAAAGTGCTATGGAAATTCCAAGAAGAGAGTCATTTGGTTAGAACAGCCAAGAAGACTTCATGAAGAAAGCAGAACTTGAGCTGGGTCATGAAGGACAAGTAGGATTCTGTTAACCAGAGAGGAAAAGGGAAAAAATTATTTTTATTTTGATGTTTCTAAAATCCAGCTGACAAAATAAAACACTACATGACTGAAATATTCTATTTTTCACATAGATGTACTAGGATCTTATGTATACAGTTTAAATATTATAAAATTTTACTAATTGTTTGTTTGTTTAAATGTATATTTACCACATAGGACTTGAGCCAGCTTTTAGGGAATAGATTAAGTTTTTTAAAAGTACAATGTAATATTTTAAGAAACTAAAATCAGTAAAAAAAAAAAAAACTACAAATGGAAATAAGCATTAAAGAAATAGGGAGGAGTTGAAAAATACATAAGCATGCAAGCATAGATACGTAATATAATCAGTTTATGTTAGCCAATATTTTGCCTCAGAACACCCTAGAAATTAAAGCAAAACTAGAAACACAATGAGTTACACAATTCTTAATATCTATGAGAAGAAATTATACTGATTTTTCCTGGGAAGGAAAATTTAGCCTGCACCCAACAGTAGAAGAAATGTATTAACTACATTTTAAATATTGAACCGTGTCCTCACCAATGGACTTTTATATGTTTTCTTTATTGCAGCCACAGAAGATAAGCAAATCAGAGAAGCTGTCCAATCGGTAGAACCATTACAGCCTCTTTGGTGAACTTCTTCATGACACATCAATCGCTCACCCGCAGAGAGCCAAAGCAAACTTGATTTTCAATATTTTCCCTGCTGCAAGCCCTAAAACCCTGGAGGAATCAGGATCATTAGAAAGGAATGTTTCTGATGTGTCTATACAGAGTTGGTTCAGCTGCTTTGATTTAATTAACAACCAGTCGATTCAATCAATTAACAATTTGATTCCATGAAAAACATTCCATCAAAATTTGGTAATATGAAAATGAAGTTATTCACTAATATCTTAGATTTTTATCTATTCATATGGCTATGTAGGCCATGCAAAGACACAGGTTGGGTTTTTTTTCTTTTCCTACTTTTCTTAGTGCAGTTCTGAGTATTCCTGAGGAGTGACTAATTATCTGATGATAATGATTTACATCCGTACAATGCTTTCAGAACTTCTTCACAAGTAAAACCACCCTGTGAGGTTGTGTTTTCACCTATGAAACAGGAGGTTCAATGACTTGACCAAAGCCTAAGAATTAGTTATTAATAGAAGAGAAAGTATGGTGTTATACAAACAATTCTGAAGTCATGTTAAACAAGAGTTTGGTTTCCACATCTTGCATTTGCTAGTTGGGAGGCTTGATACCGTCTGTCTAGTTCCAAACTCAACTCTGTACTTTCAACATTAGTCCCCACGTCTGGCTCCTCCAGATCTTGATTTTATTTTCACTTCCACTTGAAATTTGGTCATTGGTTGTATTCTTACTATTTTTTACTGAGCCAACTGCCCTGGCCTTAGCATCTCATGTTGTCTTAGATGAGAACACCTGTCTAGCTCCCACAATACAGCCCCAACTACACTCAAGGCATCCACTTACAACACAAGCTCCCACAAGCAATAATAACTAGCACAGGACTCATACCAAATGGTGGGGCATGGGGAAGACTGGGACAGCAAATAGAATTAAACTACATATATATAATATACATTGATACATATGAAAAAACAACACAAGTCCCTTACCCTAGGGGAAAATGTGCTAGGGGGGTTTCAAGTGAGAGTCTGTAAATAATTTCATAAGCAAATGTAAATACAAAACCCTCTCTACTTCTGTTTACTTCTTCAAATTAACAAACAAACCACTTTTCACTGGAGAGAGGTATATATTTTAAATCATGCTATGAATTTCCTTATAGAAATAGAACCGTATGGGATTCATCCCCCATTCCAGTATTGTAGTTCTACTTTTTTCCCAAATCCACTGACAAGACCAGATTCAGGGTTTCTTTAATTAAAGTGTTATCAATGAATAAATAGACTGAGTGACACTGGATGGTGGCAGAGAAAATTAAAACAAAGTTACTTGGTGTCCTATTTGTCTGTCATATGGGCTGATTTATAAGCTTCCTACAAGAAGTAATTTAATGGTTCTTTAATAGAAAGAGGCTTGATAAAATACCAGCAGATGGCATTATGGGTAATGACCCAGGCCATAATGATTTTAGTAATGACTTGTCTTAGCTATTTACCTGTATTCAAAGAAAGACTGAGCTTGCATATATGCACACACACACACACACACACACACACACACACACACACATTGTCTTCTGGTGGACTAGGTTGCCTAAAAGCCTTTAAGAGAATGTAAGCACATTCTCTTTGATTAAATAATAAAAATATATAAAACTCAAGAAAAGTACAAAAATGGAGATGATGATAATAATAGTACTACATGATGATGATGATGATGATGGTGATGCAATGTAAACAAAAATTATTTGGTACATTCATTCTGATCTGCCTTGGCTTTTCATCAAAAAGTATATGGCATCTTCCTAGAGAATGTATCTGTGTTTTAATCATTCCCAGCAAGTTTCACAGTGATACTGAGTTATCTATCTACTGCCAGAAAGGATAATGAGAAATGGCTAATTTCCTTCAAATAGCCCGTTAGCATCCATGCACAACGCCGGCAATTCCCATAAGCTATGAGGACTAGCCCAGGACTTGGACCAAATGGCACCTCCTTTACTGATTAATGTCTCTGGATCCCTACTGTCTCAATTACATATCCAGCAGCTACAGCCATGTCTTGAGTAGATTCCCCTGAACTCGTAGGAGTAAAACTATAATTGAGAATTTTCCAATTATAGTTTTACCCCTGCAAGGAAAGAGTAAACCAAAAGTACCTATCTGGGATCATAATGACTTATCAAGAATTATATCCTTTCCTATTTTCTGATAACTGCCAACCTAAGGGCTGACAAAGTCAACCTTCTAATACATCTAAACTATAATTGGGAATTTTCCAATTATAGTCTTACTCCTGCAAGGTCAAGTGTAATGGCATCCTATCTACTGTTTCATTTTAAGTATTGGTAGAGCATGAGGCCCAGAAGTCTGAGTAGAACCCACGGGGTCAGACATGAGCAGGAGGCCCAGACACAAGAGGGAAAGTCCACAATGACTGGCTTCCTTGGCCATTCTAGACAATGAGATTAAGGAGTTTCAAGGGCCCATTCTTTCTCATGCCTCGGCCAGAGCTGAGCTGAGTCCATTTTAGACACCACCTATGACTGGTCTCTACCAGTGGAAATATCTGCACATTATTTCAGGGAAGTTGAGCTTGTCTTTGACCTCTGCTCCTAGTGTCTCAGACAGTACTACTTGCCTCTGGCCATGATGAGAAGGTCTGTGAGCTCATTTCTGGGCAACATTTCTCTGGAATGGAGACAGGGTCCACTGGGGCTAGTATGTGAGGGAAATTTCAGGGCCTTGTTTCCTAAGAGAGCTGGGAAAGACATTATTAGGTGTTGAGAAGAGTAGCCTGTGGGCTTTTTAAATAAAATAATAAAGGGAGAGCAAAATGAGAATTTTCCCAGGAAAACTTGACTTGGACATACTTTCTGCGGGTGGAGCAGCAGACACCAGCAATGACCCTGCTGTCTAGCTTTGGATAAAATCAGGAAACAAGCAAAGCTCATCATCTGGACTCTTGCTAAGCACCATAAGTCCCTGTGCTACCCTAGGTCTCCCCTGTCTACCAATTCTAGGTTTGTGGTCCCTGGGAGTGCCCCATCCCATCCCCATTCCCACTACCCTAAATTAACAGCTGGTTTTCTAAGCTGTTCAGCACAGTAGCCACTAGCCACATGTGTCTATTGAGCACTTAAAATGTTGCTAGCCTGAATTGGAATGTGCTGTAAATGTAAAATATATAACAGATTTCAAAGATTTAGTACAAGAATGTAAAATACCACACTAAAATGTTTTTATATTGATTACAGGTTGAAATGAAAATATTTTGGATATATTAGGTTAAATAAAATATATTATTAAAATTAATTTCAACTGTTTCTCTTTACTTTTTTAAAAATGTGGTTACTATAAATTTTAAAATTATATCTGTGGCTTGCATTTGTGGCTCACATTATATTTCTATTGGACTACACTGTTCTCTATCCCAAGGACTCTTATTTCCAATATACCAACTTATCCTTGACACTGACAAGGGTGAATGTTCTCAAATAACATATTTGATTTTAACAACAGTCAGTGGAGAGAGGCATATGGGAAAACAGGTAATTCTCTTAACCTGAAATAGACTCTCTTCTTCTTCATTCTGGCAAACTCTCATTCATCCATCATGACCCAGATCAAATGTCCCCTCTACCGGGAGGCTTTCCCTAACTCTCCCAGGCGGAGATAGTTACTCCCTTTTGTACTGTCTCAGCACTCCACTTAAATCTCTACCAGAGCACTCTAACTCATACCCTAATGTATCTTCATTTACATGTCTCCCCATCGAAGCTGTAAACTCCTTCAAAGAACTGAGTCATATTAATTTTAATAATAGTAATGCTGTAACTGTTGTACTAAAATGTTTTCTCATGCTGTAATTAATTATTCCTTTATAAAGTAATTCATTCATCCTGATATACAGCTTTCTGTGCCACTCCATCACAAGCAGGATTCTGCCCACACCCCTACTCAAATAGCCCATGATTATGGACACTGGAGTGATATTTCCCCTCATGAATTGCCAACTCAGCTACTTCCAATGAATTAACCTGGAAATAACTAACACAATGATAATTGAAGACATAGTTTTAACAATATGCTTGACTCTCCTGCCTACGTCAGTGCCCTCGGTTTATCTCTCCTTGTACCTGTTACATGTAATGCAATCTAGGTCGGCTTTGTCTCCCATTCTTGCACTGTTCCTGCTCTTTCTTTCTAGTGCTGCTCTCAAGGTTCTGTTGTAAATTATCACCTTACCTCACCCCTGTGGACATGTTCCTGCTTCCAAACGCAATGTTTATTACATTGTTTGGGTGTTGACTCTCCTTGGGTGTTGACTCTACTCAAAGCCAGTAGGATATGGGATTCATCAAGAAGATGATGAAACTATGCTCCAAATACTTAAGAAGGATTATATCCTTTCCTGTTTTCTGATAACTGCCAATCTGAGAGCTGACAAAGTCAACCTTCTAATACATCTAAACCAGGCTGTCTTTTGGTCTCTGTTATGTCAAAAGATATTCTGTGTGTAGTGACAGAAGTCAGGACCTTGCTTAGCTAGTTGGAGGCATTTCCTTTCTGCATAAACATCCCATGGAATAGCAGACACAGTCCTTTCCATAGCACTCGGCAGCCCTCTTTCTAAGGGCTGCTGGATGAGCAACCCATACCACTTGGGTTTTGAAAAAGTAAGTTCCAGCCTTTTTAAAGGGTGGCCTCAAAAGAGGAGGCAACCTCAGGGTTTTTATAAAAGGGACATAGTCAAAACTCCTTTGATTATTAGTTGAGATAGTAAAAATAAAACAGATTACCAAACAATTATCATTAAGTGAGTAAAAACAAACCAAAGGCCACTTTGAAAAATATCAAACTTTCTTTGGTCTTGAGAAGCTAGTAACAAGACATTTAATATGACTCTTAAAAAGGAAATCTAATTGATGCATATCTTCATCTTTTAAATATGAGATTGCACAATTGTGGAACTTTAATTCTTAGCTTCTTTGCCTAATTTCTATTTCTCAGATCCACTGGAAGAGTTTAAAGATAAAAAATTTGGTCTTCATGGAATGCTCCCAGACCTCCCACTTTGCTTGAATAACATCTACCACTTCTTCCCTTCTCAGCTTGGACACCACTCCTATTGGGAAGCCTTCTAGATGGAAAGAGAAATTTCATCTGCATGCCTGGTTTACAGCATAATGCCCTAACCACATAGGTAGTTGTAGAAATATTTGTTGAGTGAATGAATGAAGGAATGAATGGTAGCAAAATATAGTTGACTTGGAGATCAAGTTCTAGCTCTGCCATTTATCCAAGTCATTAACTTTTCTGAGGCTTGTGTGCTCAATTGTAAAATGGAGATAATCAAATCTATTCCATAGAGTTTTCAAGGTCAAGTAAGGTATGAAATCATTTTGGAATCAAAACATTATAAAACTTGAAGCTATAACGTGAATCCTTTTCCATTTTACCTACATTGTTGCCATGAGGGTTTAAATATTAATATAATGCAACATCTAGGCACATGAGCCAAAATTATATGGGAAGCAGATTGGAGAGAGCCTGCCAACCATATACTGTGCTAAATACAATTCCAAAGTGGACTGCATATAATGCATGACTGATATGCAGAGAATTTCTACTGAGCAATCCAGGTAGCCCAGCCCAGAGGTCCCTGGGTATCAAAGCAACTGAGGAGCAGGCACTGGCTAAAGGAGATGGTTCCATGCCTCTCATCACTTGTGAAGAAGGACTGAATTTTGAGAACAGAGGTCAGTGGGAGAACTCTGATGTACTGTTCAAATGTTTTAATAGCTGTGCCAAAAGACTGGGTTGAGTATGGTGTTAAGTTTATTATCTTGCTTTCTCAGGGAGCAGTTTCTAGCAAAGTCAGGAAAGCTATTCAAGTGATGTGTAATCAGAAAGGTGAAAGAGATGCATACAGAGTCTTTGTTCATTGCCCTCTTAATTCAACATGGCATTTAGAATGAGTTAGGAAGGACTGACTTAAAAAGAAAGGAGAAGAAAAATTAGTTAACCAGGAAAAATTTAATTTGCCCCTTGTACCAAGGGACTTATGGATATTTTTGATAAGTTATTGTCGATCCTAGTTAGGTTATCAGTATTTATGAGTTTGGCACTCAGTTGTAGAAAAGAACATAGTATTAGGATAACCAAAGAAAGAAAAAGCAAGCCAAGATCCCTCACCCAAATCTGCCATATGCTGTCTGAGTGACCTTGGCAAGATGTATAACCTCTCATGCCCCAGCTTCTTTATATGTGAGACGAAAGGTCAACATGATACAAATCCAGCAGAGTCAATCATTGAATCTTAAGGATAAAAGATTGAGTTCTCCCAAGTGTAAGTTGACCTAAGCATCCTTGTCATTAATTGTTATGAGGAACAGAAACCTAGCTAGCTTATACAGAAGCTTTGTTCTATAAGAAAGCATGGGAAATGTCACAGACAGCTGAGAGAAGACAAAGAGCAGGGCCACACAAAGACCAGAACTGGAACTGCAAAGTCCAGGAGAAGGGTAACTCTTGTTTTTCTTAAGCACTGTGGCCATCTGCATCTTGGCCTCTCTCTGTCTCCTCTGTATCGTGATTGGCCTCCTTTGGTCGCCATAGGTCCCACATAGCGTCTTAGGCAACACACCATTGCCACTTTCTAGTGCCTGGAAACACTGGCTCAAGTGTCTCCCCTTTGATCTAATCTGCGATGGCCATTAAACATAGGGCCACGTGATAAAAGAGGAAAACAGGGCTCCGTGCAGAGGCAGAGGAACAAAAGTCACTTTAAAATGTTAAATCTACCCTTTGAGAGCTGTCTGAGCTGATGAGTGGTGCTGAGGATGTGGAAGGAGGCATTGATGGAGGAGGAGCATGGGGACAATGGTCTTCTTTATTTAGGAACCATGCCAATAAAGCAGAGAACCAGGGTAGACCAAAATGTGATACATCTCCTCCCTTTTGTGTTTCTCATCAACAAGCTGCCAAAGGAAATGGTGATTTCAGTCTGCTGTGAGTCACAAAGGGATAGGAAGTTTCCTTAAGTGAGCCTCTAATTGTGGTTTGGGAGAAAGCCTTGTTAAAAATCTGTGCCTAATTTTTCCCATACCAGTCAGTATGCTCAGTATATTAGCATCAGTAACCAAAATATTAAAATACGCCTAGATTTCAAGTCCCCTTAGTTGCCCTGCTCATTGCCTCTGCTTGCCCTCTGTGGGATTGCACAGCCCCTGTGGGTGGTATGATTCATGGCTAGAGTATAATAAAGGGCCATACAGTGGCCCACCCATCTTTTTTTTCCCCCATACCTGCCTCCATCTTTCACCACAAAGAGCCTTAGGCCCAGGGAGTAGACACCAAAAACCACCTCAACCCAAATTTCTCTTCCAAAACAATCACCTCTTGACCACCTTGTGAGCCAAGAGAAACACAGCAACAGCACAGCTTACTTTTGGGAGGACACATTGAAAAAGAGGGCTGAGCAAACCCTGAGAACTGGCTTCAGCATCTCGGGTTCCCGGAGCAGTATAGAAGTGGGGGTAGCTCTGGGGGAGGGGAGCATGCCCTGCGCTTTGCAGACTCTCACATCCTCTCTAAAGTGCCAAGCCCAACATTGAGACCTTAGTTGGTAGGGTCTAAGTGTCGTCTGGCTGGGAATATCAGAAATTACCTAGGGACTCTTTGACCTAGGTGGGGTCTTTGGCACTAGAGTCAGGGCTATGCTTCCAATCTCTTGGCTGGGAAGGAAGCAGGCACTGTGTGGGCTACTGGCCTTGGGGACTGAGGAGTGTTTTCTGCTCATGTACTATCAAGAAAGATAAAGATGATTCAATAAGACCATTACATGTCCAAAAGAGGGCTTTCTAGGTGGAGTCTAGTTAAAGAACAAGGTACAGATTTGCAGCCATTATCCCATAAAAACTCCAAATATGTGATATCTCTTCAGCACTGGAAACTTACATTTAAAATCAATGTCATTACCCTTTTTCTTAAACCTTTTCCTCTTCCTGCCTCCCTTCACTATTCTATCCCTGCTAAGAGTACCAATTTATCCAATAATTCTGACCCACATTCCTTGGGCTTCTCTTTCCTGCACTCTCTGACACTGAACACTGCCACCAGGTCCCTCTGCCTATTCCTTTCTCTTACATCAAATGTCTCTCCTCTTTCCTATCCCTTTTGCTGAGATGGAGCTTTGGCCCTTATTACTTCCTGTCTAGACCATTACAATAAATTCCAGTCAATTTTCCACTTGAATCCAACCTAAACAATAACAATACTTCCGTCCTAATCTTAAAAGCTTCAGTGGCTCCCCATTGACTAAAGAATGCCTCCAAACCCCTTAACCTGATATTCAAGCCCTTCACAACTGCAACCCCAGCCAAGCTCGCTCCCTGGCATTTGTTTGTTGTTCAGTTTTTGTTGTTGTTGTTATTTCCCAGGCAGTTGAAGGAAATTTGTGCAGAAAAACATAAAAGAAAAATGATATAAATCTTAATCCTGTTTTCACCATAAAAAGATATTTAAGTGTATCTACATATGTATTTATTTACAAAAGTGGAAACATCTATTTTTTTCCTTTTGATAGCATATCAGTAGCATTTTTCTTTTCTAAAAAATAATTTTTACTTGTTTTATATCATTTGCTGCACTGACTCAAGAATGTAAATTATCCATTCTTATTATGTAATTAATCTGTTTATTATAAAATATGATATAAACAAGCATAAATAAGTAAATATTTAAATATTCCATCTTAGATAACATAGAACTAACCATTGTTGATGTTTTAGTATATAGTTAATTGTATTTAATTATTGTATCATGACATTTATCTGAAGTTATCTTCTTTCTTTTTCTCTCATGATTTAAATGGTTTACATCATGTTTTCTTTCTAGTGATGATGGATTAATTAACTTCTATCTTAAAAATATATTGGAACTTAGTTTCTCTAGTTAATAGAATCAAGAATCAATATCCATTTATTTACCCACTGTATGATATGACATGATTTTATCACTCTTCCATTTCCTCATCAATTTCCCAGTTTTTGTTGATATAATCTGAGTTGAGTTTTTAGATCAAACTATTATTAATTTCTTCCCTGTATCTTTTAGTTTAAAGATTATTTTATATGTAAAATGTTTTATCACCCCCAAATTATTGATATTCAAATAGTTTTATTGCTCAACACCAAATCTTTTTTTAATATAACTATGACTTTCTTATTCTTGAGTTCATGATTTTGTTATAACTCTCCATTGCCTTCCCAGAATGTATGTTCAAATAACTTCTTTTCTTCATGAAGTGTGCATTCATGACATACTCTCCTAGCCCCTGCAAATCTGAACTATCTTTCCCTTGCTCAAACATATTTATGACAATTTTGTTGCATATAGAAGTCTTATGTAACAATTTTTTAAAATTCAAAACCTTTGCTCATTCTCTGTTCTTATTATCTTTAGTAATTGGAGAAGTATCATGCTAGTCTCATCTTAGATATTTTTACCCAACCTGTTTCAATTAGCTTCTATGCTTTTAAGTCTTCATCTTTGATTTTAAAAATTTCAACTAGCTATAACCAGGTGTTAATACATTTCTGTTAAATTTATCTGAATAATTGGTGAGACCTCTCAATCAAAGACTTGGGTCTTTCTTTAGGTCAGAACAATTTCTTCTTTTATTTCTTTGCTTATTCTTTCTGTTCTGCCACTCTGTTCCTTACAGAATTTCATTCTTCAAGTGTATTTTTTTCCTAAATATGTCTTCAATTTTCTCTTTTTTTCCTCGCTCAAGAATTTTATTTATTTTTTTATTCCCTTGGTTCTTGGAGAAATTTTCACAGTTTCAAACATTATTCAGTTTTCAGAGCATCCAATAAACTTTTCACTGCCTCTTTTTAACTCAGCATTTTTTAAAATTCCTATGAAATCTTTCTTGATTTCAGAATATTCTCTTTTACAACTGCTACCTTGATTTTTATACCTGTGGTAACTTCTTGAATCATGTCAACAATAGAAATGAGAATACTTCTAAATGTTTCTTCTTCCACCCAAGGAAAGATAGTTTTATCCTTTTGAATTACATACAGTATTTTTTATGTGTTTGGTGATATGTCCCTATTTATATGCCCTCATAGGTGAAGAAAGAAAGTCAATCATAGTTGGTCTTTGCTAGAACAGTAAAAATTAAACAAGGCAGGACCTCTTCCATTTCTCTAGGATAAAAACATTGGATCTTCTGGTTTTTACTTCTTGTGTCTTCTCACCCAGGCCTGCCATTCCTCTGAATTAGAGTCCCATCAATGTGCCCTGCCAAAATCTCCTCTAATCTCTACTTTTCCAAGAACAGAGTATCTGTTCTTCATAGGAGGGCAAGTTTTAGGTTACTTTATTTAATCTTCCCTAATTTGAACTTTAGCTGCAATTTCTTGATGTTTTTAGAGGGTAGATTTCACAATTTTGAGTTTTACTACATTTTTGCATGACCTTAACCATTGGAATCTGGTGATGGAGAAGTTGTACCCCTCTGCTAATGCCACCATCTTTCCAAAACCTTTCTTTCCAATCTTTTCCATCATTTTCCATCAATGTCTTCACTGTATATCCTATGCTTTCTTGAAAATATGTATTTTTTCATGCTGCTTTTTCCTCTTGAAAGATCTTTCCTAGCATCTTTTCTCAACCTACCTCTTCCTACTACCATAACCAAGACTCAACCAGAGGTATAAAAAAAGTATTCACTAAAGGAGGTAATATAGAACTTTCTCTTGTGCGTGTTTTCATGCTGTTTGTTAACATACATTAGTATCTACCATGACTGATAGCCATTCATGATTATACTGGATTTCCCCAAATAGAGCATTCAATCCTTGAGAGCAAGAATAATGCTTTGTTCATGTTTATTTCTTCTATGGGGCACAACCAGAAACTTTTACATAGCAGCGGCTCTAAAAATAAGTACGTTAAAATTAGTTTAAGTTTGGCTATCAATTATTCTAATACATGCTATATCAGTGTTATAACACGTGTTATTTCTATTCCAGCAACAAACCTCAAAGTTGAGTGTTATTATCTCTCTTTGTAAAAGAGGTATCTGAGACACAGACAAGATTAATAACTTTAAGGTCATCCAGTTAGTGACTGAAATTTAACTCACATCCAACTCTGACTCCAATGTCCATGTCATTCTCTGCCACACCATTCTGATTCAATTAAATTTTAATTAAGTGGAGATGACTTCACCAGGCACAAAATTTGTAGAAGGTATATAATTGAGTTAGACATGAAACAGCATTCCTCCCTCACTGAGACCATTTTATGTTCTTTCTGTTTGATTAAAAATGGGAAATAGACCTCAAGATTTCTACCAAATTTGGGATGTAGTACTTCTGAGGCCATTTATAGGTATCTAATCTCCTAAATAATGTGACAATTCTCTCATCATGACATATATAAAATAACTTAGCCATATTATACCTTAAAAATATGAAGTCAAATTTGACCAAGAATACATTTTCTTCATGTCATAACTATCGTGTCACCCTAGAACACTAAACCTACACAGATTGTGATCTGGCTTTGCGAGGCTTGATCTATCCTTTGTGGAAGTAGCAGAAAAACAATGTGCAGCAACTATTATTCACTGACAGAAGAGGAGGAATTAAAGATGTTAAGGGAAGAAAAAAACCCTTTAAAGTATAAACCGACAGCCCATGGGCCAAGCCCAACTCGCTGTTGTGTTTTGCTTGGATTGAACAGTGTTTTAAAGCTATTTGACTTTATAGCCAATATTTAAAAGTTTGAAATTCACACAAAAATCCAGATTTATGGCTTCTTTTTTAAGAATATGGAGCTCCGATCACACTGGGCTTGCATTCCTGCCTGAAAACTATCTACCCAGGCTGAGTGGCAGCAGGGATGGCTGGAGGACCAGTGAGTTTGGAATATGCAACATATATGAAGTAAATATTAAATATATAAAATTAGGGCTGGAAGGGACCTTTAAAAAAATTTACAGTTCTTTCATTTTAAAATAAGGAAATTAGCCCAGGAAAGTGATATGACATCACCCAGGGTCACAGAGGTGGTTAGTAGCAGAGTTATAATAAGCTAGACATTCTGAACACTCAGGTCATCATTTTGCTTGACAAACTTCATAATGCAATAAGGACCTCTCTGTATTACTAAAACACCTGTCTTCTTTTTCACTATTTCCTTGATCCTTCCCTATTTCTCTATTTGCATTAGCACATTTCCTTACTGAATAACAGATAAATCCTTTGAGATAGGGATGCCAATTTACTTGCATGACCATATCTCAATAGGATTCTGAGAATAATATACTGTATAAAGTCCAGCTTGTACAAGCATAAGTGTTAGTCCTATATTAACCATATTATAAATATACATTATTTTGTTCACTTATTCATCAAATATTTATTGAGCACCTATCATGTTCAAGAAATTGTATTGGGCACTCACTAAAGATAGAAGGAGAATGAACACCACAAAGATGATACATAGTCATAGATTAGCAGTACCATCTATAACAGAATCTCCAACATTGAGTAAACTAAACATGTGTTCCCCCAGATCTAAAGCAGAATTTCTTCATAGTTCATAGAGTATAGCAAATATAGTATGCATAATCCATGATTCTTTTAAAAAACTCAATATTACTAGTGGCAAAATAGAGACTCAAACAAAGTCAATAAACTAATGAATCAAATGATAGAACAAATTCTCTGGAACCAAGTAATGATGCTAACTTTCAATGATCCTTGTTTCTAGACAAGAATTATTTTCTTTGTTTGAAGCTTAATTTTAAAATATAGCTCTGATGCAAGAATATTTATATTTGAAAAAAAATTCTTGGCCACCGATAAAGTCTCGGAGAAATTGTCTTCCAAATATGCATGCTGAATCAGACTTTACTGAAGTTGGTGGCAGCTGTAGAAGGAATGAACAACTTTTTCTTTTCTCATTTCCCAGGAAACAGTCCTCTGTCCACAAAATTCACTCTAATAAACATATATTGAGCACTAACTATGAATCAGACACTATGTTTATGACTGGAAAAATAGAAAGATGACTACAAGACATTTACTTTCCTGTATTAAAAGTTCATTAAAACAGGAATTAAGAGAGGTAGAAAGTTAATGCTTAGTTACATGTTATTTTATTATCTTGCTCTGAAAAACTAGAAAATAAATGTAATATTTGATCAAAAATATGGAAAAAAACATTGATAGGAGTCAAGGTAGGCTTTTCAAGGGGGCAATGAGTCTTGAGGGACCAGTAGTGAGTACAGATGAAGGGGGTGTGTATCTCTGGGCACTGCAAGATCACAACCTCACCAAGGGTGGACAGCTAGGATTTTTTTTTCAGCATATTA
>VBSM01001979.1:18980691-18991159 GCA_008086735.1 Cheirogaleus medius | reverse complement strand
CATGGCATACATATACCACATTTTGTTAATCCACTCATGTATTGATGGGCACCTAGGTTAAACCTCAGCTAGGTTTCCAAAGGGGAAGGGAAGATGGCTAGATGGCTAGAATAAAATAATGGATTTGGTTTTAAAAGTTAAAAAAAATAAGTTAGCAAGAAGAAGCTAAAATCAATCAATCAATCAAATAACAGGAGGAGGAGAATTCATTGACTCCAAGAGCTAGACTATATTCAAGCCTGCCTAGATCTAGCTATTGAAATGATGTCATCAGAAACCATCTCTCAGCTCTCAGCTCTGCTTTCCTTTGTCTTGTCTTTAGTCTCCTTCCCTAACTCCAGCAAACATTGAAATCTCTCCGGTCTTGTCCTCACTCATACATTTATTACTTGACCCAGACATTTAGGCAATTGATTATACTTAATCAATAGTGAGTTAAATAATATAAGATATGAATTTACTAAATAACCTCTTTTGTATTAGTCTTATGAAACCAAGGACCTCAAGGAAAAAGCCAAATAATATCTCATTTGCATAATCTGTAGCAGCTTGCATATTATCTTTTGTAAAGCAGATGATTAATATAGACAAGTGCATTGAAATTATATGAAACTGATCTTAAGTGAGGTGGTTAGGATCTTGTATTCTAGGTAGAGATTAGAAATGATCATTTATAAGTATTGGGACAAGGAGAGGAGTCAATAACAGATTATATGAAGGATATGAAAGTACATTAATCATTTCCAGTATTTTCAAGGTTTACATGCTAAAAACCAGGAAAAATGTTGACACGTTATAATAACAAAATAGTAATGTTTGATAGGAGACTCAATTTGTGTAAGAAGATAAATTCTACTTTGGACACCTTGAGCTTTAACAGCTAATGAAATATCCAAGTTGCTAGTTCATATTACCAAATGCCTATAGGAAATAGAGAGCAGATGAGAGTTTAGGTTTGAAGGTATGGCTTGGGGATTTACTGTCACAAGTATAGAGTTGATGATGATAATCAATAGAATGGATAACATTTCAAAGGAATGAATGCCAGCAAGTTCAACTTTCAGCAATACAAGTGTCTGCATATTCTGGAAAAATCTTCTACCATGAACTCTAAGAAATTCTGGATAAAATAAAGCAAACTTTAAAATGCATAGATGAGCAACAAAGAAAGTAAAAGAAATTCACAGGTAAAAATAAAAATCCTGAAAGAGCCTAAAATTTAGTGTAAGCAAGTGCTGAATTCACACCGACTGCCCAGGGCCATCTTCTGACAGCAGGAATCTAGATGCTTAGATTTTAATGGTTTTAACCAGGGAAGGTGAAAAAGCCCCAGTCTGGCTCAAAGTTGAGTCAAACATAAAGTACTTTCAAGAATTAACCAGGAACATTGGAAAATGAACTCAAAAGGACATTCATAAATGAATAATAAAAATTTTGAACTTCAAAACTCAGTGGATTGGTTAATTAACAGATTAGATGGAGCTGAAGAGAGAATTCGAGCACTCATAAAAAATATCTGAAGAAACTAAAAACAATGCAACATCCTTAAAATGAAAATAAAATGTATAAGAGTCTTGGAGGATAGAATGATAAGGACACATTTATTAATACATCTATTTGGAGTTAACAAAGGGGAAAAAACACAGAAATGGAGAAGAGTTGATATACAAAAAATAATAGCTTTGAATTTTTCAGACTCCATGAAATACATGTATATTCAATCCAGGAAGCACAACAAATACCAATAAGAGTAAATAAAAGGAAATTCACACTTTAGTACATGGTAGGTAGTAAATGTCAAAATACCAGCACCAAAGTAGAAATCTAAAATTCAGCCAGAGTGAGAAAAATATATTTGTACAAACAGGCAACAGACTGTCACCAGATTCTTAACAGCAATCTTGGAAACACCAGGAGACTAATATCTAAAAAGGGCTCAGGAAAAATAAAAAATAATGGTCAGTCTATAATTATATCACTGCCTAAACTTTCATTCAAGAACAAGAGTGAAATACAGATATTTGTAG
Source organism: Cheirogaleus medius (assembly GCA_008086735.1). Classification (NCBI taxonomy): domain Eukaryota; kingdom Metazoa; phylum Chordata; class Mammalia; order Primates; family Cheirogaleidae; genus Cheirogaleus; species Cheirogaleus medius. The sequence continues at coordinate 18,989,132 of VBSM01001979.1, read as the reverse complement.
ATAAAAAAAGTAAAATAACACAGAGGGAAAAGTTTACTACCAACATACTATCACCAAAGGAAAACTTAAAGAATGTACTTTAGGAATAAATAAGCTCATCTCATGAGGTAGGTGTGACATTCGAGAAGAAATGGTAAGCAAATAAATTGGTAAATACGTTGATTAATATAAACAAATAATGACAGTATAAGAAATAATTACAGTAATTTGGAAAAGATAGGACTAAAATATTGCACCAAAATAACATATCACTAGATGTGGGAGATATTTATTGAGAAAAGTATAAAACTTCATTTAAAAACATTACAGAATACCTAAATCAATGAAAATATATACCATGCTCACAGATAGAAAGAGGCAATGCCAAATAGATTGTCTATTATCCCACAAAATAATCTATAAAGTCAACAAAATTCAAATTAAAATGCTAAAAGTGTTCTCTTCTTGGAACTTGGAAAGCTGATTGTAAAATTTGTGTAACAGAGCAAAGTACCAATAATCAAGATGCTCTTTAGGAAGAAAAGTACAAATGAGGAAAGTAGAGGAAAGAATTGGCTATAACAAAGTTTATTATGAAACTATAGTATTAGTTTTAAATCACATAAATCAAAAATCAAACATGGCAATTTCTCATGGTTCAACCTAATAACAAAGATGTTACATAGCATCGATATAAGAAAAGACAATAGACATGGAAAATATAGGCTATGGATGGTCCATATGGTCCATAGGGATGGACCCAGGCATACTTGGAAACTTGTCGGAAATGCCATTATAAGTCATTGGAAGAAAATTAATAAAGGTGCTCCAAAAACTAATTACCTGACAAGAAATTAAAGTCAAATTAGATTTATTACCTAATTCCATAAGCAATATTAGCTCCAGGTGGGTAAAATACATACTTATGAAAAGCAAATATTAAAACTGCTAAAAGATAGGAAAATGTCTTCACAAACATCTGTTCTCCTCTTCCACAGTAATAAAATTTTCATTTACAAGAAATTTACATTTCCTGGTCTACCTTGCAGATAGGTAGGGTCACTGAGTGACAAAGTTCTGGCCAATGGGATTTAAGTGGAAATGTTCATAAAGCAGCTTCTAAGAACCTCCTTTAAAGACAGCTGGTACACACATACTTTGCCCCTCCTTTTTTTTATTCACTTCTCTTCCTTTTTCTACACTTCTGCCTAGGATACAGGTGTATACGGGCAATAAGGCAACATGAGGGTAGAGCAGAAAGTTTGAAGGAGCCTAGATCCCACAGAACATTATGGACCAGAACTCACATACCTGCTCCAGATTGCTTTCAAGACTTTCACATGAGAGAAAAAAATAAGTTTTATCTTGTTTAAGCCACCATTATTTTAGGTCTCTGTTCCTCACAATCAAACCTACAGCTAACTAGTGCAATCTGCAATGACATTTCTTCTCTCCTTATTTCAAAAGTACTGCAAGAGAGAAAAACAGAATACATAGAAATAACCCTATAGGAACATCCAGTCTTAACAAACTAAATGGGAAGAGAGAACAATAAAAGACAGAAAAGAAGCTGTAAGAGTTAGAAATGCCAAGTGCTGTTAAAATATAGACTAAGAACTGAAGAAAAAAAAAAATTACCCCTGGATTGGTTTGGACTTGAAAGAGGTCGTCTGTGAGTTTAGAGAGCCATTTCCAAAGAGTGACTAAGAAGCCAATGAAACAACACAACACTCATGGGATTATATTGCCATGTACACATTACTTGGCAGGCTTCCAACTCTACACAAAACTAGCATACAAATGCATTTGGTATTTCTGGGCTATAGGTGTAACTAGGTGTATCTGAATCATCAAGAAACAGAAATAGCTGTTATTCTGTATAATTTCTTGATGTCTTTTCCATAATCATGGCACAACCAATAGAAGCATGCCTGACCTACTCTATCTGGTCACTAGGATAGTGATTGCTAATTCAATGGAGATTCATCTTCACTCTCTCTTTAGCTCAATGAAGGAATCTTTTTTTCTCTAAGCTTTAAAAGGTAACCATTACATGCCATGGAGTAAACTACAAAGACTACTACTAGCAATATATTTATGCATGTGCATATAAGTGTTTATGTGTAATAGAAATTGACAAATCTTCTAAAGGTGTAACTATTAATAGAATGTGGGCCATATATCATTCACAGTTTATTTGTACAGAAACCCTGGGCACCAGGCTGAACAAGGGACATAAAGGTAGATGCAGGCCAAAACTTTAAATTTTGCAGACTACAAGTAGGCATTCCTTGACATACCCAAGGGAGATGCATTTGAAAAAGTCTGCACAAACTAAGAACATAAAGAAATAAAGAGTGGTAAAGAATAAATTTAGGGGATTTCAGTCATTACAACATATAATAGCCTATATTTATATATGCTTTAAGTATAATTGGAAGCACACTTAATTTGGTAGATTCAGTAGTAGTGTTGACAAAAAGAAATAATTAATGTTGGGTTTGATGAAGGAGAGTGTAGCTATTACAAAAGCTGGGGAGGTTTGTCTCCATAGGATGATGACTCTGTATGAAATGGGGAATTAGCTTTTTCTATTACCTAGGAATTTCCTAGGGTGGGAATTTCTAAAATTTCCCTTAGAATTTTCTTCTTTTTAAAGAAACTTTACTATTCCAAACATTTACAATGCACTCCCTCTCCCATTAGATTGGTAGAGCACTTAAACTTCAAACAGTTATTGTAACTAAGGTAGCCTATGAGATATAGACAAACAGAAACACAAAAGGCAATGAACACCTACCAGGTGGCTGAAGCAGGAACACCTGATGAGTAACTATCCTGCTGCATTGAGTGAGGATGCCGCCTTCTATGGGAGTGGTCTATGAAGATGCCTAAGCCTGAGGAATTCACACATGTTAATAAATTGCCTAAATTGCGTCATGCATGCTGTCTAAAGTATACAAGTCAATATTTTTGCCTGAATTACATAGATTATATTAACCATATAATTCACTCCATGCCATCCCACCTCCCTACTCACTACATTTAGGCTAAAATTATTTCTTTTGGAGGGAGAGGGAATATATATAGGGGAGGGAAAAAGCCCATAGAGAAAACAGAAATTGAACTTCCTTTTATGAAGCAGGAATTTGCTGGAGTAGGATCACAGATCTATGGAATTCTTTCAGCCAAATCTCCCTGGTTTGCACCAGTTAAAATGGCCACAATTTGTCAAGAGGTGCCTGGAATTTCTACTCTGGAAGACTTAGGCAACTGCAGGACCCAAAATTGTTTCCCCTGAATATTTAAGCTACAAGATGCAAATGTCTGCGTGTTCTCCAGGTGGAGCCAAACCAAGGGGTCTGGCCAGCGTTGTCTCCTGCAGGTAGGCCCCTTGAACTCCCAAGGGCTAAATGTGCCGGCTAACCAGGACATCTCATTAACCTCATAAAAACGGACTGCATTTTTCTGACTGAAAGTTTTTAACTTTTTAGATGAGTCTATGGTGGTGATTTATTCTTTACCTCTTCCCCTAGCTTATTTTTCTTTTGAGTATTTCACAAATCAAGGACATAATAGTTAACGAAGATGACTGAGCCACAGTGAATCCTCACCCATGTGAAACTGGAAACGGATTGTGAATATCTTTACAAAATGCCCCAATACAATGCATTATGCTAAAGAATTTTATTGCATACTTTCCTGGAATATCTTAAGGACTGCATGCTAGCCAGAAGTCTCCTTATTTCCTAAATGCCCTTTTCTATAGGTTTCTTCCTCAGTGTTTTCTGAAGGTCCTGCTAGATGGAGCTAAATGGCAAAACTTCAAGATTTTAAGGCTCAGTACATTAGGAGGTTACATCTGATACATTAGATATCTTCATGTTTAGATTTGTAATTTACTAACTTGACTGTAAACTCTTATATTGTGGGAAATTCTATTTTATATCACTTGTATACACAGCCACTGAATGTAGTGCCTTATAATGACGAGTGGCTTATTTGTGAATAGGTACTCAAAACATTCATTGGTGGTTGTGTTTTAGTTATTTAGTTATTTAAATATCTGCTCACCCAAAAGAGGGAGGAATACAAAGAAAAAAATAAAATGTAGCTTATATCCTTAGTTCTATTAACTTTTACTGAACTGAATTCTCCCTTCTAAGGATAATTGACATCTTTTAGTGTCTTTGATTTTGACTGATTTGGCCTCTTTAGCCACAACTAATGGATACTTGTTAAATAAATACTGACTTTCTAAATGGAAAGCAGTCCTTCTTCTCTATATAAATCTTTCCCATCCTTCCAGGTTAATTCATGTCCCTTTAACCCTCTACAAAGTCACCTCTGAGAATTCTATCCATATGTGCCTTCCTTCCTCTGAGCTTGTTCTTATTAACTGTATATATTTAACAACAAACCAAGATATTTCTGTATTCTTATTTAATATTTATTATTAGGAAAGTTAAAAATAATGGCCACTGAGACTTCTGGTTTCCAATTCTGTATACAAGGGTGTGGGAAGTCACCATTCCATCCTAACAACAAATAAAAAGCAGAACCAACTGAAAAATCAACAACTCTTCTTACCTCTGTAAGAAAGGTTAGGACACAGAATGACACACTGTTTCCAAGACTGGAGAGACAGACAGGCAAATAGAGGGAGCCACGGCTCACCAAAAATGAGACTCACAAGTGGAAAACACTGCAGGAACAATTGCCTGAGTAAGAAAAACTCAACTGTAATTGGTAAATTGCTGAAGGCTCAGTATGAGCAAGTCTGAGAATTAAAAACTCCAGGAAGACCCAGTTTTGAGGACTCCCACACTTTTGTGAGTTTTATCTCCAGGAGCTTGACTTACTTCTCACAGTAAATATTAGAGAAAAATTCCCTCCAGCTCCCTGCAAGAAGAAAGGAAAAGGAACCATGTTGAAACTCCCCAGATCATTCTGTTCTTTAACAAGGCCTGCCCTCAGGAGAATCTAATTAACCAGAACCTAACCTTCTGGAATGTTATCAGAACCAAAATAACCTCAGGAAAGATAAATACCCAACTCCAGCCAGCTCTAGCCTTCCACTTGGGAAAAGGGAAATACTCCTACCAATTTTAGCCATCCTGTGCTACCTAATGGAGGAGAAAGAGATTGAGAAACACTTGTGAGGTTCACAATCCAGAGGCAGAGGCTTACCTAAGACATTGAGACTTAATCATAGGACTATATACAGAGCAATTCCCCTCTCTCCACACTTTAATATCACATTTACTAAAGGCCTCTTGATAGCAGTTCCATTTATCTGGTACATTATGTCCAGCTACCAAGAAAAAAATTACAAGGCATACTAAAAGGCAAAAAACACAATTTTAAAAGACAGAACAATCATCAGAAGAAAACATGGCAGGGATATTGGAATTATCAGACCACGATTTTAAAACAACAATGATAACTATATTAAGGCCCTTAATGGATATAGTAGACAACACACAAGAGCAGATGGGCAACCTAAACAGACAGATGGAAATCCTAACAAAGAACCAAAAAGAAATGCTACAGAAAAAAACACTGTAACAAAAATAAAGAATGCCTTTAATAGGCTAATTAATAGACTGGACATAGCTGAGAAAACAATCTCTGAGCTTGATGATGTATCAATAGAAAACTCCAAAACTGAAAAGAAAAGAGAATAAACACTGAAAAAATAAAACCCAGAATATCTAAGGACTTAAGGATAACTATAAAAGGTATAACATAGGTGTAATAGAAATATCAAAAGGAGAAGAAAGAGATAAAAGGGAAAAATTATTGACATAATAATAGCAGATTTTCCCCAAATTAATGTCAGACGTCAAACCTCAGATCCAGAAATCTCAGAAAATACCAAGCAGAATAAAGGCCAAAAGGCAAACAAAACAAACAAACAAAAAACAACTGCACCTAGGCATACTATTATCAAATTATAGAAAGTCAAAGATAAAGAAAAAATCCTGAAAGAAGCAAGAAGAGGAAAAAATATCTTACCTATAAAGGAACAAAGATAAGAATTGAATCTGACTTATCAGAAACCATGCAAGCAAGAAGAGAGTAGAGTGAAATATTTAAAGTGTTGAGAGGAAAAACCACTAATTTAGAACTCTGTAGCCTGTGAAATTATCCTTGAAGAGTGAAGGAGAAACAAAGACTTTCTCAGACAAACAAAAAATGAGGAAATTGGTTTTCAGTAGACCTGCCATGTAAGAAATGTTTAAAAAGTTCTTTAGAAAGAAGGAAAATAGTATAGATCAGAAACTCAGATCAACATCAAGAAAGGAAGAGCATTAAAGAAGGAATAAGGTAAAACAAAATCTTCTAATTTTTCTTATTCTAAGTAATCTAACAGATAATAATTTGTTCAAAATAATAACAACAATGTATCAATTATGTATGCATATATACATATCTTATGTGCATGCATGTTTATGTATACTTATGTATAAATGAAATGAATGACAGCAACAATACAAGGATGGGAGAGAGAAATTAGAATTATTTTGTTATTTTAAGGTACTCAAACTACCTGTGAAGCAATGTAGTGTTATTTGACAGTGGACTTGCATTATTTGTAATTATATATTGCAAACTCTACAGCAGCCACTTTAAAAAGTAAGAAAAAGAAGTATAACTGATATGCTAAGAGAAAAAATTGAATCATATAAAATCATAGCAAATGTTCAATTAAAACCACAAAAGGCATAAAGTGAAAGAACAAAATAGGAACAAAGAACAAGAGCAACAAATAGTATATATCAATAGTCACTTTGAAAATCAATAGTCTAAATATACCAATTAAAAAACAGAGATTGTTAGAATGGATCAAAAAACAAGACCCAACTAGATGTTTTGTGCAAGAGACTTAATTTAAATATTAAGGCACAGTTAAAGCAAATGAATGAAGAAAAATATACTATGCTAACACTAATCAGAAGAAAGCAGGGTAGCTAAAAATTAATTTCACACAAAACAGACTTCAAAGCAAGGAAAGTTATCAGAGAAAAAGAAAGGTATTATATAATGATAAAAAGGTCAATTCTCAAGGAAGATATAAAAATCTTTAATATGTAGACACCTACCAGTGTCAAAATACATGAAGCAAAACTGATAGAATGGCAAGGAGAAATAGATGAATCCACTATTGTAGTTGAATACTTCAGCAGTCCTTTGTCATAAATGGACATATTCAGCAGACAAAAAATCGATAGGGCATAGGTGAACTCGACACCACCATCATTCAACTGGATATAATTGACATCTACAGACTACTTCATCCAACAATGGCAGAATACACATTCTTCTCAAGATCATATAAAATATTCACCAACACGGAACACATTCTGGGACATAAGACACATCTTAACAAATTTAAAAGCATAGAAATTATGCAATGTCAGTTTTCACACCACAATGGAATTAAAGTGGAAATAAATAACAGAAAAATAACTAGAAAATCCCAAAAGACATGGATGTTAAATGATACACTTCCCTGCAACACATAGGTCAAACAATAAATCTAAATAAAAATTTTAAAATATTTTTAACTAGATGAAAATTAAAACATATCTTATTAAAATTGGGGGGATATAGTGAAAGTAGTATTTACAGGGAAATTTGTAGCATTGAATGAATGCACACATTAGAAAAGAGCAAAGATCTAAAATCAATAATCTAACTTTCCACCTTAGAAAACTAGAAAAAGAACAAATTAAATTCAAAATAGGCAAAAGAAAAGAAATAATAAGACATCAATAAAATTGAAAACAGGAAATCAAGAGAAAAATCAATAAAATGAAAAGCTGCTTCTTTGAAAAGATCAATAAAATTGATAAGCCTCTAGTCAGGCTAACCAATTAAAAAAAAAGAGAGGACACAAAATACTAACATCAGAAATGAGAGAAGGGGCATCACTACAGATCTCATGAACATTAAAAGGTTAATAAAGAAATACTACAACAACTCTGTGCCCACAAATGTGAAAACTTAGATGAAATGAACCAATTCCTTGATAGACATGATCTGTCAAAACTCAAACAAACAGGAATACACAATATGAATAGGCCTATATCTATTAAAGAAATTGGATCGAAAATTAATAACCTTCCAAAAGAGAAAGCATCAGGGTCATGCGAGTTCACTAGTGAATTCTAGCAAACACTGAAAGAAGAAATTATATCAATTCTTTGTAATCTCTTTAGAGGATAGAAGCAGAGGAAATACTTTTTAACTCATTCTATGAGGCCAGCATTATTCTAATACCCAAACCAAAGATATTAGAAGAAAAGAGAATTATAGACCCATATCTCTCATAAACATAGATACAAAAATCCTCAACAAAATACTGTGAAATAGAATTCAACAGTATATAAAAAGAATTATACACCACAGAGGCTGAACTAGTTTGCAGTCCCACCAGCAATGTAGGAGTGTTCCTA
>VBSM01001979.1:18961484-18974918 GCA_008086735.1 Cheirogaleus medius | reverse complement strand
TTTTTCCCTTTGCAATGGTCACGTGATTCTAATTAAGCTTATTTTCCAAGCCATCAGTCAGAGGTCAGGTGGAACCAATCTCCAGGTTCAATCTCTTAAGATTTACATAATAGGAAGTCCTGTAAATCAATACATTCTTCTTGCTATGGACATAGCACATAGGGCTTGCCAAAGGCACCTTGTAATCTACCTGGGAATTTTCCCAAAGGTATAGATATTGTCTTTAACCTGCTCTCTGGTATTTTATGCAACAAGTGGGCACCCATGTGTGACCTCACCATATTTCAAAATTTTTATTCAAGGACCCAAATAGTAAAAGACACTCATGTAAAATGAAAAACAATAGGCTTTTCTTCCCTCCTTGATGAGAGAATAAGCATTTCCTGATTAATAGGGGAAGAATTTAACTAAATAGGCCATTTCAAAGTTGATATTACCAAAAATCAGGGACATATCTATAAATGAGGTGAAGACACAGAACCAGAAATTTGAAATGTGCATATAGAAAGTCATGTAAGTTAAAGGCTGTCACATAGCTATACAAAGCAGTAACAGTTACTAGTCTGCCTCTAAAGAGGTCAGTTACATTTTAATAGCTGTATGAAACACTTCTATATTACTGTGCAGGCATTTCATTCATACCCATTCAAGAAAGTCATTATCGATACCACTAATATTTTCTCTAAGCAATAGAGTAAGTTTTGAATAGTTCCAAGACATAAGTCTTTCAAACAATAAATGTTTGAATAGATTCAGATGCTATGATAATATCTAAAATTTCTTGGAAACTATTTTAATAATTCAGCTTAAAAGGGTAAACTGATAGCTCCATGTAAACACAGCCTATGGAAGGAGCATGTTTAGGGACTAAGAAAAAGAACTCAGAGTTTTACATATGATTGAGATTGAGATTTTATATATATATATATAATATATCATCTCAATTATATATATATATAATTTCCCTTGTGAGAATAAGAACTATAGTTCTTCAAAGGAACATATTTTATAAAACACATGATAGATGGGTGGGTATTGACAATCTAATAATGTCTTTGAACATATCAGCTAAGTGGTGATTTTCTTCTATCTCAAATTATGAGTTCTTGTTAATCTGATAAAAGATAAATCACAAGAAATCATAAAAGCTTATGTTGAGATAAATAGGTTACACAATTATAGGCTTATCATAACCCTGATAACACCAAGACATTCTACATATTGTAGGATTCCTGGGTTTTGTCCATTCTCTTTCTTCATTGGCCTTTCCATAGCCTTTCTTCCAGAAACTCTTGCATGTTCTATTTAACATATCTTTCTCCCTGGTAGTCAGCCTACCTCTCCTTCATTTCTCCACTGGACTATCCTCAGGGAGAAGAATTGTCTGCACACACACATACACAACCTTCTCTTTCTTTGAATATGTAGCACAACTGGGTGATTTTTCCATCATCCCTTTCCCTAGACGACTAGCACTGCCTTGGCCAAATCTCATCCCCCCACCAGCTTCTCTGACATCCTGTTCCATTATCGTACATGTAGAACAAAGGGGAGGTTTAAGGACAACAGTGAGAGTGTGCTGCAATCGATTTTTTTATTTTACTGCTCTAGGGTTCCATGTAAATCTCAACACTGTTTTGAAGATAAAAATCAATGGCAGCCACCGATAAGCCTTGACTGTAGAGTTTAACAATCGAGGAGTCTGACATAATTTATTCTCAATATGATTTGCCAATAATTCATTAGATAACATTACATTTTCAAAATTTACTTTGTTTCTTTGAGGGTATTTTTAAATAGAACTTAAAATACAGGAAAGCTTAGATGTTGCCATTAAAAAAGATCAGTCACAATGGAGCCTTAATATCAATACAAAATACCAACTCTGCTACTGGTATGACTGATATGTTGCTCCCATTTTTTTAAAAAAATCTACTTTGGTTCTTGCCCACCCAATTCCCAATTTTTCTCCTTTCAAGCAACTAGTTTAAGAAGCTATTTTCAACTTTAGACTAACTTCTTCTATTAGTTTTATTTTATGTTTCAGTTATTAATGGAATGGACATAATCTTTGTACTTTTAAATATAACCATAAAATATAACTTTTAAATATACTGCAATTTGATAGTATCCTCAACTTTACAAAAAAAATTATGATACAAAATCAACTGGTCTATTCTTTGGGGGGCTATGATCTTTATATATTATTTATGGATAAAACTATAATATCTATTTTAAAAAGAATCATGGTATATATATATATTAAAATGGTATTATAGTAATGTACTATCGGGACCTTAGATTATTAAACCTCAGCTAATTGGACAAAAAGATGACCCAAATCCAAATTTAAATGTCAATAAAAGTTCCATGACACTGGGGTTCTTTATATCAAAGCCTCCAAAATCATTGATGGGAATTATCTCAAACTAATTATCTCTTCTTCTATTTTTCAACTGAAGAAAACTTATTTGTTTGCACCTATCATTCATGATAGTTCACCTACTTTGGGAGGAAAATAAGGCTGTAGCTGAATGGCTACCTGAACGGCTAGGGCACCTGCCTCCCACAGCAACTGAGAATGAATGAATATATATATATATATATATATATATATATATATATCTTTACTCTTTAGCTCAGCATTCAGAGAGAACACTGCTGTAAAGACTGAGATTAGGAATGAGTGGGGTCACATAATAATTGTAGGAATGGGAGGAACAGACCAGCACCACCAGACCCACTGGTTTTTCCTTTAATAGTCATCATGGGGTATGATTAACCCACTGAAAATATACACACTACATACGTGTTTCAAAAAGCAATTATTTCCACCAAAAAAACTCTCATACATATTAATATTTAAGTGTTTTTTTTCTTTCAACCCCCCATTTCCCCTTCAATCTAGGAGTGTATAATGAATACATTGTTTTTATATGTGCATTCTCTATGCTACTTTTAGCTGGGCTTTTTCTTTTTCTGGCCTGTATATGTTTCTATGCTTCTGTGGCTACCAAATTAGTCCCACTCTCTATAGCTTCAAGGTGAAATTCTATGATTTTTCCTAATCTTTCAGCCTCCTCTTTCCTGGCTTGTCAATTTGATTTTTTTTTCCTAGTGCTTTCTCTCCCCGCCTAGAAAATAACCCTCAGATGTCAGATGGTTACTGTAACTCTCCAGGTTAAGGGATCATTCATGGTATCTACAAATACACCTGGGAATTTTGGGCTATGTGGACTGACATAGAGCATTGTTAGAAACTAGAACATATTAAACACCAAGGTCTTAACCACAGGGCCTGGGTTCAAGGACTCATTATAAGTAAATATTTGCAAATTTTCCAGCTGGGCTCTATCCATGCTGAATAAAGCCAAGGCAATACCCTTTATCTTAACATAGACAGTAGCTTCCCTAACATAGTAATTATGTAGGTAAGTCTTTTCTTCTGGTCCCAAAGCATGCACCGGCCGTATAGCTTCTTTCTCAAAGCAGAATGAACACATGCTGAGTCAGGGTTTCTTCCTCTCCATCTTAGGATCTTTTCGCTAGGGCTTTTCACTAAGAAGAGAAATGAATGGCAGGGCTACTACTTAGCCCCATGCCATTTGAGTGGTGAAAGAAGTACTGAGATGTTAGGGGTTTATGTTCTTCTGACAGGTAAATTCCTGTCTTTCAGTAAGGCAATGAAACTCAGTTGAAATATGGATTCAGTTCTTAATTTCCTTTTCTTTACATACCTTTTTTTTAAAAAATAATAAGCTCTATTACAATCATACCTTTAACCAGCTAATCTAGATTTCATCTCTTGCTGAAATTCTTCTCCAGCCAATGCCGGACTTCTTGAAGGTTGTAGAAGAAGGGGCCCTTTCCTCCCAGATAAGCAATTTTCTGTCTCTGCACAATGCACACCCGTTCAAAGGCTACCCCGTAGGCTACATTGGCATTATTGTCCATGCGGTCGGCCACAACTCGGCACTGGGGCGGCAAGGAGAAACGCTCCAGGAGCTGGTGGGCTGCTGCACATCGGTCTTCCTGGTTGCGGTGCCTCTTCACCTCAAAAGACAAAGAGGAGTCCCCAGGCACCGCCCAGCCATCTGAAGGATGAGCCTCATCGATGTAGACCAACAGGAAGTCGGCCACTGCTGAGAACTCCTCCACCAGTTTGCGGAAGGCTGGCAGCTGGCTAGTGAAAGGAGGTCAGGTGGCCGAGCCGAAGTTGACCACCAGTGGGCGCTCAGCGCTGGCAAAGTCAAGGAGGTGGCATTCGGCTCCATCAGCTGTCTTCTCCGGGGCACCATTTCCACTATTGTCACCTCCTTCGGGATTGGAGACGTGCACCACACTGGAATTGGGGGCATCCTCACCCAATTTCACCTGATGGTTTAAAAAAAAAAAAAGAGAGAGAGAGAGGGAGAGAGAATGCCACATTAAATGCATTGCCGCTTCGATTCACTTTAAATAGATAAAATTGGCTCTAATAGAATATGGTATTTCCTTCACAGAGCATGTGGCAAACATTTATTGATTTGACTAAAGAGGCATCATGGCAGGTAAAGAATGGCCCCAAAGAGAATGAAAGTCTCTTTTCATTCTGGTTATTCACTGGAGGTAATTATTTTCATCACTGAAGGCACTGCAGTTAACTCTTCATAATTAAGCTGAGGCTGGTATTCTTTACTATCCTTATTTTGCTGTCGATGCTTAGCATGCATTATATAACAAATGATTAATTGACTTCATTTTAAAAGTTAGAAGTGAATGGTCTACTTCAAGACAAATTATCAGGGTCTTGGGACATAGTGCCTCTTTCTGAATTCTAAAATACTCAGGCAGGACCTTTATTTTCTTGCATGATGCTAAATCATTTAATCTCAACCAATGGCCAGTGATACCAGTGGGCTCTATTCTTGGCCAGAGCTGGAAAACCTGGCGTCCACCATTTATAAGAAGGGTTATTTCTGCTTAATCTCTTTAGTGCTTCAGCTTTCACAAGTGTAAACTGCAGATAATGATGCCTGTCTTCCTCCTACGGCTATTGGAGAATAACATAAGGAAAAGAGATCTTTGTACACTATAAATCGCTGTATGGGTATGCATTGCCATTATAAGATGACACCTCACCATGTGATGCAAAATACCATCTTTCCTGGGCAATTCTGTGTTTATATATATAATATATATATACACATACACATATGTATAGTCCTGAGCAAAGATTTGTCCTCTCCTTAGCATGGCATCCTCCCTGGAGGTTTCTACTGCTACTGCTTACACTGTGGTTCTTATGAACAGAATCTCACAATTTCCATTAAAAAACAGACCAAAAAAAAAATACAGCTATTCTGGAATTCTACCTTTAGTTAATTTCTCATTTTCCATGTGTTTTTTTTTTTCATGTGTTTTCCTTTTTTTGTCTAGGAAATCACACACACACACAAAGTACTTTTCTACCATACAAGTCATTAACTAAGCTTCTCAGAATTATAAAATGTTCAGGCAGAAGAGATATAGACAAAAATTGTTCCATGTACCCCCTTTGCACATGGTTTAAACAACTGAACACAGAATGAAGGAAAGTTTGCAGCCTTTGGGTCTGTAAATTGACAATAAAAAGCAGACAACAATAGAAGAGCCAATTACTTCAGTTTGAATTAATACAATTGGATCTTCCCCTAGAATGGTTTAATCAAAGCCAATAACATTAGGGACGACTTACGACAGTACAATTGATTTTTATACACTATCTTAATATCACAAAACACTTGCAACTGGATAGACTTATTTCCCTCATATAAATATAGCCACATATAATACTGCTGTTAATTGAAGTCACTTAGAAGTGAATTGTTAAAGATGTAACAACCCAAACTGATATAAAACACTCAAGGGCTTTTATTCAGAAGCTTTTATCTAATGTTAATGCATAACTCATTTTAACTATAAAAAAAGAATTAAAGTTCTTTCTCTCCCTTCTCAAAAACCCTAGCAGGGTAGGTTTGAAACACGTACTATTCGTTTTCTAAAGGAAATCTTTTGGTGATAATCTTTCTTCTTAGAAAAGGAAGCTGTTGGTGTGCTTTAAGTAAACACGTTTGTTTTCAGTCACCACCAGGGAGAAAGTTATTTTACTTACATTAATTTTCTTGGTTAATATGCAAATGACATTAGATGAAGAAATTTAATAAGCCACTTTTAACTGGATTCTTTCATATGAACTACACTAGTCTTCAAGATACTAAAATATACTTCAGATTTAAAGATGTATATTTTAAAGGTATCATAAGCCTTTTAATCTATGGGTTCTTTTTACACTTCTTTGTAGATCTAGACAGTGGGTAGAATTCCCATCACCTTTTCAACACATCTTTCTCACTTAAAATGTAATAGTAATGATTCTAGGAGGGCTACTTTTAACAAAATTTTGTGTACTGTGTTGTCAACATACTGTGATAAGGAGACCAAAATACATTCAGATGAGTTTGTTGCAGTGACTTCTTGTTACGTAAACAACCTGTACACAGGAGGAAAAAAAAATCTCTGGCTTGTAGTTTCTTGGTAGGTAAAAACATATGTCTGGATTTTGGAATCATTTCTGAGACCTATGAACAACTCTGTGGCCACAATAAATGGGCCTTTAGCCCCCTGACTCTTATCCCAGCAGACTTGTTGATCCTTGCATTATTCCTGATTATTCAACTGAATAATCTAATCTGATGCTTAAGTCACAGGTGACTCTCTTATTACCTGCAGTTAATTTTCTTGGAAAGTTAAAGCACCTTCTTCTTCTCAGAGACGATGTATAGTTCAGCCACAGAATTCTTTTTAAAACACAGACTAGTTTTCCTTAGGAAATTTAGGATAAGTACAACCCTGTAACTCTAAAACTAAATATTAGGAAAGTTACCAAACACATAATGCTCTTTGTGTGTGTTGGGGAAGGCGGAGTTAGCATTTTGTTAGGCTGGGAAGTATTTTCTTTATTTTGTTGAATGAATTATTGAATGGATGCTGGTTCTTATAATCCTAGGTCAGTGAAGAATTTTACACTTAATAATAACCTTAACCTGCAATGAATATAACCATATCTGGGTGATGGATAAGCTCACTGAGGTAGATACATTTAGAAATATGAATCCTGGAGCCCTCCTGGATATCATAACCAACACTCACTGTTGTTGGTCTTCCTTGATTGTCTCAGCTGGCCATTGCATGTGGCCAATTCTTTTTATTTTGTTGAGCAGCCATGAGACCATACTACAGACTAGAATGTCATAAATGGATATCCTTATTCATGAGGGTGGCCAGGTAAGAGAAAATGCATAGATAAGATCAATGCTATTAAAACGTAGAAGGAAAAACACACACCCACCATCCATAAGTCCAAATGTGAGTAGACCAGTAGTCTGCTTTTATGAGCTTCACACACTAACCATAAAATTTGTCCATCTTTGCTAAAACCTGATGGAGGACAATTTAGCTAAAATAAAGAAAAAAAAACAACTTTTTTTTTAGCAATGTAAGTTTCTTTAAACTAAAAAAAAATCTTTAAAAAAAGATATTGCTGTTCATTCTCATCTCCCCATTTGGTCACCATAAAAATTAAATTTTTAATAGACCAGAGTTTCAAATAGAGACTTTCTTGGTTTGCTGGGTTATGTACCCCACTGAGATAGAATGGCAGAATCACTATTGTCCTCAATGATGGAAGATTCTTGACTCTCCCCAGGAGCAAAGCATTCCTTGACACAGAGCCAAGATGATGAAGAAAATAAAGTTGGTCCCATAATAACATTTAGGCTGCAGGAAAGGAGCTCAACAAAAACAAGTTATCCCCTGGTACTTCCAAACCTTGTTTTAATTTCCCACAGTGGCACAGAAAGTCTCCTGGCCACAAGTTACCTATCATCTTCATTTCTCCTTCTTAGAGGGTTTGTGTTTGGTTTTTGTCCTTAATGAGACATATTTGCCAAAGAGGCATTCAAAAGGCATTTTTTACTCTTGCGGAAGAGTAATTAGGTCGGTACCTCTTTCCCTGCCAGCATTAGCCGCTCTAAAGAGAACCCTGTCCAGTATTTAATGCCCAAACACAAGAAGCATCATTTCCACTAATTGGTCTTGAAGTTCCGATGTTCCCAAAGGGTCCCTTTATTCTGCAAGGATCAGAAAGGACATTGGTAAAATGTAATATTGCCATCATTGACTTTTATCTCTCTCATCTGCACTATTACAGTTGTCCTTTCTTATTTTTTGCAAGCAGCATCAACACAACACCAACAAAGGACATAAATAAA
Organism: Cheirogaleus medius; assembly: GCA_008086735.1. NCBI lineage: Eukaryota > Metazoa > Chordata > Mammalia > Primates > Cheirogaleidae > Cheirogaleus > Cheirogaleus medius. Next base: position 18,966,627 of record VBSM01001979.1, on the reverse strand, counting down.
GGATTTGCATTTTTACAACAAGGCACACCTCTGGGCCAAGTTCAAATGTTGCCATAGACCATTTATAAACATGAGCATGAATATAACTATATAGCATATATAAGAATTTGATTCCCTTGATGATGTTCAGTGCATGGGGAAAAGGATAATGCTGCTTTAGCATGTGGACTATGAAATGCAGGGCAAGGGGAAGAAAAGGACCATTCATCAAGTAGAAGCTGGAAATAGAGCATATACTACTAACCTTGTTTTTTGTTTTTTCTTTTCTACAGCCTAAGAAAGGCTTCTGGGCAAAATATCATATAATTTCATGATAGAAAGTAAAGTAAATGATAAAAATGAAGAGTGAGTGTTTGGTAGAAGAATTTTTGCACATACTTCTTGCTATCCAAAGCCCTGAAAATGGCTTTATTAACCATCAGGAAGTTTCAAATTCTTTGACATAACGACCAAGCTACATCAATGTCCTTAGAAACATGGCCAAACAATCATTAAGCAGAGATTTAACCATTTACATTCAAACTGGCCAAATAAATCAGAGTTGAAGAATAGGCTACCTACTCCTTCCTCTCAGCCCAATTCTCTTTTGGCTATTCTCTTTTTAATTTGTACCTTGAAAATGTAGCTCTAAGCCCTATCATTTCCCAATGTTTTATCCAAGTGATGGACAAGCTCTGGCTACGGCCTGCTTTGTTTTCTTTTGGGACTGTTTCTCTCTTAAAAGAGCCATTTTCCATTGTAGAAACTAGTGTCAAAGGCTTGAGGTGAATGAAAAGGAGGAGGAGAATGTTAAAGAGACCCTTTCAAAACCAAAATTATATGTTCAAATGAATATGTTTTCTGTGCCACTGCAATATTAACCATGCAGAAGCTAAACTGCCTGTCAGCATCTATACTGTGTGTTTACTTTTACACTTCATTTAGGTTAAGAGCCAGGCTCCCAGACAGGCCAGTTTGCTTATTGGTTGCATTTTTAGTCTTTGAGCACCAGCACAAGGATATACTGTTCAGATGCAATGACACTGACTAAAGAAACCTAAATAGCAAATATCTGTTCATCATCTCAGAATCTTGCACCACCAGTTCCTATAGGCTTTCTTTTCAATCAAAATTGTCCACAGAACTCTCCTCCAACCAAACCTGTCTTATCTTTAAAAGCTTATCCATAAAGTTAATTTTGAATTCCTTTCAACGTTTTAATGAGGAAGGGTTTTTTCTTTTTTTAATTTTATGTTGTTCTTTTTTTTTTTTTATTTCTGTGTTGCATCTTGTGGGGGCAAAACCTAGAGATAATACTTTTTACTCCCCATTCTCTAAATATTTTCCCAAGTATCTGACTTTCAACAATAAGGAGAATTAAAAATAACAAATCACATGTCTAGTTGTATCACATGTGCACCCACCCCTCAACCTGGAAAACTGCTTTTGGAGGTGACAGCCTCAAAATAATGCAAGTCAGGATTATGAAATACTGTGATGCCATCTCAAAGAGAACCTCCTTTAGTGGCTCTAGAAACAGCTACACCCAAGCACTGTGGTGCAGATGACAACAGCTTTGAGAGAAGTGATTCAACCTGATTGAGAGGTTCTGAGTGACCCTCAGATGCCACCACCACTGTTGCCATATTTGAAGACAGAAAGAGATCATGATTCTCTTCAAGCTGTTTTTGCAATTTTCCATTCATTACACACCCAGCCCAGTCTTGTCTCTGGATATCTGAGTCCTGGGGTTGCTTCTGCACATGGTAGCTATTATATAAATCATGAAAAGCAAACATAATAATATCAGTCATGAACTTGGTCACTAATCAACTCAGTAGGCAGAGACAAAGACACACAGAAGAAGAATACATAAACCATAAGCAAAAAGAAAAAACAAATCACTCATCCTTCCCAATTTCCGGGAATATGAGTAACAAAATATTGCAACACAATGGAACACTATACATTAGTGAAAAAATAAATAATAAAGTTTATTAAAGAGGCATTTGTTTGCTTTTTCATTTTATCTTCAATAAGCTGCTTAAGGGGAGAAACAACTTCACTTAATATTTGTGGGAAACATTAAAGCCTCCACTGTTTTTGCGAGAGATGACATTTTTTTCATCTTTTTTAAATGAGAGATGGCATTTATATAAGGTAGCTATGCATAAAAGTAAAATTCTCCCAAGAAGTGATTTTTTCTTTTATAGGCAAAAGTCATTTGTCTTTCAAAAAAGTAAGAGTTCAATGTATTGATATTGAACCACTGACATTTGCATGTTGTCTGCTAACACACACAAAATATAGATACAGATGAGGGAACTTCCTAATTAATAATATGCCTAACATTCTTGTGTACTCCCCTACCCTTCTCTAAATTCCCTTCCCCCAAAACAAAACATAAAAATTTCACATTCGATGTATACAGTTGTGGAGATAAAATGATCATGTTAATATCTCCTTGCCTTCATCTCCCACTCACCCCTACATACATACTATAAAGGAGTTTCTACTGTTAGAACTTTGAACATCGATTCCTATTCTCATAAAGGAATTTCCATTTACTAATAAGAGCTCTTGCCATTCACATGTGTCTTTAGGACAATAAATGCAAACTTTCTGCAGGTTGCTCTCAATAACAAAGACATGTATTGTAGTAAAACTTCCCTAGTTCACAATAGATATTTTCCTCTTGAACATTTTATTTTCAGTGGAATAACCCTGCCCTGGATTCTTCGTGACTACAAGTTACCTCTTTTCTTTTCTTGGTGCATAGCTTTCTTTTCCTAGTGTTTATTTATGGAGGATTAATTCCCTTCCCCCTCTACTATGCTGAGTTTCTCATCTCTGGCTCTGAGGTGCTGCCTGTTTAAAGTACACCCCTTCACTGAACACCTGGCTTCCTTATCCCTCTCAAAATTTTTCCCTGGCATCTTGGGCAAGGTGTTCCAATATTATTATGGAAAACCAAGATTGTCTGCTTTGATAGCAACTTTTGCCAAATGAGTTCATTCTTCTAAAGCCTGGGGGCCTTCAGGAGTCATATGGCCATAGGGGGTAGGGGCGAATTTACAAGGGACTGGGGCCAAACGTTCCTCTTTGCCCCTTAAGATCTTAGTTGAAAATGCTCTACAACATCTCCAAGTGGCAAAAAGGCTGGGACAACAGCATTTTTCACTTAGAAACTAAGATAATCAACTCTGGTTTTGAGCAAGCAGCCCTTGGTACACAGTATCTGCAGGTAAGGGAGGCCACTGCTCTCATGCTCAGAGCACACGTTTGAGATTTAATGAACCACAGACCCATCATCTCTTTCTAAGACATTTTATTTTATTTATTTTTTTTATATTTTTAACTTATTTTATTTTTGAGAAACAAAGTAAATGCGGTTTCTGTTACAAAGTCTGGATTTCTGATAGCCAGTTCTCAGATCATTTTTTTTTTAAATTGATATCTAGTAACTCAGGCCTCGGTGCCTGAAAACTGCTTTCGAAGGGTTCAAATCTGAACCAGTGTAGCAGGTGGCACACAGTTGCTGGCTTTTATTAACTCCTACCCCTGCCCAAAACCCAGTGGCTAGGATGCCCAGTCACACTTGCTATGACCATTTTGTTAAGTTTTGTCAACTCTCTGAGATTTTTGAGTAGCATTTTCTCTTTTCTCGCTTTTCAGTGCCTACCCCTTAAACTGTCTTTCCCAGCACACCTTATATAGCCTCCCATCAAGCAAAACACCCAAATTCCAGCTTAAGAGCAGAATATGTGCAGCTCTCTCCCCTCCCCCAACATCTACTGACTTTTCCCCAAAGTTATTCTACCGGCACAAATGCCCCCCCGCTCCAAAACCGCAGCAAGATATTAATCACCCTGATTAGAGAGATTTCTTTATTAGGTCACGCAGAGTCATTAATGCTTATTATCCGTCCCCTCCAATTCTCACCTGTGCAACAGGTGTGGAAAGTAAACGTACAGGGTCATTGGAGCATAGCCACTAGGCAGCTCTCACCCCAATGAACCCCAAAGGCTGCCAGTCCCCAGCACGTGAGCCCCTGCCCCTGCAGACCTGAGGAGAGGGAGGCCCTTGTCAGCGCCGCTCACCTGTTTGTAGGCATCGAGGAGGAAGCTCTTCCAGACGCAGCGCAGTCCCTCTGAGGTCAGCATGCGCCGCCACTCTCCACGAGTGGACTTGGAGCGGCTCAACAGCAGCACCACGTGCTTGAGCAGAATGACCGAGTCATAGAGCGCCAGGAAGAGGCAGTTGGAGAAAAAAACTGGCAGAATTTGCAGTGTGATCAGCAAATCTACGCTGAGGATGCCCATCTTCTCTGCCTCCTGAGTCAGTTCCCTTGTGCGCTCTGGTTCCCCTTCACCCTCTTATTTAAAAGGGGGTGGGGGAGGTAAGGGGGAAGGTTGGGGGGTGGGGGGAGAAGGAGAAAAACTAAATTAAAAGGAAGCCCAAGTTGTCTCCTTTTTCAAAGAAGCAGAAATGGCAAGACCAAGTCCAGTCTCTCCAGCCCAGCAGTTGGAGTGTGCCCATCAATTCATTCAATTCGGAGCTGCTGCTTTTTTTTTTTTTCAGGATTTTAAGATGTTTAAAAAAAAAAAAAGCTGGCGTACCCGTCCCTAATCCAGTTACCCCTGTCAGAGTCCGTTAAAGACAGGCAGTTCTACTTTCATTTCCAAGCACCTATGAGACCGTGGCAGAGATTGCAAAATTTTTCTTTAGCTTTTCATTGTCTCTATGTTCTTTAAACGTAGCCTGTTTCTTTCTTGAATTGCCAGAGTTTTTAAAGTGTGCTTTAAGGGTAGTTTTTTTGTTTGTATTTTTTCTTTCTTTCTTTACTCCGTTTTACACACACTTTCTGTGCTGTTTCTCCCTGTCTGTCTCTCTCCCTCCTCCAGGAGCGGCTGACTCCTCTTTTCCCTCACTACCTCTGGCTTTTCCTTCTTGCTATCTGTCTGCGGTGCAAAGTGCCTCTCTCTGCAGCCAGTGAGTCTCCCTGAAGCCTTTTATATGTTCCCTGGCTAATTGCTGCAATAGAGAAATGAAAGCCTAATCTTGGTAAAGATCTTGACGTCATTGAGAAAGAGGGCTTTACTTTGGCCAGGACTGCAGTGAATAGAAAAGCAAAACTCAACAACTTTTTTTTTTTTTTTTTTTT
>VBSM01001979.1:18935090-18961384 GCA_008086735.1 Cheirogaleus medius | reverse complement strand
AAAAAAAAAAAAAAAAAATTCCTCCAGACATGGTGACTAAATCTTCTTTTAGCTTCATTTTGCTTCTATGTAGATAAAATTAAAACTTTCCATTTAATGGCATTAAGATGCCATAAAGCTGAGAAATTAATTATTTATAAGAGAGCTCTTTAAATTCAGCACTTTACGTGCTTCTGTTAGCATAACCCCTAAGAGACCTGACACTTTAGGGAATCTTCCTTTTTGTTTGGGGAAAAAAAACTAAATTTATAGGTGATCAGAGGCAGACTTTGAAATGATTCAAGTTGCCATAGTGACCATTGCTCAATGGCTGGCCTCTTCCCTTAGTCTTAACAGATATCTATCTAGACAATGCTTCGGCAGAATGCCATGACCCACATCTCACTCTAGCTTTCCTTCCTTTCTTACCTTACAGATCATTTCTAGGAACTGTGTTTTCTTGCAAGGAGTGGCAAGTACAGAGACAGGGGTGGGATGCAAACTTTTAATTGAAAATTAATTAGCTGAGTTTTCTAGGTACACAGAGCTCTCATTAATCATAAGCTAAGCAGTGGGTGCAAGCCTCAGTATATTGCTGTATTTGTCCATGTGGCTAAAACCTGCATGATTACAGAAATAATTTGAAAGCCTAGAGCAGGGGTCATTAATTGGTGGGCCCATGGGCTAAATTCTGCATATGAATGCTTTTGTTTTGTTGGCAGGGGGATTTTTTGCCTTAAAAAAAAAAAAAGTAATCAAAGGAGAATGCCTTTAGGATCTGTAAGACCAGGGATTCTTATCCACTTTGTTTGCTACTCTATCCCCAGCACTTGGAGCCATGCTTGGCACACAGTAAGCTCAATGAGGATGTTCTGAATGAATGAATGGATGGAACATGTAGAGGGCTTCTGCACTGCTCCACGCTAGGGGGCACCATTCACATACAATACAATGTGAATGGGATGGGGGTGCTGTGGAATTGTAAAGTGTGGTGGCCTTGTTCATTGCCCTCCCCAATGACAAGGCCCTCAGCACTCTCTACAACCTAATTCCTTCATTTTTATCATCAATTTGGCCCATGATGAGTTTTGAATTTGTATTCCATGGACTAAATATTTAGAGAAGACTTCAGAGCTTAGAAAAATGAATATAAACCAGATAGAAAAATCCTATTTTCCCTGTAACTAGCATTCATTGTTAGCAAAATAGTATTATTCATATATATATATATATATATATAATATAATGTAAATTTACTCCATTCACCTTCTCATACTTCTCCATGTCCTTATGGGAGAAAAGAACAGATGAAGAGAGGGAGGTGACAACATGGTATTTTAACTAGTGTAGATGGGAAAGCTACAGTACCAGACAAAGTCTCCGCCAACAATGACAGAAGAAGGTGTGGACTCAGGAAATGACACTTCCACTCACTGCCCAAGCCTTAAAATCTCACCCCTTCTCAGACGTTCATTTCACCCTGTTTGAATTAAACCAGCACTCCTCTGAGGTGGAGACTTTGGCAGCTATAAACCAATTCTCTCTTGCTTGCCATTTGCTCTCAAGCAGGGAGGTATGTTTGGAAATGACAAGCTAAGGAGAGGGATTGGTAGAACATCAGACAATGCTTTCTTTTTAAATGCAAAGTTCAAAGCACATCCAGACTATAAATGGTTAGAAATCAGAATTATGACCCTGTTGGGAGCTTTTTGTTTGTTTTTACTTTTTTTTTTTTTCAGGTCAGAAGTCTTTGAAGAGAATTTAAAAAATAAAATAAGATTACAAATAGGCACATAGCCAATCTAGTCATGTCATTTTTCAGATTTCTTCTATCATTTTTCTAAATGAATGGATAAATGAATCACAAAACTGAAAACCATTCCTCTAACAGATAGACTGTGTGTCCATCCTAGAAATTACATTTCTCCAAAACTATTTTCTCTTTTTATGTATGGTTCACAGTTGCTTGTTCTAATTATTAATAATAAAAATATTATTATATTATATGTTAAAACACATTGATCTTCAATTAATTTATACTCATTAAGTAACAAAATAACCATAGATGACAGAGTATGATTTTCCCTAAGATATAGATGAGAGAAAGAGGATAACTAAGGTTTTAAAGTCAGAGATAATGTTGGGATATTTTCCCTAACTCTAAATTTCACTTTTTTCCTTAATAACTATTTTATGAGTCCTGGTCATTACTCAAAGAATAAAACCCTTGCCAAAAGTCGTTTATTTGTAATTTTGTCTTCTAAATTGCAACGGATAGCTGAGATTTCACATCTGTTTGATATTGAACCCCAACTCAAGCTCCTGATTTAGATTTCATATGATCTTTTAAAAGGTTTGGACAACTTCTAGGTCATGTAAGTGTTCTCAGCAATCAACAATGTAATGAGTTAAATGCAAACCAACGTGTGGCATGTTGGTTGATATTCCCCGTACTATGTTGCAAACAGGTTTTAAATTCCAAAGTGAGGCAGCCTAGGCAAAACGCATTGGGTTTTTTAATAAGTACAGAACCACTGAAAAATTATTGAACTTTTTTTTTCTCTTTCCATAGTAAGAGAGCATCATTTCCTATCGTTGCCTCCTTCTGGTTTGAAAAATGACAAGTATATGAGTGACAAGTCTTCCTTTAGTTCACTTCTTGACTCTTAAACTGAGATTGAGAAAACGAAGTTATATAACCTGATGGCAGACTTGGCAATCTGAAGCATGGCAGCTACCACTCCTATTTCCTTATTCGTATCCAAAAGAGCAAAAGAGCATCCAGATCATTCTGTGATGTTAACAGTTCATACTGTGGACTTTCAGGCTATCCTTGTTTTCACAGAATTTTACCTTTTCTAATTTAAGTGATTTGTCAGATGCATAATAGACAAAGGGTTTCATTTTTGTTTTATTAAAAATGTGTCAAATAAATACCATTCTAAATCCAAAAACGTCTGGAAAGGAAAGGCGTGCTGATTTTGGATTTTGGAATATGGTTACCGTACATAATACCCACAAAGTAGTGCAGCTTTTATACTCGAAAGGAATCACAAACTCTACAGCCTTCTGTTGCTGCTCCTGGTTGTGCTGGAGAGGGAGTTAGGATGAAGGGTTTACACCACACTTCTGAATCACTCAAAATTCCCTGTGGGCCCATTCATCCTACAAACTGCAGCCGTGCTCTCTGCCTTGTGATGAAAGGAGAAGCTCAGTGGATAAAATACACAATCCCAGGGTAAACTCTGACACACCTTAAGCAAAACAACTTGAGGCCTCCGGGCAGGGAAGGCAGGCGCTGCTGAGGAGGTGTGCACTTTCTATCCCAAGGGGCCCTCCCTGGGTCCCCTGCAGGCCCTGGCGGGACACACTCTGAGGTGTTAATGCAATCTTCCCTCAGGAACTGTTGCTGCTCTTTTTTTTTCCTCCCAGGCCACCTACTGGTAAGACAGAGGGAAAAAAGGGGAAAAGAAGGAAAGGAAAAGCCAACATGAAGAGGAAAAGGGAGATAAGACGAAAGGAGAAAAAGGACGGGGAGAAAAAAAGAAGATTTTGTGATTTGCCTGTGGAGGCTGCCATCCAGGGAGCCAACGAATGCCAACTGTGGCCGTGCTTTTTGTGAGGAAGACAGCTGTCCAGAAACTGGATGAACACCACCCCCTCATTTCACAGAGGCCACAAAACAGCTGTTAGGGCTGCAGCCTGCAGTTGTTATTGGCCCGGCCTCGATCTACTTGGATAGCCAATCCCCACCCGCAGCTGCCCAAACCTCTCTGGGTGCCTGAGGCTCTCTGAGTGTTACTTAGTTTTGAGAGTAGTTTATTAACCTCTAGAGACACCCAACATTGAGGACAGTGGGGAGAGAGAGGCGGTAGGGGAATAGAGGAAAAGAAGATTCCGCAAAGTTATGTGTGGTAGATTCTTTCAGGAGAAAAACACCCTCAGAAGGAGGAAACTGAACTCACCCTTTCTTTTCTAAAAATATGACTCAATCTCATCATTCTCCCTAAATCCTTGACCCAATGCAATAGACCAAAAGAAACAAAGGAAAATGGTCAAAAATAGTCATCTTTGGAACAACTTTTCCTTTACTTTCATTCCACAGCTCATAGGAAACCACCAGATGATATTAAGTTTTAAAATAGGTCATTCTTTATAAATGGCTTTACAGCAGATTTTGAAAGAAAACACTTATACATCACCTCACTCAGAAGCTCAGTACACGAACACAGCGTATGACAAAATATATTAAGATGCATGCTGGCTCATGCCATTCCAGAGGTAATGGTGTAGTTTGTTCCCACTGAGAGCAAAGGATGCCACTCCTCCTCTCTCAAGAATCAGTAGACACGAATGCCCAGAGGAAATAAAGGAGATATTCTATTCCAACCTCAGTGGAAATGGTGAGGCTAATAGAATTAACTGTAGCATGAAAAATTCATGTCTGATATGAGGATAAAATACCTGCAATAAGGATGATTATACAATGAGGTATGTTACCAAGGGAGATTATGAAAATGTTATCAGAGACTGGCTCTCAAGGTAGGGAAGAAGGCTAATAAGATAATCTCTCAAAACCTTTTTAAATCTGTGGTGCAATTAAGATAATGGTTGAGAATAAGTTACTATACAACACACACACACGTAAAACCAAGCAACTGGGCAACGGGCAGAATACCGTGTTCATAAATTATTGTTTTGTTTCCATTTCAATTTTGAAGACTAATTTTTTTGTCAGATTAAGTGAGTCCTTATGCTTTTCTAAGAGGTGATAGACAGCAAAGCATTAGTGTGTCTTCCAAGGACAAAATATATAAGGCATGAAATTCGAGTCTATTTTTATATCCAGTCTCATTTATTAGATGGACACTGGGAGTCTTTTATCAAGATGCAACCACTTAGCCAAATGATTATTTTCAAAATAGATGTATAAACAAATTCCTGAATAGTCATGCTCTGCTTTCTCAGGAGAATTTTCTATCATGTTTTAAAGACTTTAAATCTGCCTTCCCAAAATAAAACCAATACACTTTATGACTTTTGCATCAGTAACGAGCTAAATGATACACAAATCTAAGACCTCAAACTCCTCAGAGCAAATATCTCTATTGCTTCCAGATAAATGTTAAATAATACCAACCCACTCAGCAATTTGATATTCACTTTTTATCAAAAGATGTCACGTTCTGGCAGACTTCAATCATATGTCACAAAATCTATTTCTACGGCCACATAGGCCCATATGACTGGAAACAAATCTCTGACTTTATTTTTCTTCCTGTAAAATGGAGCTAAAAATGTTTTCTCATATTTATCCCATGTTGATGAGTCATACATTCAGGTTTATAAGTAACTTAGCCTTGTTCTAAAAATACTCAATATAAAAAGCCATCTTGACTGAAAAGTTTATTCAGACTTACCTAAGTCAACAAATTCTTTCTAATAAAACTTTCTTTGGCCAAAAAAAAGAAAAAATAAAAACCAAAAAACAAAACAAAGCAAGTTCCTGACAGGCAGACCAGATATGACTTTTATTATGAATTACCAACCTGTTCTAACTAACTTGATGGAAACTTTGGATGTAGCAGAAAACAGGAAAGATTACTGGGAATTGGGAATATTAGGGATGGGTTCTTTGCCTAAAGAGTAATAATAATCAACCTGAATGTTTGTTCAACCCTGAACTGAACCTGATTGGGAGCCCTCCAGAAAGGCATATTTCTTGCCTCAAAATTACTCACCTAACAGTCCCTCTATCTTCCACAATTCTAGGGAGAATAAAAAGAAAAGCTGCCCAAATATCCCTGACCCTAGTAAACAATTGCTCCTCTAAGAAAGGAGTAGAAAAACTTTTAAAAACAAAGGAGGAAAACCACTGATGTTTTAAAGGATAATGACAAATTAAAGCCTCGACAAAATTCAGTGCCTGCCAATACTGTTGGTATTAATTTGCATCCTCTTTAAAAGATAGTTTAAATCATCCTACACAGAAATGTTTCCCTACTATCCTGGGACCTCAAGTCTATGTAACTCTTAAAAGAGTTACAAAGATTGTCTTCTTATGTGAAAGAATGATTCTTCAAGAAGGAGTTAGCAGGAACTGGGGGTGGGTGGGTGGGAAGGGAAGCAGCAGAGCAAAAAGATGGAAGTTAGGGCTGGATTTAGAAGAGTGAGTGTAATAAGGATTTTTGAGAGCAGTGCAATAATAAACAGCATTTGGTTGCCTCAATCACAATAGATTCTAAATCTTAGAAAAGTAGAGAAACGACTCAAAGCAATAGAGATATTTGCTCTGAGAAGTTGGCGGTCTTAGATTTGTGTATCATTTAGCTCATTACTGATGCAAAAATCATAAAGTGTATTGGTTTCATTTTGGGAAGGCAGATTTAGAGTCTTCAAGAATGCAGAGGTTAATTCAATGAAAGGACGTGAAATTGGAAGTCAGTAGGCAAAATATTTTTCTTTTCTATATGTAGCCCCAGTGAAAGGATATGGGATATGTGAGAAAAGGAATAGGAAAAGGCCAGAAGACATCTGCTTACATTATAAAATCAGCTCAAAATCACTCAAAGCATTAGCCACTGTAAGTCATTTATTCAGTTAGCCATCCACTTACAACAAACACTAATTGAAACCTACAAAGAGGTTGTGTTGGGTGTTGAAATGATCCCTGGTCTCAAAAAAATTTTTAGAGTCCAGGAGGGGGAGACAGACACAAAAACTCAGAAAGGCAACACGCTGTTATAGGTGCTATAATAGAATTGCATCGCACAATATGGTGTAAAGAAAGAATTTGCCAATTTTGTATGGGGTAATAGTCAAGAAAATGTTAATGAAGAAAATACACAGGCCCAACCAAATATAGTACTGCAAAGTCAAATTCATTAATGTGGCATTTGATAATGGAACATGTTTAAAGCAAAGGTTTTGGATATATCCATGTTTATAACATTTTATCATAAATCTCCATAGAGGAACTTACATAGTATTTTTTGACCTTAGAGCATAAGTTATTTATGAATGGATAACCTCTCAATAAACATAAAGTTGTTACAGATATACAGAATGACAGATGTTTGTTTCAAGTTTTGTTTTTGACAGACTCTGTGAGTAACAGCAAGGAACAGGGACCTGAGTACCTTTCTTTCTTGTTGAATTGACAGAAAATTAGTAGATACAAGTTCAATCAGTATCAGCATCTGAATGTTATGGATATCACATGGAAACTAGGAAGCAGTTCTTGGCAATACTGTTCGCTTCTAGTTAAAGACGACATCAGCAGTAAGGATAGCAGCAGATCAAGTTCTAGTTCTCCACAACCATACTTGTATAATTTTGAGCCATTCCTTTCATTCTTGGGTTGTCTAGCTAGGTACCTCATCAAAGCACACTCATAAACCACACTGAGAATCAAAATTAGTGACTAGATAATGTTGTAGTCTTTGGAACATTTACGCTGCCATGGGGGAAAAAGGTGAGCCTACTAACTTAGAATGACTTTAATCCAAATTTCCATTCTTCCAGTTCTCCTCAGTCTATACCTCAGGGTATCCCTCTTGCTTCTTTATTTGTAATGCTTCTTTCCATTTCCTCTCATGACACATCACCTTGACAAATGCATAGGAAGCTGGGTTAGAGATGTTGAAGGATGTTTACTTGTTAGGGAACTGTATGGACCATCTTAAGAAAGATGTAGAAATCAAGATTTTATGAAAATAGAAAAAGTTTATAAAATACAGAGCCTGTACTGTATGTGCACAATAAACATTCTTATTTCCATATTTATAGTATAAATTCCTGCTGGGAAGCAGTTAAATCCCGAGACTTAAAAAAACTTTTTATTATGGAAAAATTAAAACATGTGCAAAAGCAATGGGAAGTATATAGAGAACCACTCAGCTTCAACAAATATTAGCTCAAAACCAATCTTGTGTCATCACTACTAACCCCACATGCTTCCCCACTTCCCATGTAATTTTAAAGGAAGTTCCAGTGAAGTTTTGATTTTCCCAAACATCTATCATTTTTTTGGTCTACAAAAAACATCATATAAATTAGCTCGCTAATTGATTTATTCCCTTATATCTACCTTTTTGCTCACTCTCTGGCAATCATTTGTCAAGCTGCTAAAAAATAAATAGAAAATAGAAATTCCTCTCCATCATTTCTGAGCTACAGACCAATCTTTCGTCTGAGTACCTTCATGCTACAGTGATAGGTGTTTTTTAAAAAGGCACGGACAGATAATAAAACTGTAACATTTTTCATAAATTATTGAACTACAGTCATTTTCTTTTTCCCCCCATTCATTTTTAATAGTATGCGGTACACATGCTGACTCTGATAAGACTGCTTTTTAAATTATGTGATGGTCTCAGTTTACTCATTTATATCCACCCTGAACGTATGACATGAAACTGCCAATTAGGTCAGAAGAATCCGACAATTCTGATAAAACAGAAGCAGATGATAAGAAACCACAGAAGTTATCAATATCAAGCTACTGTGTTTCTTAATGCGAAATTTCTCATAGCAAAACTTCATTGATACAAGAAAACCATGCAATTTACCATAAAACAAATATCCTATCAACATAAAACTTAACTTCTTAATAAAATCCATAATAATAGGCCTGTGTGCCTTATTCTCCAAAGTCATTCTCTTCTTTGAGTCATTGAACTTTTCCCAGAGGTAATAACATCTTCTGTTAGAAATCTGGCATCTTCTCAGATACTTACCACTCCAGAACAACCGAGCCCAAAGAGTGATGAATGGATGTTTTGGAGGTTTTCATGGAAAATGTTATACCCTTCCCCATATCACCAATCATTAAGGGAGAAGTGGAGGGTAGGAGGGGAGAAGTGTGTGCATGTATGTGATTCTCTGCCTTTTCTCTAACAGAAGGTATAAAAGTTTACCTGATGCTATAGTAGTATAGCACGCTTGCATATGCATGTACATTAAATTTTTTAGGTGTGCTTTGCTATATTGAAAAAATTCAAATAATAAATCTCAATACATGAAAATGACTTTCTTTCCATACAATATATAAAAATGTCAGGGCAATCTGCTTTCTATGATCAGACACCAAAGAACTAAACATTGAGTGATATCCAACTTTATGAGACACATAAAAATGAAATAAAAATGGGTAAGAAAATAAGCATTTAAAGAGATAAACACTGTCAAACAGAAATGATTACAAAGTTTGTAACAATCTGCATTTTTCATTGTTTTCTGTTTACCTAGCTTTTCCCACTATGAATTTCTTTTGCTCATTTCCCTTCTTTTAATAATGTATGTTCCCATAATCACTGATATTAAAGCAAAGGATGTGAAACAAGACTCAGTTTATATTTATTGAAAGAAATACAAGTAAGTGGAAAATGCAAAAAAAATTACTATATCCTTGAATGTTTCATCTAGCTACTTGCATTTAATAGCTTTGAAAAATTGAGCTCCTTCACAGGAGTACTGTCTGTTTACCTCGTACCATATGAAACCACCATATTCAATCTTTTCTACCTACAAAAACAGCAATTTCATAAGTTTTAACTATTTGCTGTCTCAAATTGCAAAAGGTCTACAGATTGCCATCGCACTTGAGCTATGTATGGTTATTTCTTGGTAAAATGCACAGAGAAAAATGGAAGTATGCCCTTGACATTGTTATTTAAATTTTTATTTTTAAAAATTGTATCATATCAATAATGAAAAACCAATTAACATTATTTTCAATCTGGCCCATCAATGACTGTGTAATAACAATAGATCTGACATAGCCCCTGGCAGAAATTACATAACCTATCAATTAGTGTGTATGAAAGGCACAATAATGCCTTCAAAAGGACTGTATCATTTTGTTAGAATATAGAATGTCAATACCCATTAAACCTAGTAAAAACCTGGGCTGAAAAAGCTTTTGTAGGCAATATTTTGTTATTAACAAATAAGATGTGCTTATACTATAGCAATGAGGGGGGAAAAGGACAATTTAAAGTTTTAGAGATAGAAAGGTGACTTGAAATGGAGACTGACTCAACTAGAGTTATATTAGGTATGGCTCTCAATTCAGCAGAAAGAGACTTCTGTTATAATCTAAAAGTTTGATATTTTACTTATATCTAGAAAACTTGAAAAGTTTTCAAGTTTTCACTTGAAAAGTGAATCAAAATTTTTAAAGTTCTGATTTCTTCTCTGAGTGAATAGATCTTTATTACTCCTAAGGCTATTGTTCTTAAGAGAATCTTTTGTGAGACTTGGTTTCTGAGTTCCCTATTTAATTCCAGGGTTAGTTTAGTCTGTCCCCATTACAGATAAAATTAAATAAACTTCACAAAGCATATTAAATGAATTCTTTAGACACCAAGGCACTACTTTAACTACTTCTGTGACCCACTTTAATTACATTTATCAAAACAAAATAAAGTAATAGTAAAGAAATATGGATTATATCATAGGCAACCAAGCAAGCACTCGATTATCTTCCCACATAAGCCTCCTTTTATAATAATGATATTAACATGGACAGCACCAACAAGTAATGATTGCTGAGAACTTATTATATATATACTTAATTACTTTTCTAAATGCTTTAATAGTATTGAGTCCCCTAATCTTTATAACAATCTTATGGCCTAAATACCATCATTAGGCCCATTTTATAAAAGATAAAACCAAGACTCAGGGAAGGGTGTATCATACTGCCAAAGGTGAATCACAGAAAACTAATGCTGAAAATGCCCATGAAGCAATCAAATGGTTTATCCTTCAATTTGTATGGTAAACTAAAAAGTTCTTCCCTGTCCCTGCAAAAGATATTGATTCCTAATTCCTGAAACCCATAAATGTTACCTTATTTGGAAATAGGGTCTTTGCAGATGTGATTACGTTAAAGATCTTGAGATGGGGAGATTATCCTGGATTATCTGGAGGTCCCTAAATGCTATCTCATGAGTCATTATAAAATGGAGGCAGAGGTGTATTTCTCTCTCTCTCTCTCTCTCTCTCTCTCTCTCTCTCTCTCTTTCACACACACACACACACACATAAACACAAGACAGCAATGAGAAGATGGAGCAGAATGAGATTTGAAATACTGGTTTTGAAAATTTAGGTGATGAGGTGATGTGGTCACAAGCCATGGAATACCAACAGCCACCAGAAGCTGAAAAAGGCCAGGGACACATTCTACGCTAGGCCTCCGGAGGGAGCATGACCCTAAAGACACCTTGATTTTGGCCCAGTGATACTGAATTCAGGCTATGGCCCCCAAGAACTGGGAAAGAATACATTTCTATTGTTTCAAACCAACAAGGTTGTGGAAATCTGTTACGGCAACCACAGGAAACTAATACAGGCTGCAATTAAAATAAGATTTAAACTGTTGGACATTAGATAAATGTTCCTATTTTGCAAAAACTCTAAAACCGAGAGCTCAGATTTTTCCCTTAGTAATGCACTACAACGTTTAACCATTACACTCAGGAAATATCCATTCTAATTAATAAATCATCTATTCCCTTTTGCCCTGCCTTCTTCAGAAACAGATATCAGTTTTATTTTTTTGTCCCTTATGATAGGTCTCCATATTCTAAGTGATTTCATATCACAGTTACATTTCATAGGCTGAATGATGCTCATTCATTTAATCTATTAGAGGAACAATTTCTGGTGTTGCTATCATCTTTCTAGTTTTCCTCTAATATCCCATTATAGTTGTGAAATTCTGAAATGGTTCCAGGATTCAAATAAGCTAGATTTTTTTTTCAAAGATCTAAGTATAGTATAGTGTAGAGACTAAGATACATACTGAATGAGGTGGGTATGGTTATGTAATTTTTGAAATTAATGTGGATCTCTAAATTAAAAATACTTAGATTAATTCAGACAAAATCCCTCTAACATTAGCACTCATTACATATTCCAGATGCATTCCTAGCAAGCTCATTAAGTTGCTTTTAGTCATCCAAACAGCCTATCAAGAAATTGTTAAATAATATCATCTATGACTTCTGTACTTAGAATTTAACCTATATGGTTATATAACATATTGGAATAACAAATATTTCTTAACTGAGCATAAATAGACTTTTGCATAACAATACATAGGGGGACACCATGACCTCTAGTCTATTTATGACAATTATAAGATGACAGATACATTCACTCACTCTGACCTCTGGCAGATTTTACACCAACCTGACTGATTACTCTGAAAGAGCAACTAGATTACTCCATCACAGGATGGCCAACAGAGGTGAGTATGTCCACCCCAACCCATTTCTCTAAGTGAACATAAAAATAGAGTTTAGCAATCAGAACGTATTTTTTACTCAAGCCAGTTGATGTAGCCATAACTAACAGTGACACAAGAGATCTAGGAGCCCATCGTAGAAAGCCTGTATTTTCAATTGCCTGTAAAACTTTTCAACACATCATCATCAAAAAGATTTCACTCTTTCTCCTTTGTGTGCACTATTTTAGGCCAGGGTTTCTCAAACTAAGCACTGCTGATATTTAGGGCTGGATAATTCTTTGCTGGGGGAGGCTGTCCGGTACACTATAGAGTGTCTAGCACTGTCCCTGGTCTATATTCACTAGATGCCAGGAGCACCACCCCACCCCACAGCCAGACACAACAATCAAAAATATATCCAATAGTGTCATATGTCCCCTGGGGAACAAAATTAGCCCCCAATTGAAAACCACTATTTTAGAGCACTCACTAATACTAATCAGTACAACAAATTAGCTGAAATTGGAAAAGTTAAGACAAAAAAAAAAAAAAAGCATGGAACCAAGGTCTCTTTTACATTGGTCTTACTTTAAAGAAAATAATAAAGTCATCAGGTGCACTAACAAGGGCCCCCTTTAAGAGATACACTTTGTTTTAAAGAGTAATTAAGAGTTTATTTTTGATCGACCAATTTTGAAACTGATCTCTAGGCCAGAGGACAGCTTGTTCCACGTTCCTTATCTCTTCAACAGCTCTCACCTTGGGTTTCTGGAAATGAGAATTTTAAAGCCAATCCTTGATTTACGTGGATTACCCTGATACTCAGGGCAGCTGTGCACACACGGCAGTTCTATTCATATATGTATCTAGAGCGATGTTCCTGCATTAGACATGAGCAGTTTCACTAATTTAAGTGGCCAATAAGCACATTTTTAATTCCCTGCATGATTTAGGAGTAGAGGTAAAGAGAAAAGGACTTAGGAAAAAGCGAGCTGAGATACTTTTGCCCTGCTTTCACCCCAAAAAGAGATCTCTACTCTTTCTACAGCAGATAAAACTAAGTGATATTGGTCATGGGGTTGCCAGTTGTGATAAGATATTATGACCTTTAATAGAAATAGAAACTTGTGAAACAGATTTTC
Source organism: Cheirogaleus medius (assembly GCA_008086735.1). Lineage (NCBI taxonomy): Eukaryota > Metazoa > Chordata > Mammalia > Primates > Cheirogaleidae > Cheirogaleus > Cheirogaleus medius. The sequence goes on along the minus strand of VBSM01001979.1, from coordinate 18,948,025 downwards.
AGCCTTTTATTTTCAAAATAATGTAAAAGCTATATAAGCACACAATTTAAAAAAAATCTATCAATAGAATGGAATTTTGCTGGAACTCAACATAATTTCTACTTGTACTGCGATCTCTCTTCAAATCATGTAAATATTTGATATTTGTAATAATACCCGGAGCTACAAGATATTTTCTAGATGTCTATTCTATTTATTTTAGGGTCAAAAAATGACAACCCTGATTTCAGATCTAAATGATCCTCACAACCCCTAACGATAGCCTGTTACAGCCTTCCTCCTGTTACCAAGTTAGGGCAAAACTTAACGGCTGGCTTTCCTTTCTGATACACTCAGCCAGCAATTCATTTCTGCCCATCCACAAAGATAATGCATGTGCAGACACATATGGGCATGTGTTTATTATTATTTTTAATCAGACATCATCATACAGGCAAAAATGTAACCCTCCTATTCCTGGCATGGCAACCACTCCCATCTAAAGCAAAGGACGCAAGCCCTGCCCCAACTCCTGTATCAGCAAGTCAAGGGTTTCTGTTGAGGATCTTTTCCACAGTCATGCAAAAATGAGTTCCTGAGCAGTTGTGTGAACTGAACGTAGATGGGGCCAGTTCCTTCTGTCAGAGATACACATTCCTGCCTCTCCTTCTGATGAAGTGTTTTGTTCTTTTGACTAAGGGAGTTTCAGTGGATGAGGAAAGCTACCCTTGAACTGTCATCTCTTAAGTGGAAGCTGACAATGCTAATAGTTCAAGCACAGGTTGATTGATGAGACTGTCCCAGCCTGAGAGGCTGGAAATCTTTGTCATTGCAAGGATCAGGCAAGCAGTTTCACCTGCCCAAACTCTGGTATCCCCCCTCCTCCTCCCACCCTGGCCAGAAAGGGAGCAAGGAGCACCACTGCCACTGCAAATAGAAGTTTCATGGGCTTTGACTTTTGTTGACTTTGCAGATCCAAAGACTTTGACTTGCTAATTGGAAGATTCCTACACCAGTTCCTCTTAGTGAATAATGTAGTATACAAAAGAACACAGGGGTGAATCCAGGTTTTATGAGGCCTAGAGCTTCTGAAATTTGGGGAGCCCTCTTTAAGAAAAAGAATACATAGTTATAAATGCAAACATTAGGTAAAAAATTGTATAGTTATTCAGAATGTGAAAAGAAATCATGACAAATTACAAATTTTAAGAAGTACCACAAACATTGCAAAATCCAGAAAAATAACACTGTATATTCTTCTTCATAATAATGTTGTCATATAATTTTCTAGAAAAAGAATAAAAAGATAATAGTTCCTGCAAATCTACAAACAGGAATAAAATTTCTTCTTATTACTGGTCATTTAGAAGATTTTCTTTCAGCTTTACAACCCATTAAAGGCAATGCAAGATTTTAGAATGGATGTCAAATTTTCTCTCATACGAGAGTCATAAGTCTAGATTTTCCAGTGATGAGATTCTGATTTTATACATTTCTACCATATTTCTCCTCTGTACCCACATTTCTTCATCTTCTGATTCTGTACCTTCCTGTCACGTACCAGGCAATTTGTCATGAAAGGCAGTATTCCTAGAAGCATCCCTACACCAGGATGGTTTGCACTGTGTTGTGATTCTAAATCCCATATATACCGTTAAGGCTAAACTAAATGCCTTTCTACTATCTGCTGGTCTCCCACAACACTGAACACAAAAAATATGAAGGAGCAAAAGTCAGAATGAAAAGAGACAGGTGTTTCAATCAATTGTGTTTAAAATAGCTCACTTTTGTGAATTTTGCAAAAAATGTATGACACAGGTCAACATATCACAAGTGAAAGGCCTAAAGATTAGCTTTGCTTGCATCATTGTAACTCTACGTTAGGGAAGATGATAAAGGCGGTACACTCTGTCCCAACACTCCCATCCCTCCATTATTTGTTGCCATACTTACCAAGTCCTTTTACCACAAAGTGACTGGCAAGAAAGGTAGTTATATAGATTCTACCAGGAAAATTTTTAATACTAGAATGATTATATTGTCAAAGAAGACACTGTGAGGACTTAAGCGGTCATCAAACACAGAGGATCTTGGGGAAAGCAAAGACATATAAAGAGCAGTTGGAGAAATAAGTACACAAAGACAACTCGATTCTGTACATATTGATTTAACTACAGGTAGTCACAGATCGCTAAATATGAAATGTACGATTTCCAAAAGTGTAGCTTTATTAACCTCAAACTAGAAGCAGTACAATTAATCAAAATATGCACCTAAGCTATCGACACAATTTTGCCATCTTAACAATAGCATGTTTATGCCAGCAGCGAAGAAGCCTGGAGAGCAAGTGGCAATGAAGTTGAGAAAGGCAGTTTCCACAGCTTGTTGAGAATTGAATATTTTTCCTTGCAAGAAGTGTTCCAAAGCCCGGAAGAAGTGGTAGTCAGTTGGTGCAAGCTCTGGTGAACATGGTGGATGACACAGAGAGCTTCCAAGTCCAGCGTCTGCAGTTTGAGCAGGGTTGTTTTTGTGACATGTTGTCAAGCATTGTCTTGCAAGAGGATTAACCTATCTCTATTGACCAGTCTTGGCTGCTTCATTGCAAGCATCTTCACCATTTCATCCAGCGGGTTGCAGTACACATCTGCTGTAATTGATTGACCAGTTTTCATGAAGCGGTAGTGGATAATATCAGCGCTGGACTACCAAAAAGATACCATTAGCTTATTTTGATGAACATTCAGTTTTGGACTGTGTTTTGGCACTTCATCTTTATCCAACCATTGTGCCGAATGCTTGCGATTGTCAAAAAGAATCCATTCTTCATCACATGTAACAATACGGTGTAGAAATCATTGGCCTTTATATCATGACAGCAAAAAAATTTCGAGACGGTTTCTCTGCTGATGCTCATTTAATTCATGGGTAACCCATCTATCCAGCTTATTTACCTTGCTGATTTGTTTCAAATGGTCCAATATTGGAACAGTAATATCAAACCTTGCAGCTAATTCACATGTAGGTTGAGATGGATTTGCTTCTACTATAGCTGTCAGCTCATCATTATCCACCTTGGTCTCAGGTTGCTGACCTGGCTCATTTTCAAGATTAAAATGACCAGAATGGAACTTTTCAAACCACTTGCATACTGTGTGTTCCCAAACACTTCCTTGATATTTCGAGCTGTCTGTGCTGCATTGGTTCCACGATGGAACTCATATTTGAAAATAACACAAATTTTTTACTTATCCATGGTTTCACAAAAGTTGCTCAAAAAAAAGTGAAAGATAATCACAAGCCAGAATGTGTATTTGCAAGACTGAGGCTGTACCTTCACAATAAAAATAAAACAAGAAGTCAAAGTGAAATGTCAGAGATATCAATTGTCAAACTTATTACTTAAAGAAATCAGACATTTCATACTTAATAACCTAATATAGATCCTGCTTGGTCCAAGCACTATATACAGTGTTAGAGATATGAAATCTGGACTTTGCCCTTTGAGGGGTCTTCATCTTGAATTCAAATTCACACATGAGAAAAGAAATATGTTCTTACTTCAAAATGCATGAAATCATGAAGAAAGCTATAAGAAAAGATCGTGAATATTTAACTGATCTTCTTTTGGAGGAAGGATAATTATAGCACATAATAGAGAAAACAACAAAGGAATATCTATAGATTTAAATATATTACAATTAAGTACAATGCTACATAGAAATTATTATCAACCAAATAGAAAAGCCAAAAATAAGCTGGGCAAAATGTCCAATATATTTCTTGCAAATAGAAGGTAAATATAATTTCTATATAAAGAATTATTTAAATTAGTCAAGAAATGATCTATCAATCCAATAGAAAAATAGGCAAGAGGCATAAATAGATAATTCACCAAAGAAAGATGACCAAAACAAACACATGAACACATATTTAAAACAAATAGCAATTGAAAATATAAATTAAACCAATGAGATATTATTTTTCACTTATACAATTATAACTATCTTTTGTTTTAAAGACAAATTAGTCCTGGTGAGGGCATGTCACAAGAGCAATTTTAACATATCATTAATGGGAATTTCAATTGGTATAAATATCATGGCCCCCCAAAATAACCAGGTCAAAAGTATTAATATCTATGAACAAATACTTCTACTTTAAAAATTATCCTAAGAAATAGAGATGTAAAAAAATTGGGGGAAATGCTATTCATAGTAGCATTATTTCTAGTGGCAAAATAACACATAAAAACTACATGTCCAATAATTGAGAATAATAAAGTAAATTATAGTCCATATATGTAAAGAAATAATTTGCAGTCATGGATTTATTGAAGAATATTTAATGTCACAAAACTATACCTAAGGTATAACAAATATATAAATATAAATAAAGATATTTTAAAATAGGACATAAGAATATATACATATTGTTACACCATCAGGTTCATCCCAGTATGCTTACAATAATGGAAAACATGAGGGAAAACATGTATGTGCAAAAATAAATAATTTCTAATCCATCACATGATCAGATATTGTGAAGCTACACCAGGGATTATAGGTTACTTGTCCAATATCCATCCTACCCTATCCTTCTTCCTTAACAACATAACCCCAATTCTATTCTAAGCCACTTCCCAGATAAAATACTACATTTTCCAATTTTCTATTACAGTTAGGTGATCATGAAACTACATTCTCATCAATGAGACAACAGCAGTATTTATTAAATGGAACAGAACTTCTGAGAATATTCCATTAAAGGACAGATAACTGATAGATTTTCTTTTTCTCATTCTTCTATTTATGCTTCTGATTTGCCTAGAGTTCTGACAGTCATCTCAGATCCTGTGACAACCTTGAGGATGGAAACCACATGCTAAGCATAGTAGACCAGAAATATAAAAATGTCCTGGGTCCCTAATAACCATGGAAATGTTAAACATACATTAGAAGGGTTTTTATGAAATTTTTTAATGTGAGAGAGATAAAGATCAATCTCTCTCTCCCTCTCTCATTTAAATCACTGATTTGAGTTTTCTGTTATAAACATCCAAACTTCAACTCAACACGATAGTTATTTTAAAAATCTGTTTGGTGATATTGGCAAAATAGGTAATTCAAGCAAATCCTCCCACTGAAAACAAATAGAAAAGTTAGACAAAATAATTTTTAAAAGATTATTTGAAGCTATCAGAAATAAGGAGGCAGGAGAAATTTATAAAATAAATATTTAGGAAAAAAGAATCTAGAGAGATAAACCCAGTATTTGGAGCCCCTTAAATTGTATTTGTAGATTCTGGAAGCATAGCCAAAAGGCTAAGAACCTAAGTGGAGCTTTTGAACAACTTTTAGGATAGAGGGAAAAAATTTAAAATCTAAGATCCCAATGCTTTATATTAGGACCCCAAAAAGCCATACCGTAAGCACAAGGACAAATCAGTAATATACCAATCCCCAAGGAAAGGAAGGAACCCCAAAGGAAATGAAGATAACATTTCTAATAATCTCAAACCCTGAAGTTAGATTAAGTTTATCCCAGATTGTCTGTGCCACAGCCACTTAAACAGCATTATATTAGCTTATAAATTTTTTCCATAATTGTTTATATACAATACCTTGTGCTCAACCAAAAATAAGTAGACACCACAAAACAGAGACAAAACCTGTGATAAGAGAGAGAGAAAGAAAGAGAAGGTGGAAGGGGGGGAAGAGAGAAAGAGAGTAAAACAGTTAACAGAAACAAAGCAATCTAATATCTAGATAATAAAGTTATCAAAAATAACTGTTGAATTAAATAACTAGACAAGTGACTTGTTGAAAACTATGCTAAATATGTGCAATGAAATAAACTTCAAGATTGGAAATATTTCCAAAAAAAAAAAAAACCAAAAAAACCCACTAGAAATTGTAAAAGAAGTGAATCACATCAAAATTCCAAAAAGCAAAAATATTATTATCAAAATTAAGAATTCAATGGATAAATTTAAGAACAGATAAGTTAAAGCAGCTAAATAATAAATACACATATTAGCTTTTGCCCCAAATCCCTGGCTGCTAAACCCTTGTAATTTCCTGAGCAATAGGAGTGCTAGCAGAATCTTTTCTTCTAACTTTCGGTCTTTGCCTCATTTCTGCACAAGAAGAGCTCTTAATACCCTTGTAGACAGGGGTGCTGAGAGAATCCTTTGTTCTAACATTTAGTCTTTGATCCCAGGTTCCTGACACAGAGTTCCTAAATCTCTTGGAATTTCCTGGGTGATAGGAGCATCTTTTGTTCTAATGGATCAACTGCTGGTGGGCTTTTGGATGGCCTCAGGGATGGGGGCTGGTTGCCACAGGAGCCAACCACTTTGAGAGTTGAAAGTTTCAGTCCCACCTCCAAACCTCCAGGGAGAAAAGAGGGTCTGAAGATTAAGCTGATCACCAAAGGCCAATGATGTAAGCAATCATGCCTACATAATGAACCCTTCATAAAAACTTAAAAGGACTGGGTTTAGAGAAGCTTCCAGATAGCTGAACATATGGAAGTTCCTGGAGGGTGGAAGTTCCTGGAGGCTGGAGTGTGCACCAGAAAGGGTACAGAAGCTCCACAGCCCTTCCCACATGCCTTGCCCTATGCATGTCTTCCATCGGGCTCTTCATCTGTATCCTTTGTAATATCTTTACAATAAACCAGTAAATGTAAATAAAGTGATTCCCTGAGGAAGGGATCATGGGAACCCCCAATTTATAGGTGGTTTTGAGATACCTAGGTCACAACCTACTATTACAACTGGCATCTGCAGTGGAGGAGGCCTTGTGGGACTGAATCCTCAACCTGTGGGATATGGTACTATCTCCAGGTAGATAGTGTCAGAATTGAATTGAGGATACCCAGCTAGTGTCTGCTGGAGAATCTGATGCAGTTTTGTTGCTGGTGGTGAGAATTCCTCACACCTTTTGGTGACCAGAGGCCACAGAAGTATTCTGTGTTAAGTGGTATGTGAAAGTTTAAAAAAAAAATGTTTTTGTTTTTCCTATATCCCAGAACAGTTGAAGAGAGAATTCATGAATTGGAAGATAACTGAGTAGGAGAACAGTCTTCAAAATAAAGCACATATTTTTAAAAGCATGAAAAAAAAAAGAGTAAGAGACTTAGAAGAGACATTAAGAAGTCCCAGCATACCTCCTGGACTCCAAGAATAAGGAGAAAAATAAATAGCTAATAACATTCCAAAACTAAAGTATATATCATAGCTTATGAACTCAAGCAGCATTTTTCAAAAGGAAACTATAACAACTCTGTTTCTACCCAAGATAGAGTAATAGGACCCATATTTTCCATTGCAGCATAAACAAATAGAAAGTCAAATAAAATATATGAACATTGATTTTCAGATATTGAATAATAGACAGTGCAAGGCAATAATTCTTAATTACAGGGAAAATAAACAAACAAGGTAAGCCCCACACATGTACCAGCTTATGTTCAGAGGCAATTTCAAAGCTATAGTACACAAAGGGGGAAAAAATAGAGCCTGATCTCACTAAGTGGAGGAGACAGCATGTAATATGTTTTTTGTTGTCCCTATGTTTCATTTAGGATCTTCTCAATGTCTGGTTTTCATCATTTTTCTTTATACTGTGTTTCTCCGAATATAAGACCTACCCATAAAATATGCCCTAGCAGGATTTCTAAGCATTTGTGCAATATAAGCCCTACCCCAAAAATAAGATCTAGTGATGGGTGTGGCTACACAGCATATCTGCACAACCCATGCATTTCGTGGCGAAGCAGTAAAGACGACGAGCAGCCCTTCTCATCTGCCCCATGAGAGCTCTATTGCTCGACATGAGAGATTGGGGCCAATGGTTCTAAAGGAAATAGTGTCGCAAGGAATTCAGGATGGAATTCTGGGTTTGGAGAGTTATGATAATGTTCCAGAAGAAGACAACTTAGCTATATTTGAATAAATGTAGATTATTGTACCGTACTATTGAACTTTTTTATTCATTCATTTTTTTTCCTTTCTTTATTAGATATGAATCATTTCTATTGACATGCCTTGAGTTCACTATTCTTACTTAGTGTGTACAATATAATGTTAAACCATTCCAATGAGTTCTTAATTTCAGATATTGCTTTTCTTTTCAGATGCATAATAACCTCATGGAAATTTTTTTAATAACTTGTGTTTATCTGTTGAAATTCTCCATCTTTGTCTCTTTTTTTTCTGTTTTCTTTAACAAATTTTAATAGTCATTTTAAAGTCCTTGTCTACTAATTGCAACATCTGGGTCATCTGGGGATCTGGGCTATGTATTTCTCTTTGATTATGGATCACATTTTTCTCCTTCATATGTCTCACAATTGTCTTACGTATGCCAGAAAGAACAGTAAAGACTGGAGTCAATGTTAATTTCCTTCAGACAGGGCATGTCTTTTCCTTTATTAGGCAAGCAGGGTGACTGGCTCACAATTTTTGAACTGACAGGAATTGAGGTAGGTTGAGAGTTGGGTTGCTATATTAGTTTGACTTAGTCACAAAGCTGTGAGCTGTTCTGTACTCATTGTAAACCTTCCCAATCTATCAGAACTTTGGCTTCTAAATATTGAATATAGCAATAGTTTTTCCTTAAGATTTCAGCCTAGTCTCCCTTTTGCATAATACTGACAAAATTCCTATGGGAAAATATGGTAGGGGAAAGCCAGGTATGCATCCAGATTCCAAGTGGTTATCTTGGAATCTCTCTGTAGCTCCTCTGATTTTTCTTCCCCTCAGCAATGTCTGCTTGTCTGTAGCAATCTCAAACCTCAGCCTAAGATTAGACCTGGCAAAAGCCCTCAGAGAGTAAGATGGCTGCCAACCTTCGTGCATCTAGAAGGTCTCTTCAGTCTCTGGCAATGAATTCCTCTAGACCTCTATGCATTCAATATATGTGTTGACTTTTAAAAATATTAATGTGTGTATATGTATGTGTGTGTGTACATATATATACATATATACAAATATATATAATTTTTAAAATTTCATCTCAGTTTTTCTAGTTTTACAGAAAAAGCAATGGTCTGTCACTACCTTATGTATTGTAAAGGACGGTAGAAGTTCCTACAACTATAAAAAAAATTTGAGTCTTCAATTAAAACTTTTCCATTCAGAAAACTTTATGCCTAGATGACTTCATAGATAAATTAAACCAAATATTTAAGGAGACAATAATACTAATCTTAAACGAACTCTTCCAGAGAATAGAAAAAGAAGAAACACTTTCCAACCATTTTTGGAGGCTCATAGCCTTGATAACTAACCTTATAAGAAAGGAAAATTATAGCCCAATATCTCTCATAATCATAAATTTAAAAATTAACTATTTGCAAACAAACAATACATCACAACCAATTGGGCTTATTACAGTAATGTGAGATTTATCCTTTGAAAACTTATCAATGTAACATCCCACATTAATTTAATAAGGAAGCAAAATCATATGGCTATTTCAATATATGCAGAGGAAATAGTTGATGAAATTCAACATCCATTCATAATAAAAGCTCATTGCAAACTAATAACAGAAGAAAACTTCTTTAATCTGATAAAAGTTATCCAAAAAAAAAAATTACAGCAAATATCCTATGTAGTGACATGTTAGAAGTGCTCCCTTTGCTATCAGTAACAAAACAAGGATTCCCATTATCACCAATTTAATAAAGTACATAAGAAGCAGCAAGGAAGAAATATAAACTGATAGGATTTTGCACATAGAAAATCTAAAAGAACCTACAGATTTCATACAAAGTCAACCTACAAAAATCAATTATATTTTTCTAAATATCAACAAACAAAAAAATGAAATTTTAAATGATATCATCTATACTAGCACCTAAATGCATTATATTTCTAAGAATTACTTTAAGAAAATATGTAAAGCATCTCCACAGAGAAGAATATAAAACACTATGGAAAGAAATTAGAAGCATTGAAATCAGGGTCCAGCAAACTTCTTCTGTTAAGGGTCAGATAATAAATATTTTAGTCTTTGCAGATCTCTGTCATAGCTACTCAACTCTGCATTAAAATACCAATGTGAAAATGGACAATGTGTAAACCAATGGGTGTGGGTGTGTTCCCATAGAACTTTTTCTCAAAAGCAAGCAGAGGATCATATTTAGACCATGGACTACAGTTAACTGACCTCTGATCTCAATAATCAGAGTAATGAAATGTATTATATATGTAATAAAGATATAATAAAGGTATCCATTTTCCCAGATTGATCTTTCCATTCAAATCCCTCAGTCAAAGTTCAGTAAGTGTTTGTGGGTTTTTTAATGTGGTTTTTTGTAGACATTGACAGTCTAATTCTAAAATGCAATAAAAATTAAAAGGGCAAAAATTTGCCAAGATAATTTGAAGAAGAACAGGATTAAAGGACTTAGCAGATGTCAAGAGTTATTTCAAAACTCCAGTAATTAAGAGAACATGGTATTTCCAACAGAATAGATGCCTAAACAAATAGAACATAGAAGCAGTCCCATAACACGCTTGCATGTATTATATACACATTTGATTCAGGACAAAGGAGGCACTGCAAAGCAGTGGAGAAAGGATGGTCATTCCAATAAATTACCAGAATTTAAACAGGCATGTTTTATAACAACATGTTCCTCATATACACAAAAATTAATTATAGGTATGTTACAGATCTAAAAGTGAAAGATAAAACAATGAAGCTTCCAAAAGAAACTATGGAAGAATATCTTCAGAACTTTGAGGTAGTCAAAAATTTCTTAACCAGGTTACATAAAGGACTAAGGCTCAAGGAAAAGAAATTAAAATTAAAAACTTCTAATGATCAACAGATACTTTGAGTGAAAAGGTAAGCCACTGACTCAGAGAAAATGTTTGCAGAGACAGACACTACATAAAAGATGATGTCCAGGTGAAAAGATGCAAAAGATCATGATGCATCAGGAAAATGTAAATTAAAACCACAAGAAGATATCGACACCAGTTGGAGTGGCTAAAATAACAAGACTGGTGACACTAAGTGTTGGTGAGAATGTGGGATGCCTAAAATTCTCACACACTGCTGGTGGGTTTTAAATCGGAAGAACTACACTGGGAAACAGACATTATATACTAAAGTTGAATATACACGTGTCTTATTAATTAATTTTATTTTTAGGAATATTGCAAAGAGAAACACGTGCACACATACACAAGAATGTTCAGAGCAGCACTATCCATAATAACCCCGAACTGGGAAACAACCCAAATTCTAGTCAGCCATAGAATAAATAATTTGTGAAATATTCATTCAATATCCTATTAGACAATAATGAAAATGAATAAACTGTTGTCCCACATATGATGTGAAGATATCTCACAAACATAATGTAGAGCAAAAGAATTTGCCAGATACAAAAGTATACATATTATTTCATTAAATAAAACTTTCAAAATAAGCAAAGACAAAACTATAATATTCTAAGTCCTGATAGAAGTTTGGAGAGGAGAGAGAAGATAGTCACAGAGAGGGCATACCAGTGTCAGCTGGGTATTTGCAATATTCTATTTCGTGACATCGGTGATGCTTACATAGATGTTTGCTTTTGTGATTATTCTTTAAGCTATATGCATTCACATCGTGTTAAAACTTTGATCTTAATTCAGATTAGTGGATAGTAATTGTATTTCTTTCTCTAGGGCACAGAATGGTGATCAATCAAAAATGATCATTTCTAGATGCCGAAGTTATGGGTTATTTATTTTTATTTTAACTTTTATCTTTATAATTTTAATTTTCCTCTTTTAAAAAATAATGGCAGCCTGAATTCTTCCATATTAAGAAGCAATATGATTTTTTAAATTAAGAAACTATTAATACTTCAAATTTGTAAGACTGAATGTCTAAGAAGATATCAAAGCCATGAATCAATATGGATAGCAATAAAGGGAAAACAAAATCCCGCGCAGAACTTAGCTTTGTGGAGATTGAGGCAGCAAAATAGAAGAGTCAATCAGAGATGAAAATTCAGTCAAGGCTGAAGGTATAGATTTAGGTTTTGCCAACTTGCCAAAGACGTGACAGTTCACTGTAAGTGGGAAAAAATCTAAAGGAAAATGATGAGGAACTATGGATTGTAAATGTATGTGTCAATTTACATCAAACATCATAATTCATTGATTATGAATAGATTATCTACATGGAAAGACATCTTGGATCTCTCCATTTTAATATTTTTATTAACTATTAAGATGAATACATATCACCTAATACATTACCTTATAAATGGTGGTTTTGAAATAAATGTTTGATTAATGAAATAAGTACAAATTTACTGATGATAAATATCTAGTTAGAAAAGTCAGTACATCAAATATCAGAATCAGGAATGAAAAGATCTCAACAGGCTAGAACATTATAACCGAATTCCAAGATAAAACATTAAGAATAAATGTAATATCCCAAATACAGTTTAAAAAATTAGCCTCACTAGTCTAGGATGATATAGATCTTTATGTGAAAAAGACTTACAGGTTTGAAACGATGAGGAGCCCCATATAAATTAATGTGATGCACAAGGCTACAAAAATGTAGGTCAATTTTAGGCTATATCAATAAATGCAGTGTCTTGACCAAGAAAATGAATAGTCCCCTCAGACATCTCACTGGCCAGAACAAACTGGAATGTTGTGCTCAGTTCTGGCTGCAGGTCCAGGGGAAGGCAGCCAAAAGGTGAGGTGTCTGGGAACCATGAGTTAAGGATGGTCAATTCTTGGAAAAGAAACCTAAAGGGGACAAGACAACTGTCTCTGAGTACTTAGAAGGCTTCTATGTGTAAGAAGAATTTGATTTTCTGTGAAACTTTATGGTCTAAATAAAGAAGTTTAATGTAAAGAAAGATGATATATAGGACTGCAAACTAGTTCAGCCTCTGTGGAAAGCAATATGGAGATACATTAAAGC
>VBSM01001979.1:18915857-18934990 GCA_008086735.1 Cheirogaleus medius | reverse complement strand
AAAAAAAAAAGAAAGAGATAATAGACATTCCACAATGAGAATGGGTTATCCATGAGAACTCCCTGTTTTTATTGTTATTGTTATATTGATATTTTAACAAATTGGTAGATCAAACATATCTCAACAGTTTAAACAATAATGACAATAATAGAATCACATGTATTTAGCACTAAAGTTAAGAAATAAAACATTAGCAGTATTTTAGAAGCTCCTATGAGATAGAAATATCATGAATTCATGTTAATCATGCCTTTGTTTTTCTTATGGTTTTACCACCTATGTAGGTTTCCCTGAAAGATATATTGTTTAGTATTAACCTTTATATGAGTTAATCATGTTGTATATATTATTCTGGCTTACGCTTACTTCCTCAATGTAAAGTTCTATGATTTACCCATGCTGGTGCATGTAGGGGTGGTTCATCTATTTTCACTATTGTCATTTGCATCAAACATCTTTGTGTCACTTCTTAACCTCTTGGCTCCACCCCTTATTCGAGCTCTACTGTTCTGATCCTTTCTAACAAATCTGTCCAGCTTCACTGCACGCAGCCTTATAGTATGGTGCCTCTGTTCATGTATTATATCATCTAGCACCTGCCCCTTGGCCTCTCTGACATGACAGTGAGGGACACACATGGAAAATCATCCATGCTCACCTGTACGCAACCTAGAAATGCAAGGGAGTCAGCGCTTGGTGGCCGGTCCCCAAGCACTAGGAGACAATAGCATATGGATCAACGCTCCCATTTTTTCTTCCACAGAAGGACATTTCTGAGAGGCAAATCATAAACTCCTTAAAATGTCTTGTGGCCAGATTAATAACACAGATTTATCTTGGCTTTCTTTTCATTCCTATTTATTCTCCCACTCTTCACAACTGTCACCTGGAGCCACGTGCTCAAATTACCTAACTGCACAAAAGCCTTTGTTTCAGGCTCTGCTTCTGATGAAATCCAAGCTAAATGGTACTTTTAAATTATATTTTCTGGTTGCATTTTCTGGTTGTTGCTGACATATAGAGATGCAATTGGCTTTTTTTAAATATCATCATCAATTCTACTATTTGAGTTCCAAGGGATAAATGCTTTATATATATTATCTATTTTAATCCTCACAGACTCTATTATATAGTTATATTTTTATACCTAATAATAAAGTTTAGTATATTGACATTTGTATCTGGCAATGTTGCTAAATTCATATTAATTATAAGAAAATTTCTATAGAATCTTTAGAATTTTCTATGTAAACAATCCTGACTTCATCCCAAAATAAAAATAAATGCATTTAGCATTTCATGTTTGAATATGATGCTTAGTATAGGATTTTACAGATCCCTACATTACCTTAAGGAAAGTTCTGTTTATTCTCAGTTTGCTAAGAGTTTTTATTTTATTTATTTTTTAAGAGTTTTTATTTTAAATGGATATTCAGCTCCACCAAATGCTTTCTAATAGATTTATTAATTGATACTTTATTTTTCTCCTTTTATCTTTTAATATAATAATTTATTTGATTGATATTAAACTATTACTGAAATAAACCCACAGTGGTTATGATTATCTCTTTTATATATTACTCAATCTCATTTACTATTATAATACTTTGTATCCATGTTTAATAATGAAATTGACCTATTTTCATTACCAAGGTAATATTAGCCTCATTAGATAAGCTAGAGAATGATCTTTTTTGTCCTCTTGACAAGTTTATATAAGTTTACAATTATCTTTTCCTTGAAAATTTAATACAACTTGCCCATAACACCCTCTGAGCTTAGTGCTTCCTTTGTGAAAAGATTTTTAAACTGTAATTCAACTTTCTTAATGATTATTTAATTAGCCATATGTTGTATTTCTTCCTGGGTCAGTTTCTGAAGTTGTATTTTTCTAAGAATTTATTTACTTCACCTAGGTTTTAAAATATTTTGGTGGTTATTTATAATATCCTCTTAATTTGCATACTTTCTATCCTTTTCATTTCTAATATCGTTTATTTGCAATTTCCACCATAGTGTTTTTGATTAATCTTGTCAGAGATTCATCTAATGTATTATTATTTTCAAAGAACCAGCCTCTGGTTTTGTTGATTTTTATTATCTTTCTTCATTTTCTATGTTATTAATTTCCTTTCTTATTTTCTTCTTTCTACTTTTTTAGGATTATTTTGCTATTCTAACTTTTCAAGTTGAATGTTGAAGATGGTTGTCTCATTAATTTTGAATTTTTCTTCTTTAAGCCTTATAATTTTCTCTAACACCACTTTAGCTACATAACGATTTTGACAGTGGGATTTTCATTATCATTACATTCTAAGTATTTTCTATATTCTATGATGATTTAATCTTTGACCCATGTGTATATTGAATAACATATTTTAATTTTCAATCTTTTTTCTATTTTTAGGGGGTTAATGATCTAGAATTTAATGGCATTGTGATCAGATAATGTTGTATTTATGCTATCAATCCTCTGAAACTTGCGGCTATCATACAGTACACGGTCATTTTTCATAAATATTTTATATGTGTTTGAAAAGAATGTTCATTGTCCAGTTGTTGGATATAATGTCCCATATAGGTAAATTAGAACAAGTTTACTGATTTTGCTGTTCACATCTTATATACACTTAGATACAAAAGTATCTTAATTGGCTTGTGCTGTCAATACTGAGAGATATATTGCCAACCCTGATGATGTTTTACATACATTTCTCCTTAAAATTCTGTCAAATTTTGAGGCAATGTAATTGTGTACGTAACAATTGAGAATGTTTTAGTTTCTTGATGAATCTAGCCTTTCACTGTTTTCTGTGATTCTCAAAATCACAAGTGATTCCTTTTTGCCTTTGAGTTCACTTTGGATGATGTTAACATTGCTATAGCAGCTTTCTTTTGGTTAGCATTTGACTTGAAGTCCAAGGAGGTTGAATGACACAGGCCCAAGTTCACACAGATAATTCCAGAAGTAGAACCAGGACCCAGACTTTCTGACTTCCAGTCCAATTCTCTTGCTAAGCATCCTCACTGAATGAACATGCTGTAGTACAAAAGAGATCCAGAAAGAAATGAGAGCTATGTGTTAAGGAGCAATGAGAACAGCAGGTCTGGCTATGGAGGAACAATGGAAGGTAATTAAACCTAGGCACAGAGCTTGAATTTTATGACCAGGATGTCATGACAAACTAGGATTTTAGGAAGCCTATAATTTCAGCAATATTCAGGAGAGAGAGAGAGAAAAAATGAGACTATTTAAAAGGGTCCTTGCCCTCCAAATCCAGTATAATGTAATGAGAGTTTGAATCAAAGCCATGAGACTGAAGAAGAAGAGGTAGATCCAAGAGCCATTTTATGTAGGAAATGATACATCTAAATGACTTAATGGATTTTGGAGATTAAGGAAATGGTAGAGTCAAACATACTACCTCATTTATGTTTGTAGTAACCTAACAGCTTTATTATTTTTTTAGGTTAGAAACCACAAAGTTGGGAAATCATAGATGGCCCAGAGAAGGAGAGAAAACAATGCTTTTTCTTTCCATGCAATGAGTCTGGTATTTTTAGTAGTCAGATAGAAATACAAGACTAAGAACAGATTCAGATATGTGGGGGTTTTTTATTTGTTTGTTTTGTTTTATGAGAAAGGGAACCATATGCATAGAAGTGATAGCTGAATCTTTTTCTCAGGCTCTGTGTTTCGTAAACATCAAGCATCACTTTTCTGCCAACATTTTTTAAATTAAAAATGTCCATAATTTATTACCATCATATTTTTTAAATTGATATCAGAGATAATGGCTTCACGAATAAACTTCTGGTTAACCCAGATGGCCTTCTTGGACAACCATCGTGCCCCAGGTCTCTCCTGAGCATCCTTTATATAAAATAAGTAAGATTGATTGCAGCAGACCTTTGAAATTCCTTATAGACCTCCTCTTAAAGTATTGACAAGGCTCACCCATATTAAATTCACAACCATTAAGATCAAAGCATTACGTGGTACATCTGCTTGGGTAATTATCAGTAATGCCAGAAAACAACTTTGTGAATTCGGTCATGATGTACTCGGAGGGAATAAGCAGCTGGAAAGGCTCTAGGAACTCTCTCCCCAGAAGTTTAAAAAACTGTGCTCATCCCAGTGAATATTTCTTTTAGTGAGTTTGGTTTTGTTTTTTGTTTTTCCAACTGGATATAATAAAAATGTCTGAGATTTTGCTACATAATATGATCTGCTTGGAGGGGTCAATAGTAATGTTTTAGGCCAGTTCAGCAGGCGTGAGTTCAACTCTGGAAGGGTATAAGTTCCAGCGGGATTCTAAAAAGCCACCTAAAAGAGCCAGTATTTTTCCATAGATTATTTACATTGAGCCCTTCCACTGGGAGAACGGAGAAGCCCTGGGGGAATCATTTCGATGTCTGAGCATCAACTATAGAATATTTAGATGCTCTAAAATCACAAATCCAAATCCCCAAAAGGCCTTCTCAGCCCTTGCTTCAAGGGACATTCATGGAGTACAATGCTGTCTTCTGTGAGCCTTTTATATCAATACAGAACACATAGAACTTCAGTTTTTTGAAAGATCTCGTGTCAATTTTGGTATCAGTCGAGGTTTGCCTTCATGTTCTTAGCCAAAATGTCTGAGACTTGGCTGAAAGGTTGGAGCCATTGAGAACTTGGCTACATATATGTAAACTCAGATTAGTAATGAAGGACATATTTCATTCTTTAAAATATCAAAATGTGTTGTCTATCTAAAGTAAATAAAGTGCTTTAAAAATGTCTCCTGACAATAGAAAAAGAAGAATCTGCACTGGCTGAGTTTTTGCCTCCAAACTTCATACAGAATCATGAAACATTTCCAGAAATTTTGATAAAGTTCTTTAAGGCTTTTAGGAAAAAAGTTGTTTTTTTTTCCTTTTGTTTGTTTCCCCAAGAAACCTGCTACCTGTCTATGCTCATCTTGAAACATAACTTCCTGATTATAAAATTTGAAAATGAGTTGGGTATGAATAGGAACAACTGCAGTTCTCTCTCTCTCTCTCTCTCTCTCTCTCCCTCTCTCTCTCTCTCTCTCTCCCCTTCCCTCCCTCCCTCCCTCCATCCCTCCCTCAGCTCACTCTGCTTAGGCTGTCCTTTCCTACACTCTCTTTTAAATAAATTCTAAAGATTCTTTAGCACTCAGCTGAACTGTAACTTCTTCTAGAAAGCTCTAGAAAGCCCAAATGTCTCTCTCCTATTTTAATCTTCTCCTCTTCTCTGACCAGATCAGGCATTTTCTTCCGACTTCCACATGACTTTATGTCATAACTCTTATCCATATTTCTTCTCCTCCCCCCAGCAAGAGGTCCTCTAATACAGACTGCCTTATCTGTATCTGTAATCTCAGCACCTAGTTTAAGTTTAATAACTATTTGTTAAGTACATAATGGACCTCTGACAAACAGCTTTCTCACTCACTTGGCAGAGGTACAAAACAAATGTGATCTTTTCTTTTAAAAGTTTTAAAAAGCCACATTCATTCATTAATCCATTCAGGATATTTATTGAGAACCTGCTATACATCTGTCACTTTAGGCACAGAAGACTGAGTAATGAACAAGCCAAGACATACACACACAAAAAAACCAAAAAGTAAGTTTATACTATGATGTCAAATAGTATTAAGTGCTGTGAAGAAAAATCAGCCATAGCCAGGGATAGATTAGAGTAGGGACAGGTCGGGGTCAGGGAGAGGCTCTTTCTGGCCTGGATGATGTGAGTGAATGACAGCACGCTATGGAGGGAAGAGCAGTCAGGTAGGGAAACAGCAAGTACAAAGATTCTGATATGTAAGTGCATTTGAAAACAGCACAGAGCCAGTGTGGCTGGAGTGGAGAGAGTGAGGCAGAGAGGCAGCAGGTGGGTCTACAGGTGGGCAGGGTTCTGACCATCCAGAGGCTTGTAGGCTTTTACAGACTTTGTGTGGAATGTAGGTAATGCAAATGTGAAAAGGGACATTTGAAGGCTTTGATCAGGGACATAAAATGGTCTGAGGTTTGTTTTAGAGGCAGCACTCTGGCTGCTAGGTAGAAACAGAATGTAGGGGGACATGGAAAATTGTTAGGGAGCCTTTATACTAAGCAACCCAGGAAAGAGATGGTGTTGGCTTTAGCTAAGGTGGTAACAATCAAGTGGAAAGTAGTCAGATTTCAGATAAATTTTGAAGGCAGAGACAGTAAGATTTGGCAATTACCTTTGTGAAGTTATGTTTTAAGTTTATGACAAAGTAAATAAGGATCAGGCTAATCCCATGACTAAGTGTAGCATTAACTCCACACACGCATATGTGTAGACACACACAAACACATACACACATCGTGAACAGATATGGCTAATGGCACAACACACGTGAAGCCCTTGGTTCCATCTGGTCTGGGGCTGTAGGACTACTGCAAATGCTATGGCAATCTGTAACTTAGGGTCACCTCCGAAGTACTCCAGATGGGCCACGTCTGGCTGCCTCTACTCAATTCGCTAGTCTCCAATATAGTTTATCAGCATTCACTTCACAAACTCAATGCCCTGACAGAGTCTGAACGTTAGCATGGCCCTGAGGAATTGCCTCTGCCTCCTGCCATCACAAAACCTTGGTGTCATGCCCACCCAGAGAAGCCGGGCTGTCCCAAGATCCACTCCAGAGATAACATGGAAAGAGGAGAGGTTTGGAGTTTGAATCTTGACATTGCCACATACCAGCTATGTAAGGTTGCTAACCTCTTTGAACCTTTGTTTCCTCATTTGCGAAATGCAAAAATTTTAAAAACTTGAAGAGACATAACATAATATTTCCCATTCTGCCTCTTGTACTTTGGGACCTCATTCAGGATCTTGTCCAGAAAAGTATGGCATCAAGATGACACTGGTAAAACCACCAACTGGGATGTCTATGGCATATTCAACACTCACTGCCATGTCGAAGGTCAGAGTCTGCCTCTGCTCCAAAGAACTCTAGTTTGGAGCGACTACCATCTGCAGTGGTATTGCTGGGACCTCTTGCTGTGCCTGCAACAGAGTCCAAAGACAGCTTCTGGTTTTGAGTCTCCTATTAAAATCCTTGGCACACTTGAAGGTAATAATACTGTCATCGCGGCCATCCACAAATACAGATGATAATGCTGTCTCAGAAAGGAGGCATCAAACCACGACGTTTTCCAAGATTTGGCAAGTCAGTCTCTTTACAAAGCCTTTTTGGTCACTGAAGAGCTAAGGCCACTTGTGTTTCATTTATTTTTAAGTAGTGTTTTACGATAAAAGGCTAAAATTGCTGCAGTGGGAGGGAGGAAAAGAGAGAGCAGACGAGAGCAAAGGGTTGAGTGTTGAGCAATGTATCAATACAAACAATGGAAGTCATCAGCAGACACTGAGGGCAAATTACTTTCATATATAGAAATTATACCACAATAAAAGAGACTGATAGATGCTTACACAGCTGTGGTTATTAGGACAACATAATAGCATTTGTTCAAAGCAAATAATGGAGGAGCAGCAGGCTCAATATGACAGGCTTTCAGACGTTAGCAACAACAGAGAAGGGACAAGTACCCAATAAGGCAATAAAATAACCAAAGAAAAAGAATAAAGATTGAGTCCTGGCTTGATGCGATGAAATAAGAGTGATGTGAGGAGAGTTTTAAGAAGGCTACTTTTCTGGTCCATAAGGTTAATTCTAAACACCTAACAGGTTAACACACAATTTTAAGACAACTTTATAACCGATGTCTAACAGAACTGATGTTTGTGAGTTACTTGCTTTGTTTCTAACTGAAATTTGGAATTTGGACTGAGTAATGATTCCTGTTAGGAGAGAGATGGAACACACAAAAAGTTGGTAATTTGTCCTCTAGAAGGAGATGTCTATGTGCCCAGGTCATAGATAATGTAACCTAAAATATTCTGTCCTAGTAGTGCTTTAGAATGTATAATTTAGGTAAAATACGTTCTTGGAAATGGCGTCAAAGAATGGAATAAAATAAGTTTGTGATTCTTCTGTTAACATCATCTTTTAATACAGTGCCTCAGTCAAAACTTGGTTCTCTCTTCTAAGAGATGATATACTTTTTTCCCCTTTGTCAGATACAGTTTACCTGAGCAATAGCATTTGGTTTTGATAAATATACTCTTTCATTTCATAAAGGAAAATCACTACCTTTATTTACTTCTTGTCTCAACTTGAAATATGGAATGAACAACTTCAATCACTATGTAAAATTGAATACAGATTGAGTATCCTTTATCCAAAATGCTTGGTACCAGAAGTGTTTTGGATTTCTGATTTTTTTTAATTTTAGAATATTTGCACATATATAATGAGATATCTTGGGAATGGGACCCAATCTAAACACAAAATTTATTTATGTTTTATAGACACCTTATCCACACAACCTGAAGGTAATTTTATACAATATTTTTAATAACTTTATGCATGAAACATAGTTTTGATTGCATTTTGACAGTGACTAGTCACCTGACTTCAACTGTGTAATTTTCCACTTGTAGCATCATAACTGCACTCAGAAAGTTTCAGATTTTGGAGCATTTTGGATTATGATGCTCAACTTGTATTGTCATAAAGTGATTATTACCTAATTATTTTATAAAGTTGTAACAAGAGTCAGAATCTATGGCTATCTTTTAAAAGTTATTGGCATTATGGGCCAGCCAACTCTAATTCAAAGAATGCTGAAGCTGGGCATGGTGGGGTGCACCTGTAATCCTAGCTGCTCAGGAGTCTGAGGCAGGAGGATTGCTTGAGCCCACAAGTTCGAGACCAGCCTGGGTAACATAGCCAGACCCCATCTCAAAAGAAAAAAAAAGAATGCTATAACCCATTGATCATAATCCTCTGGTTATCTTTCCTGCAAACTATATTTCAGCACATATGACACACTTAAAAATGTCTTCTTTCTACTGAGCCTGAGAGCCCACTGGCAATGGAGGAGTTAATCAAGAGTTTGCAAAGCTTAAAGGCTTGACAGTCTCATTTGTTTCTTTCTGTTCAACAAAAAGCAGCCTTGAGAAAGTTTGACTGACATTTATGATAATTACATTTGGAGATTAAAATAATTTAGGGTTTTGGAAGGTTTAAAATTTATACACCATATTGGGCCTCACATGATTATGGCTGCCTTCATATCATTTTAGTCTGGTGTTGAAATCCATTTGATGTGAATGTAATAGTCATTTTAATGGATATTGTTAATTCCTTGTTTTCAGCATAATAGATAAAGGGGATTTTAATTAAATTCATTGTGTGAGCACTTATCGGGGGTAAAAGGTTCACAGAATTATTATTTTTCTGGCATGACACATAAAGAACATTGTAAAAGACAGGGAAGAGAGCAGTATCAGACTGTGGTTGGCATTAAAAGTCACTCTAGTTTCAACTCCCCTGCGGATGATGCAGCAGGCTTCGAACCAACACTAAAATGTGATGCCTGGAAACTATAGTTTCTATAAGGAATCAACACGATGTAACAACATTCCTTTCCCTCTTCTTCAAACCTGATGGAACTCCTTAAAGTCAGAGTTCAAGTCTCCCCAAGAGTCTTAATGGAGAACCAAATCCTAGGTCCGCTAAAATTCAGCAAGAAATGGCAAAAGCTTTTGTTTCAGTACCTCCACTTCCTGTGCCAGCTCAGAAGACCCAAAACATAGCCTTTTGCTGAGGGTTTTGAGACACTCCTGATTATAATCTCTGGCTGACTAAAGGGCTCCAAAAATCACTGGCCCAGTTACAAAGGATCTATGACCTCATTCATGGAGGGTAGCATTCTGGGAAGGAAAAATCCAACAAGAATTGCTGAGATGCTAAATTTATTTGGTGGAAGAGGAAAGCCTGAATTATTTATTCTATGGAATTTTTACAACATATTGATTGATCATCTCTCTTTGGGTCATTGAGCACAGAATCTCTGCCCTTAGTTTGCTATTCACAGAACTTTGTCATAAATTCCTCAGTGTTGTTAGACTACATTCAAACAGCATAATGGTTAAATATAAAAATATACTGAAAGTTTCCACTGGGAAAAAAAAAACAGTTACAAAAAGTTTAATAGCAAATGAACTCTACCATAAATGAACCTACTACACTCCTATTCAAACTTCTTTGTGTTGGGATGCTAAAATTAAGTTATGCAGTAAGTATATTTACACACACACACATACACACATATTATGGATATGCTAATAGTATTCTCTGGGTGGGGAAATTACATGTAATTTCATTTTCTTTTTCATATGACTATATTATAATGATAATGAGTATGCATTTCTTGTAAAATCTACAAAATGCCTTTAAAAAATGAAAAAGTAATTAATTTACATATAAAGGTTCTCTCTCTATCTCTGTCTATGTCTCTCCAAGGTGTGTGTGTGGGTATGTGAGTATCACTTTTCCCAGACCAAACCCATTTCCTTCCACATGCAACACTTACCCTAACAGAAGTAGTTGGTGTGAAGAAGAATGTGTAAAATGTAACTACATCATATTCCTTAACTTTACCAAATTAAGCAGAGGGAGAAAAAGGGATACATTCACTTCTCTTCCACCCTTCCAATCTGAACTCCATAATACTGCTTTTCCTTTCATAATCAAAATTCTCAAGGGTACTTCTTGCCTCAACCACCTTACCACACATTTTTCAGTCTTTATAATGTGGCTTCTATCTCCCACCCACTAATTTTTGAAACTCTTTTCCCCAAAGTCACAATGACTTCCTAATTATCCAATTAAAATATCTTCTCATTCTTCTTCTTTGATCCCTCTGCTGTATTTGACACATTTGGCTTCCTCCTCCTTCTTTAGATTTTATTACTCTACATTTTTGTTACTCTACATTTTTGTCATCCTCTAATTCCATGGGCTATTCTTATCTTTTCTAATTTCAATGGCTATTTGTTCTTTGTTTTTATCACCTGTTCGCATTCTTTTCCTGGCTCTGCTTTCTCTTCCCACTTACCGTGTGAAAACCATTTCCAATTTGGTTTCCAACACCTTGTGTCATTTTATTTCAGCAAACATCAAGAACCGGCTCCATATGTGGCACTACGCCAGGCACTAGGTGTAGAAAGATAAATATGCTGTGGAGAAGTGTGCAAAGTAATAAAAGAAAATTTTGAATATTTTTAAATGAGGAAAAATAGGGCAACAAAGTGTTATTGATGCCAGGATAACAGTATAAACTGAAAACAGAGCAATATACAAAGAAGAAAGTAGCAGATGCTACTAAAGAGGGGTCTGGAATAACCTCACCTGGGAAGAGGTGAGTCTTATAGGTCACAATAAAGAGTTTAAACTTTTTCGACTTCATCTCATGGACAAAAGGAACCTGAGAGATTTTAAGCAAGGAAATAAAACACATTTGTGTTTTAGAAAAATTATTGAAAGCAGTGAAAGAAATGGAAGAAAAGAATATCAACCAGAGGTGAAGAGACTTATTGGAACATGCCTGCTGCCGGCTAGGTGAGAGTTGATGCAGTCCTGAAATGATGCAGCATCAATGAGAATAGAAAATAGGAGGTGAGTGAAGAAGAATGACAGAGGTGAAAAAGAGTCAGGATTTTTATCAAAGACATAAATTTTATAAAATTTATAAGATTTAATGCTGATTCCACAGGAGAGGAAGGGAAAGAAAGGGAATGGACTTCAAGATGACTCCTAGGATTCTGACTTGGGTTTCTGAAAGGACGATGCTGATGACATATCTTACAGATGAGCAATATGGAAAGTTCCATATGCTGGTGAGGGAGATGGTGGGTTGGATTTTAGACATGTTGAGACTGAGATAGCTCACGAAAATCTAGAAAGTGTTGACTAGGTGGGTCTGAAGCTTATTCTCTGAATGGGAAACACAGATTTGACACTCATAAGTATAAAAGAGATAGCCTAATCATATATTAGAAAAGTAGGTGAGACACCCAGGGAGAATGAACAGAATGAGGGAGAAATAATACTAAGCCAGAATTTAGGTCTTATGGATGGGGAACCTGTGGCCTTGGAGCCACATGTGGCCTTCTGGATCCTTGAGTGTGGCCTTTTGACTGAATCCAAATTTTACAGAACAAATCCTTAATTATTCAGCAAAGAAAAAGAAATGATTATCAATTCTATAAACCCACCTGGTCATATTTCCTTCTTGCTAAAACTGAAAAACTACCCCACTAGAGTTTCCTGCCCACTCAAGCAAGCTTACAATTAACTCCAAGATCTGTATCACCAACTTGGCCTCTTTTCTAAACTGCTTAACAAAGCCCTCCAACTCTGATTCAAGTCTGTTTTTTCCAGACTTTTCTACCATAACTCTCTCACATGGCCCATGAGTTTTAGCCAATCAAAATAACCCCTTTTTTTCCAATTTTGCATTCACTGTTCTGCTTCTCCACCCTTATTCATGCTCTTCCCTCTTCCTAGAATTCCTACGTCCCCCACACCCAGCATCTTTGCCAGCCGTCCTTCATCATCATTACCCCTGGCTTATGAGAAGCTAAAAACAGCCCAAACTAGAGTCACCAACATCAAAGGGAAAAGAAGGGAGAATATTACTAATTTATTCAAAATGTACTAATGTGCTAGAACTGTGTTTGGCAGTGTGCGTGTGGATGTCTGTAAATAAATCTCATTTAATCTCACAGCAACCCCAGAATGTCCCGTTTAGAGATACTGAAGCTCATTTACTTACTTAAAAAATATTTATCAAATGCCTATTATTTACCAGCCACTATGCTAGGTGCTAAACAATGGTAAACCAAACAGAATCCCTAGTTTTCTCCCCTGCAAAGAGCTAACAATAATGGGAGAGAAAAACATTAAAAATATAATTATATAAATAGATGTTTAATGGCAAGTTGGAGTAAAGGCCATACAGAAGGATGGGAAGCCAATTCAGAGAAGGTGGGCCTCTCTTCTTAGGCAGAGACATTTATGCTGAGACCTCAGGGATGAGTAGCCAGGTGAAAGGAGCAGAAACAATGTGTCAGGCAAAGGAAGAAGCCTGTACAAAATATTAAAAATGTATGAAAGGCCCGTGATGCTAAACAGGAGTGAGCAAATGGAAAAGAGGGGCTCCATGAAGCTGAAAAAGGGACAGGGGCAAGATTTTGCATGTCTTTGTAGGCTGTGTTTAAGAGCTTAGATCTTGCTCACCAACCAATTAGGAGAGATTGAAGGACTTTAAGCTGCAGAGTTACATAAGACTGACATTTAAAAAATTAGACAAGTTAAATAAATAAAGTCACCCAGTTCATAAATAGAACAAAAGATTAAACAATGGGTCCGATGCCTAACATTTGCAAAAATTTTGTCATCTCAATCCAGACCTATTAGCATAATCTAAAAGACACGGCCACCCGTGGGATGGCTTGGGTGGTCTCGACTCAGATTCTGATGCTTTTGTTCAAATCCAAAGACTTAGTTGACAATCTCTTGAAGAAGATAAACTTTTTTTTGGTCCTGGGGAATCCTAGGAAGATTGGGCTATCTTTCAAGAGTTATGTGCTTTTTACGTCAGCCTTTAGCAAAATTAAACTTGGCTACCTTTCAACTTAATATCATTCCTTAGAATAACTGTAGTTTAACAAGATAGAGCTACTATTAAAACCAGGCCCTTCAGTATTATAGCTTATTAGAGATGCATCTTAGCTAAACAAAGACTGTATAAGGTGGGGAACTTGATTGTCTAGATTCCAAATCTGGCTCTACTACTTTTAGCTATAAAACTCTGGGCTGGGCACTCTGGGCCTATTTCCTCATTTGTAAAATGTGGATGGTGATAACAATAGTACTTAATTCATGGGGCTGTGTAAGGACTAAATGAGCTAATATATATAAAGCACTTGCAACAGTACCTAGCACAGAATAAATGCTGCATAAGTGATATCTGTTATTATTAATAGTTATGAAGGAATTTGTAATTGAGATTGTTTCTTAGAAAAAAAATCACATATACCCATCTGTAAACATAGTTAATAACTAGACCGGCCTGATTAAGTGAAGAGACCAAGGCAAAGAGACATATTCTTTCACATCCCTACTAAAATATGTAATGATTGTTCTTACCAAATTCTTCATGACCAGTTCCACGCTTCTGTCCCTACAAGAGGTAGGAAAGCCCAGGAAAATGGGCTCTGTTTCCATCCAGGATCTGAACATCTGGAAAGTACACCCTAAAAGTGCTACTTCTGAAAATATAATGGCTGGCAGGATCTGAAAGCCACCTTGCAGCCTTCTGGAACGGTTCCTAGAGCTTATCAAATCAACAGTCACCAATAAGGAACAGAGAAAATCCCTAAAGACAAAGTCAGATTGAATACTTCACTACAGTGACAACTTCTCAGAGAATAAAATTCTAGACAATTTATCTATTATTACAATTAACCTCCACACCCGAATCTTGCAACAGAGAATGCTGAGTTGATAGAGGGAGGACTTCCCTGATTCTACTAGTACATTGAAGAAATGCAAAGGATACAGGAAAGCGGACCCCAAAACTGGGGTCTGACCTGAAGGCCAAGTCGGTTCTTGGCTTTGTGCAGGAAAGAACTCAAGAGTGAGCTGACAGAGTAAAGCAAAAGCAAGTTTACTGAAGTAACAGAGAAATACAAGGAAGGCTTGCTCTATAGGCAGAGTAGTGGCTATCTCTCAGAGCAACAGAGAGCAGCACCTTGTGAGTTTTGGGGGTCTCATTTTATACCTTCTATTTAATTTTTTGTTAAGCAAAGGGAGGATTATTCATAAGATTTCTGGGAAAGAGGTGGGGAGTTCCCAGAACTGAGGGTCTCTAATCTTTCTAAACCATTTAGGGTAATTTCTGCGAGTTGCCATGGCATTTGTAAACTGTCATGGCACTGGTGGGGCACTTTCTTTTAGTATCCTAATACATTGTAAACAGGGTATAATGAGCAGTGAGGGTAACCTGAGGTCATATTTGTGGCCATCTGGGTTCTAGCTGGTTTTGGCCGATTTATCCACTGTCTCTTGTTTTATCAGAGACTTTCGTATGGGTCTTGTGACTCCTTATTGAGCTAGGCCTGCCCCTTCCCAATCTCACAAAGGCTCTGCATCCGTGAGTTACTTAAATGGAATGAGTCCCTCTGGTTTACTGCTACCATGTTTTGCCCAGTGTTAAGATCCAGCCAGGTTTCCAAATTGACCTAGGGAAAGTGAAGAAAGGAGACCTCAAGAATATTTACAAAACTCGAGAAACAGTGCAGATAAGGAGGAAATCTTAATTGGAGGGGATGCGGCAAGGAAGGGAGGGCGAAGTATAATGAGGAACTAAACAGAAAAACACAATGTTCATATACTACACTTGAAAATTTATTTAAAGAACAACACGGAGGGAAAGACATGGGGAATAAAGAGAGAGGCAATTTCCCTTCCTGCCTGCACCCCATTGTCTACGTGAGGCAAGGGGGAGATCAGAGACTGACTGACATGAAGTCAAAGTGTGACACTTAGCTGGGCACTTTGTAAATCCAACCTAAACTCTCCAACTTGAACTTCCCACTTAGAACGTGGACATGGAAGACAGACTTGAGCTGTCCTGAGATTTTATACATATAATTTTTAGATGGACACGCTTGAAGCTCTGACTTGGGTGGGACAAAGACAATATATGTAACCTAAACATTTATGCTTCCATAATATGCTGAAGTAAACAAAAAAATTCTAGTTGGTGGTATATAAGTAGTCTAGAGGTAGGTACATAATTTTGCATATCTAAAATATTTTCTAATTTTTTTAAAGTGTTTTGGGGGGACTGAAATGCTATTATATGAAATGTACCCATCAATTATAATGTGTTTCACAATTCTAGGAATAATAACACATGGGGAAAAGAAAGTCTGATACATAATCAAAAAGCATAGTGTTTGATTGCCTCAAACAGCATAACAATCAGCAGAGAGAGATCTAGAATTTTTATGTTTTCTTAAAAGTTTTTATAATTTAGAGTTTGGGTTTCCTTAGAGATGTATATCCTTGGCTCATTTCCCCCTGCTGTCTTTATGTGAAGCAGCTTCCTTCAAACATTTCTAAGGGATGAGGGAGTTTCCTTCATGGTTTATTTGAAAATCTGATACAAGTTAGGGACGAAACAATTGAGCTAAAAAACATCGTAAGAATATGCATATTAAAACATCTAGTCTAAACTAGAAACAGGTTGGAAAAGATGAGCTGAAAAACGCCCAGGGATTGAATTTCTTTTATGATTCATTTGTTGATTTTAAGTTAGAAAGAATTTTTTTTAATTTACCAGTCAAAATCTCAATATTTTTTATTTCTTATTTAGGCCACAAAGCAACCTATGTTTATTGTATAAACTTTGGGAAAAAAATTGAGGAAAAAATTAAAATCTTCCATAATATTTCTACTCAGATAATCATAGCCAACCTTTTGACATGTATATTCATTACACTTTCATAGATATATTTATATAAATGTAAATAAAGTTGGAATTATACTATATACTTTGTTTTGTAAGCTAACCTTTCATTTCAGTAGTCTTAAACACTTGTCCAAATTATTACTCTTCTAAAATGTGAACTTTAATGGCTACATAGAATCGCATCATAATTATACTGTAAGTCATTCAAGCAATAACTCATTGTTGGCCATTTAAATTGTTTTCAATTGTAGTAATGTTGCAATAAGCATCCTTGACATAATTTTGAGAATATATCAGATTATTTCTTTAGACTAAACACATAGGAGAATTATGAAGGATATAAACATTTTAAAGTCATATAATATATATTGCTAACTTATCCCATTAAGGTTGTTCCAATTTGCCTTCCCACAAAGAGTATACAATAAGCCTACACTGATTAAAAACAAAATGTAAACCCCTAAGTTAATGCTACATAACAGTTTCTGCTTCTGGGTAGAATCAAACAAGAAGAAAGTAAGAATAACAAAGTTATAATAATTAAATAAAGAAAGCAAAAACATAGCTTTTCTTAAATTAGTGAGCATATTAAATTGATGTGTTTATACATAGGTTCAATAGGTTGATTCTAATGCTCTCTAAACCTTTTTTTAAAATTTTAATTTAGCTGTTTTAGAAAAGTGGTAAAGAATAATTAGGACAGGCTGTGGAGTGAGAGAAAAGCCGTTTCAGACCTAGTTCTCACATTTGAAAACTATGGGTAAATTACTTGAACTCTGCGAAGTTAAGCTCATTATGTAAAATGAGAATAAGCACACTTCTCAGAATTTGGGGAAGAATACATGAGATGATGAATGGAAGCTGCATAGCACAGCGCTTGGTTCCTGGTGGAGCTTCCCTCCGAGAGAATCTTCCATCTACTTTAAACGTGTTCCATTCATGGTATTTTGAGAAAATACAATGAGAATATGCTGGTAAATTGTTGAAATGAAGCCCAAAACTGTTGGGTCCATTCTTCTTTTGTTAGTTTGTTTTCTTTCAGCAGGAAATATTAAGAGATGGGCCATAAATCCTAATATACATGTTTAGGAAAAAGCTTTATTTGGTCAATGTTTTAAAAATTAAAATTACCAATTCAAACTGGGTAAGATCTGCCCAGCAAATACTGTTTTGGGTAAAGCCTTGTTGCTCTTTCTCCATTATATCTCCATGGTTACCAAGGCCTTCTCAAAGGATCTATCCACCAAAACAGCCATTTTTAGTCTCTTTATTGTCATTATTTTCATACTTTTTTTTCAGATCTTCTCTGATGATACATCTTTCCCATAAAACTCATGCATCCTGATTTCTTGCCTTCTGCTCCATTTTGTGATTTAAATTCCATCAGGCAGTCAAGGTGGGGGGCCAAAAAGCTTATAATGAGAGACACTGAAGTATAAAATGGTAGAGACTTTTCTAATACACTGATGAATAGCTAACATAATTGACTCAAATGTATGAACAAAAGAAAGTCATGAGAACTAAAAACGTGTGGGCATTGAAATATGTCATAAACAGAAGGGATTAACCCAATGAGTCAGAGTACCATGCTGTCAGAATATTAGAATATGATGGAGAGAGGAAAATAGTTACATTTCTACCTTTTGCTCCAGGAACTTCATTTTTTTGATTGAGGATAAATTGAGCTTGAATTTTTTAAAAATCCTAATACAGGGTATGAGTGTATGTGTTGACTCATGTCATCTTCTCAGCATTTAATGTTCACTACAAAGTTACCCTTGGGAATCACCCTCCCATTTGAGAAAACTACAGACTGATCAAATGTTCAACTTGGCCTCTGTAATGGCACACACATGAGTACATTTCAAGGGAGAATAGTGAGTTCATATCCTTTACGTTTATGTAAAGTTAAGGGATTATTTTAAAGGAAATTATTATGTTGTCAACATTGATGAAGTTTGCCACAGTCCATCAATAAATGGAAAAAAAATCAGGGTAAGAAATTTATTCTGTATGGTTATTAGGGGAAATAGGAACAAGTGCCATATCATTTTCCCATTAAAGTCCACTTTTGGTTTATAATATAAACCAGATCATATTCTTGCCAGACC
This sequence comes from Cheirogaleus medius, assembly GCA_008086735.1. Taxonomy (NCBI): domain Eukaryota; kingdom Metazoa; phylum Chordata; class Mammalia; order Primates; family Cheirogaleidae; genus Cheirogaleus; species Cheirogaleus medius. The sequence continues at coordinate 18,916,457 of VBSM01001979.1, read as the reverse complement.
TCAAGGGAATTTTGTAGGTAAAGGTGGAATCCGCACAATGTCCCTGGACCCAATATTGTAACTCCACATTACTCACACATACAGATGGTCTGCAATAAAATCTGCTGGCCCCACACTTGAATGGTTTTTCTTTTCAATTATCAACCATAATTTTAGTGCCAGAAGTTATTCAAAGGTGAAAATTTATATAAATTACTAAAGTCAAGACAATATTCACTAAGACAATTGCCCATCCCAAACATTTAATCTTGAATAGAAAACACAGTTTTATATCTGCACATAGCAGAAACTATTGGTGGCCTAACAGTCATTACTTTCTTTTTTTCCTAAGAGAATCCTGCTTTTAATTCTTGTCCAGGAGAAATGTTTTCAGAGAGGGTAAGAATTTCCCTAGACTCATTATTGTTCTAAATCAATCACATCAATTCCATTTCTTATAATCAGTGATTATTTGGGAGTGTACATCTGAGCTAGTTCTAACCAATGAAACATAAGAATTAGGCTCTAAAAGGGGCTTCTGAACAGTGTTTCCTGCCATATAAAAAGAGTGACCTACAGAGTCAATGCAATCCCTATTAAAATACCATCTTCATTTTTCAC
>VBSM01001979.1:18904503-18915757 GCA_008086735.1 Cheirogaleus medius | reverse complement strand
CTAATCATCAGGGAAATGCAAATCAAAACTGTAATGAGATATCACTTATCTCCAATAAGAATGGTCTTTATAAAAAAGTCCCCAAACAATAAATGTTGGCATGGATGTGGAGAGATAGGAACACTCCTACACTGCTTGGTGGGACTGCAAACTAGTTCAGCCTCTGTGGAAAGCAATATGGAGATACCTTAAAGCGATACAAGTAGATCTACCGTTTGAACCAGCAATCCCATTACTGGGCATCTACCCAAAGGAACAAAAGTCACTCTATGAAAAAGACACCTGCACTCAAATGTTTATAGCAGCACAGTTCACAATTGCAAAATTGTGGAAACAACCCAGGTGCCCATCAATACATGAGTGGATTAACAAAATGTGGTATATGTATACCATGGAGTACTGTTCAGCTTTAAGAAACAATGGTGAGTGTGTGTGCATACATCCTGGGATGAAATGGCATTCTGTCCACGGTTGGTTCCCACCTTGTACCCTGAGCTGCTGGGATTGGCTCCAGCCACCTGTGATTGTGAACTGGAATAAGCAGGTTGGAAATAAATGGCTAAATGAATATACATTATTGTAAAATAAATGAAAATTATACAAATGTATGACAATAAACAATGTGGTATGAAAAAAAAAAAGAAGAAACAATGGTGATATAGCACCTCTTGTATATTCCTGGATACAGCTGGAACCCATTCTACTAAGTGAAGTATCTCAAGAATGGAAAAACAAGCACCACATGTACTCACCAGCAAATTGGTATTAATGGATCAACACCTAAGTGGACATATAGGAATAACATTTATCGGGTGTTGGGTGGGTGGGAGGGGGGAGGAGGGAGGAGGGGATGGGTATATACAAACATAATGAGTGAGATGTTCAACGTTTGGGGGATGGTCATTCCTGAGGCTCTGCCTCGAGTGAGGAGGGCAAGTATGGGCAATGTACGTAACCATAATATTTATACCACCATAATATGCTGAAATAAAAAAAAAAGATACAAAAGGATAAACTCCCATGCTACATTTGGATGCTGTTGAGTGAGAACATGATATCTGGAGCTACAAAAGCCACGTATAATCACAAGAGGAGAGACCTGAGGACAAAAGTCATCAAGCCAAGCATGGCAGAATGGAAAGGCAGAACCCTAGGTCTAGTAAGACATCCTCATAATATTGAATGAATCTTAAAATTCCTCACCTTCAGATTTCTTCCTTAGTGACACATTGCATTTGTTTGTTTTATTATTTAAGCTTTTTAAATTAAATATTCTGTTACTTTCAGCTAAAATCATCATAGATATTATAAATGGATAGACATCAGATTTACTTCCAGTAAGGGACAGGGACTCCATACCTACTTAGGCTCTACCTTCCTCCTCTTCTATGTCACTGCTGGTTCATTATGTTCTTTCCACTTGGAATGCCCTTGCTCTCCTTCTCCCTTGAATTACTGGCCCAATATCTCCTCCTCTGTAATGCTTTCCTACAACCCCCTGATAGAATGAATTACTCCATTATAAGTGTTTCTGTATAATTTAGCCACTATCATTATTATTGTTCTTATTGTACAATTACCAAACATTGTACATGTACTCTGTACTTTATGTGCTTTCCATACATAATGTCTCATGGTAGACTGTATTATTTGTTCACAGATATTTGTTTTCTTCTCACTTGTGCCAAGCTCCTAGAAGGCAGAGTATCCTTCCCTGTCCATTGATTTTGGGGCTTGGCCATGTACCTTGATTTGGCCAATGATATCTGAGTAGACCACTTGTACCCTCTGTCTAACAGAGCTTTAAATGCCTCACATAGACTGTCTTTGTCTCTCTTAGTCCTCTCTTCAACATGAGAATAGGATGTCCCAACATGCTCCTTTAACATGACTCCCAGGATGAAAAGACGCATGCAGCCCTGTAGAGCCCAATCGAACTGAACAAAACTGCAGATGATCTGCAGCCTTCATGTAACAAGAGCAAGAAATACAAATTGGCTTTAGTAAACCACAAAGATTTGGGGCATTAGCTAATACAATGTCATTTAATATAAACCTAGTAACTGCATGAAGTACTTATTATCAGTATCCCATGTAACAGTGGAGGAAACCAACTCTAGTTATAGGACTTAGATTCTTCCCTATAATATCACAGATATCTCTCTCTCTCTCTCTCCCACTAGATTTAACTCCTTAAGGACAAGAACCACATATATTTCATCTTTCTTTCCCTAATACCTAGTACATTGTCTGCTTGATGAATTACATTGTCGAAAAGAGGAGTTATAATTCTAGAGCACATCCCCATTATTAACACATTTTCATGATGTTCATATTTTACACACCCTGATAGCAATAGTTTGGATGGTTCACTATTTCCTCCCCAATTTCCTTTTACTTTCAATCCATAATGAATCTCTTGTACTTTTTAAAAACAAATAATCCGTAGTGTAGCCCTATGTCTTTGCTTCATTAGAGTACATGCCATGAAAAAAATCCAAAAATTCATTTAGATAAAAAGCTGCTTATTTGTTATAAAATATATTTCAAAAACTTTTTTTGGCCCACTTGTTACACAGGTCTGTGAGAAGAGAAATTGAACAAAAGAAGATACTTTGTGCATTATTTTAAAAATTTACAATAACTTTAATCCAGTATGAACTAGTTTGAAAAGATGCCTGATATTTTGGAAGCTGAATTTACAAAGCTTAGTGATTGATTGAATACAGATGGAGAAGGAGGAATTAAGAGTGTATACAGGATGTATTAGTCAAGATTTTCCAGAGAAACAGAATCATTAGGAGATAGAGAGATAAACAGACATAAATAGATATATAGAAAGAAATTATAAGGAACTGGATCACACAGTTGTGAAGACTGAGAAGTCCCAACGTCTACAGCTGGCAAGCTGAAGACACAGGAGAATGATATGTAGTTCTGGTCCAAGTCCAAAGGCCTGAGAACCAGGAGAGTTGATGGTGTAAGTTTCAGTCTAAAAGCCAGCAGGCTGAAGACACCAGAAGAGCCAATGTTTCAGTCCAAATTCAAAGGTCAGAAAAGACGAATGTTCTAGCTTAAGCAGTCAGTAGGAGGGAGTTCCCTCTTCCTTAGCTTTTTGGTTCTATTCAGGTCTTCAATTGATTAGATAAGGCCCACACACATCAAGCAGGGCAACCTGCTCTATTTAGTATTGATTCAAATGTTAATCTCATCTATACCTTCATTACACACCCAGAACAATGTTTGACAAATGTCTGGGCCCATGTGGCCCAGACAATTCAACACATAAAATTCACCATCACAGAAGATTCCTTCCTTTAACAAATATGCACTCGATGTGTTCAATACCTTCTCTATGCTTGGGATAAATCTTTCTTTCAACATTCCTGTAGCAACTAAATTTTACTTTCATCAGAAAATTTTAAAACTAACAAGTATCATCTTAGAAATTATACTTTCCAATTGAATCATTTACACAGATGAGAAAAATAAAGCTCAGAGGTATTAAGTGGCTTGCTCTAAACAGCATGGTTTTACTGGTAAAAGTAGAGGTAAAACTAGAGCCAAGGTCAAGAGCAAAAGCTCTTTCCATTATACTGCACAGTTCCACTTCTCCTTCTAAGTATTTGATTGTAAATCCCAATCCCAGAAGGAAAAAGAAATTAATAGATACACATACATACATAAGCCTTGTGGGGTGTTTATCTTGTTACAGATACATATACACAAGCATTTACGAACACAGGGAGAGATAAAAGCTTTATTATAGCTTCCAAGCAATAGTAAAACACATTCTAGACATAAAAGACAAGATTTCTACAGATAAAAATGCATCCTTTCTAGTTTTTCATCCATTAGAGAGAAATATAATAAAACACCCAATTTCTATTCCTGAATGAAGCATTTCAGAAGTTTAATTTTTCTTGCTAACATCCAAGTAACCCAATGATGTTCATCTAAAAATGAGGGCAAAGGTATTAAATTCATCAGCATATAAATGGCTTTTCTAGGATGCGAAGATAGATCACAGCAAAAGATGTCTATGATTTCAAATGTTATTACTTACCAAGGAAAAATAAATAAAGTCAAGTTTTTCACACTGTCAGTACAGACTATTTCACTGAACTGCTCTTGATATTATCATATTCTGTTTATTATTTCCCCCCAGGGAAACTAAATATAAAATAGTATGTAAAACACAATATTCTTCAGAATCTTACTACATCTCTTCTCTCATTGTTTCCCGAAAACAATCCTGTTAGTAAAAAAATATCACTGGTAATTGATCCACACCAATTTAACACAAGCGGTACCAGCTCAGAGTGAATTTCAAAATGGCTGTCATCCTGTTTCCGTTCCACAAGAAATGCAATGTAATCATGAATAAATATCATACTAGAGATAAATGCTAGGAAATGCTTCTATACTTTAATTTTATATGCTTTAAGTGTCTAGATAGCTCCGGACTATCATTTTATTATCCCTTATGAGCTATTAATAAAAAATATGTTACTTATTAAAAATCTCCCTTATAAATTGATCAAAGATTAATTGTTTATTTATGCATTCATCCAATTATTTAACAAGCATCTATTGTTAGGCTAACAAAAGTCCGATGCTGAGTTTGGTACTAGCAGATATTTTGGAGGCTAAATTCGCAAAATGTAATGAGTAGTTGGATATGAGTGAAGAAATTATATAAATAAGCTATTGCTCCTATCTTAAAGGAGGGTACAGTATATGGTGAGGTCTAAGAAAACAGTATAGTCCAGTTATATTACAATAATCTATGGAAGCAAGGTGAGAAGACAACTATGTGCCCAATGAAGATTCAGATGACTATTAAGAGGAGGTGACATTTGAAGCCTACCTTTATCCAGCACTGAAGAGGGATGAGGTTATTAATGAGAGTGTGAAAAATGTTTAAAGGCATAGAGGTATAAAATAACAATACAAGTTTTGGTAAACATTGAATAGTAATGTTGTGACAAGATGAATTATAAGTTCAAAAGAACAGTAGAAGGAGGAATTAAAGAGAGACCTGAGGCAATGTTAATAGTTAGGCAAATACTATAATAATCCAGGAGGGAAATGATGAGCATCTGAAATAAACAATGGAAATGAAAGGGCAGGATCTAGACACATAGCTGATCCTCACTACCTGCAAGGTCCATATTCGCAAATTTGCTTACTCATTAAAGTCTATTTATAACACCAAAAATCAATGCTCGTGGCATTTTTGCCATCATTTAAAGACAGACAAAATGGTGAAAAATTTGAGCTGTCAAATGTGTACATTTCCAGCTAGGAGAGGAGTCCATGAGGCTCCGTCTTCTGTGATAATCTGGAAGTTTTAGGTAAAATTAATGTATTCTTTTTATCAATGCTGCCTAGAAATATTACACATGCACTTATCATGTGTTAGGCATGATTCTGGACACTGGAGATCCAGCAATGACCAACAGATGCAAGTCCTTACCCCCATGGAGATTATATTCTAGCATATCATGTGGGCCAAGAAAGAGAAAAGACACTATTCAAGTATAATGTTAAGCCAATGGATAATACACGAAAGTTAGAAAATCAACAGAGAATGGAACAAAAATGGGTCTCCCAAAATCATGGTAGGGATAAGTATGGAGTCTCCAAAATTCAGAGAAAAGAATGACAAGAATGGCCTTACTACAACAAATGAAAATAGCATTTGAAGAACACTTCTGGAAGTTTGTGGTGGATGAAATAGCAAGGAATATGGGATTCTACTTGCACATTTGAAAATTATAAAATATAATCTTCCATCTGGCATATAAGCCTTTTGAACTATCAACTAAGTATTATATTCTGTTGGCAATCCCTAATAATCCTAGTAGAGGGATGAATTCATCTAATTAATTATCTTAAGAGCATCCTTATATTTCTCTCAAGGATAGCTAAATAAGAAGACTCAGAATGGTTCTTATTTCAGAATCAGAGAGATTCAGTCATCCTAGAATGGTATGGGCCTGGGGTTGAATTTTAGTGTGAACATAAAAATGCATCTTCAACCTTTAAACTGAGTAATAGCTGACTATGGCAACATCAAGACTGACAGAACTGTTAATGAATTTTGTAACATGCTTGTATACTTAGAAATACATTATTAATGATATAATACTATTTGGCAGTTATTGTAATGCATAGTGATGATAACTGATTTGTAGACATGTACACATGTTATTGACCTATATATACAATTTGATAAGCAAATAATTTTGTTTTGATGCATTTCATTTTAATCCTAGAAATCCCTGAAGTAATTAATATAATATACCCTGAGTAATGGTATATTAAACAAATTTCTAATATACATAATACTGCAAGGTTTGTTTGACAGTCTAAAAAAATAAATTTTTGATTACCTTATATTTATCAATCTTTAAATAACTAATATATTATGTATTCTTCTTATCCATTTACTAGAGCAAATTCCTAAATGACCTGACAGTCACTTTATTTACCAACTGTATAGTATATACTTGGAAGATATAAAAATAAATTGTTATCAAATTCAAATGTAACACTCATGTGACTGTCTCTTAATTAATCTGAGTTAGTAAGATTTGATGTCACTCCTATTTAGCTGCTAGTTTGCAAGGCCTAATTTTTCTACATATACTAGATACTACTGGATGAATAATTAGCTTTTTTACTAGTCAGCATAATATCACCCATTTAAGATCCCAAACTATTTTGATTTTCCTTCTCCATAAAAATAGACTATCCAAATTACTTACATATGAAAAACAGTTGTCAAAATATTTCAAAAGCATTAAGCTAGATTTTTAACTCTGCAGAGATAGCTGTTAATTTATTCATACTATGATACTGAAATCTTGATGCTACCATTTGCCTTTTGAAGTGTTTGCCAGGAAAACAAAAGTTGAACCCAGAATGAAAACTCACTGTTTTATTTATGAATAAATGATGTAAAAGAGAATTTAGGTGTAAGTTAAAAGAAGAAAGGGAGTTTTAAAAAAATCTGAACATCAACCTAATCAAAAGCAGAGACAACTAGATATTTGTGACAAAGACAAGTGAGAAGTCATTTCAAAAATGGTATGAGTTGCTATGGCTAAGGCTATGGTCTGAACGTTTGTATCCCCCTAAAATTCATATGTTAAAACCTAATTGCTAAGGTGATGGTATTAGGAGGTAGGATCTTTAGAAGGTGATTCAGTCATGAAGGTTCGACACACATGAATGGGATTAATGCCCTTATAATAGAGGGTCCAGAGAGGGGTCTTCCCCTTCTACCAAGTACAGATGCAACAAGAAGGTGCCATCTATGAGGAAGATGCCCTCACCAGACACCAAAAATGCTGGCACCCTGATCTTAGACTATCCAGCCTCCAGAACCGTGATTAATAAATTCTGTTGTTTATAAATTACCCAGTCTCAAGTATTCTATTATAGCAACTTGAAAGGACTAAAATGGCTACATACCCACCAGAATGGCTCACGTGAAAAGACAGAAAAATACCAAAATGATGAGGCTAGTGAGAATGTAAAACAACCAGAACTCACATACACTGTTGCTAAACTGCTTGACAGTATCCACTGAAGTCAAATATATGCATCTCCTATGGCTTAGCAATTCTACGCTCAGGTATAAACTCAACAGAAATACATCCATATTCATCTACAAAATCATGCACTGCAATATTCATGGAAACACACTTCATGGTTGTCCCAAACTATATATTCTATATATATAAACTATATATATGCCCATTAACAGTAGAGTGGATAAATTGCTGGATAGTCACACAACGAAATACTACACAACAATGAGAATGAACAGTCTTCAACTACATGCAATGATACAGATAACTCTTGCAAACAAAATGGTGGAGTGAAAAGAGCTAGCTACAAGAGTATATACTGTATTATTCTAATTATATCCAGTAAAAACAAAATTGAAAAACAGGAAAATAAAATCTATGTTATTAGAAGTAGGGATAATGGTTGCCCCTAGCAGGCAGGTAGTAATGGGAAAGGGGATCATAGGGGGGTTTCTAGTATGCAGGTAATGTTCTATTTCTTGGCCTGGGTGTTGGTTACAGAGGTAAATTCGGTTTGTGAAAATCCACCAAGCTATATAATTATCTGTGCACTTTTTAAAATAGTCTTTATTTTTAGAGCAGTTTTAGAAGCACAGCAAAATTGAGTAGGAGGTACAGAAATTTCCCATATACACTCTAACCCCACATGTGCATAGACTCCCCCATTATTAACATTCCCCACCAGAATAGAGCATATGTTACAATCAATGAACCTACATTAACATATCATTGTCACCCAATGTCCACAGTGTACATTAGGGAGGTTTTATATATTCTATGGGTTTGGACAAATGTATAATGACACATAATTCACCATTATAGTATCCTACAGGATAGTTTCACTATCTTAAAAATCCTCAGTGCTGTGCCTATTCATCCCTCCCTTTCTTCCACCCTCAGAGACCACTTATCTTTTTACTGCCTCAATAGTCTTGCCTTTTCAAAATGTCATATAGTTGGAATCATACAGTATGTGGTCTTTTCAGATTGGCTTCCTTCATTTAGGAAACATGCATTTAAGGTTCCTCCATGTCTTTTCATGGCTTGATAGCTCATTTATTTTTAGCACTGAATAATATTGCATTGTCTGGATGTATCATAGTTTATTTACTTACCTACTAAAAGACATTTTGGTTGCTTCCAAGTTTTGACAATTGTGAAGAAAGCTGCTATAAATAACCATGTGCATGTTTTTATATAGACATAAGTTTTCAATGTCTTTTCATAAATACCAAGGAGTATGATTGATGGATCATATGGCAAGAGTATTTTAGTTTTATAAGAAATTGCCAAACTGTCTTCCAAAATGGCTATACCATTTTGTCTTCCCACCAGCAATGAAGGAGAGTTCCTATTGCTACACATTGTCACCAGCATTTGGGGTTGTGAGTTTTCTGGATTTTGGACACTCTAAGAGGTGTGTAGTGGTATCTCATTGGTGTTTTAATTTGCATTTCCTGATGACATATGATGTTGAGCATCTTTTCATATACTTATTTGCCATCTCTATGTCTTCTTTGGAGAGGTGTCTGTCAAGGTTTTTGGCCCATTTTTAAGTTGGGTTTTTTGTTATCTCATTGTTGAGTTTTAAGAGTTCTCGTATATTGTGGATAACAGTCCTTTATCAGGTGTCTTTTGCAAATATTTTTTCCTACTCTGTAGCTTGTCTCCTCATTCTCTTCAATCTGTGTGCTTTCAGTGTTTGCATTATATCATTTATTTTGCATTTAGCTATGTACCTTTCTTACTGTGATAAATATACATAACATAAAATTTGCTATTTTAACGATTTTTAAATGTAGAGTTTGATGACATTAGTATTTCCACATTGTTATACAACCATCACCACTACTCATCTCCAGAACTCTTTCATCATCCCAAACTGAAAATCTCTACCCATTCAACAATAACTCCCCACTTACCCTCCTTCCCCAACCCCTGTAACCACTATTCTATTTTCTGTCTATGAATTTGACTATTCTACATATGTCATGTAAGTGGAATCATACCATATTTGTTCTTTGTGTCTGATTTATTTCACTTAGTATGATATCTTCAAGGTTTATCCATGTACTGGGTTTCCCCAAAAATAAGACCTATCCATAAAATAAGCCCTAGTAGGATTTCTAAGCATTTGCGCAATATAAGCCCTACCCCGAAAATAAGACCTAGTGATGGGCGTGGCTACACAGCGTATCTGCACAACCCATGCATTTCATCAGGGAGCGGTAAAGAAGACGAGCAGCCCTTCTCATCTGACCCATCATGATAACTACTATCCCAGAGGTGACCGGAAAGGTGCGGGCAGCCCCAGCAACAAGGTCGGCTCCCCCGGTCAGGTCCCGGTCATTCTGCGCATGCTGCTTTGAGGGGAAAGTGAGGAGCCGGACGCTCTGCTTTAGGTATTGTGTGACCCCAGGGGGAAGAAGGAAAGCTGTGGCTGCCATTTTACTATGATGATGTTCCAGAAGAAGAGGACTTAACTATATTTGAATAAATGTAGATTGTTGTACTGTACTTAAAAAAAAATAACACATCCCCTGAAAATACCCTAGGGTGTCTTCTTGAGGAAAACTAAATATAAGACACTGTCTTATTTTCGGGGAAACACGGTAGTAGCATGTGTCATGATGTCATTCCTTTTTTAAGGCTGAATAATACTTCACTGCATGCCATCAGTCTTAAACATCATATAAATTGCCATTACATCAAAGCCATCAGGTCAAACATCCATCGTCAACTACCTGATGCCTTGTAAAGTACCACGAGCAAATTGACCAGAATCATGTGTGAACAATGTATACCTCCATAATATCACTTCCATAATATTATTTAAGGGAACTTGGAATGTTCTCTGTCCTCAATGTTTCCCTTCTTCACTTCTAACATGTAATTTAAAATTTTACACGACTATTTTTAAATTCAAGTATTCCTGAAACAGAGTAACTTATTAAAACAATAATATCTTGGGGTAATTTAAGTCTACTACTTTCCTTTATGATAGGAGAGACCATAAGAGAAAGAGAAAGAAAACATTTCTTCTGTTTCTAGTACATTGTGTCATTTAATGCTCAAACCCTATTCATAAAGTAAGGACTGAGGATTCTCCTCTTGAATATGAGGAAACAGAAACAGGCTAAGCAACAGGGGCCAGATGAACAACTTGTATGTGGGAAACTGGGTTTCATTTTCAGGAATAATTCTTTTCTAGTCTACCATGCTGCCTACCGGGAAGAGATACAATTCATGAAAGATGGAAAAGAGAGGGAGTGCTAAAGAACAACTACATTAACTTCCTAATTGTGTCCAAAACTAGCCTAGGCTGTCAATTTAACTTATCTGTTTCACTGGAAGTTATTGTCATGAAATGACTGATGTAAAATACATAAAAACTAATTTAATTATCTAGTCCATATTGGACTTTCCTAACCCCCCAAACCAGGCGTCTTCAAACCACGGCCCCGGGGCCACCTGTGGCCCGCCAAGGACATTTATCCAGCCCGCCGGGTGTTTTTGCCACCGCTGCCAGTGCTGCTTAGCAGCCGACTACTCCCGGGCCCACAGTGCGCATGTGTGCAATGTGCGCCGCACTCTCCAAGGGCCCTCCAAGGGTCTGAGGGACAGTGAACTGGCCCCCTGTTTAAAAAGTTTGA
>VBSM01001979.1:18855673-18904403 GCA_008086735.1 Cheirogaleus medius | reverse complement strand
ACCGCCAGTGGGTTGGACACGCTTGAAGCTCTAGTACGGGGTGGGGAGGGTTGGCAGGGACAATACATGTAACCCTAACAATATCTGTACCCTCATAATATAATGAAATAAAAGAAAAAAAATTCATTTCACTGGTTATTAAGAATATTTCTCAGAGTAGATGGAGACTAACTGGCCACTCTCCTTCATATACTAGAAAATTCTCATTGAGCTTTCTTTCCTTAGGTGAAATAATTCTAATGTCTTTCATCCTGTCTCCCAAAATAATCAAAATTTTCTTAGAATTTATAAGAAATGTCAAGACTTAGCAACAGTTCATCTGGGGCTATTTAGTATCAACTCTGTTCATAATTGTTAACAACATTTGCTAAAATCCAACATAAACATGAAATTGGTTTTATTAGCTTTGTGCACATTAAATTAAAATAACCCAAACTGATATTTATTAAAAGATGAGAAGACATAGCTATATTACCCATATTTTAAAACATATCTTACTACAGTATTTTAATTTTACAGACGGAATTATAGAGAGAAAGATAGATACAGATATAGAGATAGGGAGAGGTGGAAGAATAATAAAGGTAGAGATCATAAAATTGGATAAATTCAGACTATTTCTGGAGAAAATATAAAACACAGCTGCTAAAATTATTATAAACAACTATCATGAAAAATATTCATATGCCACTTAGTTTACTGTGTTTCAGAGGTTACCTCATTTTTAATAGCTTTATTGATATATAATTTACATACTTCTTTAAAGGATATAATTTCATGGATTTTAGTATATTTACAGAGTTGTACAATTATTACCATTATCTAATTTTAGAACATTTTCATCACCCCATAAAGAAACTTCATACCCTTTAGCAATCACTCCCCATTCCCTCCCTCACCTCTCCTCCCTTCCCTGGGCAACTATTAATCTACTTGCTGTCTCTGTAGATTAGTTTATTCTGAACATTTCATATAAATGAAATCATACAATATGTGGTCTTTTGTGACTGGCTTCTTTCACTTAGCATGCTGTTTTTGAAGTTCATCCATGTTGTAGCAAATAGCAGTCCTTGTTCCTTTTTATTGTAGGATAATATTCCCTTGTTATGGCTATGCCATTTTGTTTTTCCACTCATCAGTTGCTAAGAATTTGGGTCGTTTCCACTTTTTTGGCTATTAAGAATAATCCTGCTATGAACATTTTTATACAAAGTTTTGTGTTAACATAAGCTTTCATTTGTCTTGGGTAGATTATCTGGGAATGGAAGTACTGGGTCATATGGTCCCTGCTACAGTTTTATAATCCCACCAACAATATACAAAAGTTCCAATTTCTCATATCTTTTCTAACAATTGTGTCTTTCTTTTTTATGATAGCCATTCAGTGGGTGTAAACTGGTATCTCACTGTGGTTTTGATTTGCATTTTGCTAATGACTAATGATGCTGAGCATCATTTCATGTGTTCATATACCATTTTTATATTTCTTTGGAGAACTGACTATTTAAATCATTTGCCCATTTATAAATTAGGTTGCTTGTTTCATTGTTGAGTTTTAAGAGTTCTTCATATATTTTAGATTCAAGTTCTTTGTCAGATATATGATGGGCAAATACTTCTTATTCTGTGGGTTTTCTTTTCACTTTCTTCATGATATCCTTTGAAGCATAAAAGTCTTTAATTTTGATGAAGTCCTATTTACCAATCGTCTATTTTATCACCTATTTTTTGATGTCATTCTTAAGAAATCATTGCCTAACCATAGAGATTTACTCCTATTTTAGTTTTAGGTTTGCAATCCACTTTAAGTTCATTTTTGTGTATGATATCACATAGGAGTCCAAATTTATCTTTTTCCATATGCCAGTTGAGCCAGCACCATTTTTGAAAAGACTATACTTTCCTTCATTGAATTGAATTGGCCGCTTTGTCAAAAATCAATTGACTGAATGTGTTAGGGTTTATTTCTAAATTCTTAATTTTACTCTCCTGAGCTGTATGTTTGTCCTTGTGTCAATATCACACTGGCCTGATTATTGTATCTTACTGTAGTGGGTTTTGCAATTGGAAAGTGTTAGTCCTTCAAGTTTGTACTTCTTTTTCAAGATCATATTTGCTAGTCTGGGCCTCTTGCATTTCCATATAAATTTTAGGATCAGTTTTTCTATTTCTCCAAAAAAATAACCAGCTGGGATTTTGATAGGAATTGCATTGAATCTGCAAGAGGTTAACTCCTTTCCCTTTCATTAGGTATAAACTATCATGATTATAGTTAATTATTTAATAAATGGCTCTCTAGTTTAAATTTAATAAAGATATGGTTGTACTTTATAAGTAGTTAGTTGGCAGCAATAACACATACATGTTAAGTAAAAAGCAACTGTGAAACATAGGAAGGATAAAAAGAAATAATCAGGGATTTAAAAAAATGTATTTATCTATGAACATAATAGCTAGGGCTTTCAAAAGTATTAAAGATATTTTTAGAAAACTATTGGCTCTAAAATATAAAAAGAAAACTGAAAATATTAAAATTCAATTTAATCACTATAAAATATAATTTTGTATCAACTAGCCAATTGTAACTAGCTTAACTCTTAGTTATATATCTGTATAACACTTAGTTCATATGAATATGACAGTTTATAGATAATAAATCAGAATTACAATTACAAATTTCAAAAATGTTATCAAAAGGTTATATTTAGTGTCTGTGATCATTTTAATTTTAATATATTAAAAATTGCTTGAGGTAAGACCAGCAAAAATCAGAAAACCTATTGCCATTAAAATAGGACTGGAATCAAATAAATTCTCAACTCTACAGAATGAAATAAAGTCTTTTATGTGTTTCTTTGAAATATAAACAAGTCACATGATCTCTTTGTTGTGGTCTGTTACTCTACAATATAGAAGTCAAATAATATTAGATCATACAATAGTCTAAGAAAAACTACTTCTCCCTTTGACCTAGTTTCAAAAGCATTTTCACGTAGCTTTGAAGATGAATAAATATGCTTGTTAGAGTATTAGGTCAGGCAATCCACTCTTAGCAATAGTTTCTATTAATTATCCTCTAGTCCCTGTTAAAGTAATTTTAAAATTCTACTTAAGGAGAAGATGCTTTATTGTATAAGCCTTATAATTTCTCTATTACTTACTAAAGGATTGTATATTGGTTGCTCAGGGGATATCTAACTGTGTTTACCCTTTGATTATCCTTTTTTAATAAGAACAGTAACTTTAAACATATTCCCATAGCTAAACAAGTATCATGTATTGAGATGCTTAAAAGTTACTTTCCTGTAATCCTCTTAGTTATTCCATAAATGTTTAAAAACACTGGAACGATCATTCTCTTCAAATGAAGGCATTTCTACAAAACACCTATTATTGTCCATTATATTTTTCAAACACTATCATGTTTGTTATGTAAGCAAGGTTTATAGAAAATAAATTTTAAAATTTTTGCCTAGCAACAGCTAAATGCAAAATGTTAGCCATGATCCTTAGTTTTATTAAGACAGAAAATATTGGCAAAGAGATTGTGATTACTTTCTTTTCAAATTGGTTGGTGTTTTCTAACTCCAGATGCACTGGAAATTTGAAGCTGACTGTACAGAATGAGTTATTTCATGCTCTTTGTCCAATAAATTGTTCAGTACTTCTCTCACACCTTAGTACTTGAAATATACCATACATTGATGTACTAATTTAATAATAAAAATCCTAAGATAAGAATACATTTGCACATGTAGCATATTCCTACTGCTATTTTGTAATGTATATAACTAGTTTTGGAAATGTTCGATTTACTAGTATCTAGAAGGTTGTACCTAAAGCAACCAGTAAGTTGCTTATCCTCTTAGGAGTTTAATAATGATAATATTTTAAATTGAGTTTTATACTTAAGGCAATCAATGCTAACTGCCAGTATGAATATCCAAATCATATATAAATTTATCAGATTATTTGCTATTAAAATAAAAATTGGCATATCTGAAGACTTCATTGACTATTACAAATTACTTTCTTATGAAAGAGAGTAAACATTTATAAATGTGCATCATTCTTTTAATATATTACAGAACTGTATTCTACAAAATATCTAGCTAAGAGGAATATTACTTCATTCAAATCAAGAAAACACTTATCTTTAGCTTTTATAGGCAGTGATGATTTCTACAGAAATCTTTCAACCTGTTGCCCTCGTACCACTGTTACCTGTCTTTGTGGGTTTTCCATAACACTGTGAGTAAAGGGATGGGATGAGAACAGCTAAGTTTTAGAGAAATTATGTAAGTTGATTGAGGTCACGCTGCAAACAATGAACAAATCCTTGATTTAAATTCAAGTGGATCTAACTTAAAAATTACATGGATCTTTTTTCATTATACCATTATATTATACTTCTCTCTGTACTCAGTAGCAATCACTGCTACTATAACTACCACCATCACCATGATCTTCCCTTCTCACCTCTTGAGCTATACATCTAAAGCCTCACATCAATGCAGCATGCATGTTGTGGGGCAATTTAAGGTGGAATTTGGTTTCCTGGGGATCAGAGTTTAACTTGAAAGTGACTTCGGATCTGTATATAAAAAAAAGCAATGGATGAGAATGTCTGCTCTGTATAATATAAGCCTCTGAGAACAACGAATAAGTTAGAATAAAATGAATAGGCAAATGCAGAGTGTGACTCACATGTTCTCAAATGTACCATCTTTGTGCTACCTCTGTATGAGACGTACTTCTGTGTCTCATAATTTTTCTAAAGAATGTATCTGTCTTAGTCCATTCAGGCTTCTATCACAAAATTCCTCAGACTTGTTGGCTTATAAACAACAGAGATGTTTCTCAGTGGCAGATTTGGTGTCTGGAGAGGGCCCATTTCCTGGTTCACAGATGGTGCCTTCTCACTGAGTTCTCACATGGCAAAAGGGGCATAGAAGCGCTCGGGGTCTCTGTTATAAGAGCACTAGTTCCATTCATGAGGGTTCTGCCTTCCTGACCTAACCTGCCTTCAAAAGCCCCACCTGTTCAAGGCTGCAGTGAGCTGTGATTGTACCACTGCACTCCAGCCTGGGCAATAGAACAAGACCCTGTCTCTGAAAATTAAAAAAAAAAAATTAAAAATTAGGGAAAAATAATAAAAAGCCCACCTCTTGATACCATCATATTGGAAGTTATATTTAACATATGAATTTGGAGGGGACATAAATTCAATCTATAACACCATCCACACCAAAGTATTCATGAGCAGTTCATATTTTACTGAAAATTTTATAGGGAATATGGAGGGAGAGATTTAAATTGTGTATTGCACCAAAATCTTTAAAATCTCTCATGAGATACTTCTTTTATTTTTCAAATCACTACCAGAATTTTCTTCCTATCCTATTTCACCACATGCTTCCCAAACTTATCAACTCTTTTCTCTTCTTTCCACAATTTTCCCAGGACTTTCAAATACCTCTCCCCTTTAAATTGATGAAAATTTCAACTCTACCTCAGGAACTACCCCCAAATTGTACCCCAAACCTCATCAGGCTCAGAAAAATAAAAGCCTTCTAATTTATACCACGTCACCTCCATAGGAAGCAATGAGAAAGCATAGTATTTTTAAATAAAATAAGCTTCGCTAATTTATAATCACTGTCCATGAAAGTTGTGTGACTGACATCATTCCCTACATATATTATGCCTGTCTCCATGTTAACTTCAGCTGTTTTCACCTCAGTCTGACTCTCACCCTCATTTACTTTAAATCTTGGACCTCAGGTCTGACTTGACCAAAACCTGGAATGGATTCTGGAATGCTTTCAAAAATGTTTTTCAATAGCAGTCAGCACGCTATTTAGCATTTCTTCTGTGCTTAGCAGGATACTTTCAAAATAATCACATTTAAACTTTCTAACAAGTCTACAAAGTGAATATTATTTTTCACATATGCCAGTTGACTTTTCCCTCATCATGAAACAAGACTTTTCATCTTGGCATTCACAGCTTTTGTTGGTACAGGGACAACGTGCTCACTAAGCAGCCAGCAACATGTTGCTGAACAAGAGGAGAGGTAGGTAACAATCATTCAGGACTGATCTTTATCTCATATCTGAATAGTTGAATGAGACAAAGAAAGTATGAGGATGCCACATTTAAATTTAATTCACTGAGGTCTATGTAGTGCTTAGTAACTTCTGCAATAGTGTTACCTGCATAGCATTCCCTAATCTTAATAGCAATCCTGAGAAGCAAATATTATGATCCCATTTTTACAGACAAGGAAAGGAGACTCGTGGATATGGAGAAACCTACCAAAAAACCTGCTAGCAAATGGCAGATACAAGAGCTAAGTCTTTATCATCTACCTCCATATGCACTTTATGCATTTTAAGCAACACCACATGAATTTACAAAGCAAACAGTGTAATTTCAAACTAAAAGTTTAAAAAATATAGAGTAAATTATGGCAGCTCATACATTAAAGATTGAGGAAGTTCTGTAGCAACAGGGGCTTAGTAAAAAGAATAAAATTGTTGGCTCAAGGAAGTAGATAAAAAGTATAATTTAACAAATGTGTTTAAGCTGCTTCTCCCTGTGGAGCAAGCTATGTAATGAGGAAGAGAAGGAAAAGGGAGAGCAGGAGGAAAGAGGGGAGGGGAGAAAATGCCCTAAAAAGCCAAAGAGACTCCTCTTAAGGATAATACATGGAATGCTCACAGAGTGCTCTCTGTGAAGAAGAGAACAGAAAAAAGTTTAGACATCATGAAAATCTTGAACATTTGGGTATTTGAGTTAATTACTTAAGGTAAGGTTTGGAAAATAATTCCCTAGCAAATCTCTTCCTAGAAAGACAGAGGGACATTAAACAATTTGATCACAATCATTACAAAAGACTCTTCTATCGAGTTCCCCATTTCTCCGAGCCTCACTTTAAACTCTTGCTATTCACATCACCATTTTTGATTCCAAAGTATGGGAGCCAAGAACCATGCAATCATGAATAAATGGTAAACATGCTGTGGTGGGTTTGTTTTCCCTTACTCGGGGTTTTCTGTGGGCGTACCTGGTAAGAGTTACATCGTGCATAGCCAATTGTATTCAGTTCATCAGCTGATTACAGACATTTCTCCCAGGAAGCTTCCATCCCTGATATGCTCAACTCCACTACCAAATTCTAAGGCACAATAAAAGCTTCATAAACATAATGATAGCGTAGAAGTGTGAAATGGGAAATACCCAGGAGAAGATGAAATTATTTTAGTTCCTTGGTCAACCACAGTGTGTTTTATATAATATAATGTGGCAAGCTGCATATGTAATCTAAAACATATCTTTATGAGCTATAGCACCTCGTGCTTTAGTTATCACCTCTACAGATATGCAGAGGGTAATACCTCACGTAGGCAGAATGCTGATGAGAGGCAGAAAATAGTCACGCCTCTGGATAGCTAGTACACATGTACTGCCCAAGCTCATGTCTAAAACTTTCATATTTTATTCTGTGAGAAGTTTATTATCACTCAGAACCTTTCTGTTCTTATTTTACATATAATTCTAAGAAATTTGGTATAACGCAGAATTAATCACAGGCTCTCCCATATGTTAACTCCTATATCTTATTTGGCAAGAAATTTAATATTTCAAAGCCTCCGTTTTTTTCACCTGTAACGTGGGTATAAAAATAGGCATATTTTTATAGAGTAGGTATTAACTTATAGTCAGTACATCTATCTATGTAAAGCATAAACACAAAGCAAGTACCCTAGAGGTTAAATACAGATTTTTTTTTCATAGAACCTGATACCACATTGTGAGTCAACTACTTTATCTGAAGCTCAATCATAGAAACAGCAATCTTTTTCAACACCAGAGAAAAACTGGCTGTGCTGGAAGTATTGAGATACTGTATGTTGATCTCCACAGTGGAAACTTCCTATGGGATTTTCAAGGATAACTTCAATTTATGTGATTGTCTTTTATTGCTAGCATTAATACCTCCCTAAGAATTCAAAATGCATAGCAATTTGAACCCAGCTAGAACAGGTATAAACAGCCCTTCTTAAACTCATTGCACTGCATTATAGCAGAGTACAATAATCAGTGTTCTTAATGATGAACTGAGTCATCAAGAAAGGTTTAAGTGTGTGTTCCCTAATACTTTGATAAAGGAGGCAAAGTAAACAGAAATATTTAGAAAGATCATCCATCTAAAAAACTAAAAATTTTAAATGATATTTCTTTCAGGAAATTTATAGGCATAAATACTCAGCCATTCAAAAAACTCAGTCATCCATAACAAAGCTAATTAGTATGTCCCTGGGTCAATATAGGACCACTGTCTTCCCATTCACATATAAAGATGGCTTACCATTCTCTCTGCAGTACTTGAACTCAAGAGTAGGAAAGTTTTTCATAGGGAAATAGTGAGCTACCTAAGCATTTACCCTTCTTGGGATCTTTGCTTACTCTACTAAGTTGTTTTATCTTTTCTTACTGATTTATAAGAGCTCTTTACATAATAAGGATATTAACCTTTGCTTCTGAATTGTAAATACATTTCCAGAGTTTACTCTTTGTATTATACTTTTTTGCCATAAGGAGGTCTTCAATTTTAGTATAATCAAATGTGACAAACTTTTCTTTTATGATCCTTGGGTTGCTGTCACATGAAGAAAGCCTGTTTTTAGCCCCAAATCATTAAAATTTCCTGCTCTATTTTCTTCTATCCCCTCTGTGGCTTCATTTTCACAGTTAAGCCATTAATCAAATTGTAATATATATTTTTGTATTATGCAAAGTAAACAAATTTCAAAAAAACACTTTTAAAAATATAATCCTTATCTTTTAACTTATGTAAATGAAAGCATGGATTTTTACACTATACCTAGGTAAGACAACTGTAATAAATGTTCATGTTATTATAAATTATCAAATATTTATATCAGCTAAGATAAGCAAACATTTTGATATTGTGATAAGAAGGAAAGGGAAACTAATACTTACAGAATGCCTACAATGTGGCAAACACTGTTCTGGGTACACTATATATGCTATTCCATTTAATCTTCATGAAGCCAAGATTCAGAGAGGATAATAACTTACCCACAAAATCACATAGTCTGCTAGAGCAATGACTTAAAACCAGTTTGTTCTGATGTCAAAACTCATGTTCTTTCTGCACAGAGACACAGAAGTCTTGCTACATGTCTAAGGGATGCGTGGTTACATTTAGTGGCTAATGCTATTTTTTCTAAGTGCAAAGTAGCCCATTTAATGCCTTGGATAACAGTTACTATTATCACCACATTATATCTAAATATAGAAACTGAGGGAAAATGGTATGAATGGCCTTTGATTCCTGGGTAAGGTTAGGGCTAGAAAACGTATAATCTTCTTTTTTCTAATTCTGTTTTCTGAATTTCTAGACTAGAGTTTAGTAAAGAGGTGATCATGAAAGCCCACAAAAGTTCTGGGCAGTTGGGGAATTTCATACTTCTAGGTATGCCTCACAGTCTCTATACACTCATCCAGACCGATTAGGACCTAGATTACAATATGCTTTGTGAAATAAAGTAAAATAATCAAAGAATAAAGTCAATTTTGTTCATTGCATTCAAATACAGCCCAACAAGAAATATTTATGTTCATGTTATACACACTAATTTTCCTATTATTGCCTTACAATACAAAAAGCTTATAGCACTTGATTGCATGAAAAACATGACCACACATACTGTCCCAGTTGATCTCCACAAGCACCACATAAGAAGAAAGCAAAGCAGGTATTATTTCCCCTGTTTTTACAGGGGTGACAGAAGTTACACTCCTTACCTTGATCCCAAGGCAGTGAAATGCGTAAGTGCATGAGCAGGGGCTACAACTCGGCTTCTTGCATTTCTAATTCCATTTTTCTCACCATGTGGCACTCCTTTTTTAAAAAAAGAAAGAGAGAGAGAGAAAGAAAAAATTCAAGTTTAATTTTAAAATGCAATAAAAGTCTAATAAAATTAGAGTTTTAAAAATGATTTACTTTATTAACATCTAATCTTAGACTTACCCTGTCATAAAAAGAGATATTGTAATCTCTGGCCCTGGCGCTACTTGAGAAGTTAAAAGGACAAGTATCTGTCCTTGAGGACTGAAAATAGAATAGGTAGACCAGAACATCTGCTGGATTCCATTCTAAGCCAATTAATTAAAATTCATTAAGAATTTACAACTATTTTCATATCTTCTTGGAAAAGGTTCAATTTTATAAATGTTGAGTATACCTACTATGTGCAGGGCATTCTGAAGGGTACTGAAAAAATACAGTGGTAAGTGGGATCCTACAGAAACCACTATTCACTGTAATGTCTCTGAGGTTATGAGCCTACGGGAATTCTTCTGACACAGCTCTATTTCCAAACTTTTATGTAATTAGCATACAACTGTTTGGGATAAGAAAGAAATAAATAGAACAAAATGTATGGGAAAATGCTACAGCATAATGTTGTCTTACTTTCTACCGGAATAGGCCTCCCATGTTAAATGCTATCTTGCCAAGCTGAAAGAGAGGGGAAGCTCATATTGATTGAGCAATTACTATGTGCCAGGCATTTCTGTAGGTGCTTAAAAATATACCCTTATTTACTTATCAGCACAACCCTGGGAAGAAAATATCATTATCCTCATTTTACAGATTTGGAAATGAACTCCTAGTGAAGTTGTATGACTTGCCTTGAGTCACACAGCAAGGTTTCAGACCCTACATACAATATTCTCTTTGCATTACTGAGATACTTTTCTTTTTAATCCTACAGATAATACACTTTCCCTTTGCTGAGAATACCAGTATGATTTATGATGAAAATAGAAAATCATATGAAGTCCCTAACAGCTCCATATTTACTTTTATTTGTGGCTCCTTAATATAGCAAGTATCAGTTCCTGTTGTATTATATCTAGTCCCGGGAAACTATTGTATTAAATCCATCATATCCAATCAATTGGTTTGTTGGTTGACCAAGTTTTTTTCATTTTTTTCCATCAGATAAAATGGAAAAATATTTCTCAACCACTTGTTTTAAACTAGTATAGTTCAAATAATTGCCCTGTGTTCCAAAATTGGCATTCATACCTAACACAATCCAGAAATTTTATAATACATTCCAGGTTAGAAGAAAAATATGGAAGAAATGGAAATGAATGAAGTTGAACCTATAGAATTGTACTCAATGAAAAAAAAAGTGTAGAGTCATAAATTAGCAAGAGGAAAGAGGTTTTTTAAAGTCAGCATTTAGTCAGGAAAGAGGATTTTTAAAGTCAGCATTTAGTCAGACTCTCTGAATCTTGGCTTCATGAAGATTAAATGGAATAGCATATATAGTGTACCAAGAACAGTGTTTGGCACATTGTAGGCATTCTGTAAGCATTAGTTTCCCTTTCCTTCTTATCACAATATCAAAATGTTTGCTTATCTTAGCTGATATAAATATTTGATAATTTATAATAACATGAACATTTATTACAGTTGTTTTACCTAGGTATAGTGTAAAAGCATTTAGTCTTTTTTAAAGAAAGCATTTATTCTTCATGATGAAGAATATCGATCTTCAAGATGCTGAGGAATCTAATATCCTCAAAAAATTCATGTTTACAGAAAATACAGGTTAAGTTATTAGATATTTATTAGAAATAAAAATGACTTCTAGTCATCATAAAAATGTTTCTTTTTAGAAAGATTTAGTGATTAGAATTAGGGACAAGAGGGACGTCTTGGGCGCCAATGAGGTTCTGTTTCGTGATCTCGGTACATGGTGATATTGAGTTGGTGTATTTTCTGTTTATATGTTATAATTTACTAAAAGTTTCTAAGAAATGACTTCTAACAGTGAAGACTAAAAAGGCTTTCAATGGTTTTTAAATAAAGGTTTTTGCATCTTTGCTCCACACATTAAGAAAAAGAAGACATGATAAAAGCTTAGGTATAGTGGATATGTTTTCTTTTGCAAAAGAAAAAGACAAAGAAAAGTTCTTTAAATCATTTCACAAAGTAAAAAAGAAGACAAATTTCTCTTCATCCTAGTATTCCATAAATATTTGACCTGGGATAAGGAGTGATCCAAAGTTCTCATACACAACTACCCCCTAGTTAACTCCCCTTTCTCCTACACATGCATGTGCATATACAGACACACACATACACTCCAAACCATATGGAGCATCACTGAAAATAAGTCTTTGTCCCGTAAGGAGTCACTTTTGATCAGGACTCCCACACTGACATTTCTAAAGGTTAACTATGGGATAATTTTCACTGGCATCATGGCAGACAAGCCAAAAATGGTTTGTGAGGTTATTGCTGATCCATGAAATCATTATTTTTAAAGTTGACTATTTTAACTCCCAATTCTATTTAATGCCTATTAGAAAATATTAATAGTGAAAAATGATACACTGAACTTTAACAGAAGTTCTCAAACTTTAACATTCATAAGGATCATCCCCAATGTTTGCTGAAAACATAGACTTTGGAACTTTACATTAGAGACGCTGATTCAGTAGGTCTGTGGGGATGGTCCCAGGAACCTACACTTTTCACAAACATACCAGGTAATTCTGAAGCAGATAGCTACCATACCTCAAAAAAAATTCTGCCACTATTAGAACCTTAAATATAACAAGTTCCAGAAATACCCTGCATGGGATTCAAAGAGATCACAATCCAAGTAGTTTGCCTAGACCTGAACAATCATATGGTTTTCATCCTGAAACTCTAACAATCAATGATTTAACTCCAGGCTAGGGTAAAGCAAGGAAAAAAGGCATGACGGGACAGGTGATTACACCATGTTCTCTTAGTGAGTTTTCCATGATGTACCCTGGCTGAAGTTTTATGCATTTGTAAACTTTGTGCCAGTACTTTCACAGACCTTCGTTTGTGAGACACAATGGCTCATGTGAGGAGAGAAGGTACTATTCAGTAAACTTTTATGACACCCTGACCCATCGTTGGCTAAGACCTAACAAAGACTTTGGCTAACCAACAGGCAAACCCTCAATCCTGAGACAAGCCTCATCCATGGAAGTTTTGATTCAACCTGTCACAACAAGTGCATACACATTACATCTGGATGATCACAGGCTGCCACTCAGAAGGTGGCTTACTAAGTTTTCTGAAACCGAGAACCTCATCACACCTTGTTTACTCTCTTTCTTAGGCAATCTTCTCTGCATTATCATTTTGAACATTAACGTGCTTAGGTTGACAGGAGCCAAAGAAAATTCAAATGTGACCCAGAAACAACAGAAATGTGTCATCCTGGAATAGACATGTGGCCTGTCCAACCTAGGCACCTGCTTCTCATAATGAGTAATGCCAGATGTTCCAGGGAAAGATACAAGCCTCTATTACACATCTGCTTTATGCAATTGTGCAATGACACATCACAAGGGAGTTTTTTTCTTTCTCTGACCCAGGGTTAGCCCTCAGATGCAGCCTAATATTTCAAGACATCAGCCCTTGAACTCATTACCCCTGCATCCTTTACCCCACTCTCTCATAAAACACACACACACACACAGAATTTGTCTAATATGCTCCCTCATCAACTCTGGGCAAAACCAATTATACTTGTATACAATCCTTTCTGATTTCCATTAAGGAGGTGGCTGAACATTTGTGAACATTTGCTGTAAGGGCAATGTTTATAGGTCGCAGTAGGCAAATGAGATAGCTCACATTTGCAGGTAGCTTGGAAATGGAAATCACTACACTGGTGATGACAAAAGCAGGTATTAGAAAGCCCTTCGGAACCAGGATAGCTAACTGAGAATATGTCGGGTAAAACTACAAAGAACTAGTAACAAGTGCAAGAATTACAAATACTCATAACTTCTCTTGAACTATCTACCTCCTAAAAAATTCAATAAGAAACATAACTGTTGCATGTTTATTAACTTGTTCAACAGATATTTATTGAGTGCCTTCTCTGCACCATTTACTGTGTTAAGTTCTGGAGAAACCGTCATTGGTTTTCCTCTTATAGAGTCCAGAAGAAATGGACGATTGGTAGGGAAATAAATAGATAATATAATAAACTGAGATAAATGATACGAAGGAAACCATCATGGTTGTGATAGAGAAAAACTGGAAGTACCTACTGTAGAGTGGTCAGGTGAATTTCCTCCAAGATGTGACAATCAAACTGAGACTAAAGGATGATAAAACTACGGTCAGGCTTAGAACCGGCGGAGAGGGTTCTGGGGAGAGGAAATAATGAGGGCAAATCTTATGGGTAGAACCAAGCTTGGTATGTTTAGGAACTGAAAGGAAGTCAGCATGCCTGGAAGCAGGCAAGAATTAGATCTTGTAGGTTATTGTAAGGAGTTTGGGCTTTATTATAAGTAAGATGGGAAACTATTAAAGGGCTTAAAGTATAGAAATGGTATAATCATATATACATTCTCATCCAAATGCAGATTATGGATCTCTAGGTCCAAGGTGGGACACAAGATTCTGCATTTCTAACAAGCCTTTAGGTGATGTGGATGCTACTGGTCCACAGACCACGCTCTAAATAGCAAAGCATGAGAGTCCTTCTAAAGGAGCCCAGACTCTATGCTCTTCCAAGGTGGTGCCTTGACTAGCTGGGTAAGTGTGGTAATGGAGGAAATTGGACAGATTTAAGATATATTTCAGACTTAGAAGTAACAGATTCTATATAGCATGCCTTTTAACATTATAGCAGTGTATGTATTAAGAAGATCTTTGAAACCAAAATTTCTGAAAGGTAAAGGGAATCCTGGAAGTTCTTGTCTCAACACTGGGTATAGATGCAGATAGCAGTTAAGAAGTTAAAGGCAGAGGTAGAAACTTTCCATGAGCAGGCCAGAACTTATCTTGGGGCTGGGGATAGGGTCAAGGTGCTGGTGAGTTGGGTAGAGAAATTGTCCAGGACTCAGTCTATTTGTCTAACAGCCAAGGAGTTTTCAGCAGTATGTCGGTAAGAACAGAAGTCCATAGATGGCACAAGAAAGAACCTCTAACCTCAAAGTCCGAAGCTTCAAGCCTTGGTTCTGTCACATTTTAACTGTGTGTTTCTGGGGGTGGGGGGAATCACTAATATTTTATGATGTCATGAGATAAACTATGATGTAATGAGATCATGCATATGAACACATTTAGCATGGTGCCTATTATAAGAACTTATTAATAAATATCTATAGAATCACACTTATGTGTCTCAGTGGGAGATCATTTTCTGCTTCATCTGAAATTGTAAAGAAAAAATATCATCTATTTGATGTAGAAGAGAGTTATTTCACATCCTGAGTCGTGTCCCTGTGTGTGCCATATTATTTTCTTTCTGTTAAAGACGTTTCCTGACAAGTAAGTTGAAAAGCCTTGAGTCAATCAATAAATATCACCTTTAAATTCAATAATGGTTCCCACTTCTGCAAATGCTACAAAGGTAATTTCTAATTAAATATAACATATATAAATAGGTTAGTACAGGACTTAAAGGGCTTATTCGGTTCTTTTGCTATAACTGGAAGGATCCCTAAAATGTACCAGATTTGTCTGCTACAGAAACTCTTAGAAAAGAAGAGTTAGACAATGCCAAGGGAGGCTCTTTCAGGTTCTCACTACAAGGACCATCCAGAAGATTTTTTTAATGATGATTTGATATTATTTTTCTGCTGTTTGTTTGTTTTATTATGTCACTTGTACTAAGAGAGGCTTACTGGCTTTATCTTTCTGAGCTCAATTTAAAGTCATTCTTATTTTCTACACACACAGAGAGAATAGAAAACAGTAGGTCCCCACACTCTACAACTCAGGGCTGGTGTGAAGTTAGGCCTACTTCATGTAACCACCAACAAATATTTGCAGACAAAGTTCCAGAAGTCTCTAAAAGCCATTTGATCTCTAAGTGAGTAAAGCATGACTCCAGTGAACATGGCTTGCATCATTAATTCCCAGTGACTGTCGTCTTCCCAGTGGAGCACAGGCAACCTACAGCCCTTTGAAGTTATAAATTCAAAACAATAAGCTTTTTAAATCATCTTAAAAGTTATGGACTTCATAGCTTTCTCAGGATAAGGAAGGATTTTTAGAGTACATTTCATATAGATCTGAGTTAGTTCAGTGGTTGAAACCACGCCTGAAATGAACAAATAGGAATTTTCTACAAAAATATACTGTCTCTACTCCAGTCAAGGCAGATGTTTCTCTCTCTCTCTCTCTCTCTTCTAGAATAATTCTTAAAATCCAAAAAATCTCCAAAATTTCCCTTGGCAATCCACTCTGGCAGAAAGGATTATTGTGCACACTCTCTTAAGCAACATCTAGGACCATGTCCAAAATGTTACATGCAACTGTAACCCTCTATAAGAACTTCCCACAAAATATTTCTGAATAAGTCTATTCCACAACTGCACAAAATCCCTCAAGCTCAGAAGAAATGTCCAGGCATTTCCCAAGCCTGCAAATGTGCACTGTTCTCTTCCACTCACAGCCAGGCCCCACCATCAGGGAATTGGATATTCCACCACCCAAATAATCCAGATCCTACAAACCATTCCTTCCCTCTATTTCACTTCATGATAAACAATGCCAAGTACTTATCTCTCACTTGTACTTCTGCAGTGGCTGCAGGTTCTCCCTGCTTCCAGTCCCACCCACTTAAATCCATCCTGCACGCTGACCCCAAAGAGAGACTTTCAAAGTGCAAATTTGATTATGGCACTCGGGCAACGGGAGAGCTTGAAGAATGTAACACCTCGAATCCATTGATGTTCCTGTCTGACTCCCTTGCCAACCTGTAAAGGCAAAGAACGAATCATATTCATCCCATTAATCCTACAAACACCAGGCATAATATTTAATAGGCACTTTATAAATTTTTGTTGAATGCGTAAATCTTAGTTTCTCAGGTCACAGATTCCCAAAAATGGTGATGAAGGAAGAAAGTGGGGGAAACAGAGTAAATGACAAAGATGCCAAACTCTAGATCTTCTGTCACACCCTCTTCTTGTTCCTTAGAGCAGTTACAGTAATATCCAAGATTTTACTATTACTATTACCTACATAATAGTTTATATCACAACCTCCTGCTGCCTCCAGGGCTTTTGAGATCACCATCACTTCCAAAGTAACATGCAAGGAAGTCATATTTTGCACCAACACATTATTACTGAAACGAAGCAAATCTGTGCTATAGGTTTTAATTAGAATGGAATAGTATGTTGTTTTCTGAACATAGTTTCACTAAAATGGATTCCAGCACATACCTTCCAGCAATGCTCTCTCTACACCCACACGTGCCTCTCTATACCCACCGCCCACACACGGCTTTTGATACTGTAAGTCATACTCAGATGTACGGGGGGTAAAGCTTCCTCACCTTTAACTGCCATTTCTTCTCAGCTCCCCCTAACTGCATTATAATCATAGTCATTACTGCCATAATGATAGTAATAATGTTTTGTGCTTCTGCAGCACTTCTCAGATGATCTCAAAGCATGACTGCACCGTGACTGTGAAAGTTCAGAATGTTCATCTCTTCTAGAAATGGTGTTTATATTAATAATAAGGCGAGAGCTCACAGACTTGCCTGACACAAATCAAAATTATGAGGAGGCTTGCACAGATTTGTTTCTTTTATTTAGCTGGGAAAGGGTGGTTGTGTTGACACAGGTCAAGACAAGTCTCCAATGGGGCCTATCAGAGAAGACCTATTTCTTATCCAACATTCGCTGACTCTATCAAATACATTCAATACTGACAAAGGGGAGGAAAATTGTAATGCTTCCCTGGTTTAAATCTTCAAAGTGCCTTTTGAGTTGTGATAACAAATGGATAGCTCCCCCATCTAGGCTTGGTCTCCACCCTCAAGCCAAACCTTCTGCATGACTCAAACGTCTCCTCTTCCTCATTTCATGTGATGTTTTCACAGCTCCTCCAATATATCCCTGCAAGTGCTATATAGCCACTATGATTGTTTTCCCATAATACCAGGAATTCATTTAAGAAACTCTGGAAAACAGAAGGAATCCAATTCACCCTTCCTGGAGACAGACTCATCTGTGAGAAAAGTCCTAAGTCAGAAGAGGCGCAGATACTTCTGCCTGGTC
The DNA here is from genome assembly GCA_008086735.1 of Cheirogaleus medius. Taxonomy (NCBI): domain Eukaryota; kingdom Metazoa; phylum Chordata; class Mammalia; order Primates; family Cheirogaleidae; genus Cheirogaleus; species Cheirogaleus medius. The sequence goes on along the minus strand of VBSM01001979.1, from coordinate 18,886,277 downwards.
TAAATTAGAAATTTCCCTCACCCACCCTTCCAGAATATACTCAATATCTACCAAGTTCCAGGACAAGGCAAAGCATAGGGAACAAGAATATGTAGAGACATGTTCTCTGCCCTTGAGGAGCTCATGTTCCTTGCAGGCTAGAGATCGTGAGAGGGGATAGTTGATCTCCTTGCACCCAGGCAGTGACTGCCCCAGAGAAGTTTCATTTTTATGTGGCAGCAGAAGAATAGATTTAGAATACAAATAAGATGATATTCCTCTCCTGATCAAAACCCTTCACAACTGCTCATCATATTTTCAATGATATCTAAGTTCTGACTGTGGTCTACACAATGGTCCTTGATTCTCTTGCTGCTGGTCTAGTGTCGTCTCTCTTTCTTATGACCCTTTTGTCATTTAAGGTGCACTGACTTCCTTTCTGCTTCTCTAAGGCCCTACGCTGGATCCCCCCTCGACTTTTCTGTCCCTGCCGCTCCATCTTCCTCTCACACTCCCCCATACCATCATACGACCGGTTCCCTCATTCCCTTCAGCTCTCTCCACGGCCACCTGCTCAGAAATGCCTTCCTTGGCCCTTCCTCTAAAACAGCCTCTGAATCTTAGGACAGTTCATCTTTATCTCCTTAGCTGGCTTGATGTTTCTTCGCCATCCTTATGCCTAACTGACATTATAATACATGTTTATCGGGTCATTGGATCGCCACTGCTCTTCACCAACATGTGAGCTCTGTGCAGGCTGGTATTTTGTTGTACTCATCACTACAACCCAAGCACTTAGAAAAATAATTGGCACATAGTGTCTGATCAATAAATATTTGTTGATAAACAGTGAAGAGGCTTTCCATACCCATGCTTCACCTAATAATCTCATAGGATCTCCTATTTGCTTCCAGTACCAGGGATTCTTTAAGGTCTTGAAGATGGAAAAGTTAAGGGAATGGGTTTGAACCTGTTAAACCCAGACACATTGATGTGGTGTGAACTGCAAGTAATTTCCAAGTACTTGCATTATTTCCTCCTGCCCATCATCCTAGGTCTCTCTCTCTTGTACACATGAGGCATTATAATTATGATGCTATGACTGGAGACTGGCTGTGCAGCCACCAGGATGCATCCATTATTAATGTATGTTGTTCCATGGACATAGGCCCAGTAACTGTACCTCTTTGTCCCTACATCTGCTACTTCTGTTTCTCTTGAGGAGGCTTACACCTGATGTATTTACATATCCCAAGAAAGTTCCCCCATGGGAGCAATAACAGGAACTGGATTGTTTTCATAGAGCTTCATGTCTATCTTGTTAGCCTCCGGGGGTCAAATTTTTGTATCTTGCTTCCTTACAGGGGACTTCAAACTATCAAAACAAGTTTGTACAACCAAAGAGCTGCTCGGTTGAATTCACCAATAGTTTGCAAGCAAGCCTATCTACAAACACACGCAATTATTCTCTGTGAAAAATGTTAATGGGCAAAATATACAGGCACAAAAGATCAAGCCTACCAAAATGAACACACAAATCATGAGATATGCCAAATTGGTGCTTTTGAAACTTTGATGAGTTCAAGTAAGTCCTGGAACTTACAGTCTCATTCATAATTGCCTCTAATTCTGTGTGAAGCTGCTTGTCCAACAAAGATCACTCCCTCCTTCCCACTCCAATGCCTAACGAGGATATTGGTTCCACTGCCAGCAGGCACCCCAGTGCCTACTCTATGGCATGTGAGAAAACAGGCTGATGGCACAGTCTTTATACCTCTTTTCTACTTTAACAATCATTTAACAGTTGGTTCCGTCTCATCAGCTGACTATAATACTCATTCAGAAAACGTGGCTTCCAGTCACACAAAACAAGCCTTGTTCCCTCAGCAGCACTTCAGGCCATCATCTGTCTTTCTGGAAAATGAGATTCAGTGCTGCATGTCTTACCAAAATGTTGAGCAAAAGCTGTGATTTGGGGTTTTCTTTTGAAAACTGTATTGGGCTGTGCTAAATAGAGTATCAAAAACTGCTTTTCTGTTTCTGAACCTAAAAATGACTCCAGAGCCATGTAGCCACACACTCATCTGTCCATCCACTCCTCTCTCCTCTAACACACGTGCTGGACATCCACTCCAGGGCAGGTCCTGCTGGAACTGGAAATAGAAGCGCAGGTTGAGTATCCTGTGAATATCCTTGAGTATCCTGCTTAAGTATAAGGGTATCCAAAATACTTAGGACCACAAGTATTTCAGATTTCAGACTTTTTGTGATTTTGAAATATTTGCATTTTCAACAGTATCTTAACATCACAGAGCAGAGAATAAGCATAAAACCATAGGGATTAATGCCCATGGGTCTTGGCTACAGTGGGGCACCCAGCCTGCCATGTGAATTCTTATTGCCCTTCGTGGGCAAGCTTGGGGGGAATCCGGGAGTCTGTGGAAAAGATCTTATTGCAGGTGAGGGAAGCTGGGAGGGTCTTTTGGTTCCCTTGAGGATGCTGAATAAACTGTTTTGTGTGCCTGCATTTTGACTAAGACCTGTCACATGAGATCAAATGTGGAATTTTCCACTTGTGACATCATGTTGGCTCTCAAAATGTTAAAAAATTTTGGAGCATTTTGGATTTCAGATTTTCAGGTTAGGGATGCTCAACCTGTATTAATAAGACATGAGCCTTCCCCTGCAACAATTACCTACCTTAAGCCAGAGCTTTTGTCTTTAAAAATAGCAATAGCTCTTAGGTACAAAAAATATGTAGTCTATATTGTTTACTCCTATTAATTTCTCTTTAGTGACTCTCTACCAAACCTTTAATTAAATCCACATTACATATCTGTGACATGGGGTTTCAGCTGTTTCCTTGATTGCTTATTCATAGCCTGTAATTTACAAAGTACTTTCACATATAGCATTTCCTTTAATCCTCACAACAACCTGTGAGGAAATCTCATTTTACAGAAGCAGCAGCAGGACCTCAGGAGTACTAAGTCGCTTGCCCAAGGTTACAAAAGGTCATAAGCCCAGAAATGGACATCGCTGACTCCAAATCACTGCACTGAAGCTTCTAGTTATCAAGTCCAGCCTCTGCTTGCAGTTTTCTTTGATCTATCACTCATTTAGCAAATATTTATTAAACTTCAATTATGTACAAAATATTTTGCTAGGCAGGAGTATTCAATCCTTGCCAACTTTGTTAATTTCTTCAGCTCTCAACTGAACAAGAGAAGTTGTTCATTTCTGTGTTCCCTGAGTCTAAAACTACTCTCCTCTAAAATTTCTAGCCAACTACTATAAAATATCATGTGGAATCTGACCTCTCAGGTACATACCCACCTCAGTTTCACAGAAAAGGTCAATCCTTTTCTCCATACCATATCAATTTTTTAATTCTTTTCTTATTTTGTATAGTGGTATTGTCAATGGAAAAGAACCCAAATGCTGTAAAATAATTTAAAGAGGTTTATTCTGAGCCAAGCATGAGTTACCATGGTCTGGAGCCATGCTCAAAAAATCTTGAACAAGTGGTCTCACTGTGGTTGGGTTACAGTTTGGTTTTATACATTTCAGGGAGACAAGAATTACACATGAAGCCATAAACCAATACGAGGAAGGCATACATTGCTTTGGCCCAAACAGGCAGGACCTGGAAGGGGGAGATGACAGGTTATGGGTGGATTTAAAGATCCTTTGATTTGTAATTGGTTAAAGAAATGAAGCTTTGTCTAAAGGCTTGGAATGTTTTAAGATAAGGAAGTCTGTTAATCATAGACTTCCTGGATATATGCTGAGACTCAAGTGATCTGTTAAATAAATTGATGACCTGCTAGTGTGGTCTAAGCTTTGTCTTGCATAGCCTTAGGCCTGTTAATGAGTTACAAAGAATGGCTCCAAGAAGGGAGGGGGCATGATGAGGCGTGTCTCATCTCTCCTTTCATGGCCAGCAACTCAGCTTTAGGGTATTTCTGGGGTCTCCTTAGCCAAAAGGGGGTCCATTCAGTCATCTGGGGGGCTTAAGTTTTTATTTTAGTTTGCAGTCTTTAGACATAGTCCCCGTCCCTTATGCCCTACCTAGAGAGAAAAGTGAGGAGAAAGGGGTGAGTAAAGGAGTAATTCTTAGGCAGTATTTGAGAAGCACAGTTGGGCAAACACCTGGGTTCTCCAGGGCTGGTGGCAAGTACAGATGGCAGGCCTTGAGTATAGGCCACTCCACCGAAGCCCAGGCTACACAGCTCCTCAACATCCCAGGGAGACAGTTCTGTAATTTCTGCCACTTCTCAAGGAGCCACTATCCTCATTACCTTCATCTCACATTTGCTGTTTGTTGGGCTACTTTAAACCCTAGTTCAGAAAGATGGCCCTTAAGATAGAAAAGATGTGAAATTAAAAACAGATGCTTCAATGTACTGGGGTCACGTCTGGGTCTGGAAATGGAAACAGGGACAGCAGGTTTTTATATGCTCTTGAGCAAACCCCAGGACATTCTTTAAAATGAAGCAGTCAAAAAACATAAATATTTCCATTAGTCAAAGGATACCAAAACAAGGTTTGTCAACTCAGTGACTATAAGAACTTCCCCAAGTGGAAATATTTACCAGAAGACTGGAGCAATCATTGTTACCAAGAACTTGTGCAAGACATGTGCACCCTTTCCCATTTTCCAGAGAGACCTATCATGGCATGGGGAGGTAAAGAAAATAAGAATGAAAGGAAATGAGAGGGAAAAGGTAGGAAGGGTGCAAAGAAATGAGCAGAGAAGGTGGATGAAATAAACAAGAACAAGTTTTGAAGTCATATGGGCAGAGACTTAAATCCTGGCTTTTGGATAATTGCTTGAGGCCAAATTGTTGCATCTGTATAGTAGACATGGTTCTGTTTGCCTTATACGATGAGCATGGAGAGTAAATGAGCTACTGAAAGAAAAGTGCCAGCATGGTAAATGACAGAGTAGACCCTCAATTAAGAGGGGTGGCAGTGGTTGTTATTTATTTTAGAGTAAGAAGACTGAAGAAAGAGAAAAGAGGAAAGAAGAGACATTCTCACTGAATAACATCTCTTTCTTAAAATCAATTTTTTAAAATCTCTATTTGAAAAAAAAAAATCCACCTGGATGTTCCAGAATCTTTTCAATTGATTATTAATCAACAATTAATACTGATAATTCTAAAAAATATAAATGGAAAAGTAAAGTTGCTCAAAATAAAAACTGAGATTTTTTTGAGTACACCATGATTCTCAGTCTTGGATGTTTATCAGAATCACTTGTGAAGCTTAAAAAAAAAAATTAAATCCCCAGGCCACACCTCCACAAATTTGTTTTCGGCAGGTCTTTGGTAGGGCTCAGACTGTATTTTTTAAAAAAAATCCACAGATATTCTGATGCCCCCAACAAGAAAATTTCTGCTATAGACACTACATAAAGTTGGACATAAAATATTACTAAGGAAATAAACACACATTTCTCCACTAGGACGAATATAGCAACTTTCTAAATCAGATTGAGACCCGCAGTTACAAGATCTTTTATTTTCTGCATCTATTTATTCAAATGTTCTCTGTGGTTATAGCTACCTATAAAACCCAGGTGTGCCCCATAAGACAGGCACTGTGGAAACACAATGAACCCTTCCTCTAGAATGTGCTTCAGATTTTACACAATCCTTCATGGATCTATAGAATATTTATAGTTTAATGACTTCTACTTCAAATGTGTGGAGAAGCACAACCCTGAGAAGGGGGCGGCAGCTGCAGCACGCACCCTCAGCAGTGATGAGGGTAACGTTATGTAATTTGACATTTTGCGTCAATTTGCTTGGCTCTCTCCACCTGTGCAAGCACTGATTGGCATACAGAGAATGAGTTACTTCACTGCAGATGGTCACCAGGGAATTAAAACTAGTGAATGAGAACTTCTTTGTGAATCAAGGCTAAATGGTCAATATGTACCAAATCCCAAGAGAAGACCCTCCATTGCCCACCAATGCTTCTGCAGTGCACTTTTCATTCAAGATTATAGCTTTGGATTATTTAAAATACCCATCATTTCCTCTGTTCTGAGAGAAAAAGTTATGAAAACATAAAACTTTTGTTCTTATATCACAAAGTTAGACATTTTGAAAAGCTGTGTTTGCAAAACCCAAAAGAGCTTTTAATGCATTTGTTTTTTAGATATGAAATGGGAAAAAAATGCTGCAAATAAATTTTAAAATGAAATGTCAGAAACTCAGAGAAATGTACTTAGTGGGCCAACAAAACAAAAAGTGGATGGTAATGTGAGTGGCCTTTCTCTTTCATCAGGTTTTACTTAGCTAAGGTCAGGCATGCAACTGCAGATAAACAAACAAAGGAATTTACATTTAAACACGGTACATTCCTAACATGACTTTTCAGCATAAGGGAGAGAGCCCATGTAAGTGCCTCCCTACCTCATGGAAGAACCAGCTGCTCCTCATTGCTCGGGGAGCAAGTTGTGAAGAACACTGATGACTTATAATTAACGTGAAGAAATTCCATTCGGATGTAATCATAAAGGGAAATGACAGAGACACACAAAACATGAAGAAATTAAAAAAGATTTAAACGCTTAAAGGCCTGATATGACCCCAGATTATAAGAAAAACATATTTGTCTTTAAAACAAAAATCCTTTTGATAGAAAAGACACATCAACTGAAAAGAATTCTGTAAAAAGAAGGCCATGTTGGTAGGAAAACAACAGAGGGCCATTTTAAGAGCTTAACAATGTAGACAAGCTGGAAACAAAAGGAAAGATGGCTCTATAATCCTCTGATCACTTACCTTCTTTAGTATATTGGGAGCTTTTATAGGGGTTTTCAATACTGAGTTCACCAGACAGTCTTAACAAATAAGGTTAAGGTGAAATCTCTCTCTCTCTCTCTCTCTCTCTCTCTCTCTCTCTCTGTCTGTCTCTTTTCAATAAAGAGAAAAGATCCAATGTCTTTTTCACTATGTTCTCAAGACATCTAAACAGAAATATGACCTCCTGAAAGAGATTAATCATTCATTGAAATAGTCCCTCATAGATCTTGAACCTGAAAGGAAATTACAGAAAACAGTCCAGCCCCCACAGGCATCATGACTCAGGCAAGGGTGCCATCCAAAACATTCATGTGGGCTGTGAGTTGAATTCGAGTTGAATTGGTATAATGTGGGTATAAGGCAAAAGAGCGGCCAGAAGTGGAAAGGGAGGATAAAAATGAGGTATCCAAGATATTTGCACTTATTTTCTTGCCAAAGTTACCAAAGCATTGGCCTTCTGTTGGCAGCCACAGAGACATCTGGGACACTTCAGCTTCAGTTTTTATATTCCCAGAGTCACTGGCCCTAAATTGACATGTATCACTGGAGGGTGACTTTGCACCATAAATACCTAGTTCCATTGTTTGAATATTTCAGAACCTAAAACAATATATTCAATGTATAAATGCTAATGAAAGAATATTAAGACTTTTATTTTTACCAGATTTCATCAAGTAAGTCTTGACAACAGCATATTCATGAGCTGTTCAGAAGTAGCATGAAATAGTGGAAAACACATGAACTCTAGAGCTAGAGAGACCCCATTTCTGATCCTGCCCCACCATAAGACCTGTGACTTTGGAAATAAAAATAACTGACATTTACTTAGAAATTACTATTTGCCAGGTACTGTTCTGAGCACCTGACATGTATTAAGACATGTATTATGCATTCTACATAATAGCTGTATGAATTAAATATTGTTATTATTATCATCATCATCAAAGATGTTGAAACAGAAACACACAGAGGTCATATGGCTGAGTAAAGAAGCAAATATTTGAAACCAGAATAATGGTTTGCTTCACAGCTATGCTCTTAACCTCTATGCTATATGATTCCTCAGCATTATTTAGTTTCTTTGTCTGCCTCAGTTTTTCCAATCTGTGAGAATGGAAAGATTGTGGTAAAAATTAAATAATATATATACCTTGATATTTAAATAATATAACTCAGAAGAAGGCTTCTAATTCCAGTTATGATGAAGCAATGTAAACCAGATTTATCTTCCTACCTTAAACAACTAAAAAACTATGGGAAAAATATGTGAAAAAATGGTATTCAAATATTTGACAACTGGCAATGCAGGCCAGGTAATCTCCAAAAGAAGTGAAAGAAATAAAGTGAGCCCCTTGATTGCCCCAGCTTGTTGTCTGGAAGAGTTTCCAGGTTGTAGTGCAGAAAGGTGGAACCCAAATAGAGCCAGAGGTCTTTCTGAATTAAGGAGACAAAGTTTGGAATTCAGGAAGGTTAAAGCAGCTAGAGTTACTGGGAGCAGAACACAGAAAAGAAGTTATATGGACAAAGACCCCTGGAGATCTGAAAAGGGGATATCCTTTAATTTTGGCTGAGTACTGATGTGCATGCATGTGAGGAGAAACTACCCAAGACCAGAGAAAAGAGAAGGCAAACAATCTTTGACCAGGCATGGTGGCTCATGCCTATAATCCTAGCACTTTGGAGGCCAAGATAGGAGGATCATTTGAGGCCAGGAGTTTGAGAACAGCCTAGACAACAGCACAACACTGTCTCTACAGAAAATTTAAAAAGTAGTCAGGCATGGTAGTGCACACCTGCAGTCCCAGCTACTCAGGAGGCTGAAGCAGGAGGAGTACTTGAGCCCAGGAATTTGAGGTTGCAGTAAGCTACGATGACACCACTGCACTCTAGCCCAGCAATAGTACAAGACCTTGTCTTAAAACAAATAAACAAACAACAATGAAAAAACTCCACAATTTCTGAAGCTCACATGGGGCTGAAAATAGTTCTGTTCCAACTGAACTGAATGGAAAGACCTCCCACTACATGGAGAATTGGGTAGAGTCCTCAGTTTTGTACTGACTTAAAAGTATGGCTAAATTAGTCTTAGACTAAAGATTTCCTTTGAATTTTCCCTAAAAAAACTTAAAAGTAACCCTCAAAACAGGCAGACTGATTCCAAGTAATTTAACTGCAACCCATAACAAAGCCAAACATTATTTAAAGGATAAAACAAAATTCAGTATTCAAGTACATAAAATTCACAATGTTGGCAACCAGTCAAAAATTATCAATGGAAAATATGACCCATTTTAGGGGAAAAAATTCAAACAATAAATATAGACCCAGAAATGAAACATATTCTTGCTCAACATGTTCAAGAAGGTAGGGAGAAAAACCAAGCACTTAATGATAATAAAAGTGGGATATACGAAAAAAAACTCAAATAAAATAATATCTGACATGACAATTGAAAACTGGATGAGATTAACAACAGATAATATACTGCAGAAGAAAAGATCAGTGAATTTGAAAACATAACAGTAGAAAATATCCTAAACAAACACACAGAGAAAAAAGACTAAAATATGAATAGAGCATAAGTGACTTGTGGGACAATATCAATATCATCTAACATGCAAGAAAGAGGAGGAAAAATATTTTTAAAATAATGGCAAAAATTTTTTCCAAATTTAATGACACCTATAAACTCATAGATCCATAGAGCTCAACACACCCCAAAATAAGCATGAAGAAAATCAGTCTAAGTCACACCATATTCAAATTGCTAAAAACCAATAATAAAGAAAAAAATCTCTAAAATCCAGTGGGGAAAAATTACATATAGAACTGAAGGTAATAATAACTGCATACTTCCTGCAAGAAACTACACAAGTGAGAAGACAACGAAATGACATCTTTAAAATACTGAAAAAAAATACTGTCAACCAAGAACTCTATACCCAGAAAAACATATATCAAAAATGAAGGTGAATTAAGACTTTTTCAGACAACCAAAAAGCTGAAAGAATTTATCACTAGAAGTTCTTCATGCAGGAAAAAATTATGCCATATAGAAATGTGAATCTACACAAAAACATGAAGATTACCAGAAATAGTAAATATGCATTTTTTAAATCTGTTTGAAAGATAATTGACTGTTTAGAATAAAGTTAATAACAATGTAGTATGGGCTTTATAACATATTTAGAAGTAAAATGTATGACAATAATAACATAAAGCACAGGGAGATGAAAGTATACTACAGTAAGGATCTTAAATATGTATGTAGTGGTATTATTTGAATAAGACTATGATAAGTTAAAAATGTCTATTGTAAGTCCTAGGAACAAGTACTTTTTAAAAAAATATAGCTAATAAGTCAATATTGGAGATATTATAGAATTATAAAACATATTTAATCCCAAAAAAGGAAAAAAGAAAAAAAGGATCACAAAATAGATAGAAAAGATATAAACTCCTTTCTACAGTTTCTTATAGAAAACAAATAGAAAGATAATAGATTTAAATCCAATTGTATCAAAATGTAATTAATTATAAATGATCATAGTACTACCCTTGAGAAAGAAAGAAACCTTTGATAGACCAACAATAAGTGCTTTCATAAGAAAGGACACATGACTGACATGATTGTAAAATAAAATTGCACTGAGACGTGATGTTAATAGTGTTTTCCCTTTGAAGCAAGGATAACCACGAGGCATTATATTTATAAACCTTCTTTCCTGAAGTTAGGACATACAGGTAGAAACCTATCCATATAAAGGTCAAGAGAATGAACAAACCCTTAACAGTGGTGAAGTTCAGGGAGAATGGCACTGTTGGGAGAGAAGTGGGAGCTCATTAAATGCAGATTTCCAAGCCTCAGCGTGAGGGATTGAGGGATTGATTCAGGAGATCTGGGATTGTGCCTAGAAGTCTGCATCTTTAGCAAGCACCTATGAGTAATTAGGTTGCGTAGTCCCTGAAGCCTATGAGGGACACCACTGGAGTAGTTTCGATTATCCTAAATCCATGATCAGACTACGAGGTGTGAATCTCAACTGTACCAATCACTAGCCTGGCACAAGTCACTTAATTTCAGTTTAATGATGAGTAAATGTCTGTATCTGGTATTAATTGAGTTACTTTATTTAAAACATTTTGCATAGTGGCTACTGCATAGTTATATTAATGTTAACCATTACTGTCATTCACATATTTCTGAATAATTTGGGTTTCTATATGGATAGTATTAGTGTATTACTCAGTGCCTTGCCAGGCCATATTGGAAGTTGAGACCAAAGGAGAAATCAGTAATGCTGATCTTGTCTTTATTCACAATTTTGACATTTTTTCATCATGGATTTTTTTGCGTTCATTTTGATTTTTTAAATATATTGCATTAAAATATTATTTATTTTGGGTTGTTATTTTGGTGCTTGGGTCTTGTGCCTCACTGTAGTCCCAGCCCTATATTACTTGTGTAATTAAAAAAGTAGGAAGTAGGCATATTCCTATGATTATATAGTTCACTGACCAAATTTTGAGGAGATACAGGGGTGGCCTGACATTCACAAAGAATGCGAGACATTAATATCCTGAAAGTGAGGATATTTTTTCACTATTCAAGTCATTTCCTATACCTTCTTTTAAATATCTAGCTCTCCTAAGAGCATTTCTAGAAAGAATTCAGTTTACTAAAAAATTATTTTCATAACTTTTTATAAAAATGGTTCACCTGCAAAATGACCTCAAATAAGAATAGTAATATGGTAACTTGTTTTGTACTCAGTGTATGTCAGGTATTATTCTAGCACTCTACATATATCAGATGACTTAATTCTCTCAACAGTCCTATGAAATATGTACCATTTTTATCCCCATTTTATAGATGAAGAAATGGAGCTTCCTAGAGATTAATGTGACTTTCCAAAATCACACAACTGGAAAATGGCAGAGGAAGGATTTAAAACTAGGCTTTTTTATCTGAGGCCTCACTATTGACCATCACACTACATGGTCTTTCACTCTCAAACTAAGGAAACAGAGACCCAGGACCACAGGACTTCAGCAGACACCAAAAACATCTGGGATGCTTCAACTCCTTTTTTTATGTTCCTAGCACTAAATCACTGCTTCTCTTGACTAGTATCATGAGCAGGTAAGCAGGTAACCATATCAACAGCTGGTTCCACTGCCTAAATATTCAGGAATATAAAATAACGCTCTCAGTGATTTATAGTGAAATCAGCTGTTCATTGGAAGAAAGAGACACCCAACACACACACACACATCCTTGAAGTATGCATGGAAATCCATTACACTTGTCAAGAGAGATTTGTGTAGAAAGAAAGGATGCTTGGATCACTTAGGCATGTGCCCCTTTTTCACATTTTGATATCTTTGCAGTCTTGAAGGCCTCAGACAGCATGTCAATTTGGAAAATGGTATCTTGTTGAAAGCTTGATGAATACATCTTATTTTTAACGCCAACTAATTCCTGCTTGCAGATAATCGTCTTCGAGTGATGTTTACATAAGATACAGAGAAATGACAGGATAAAAATAGTTACTATGAAATTCTCCACAGGCTATAAACAGTTTTAACTTTTGGCAAAAGAACCTTATTATTTATATACTCAGGCAAATATAGGTCATACTCCCCTCAATTTATTAATGTTGCTCTGCAAATAACTGACATACAGAGTGTGTAAATATACCAATTGAACCCCTTCCTGTGTCTTAACTGAATTCTAGCAATCTTGCTCACAGTCCTGTGTATTTGGTTTGTCTTACGATCATCATTAATATATATTAATATTGCATTCAGATATCTTTTCTTGCCTTCTTTTTTTAAAACAAATGCAGTTACAAGTGATTTATTTCCAATGAGAGATAATGTCTAACTCCAAACTCTGAAGATTTCAATCCCCTACTGTCCAAATGTCCATAAACTCCAAATAATATCAACTCAAATGCCACAATCCTAGCAGAGAGCAAAGTGGCAGATTCTGTAACTGAAGTCAGAAGCACACTGGTTTATATTAAAACAGTTATTTCTCTGTCAAATCCTCATGGTAAGACTAGAATCTCAGTTCAACTTTTTTAGGTCAAATGAAGCACCATGTTTATAAATAAAGCCTTCAGTCCTATTCCTCTCTAAGCAGTAAATTCTTTGCAACCTCTGGCATTTGTAGTATGAACATTTGTCTGATTTAGTTGCAGGACAGAGACACTCTGTTATGGGAAAAGAAGCATTTCTTCAGTCACCCATATCCCAAACATTCCTAAAATTTAGGTGTCCTGTGGTATGTGGTAGGAGAAATAATGACTTCCCAAAAATGTCCACATTCTCATCCCTGGAACCTGTGAATATGGTACCTTACATGGCAAAAGGAACTTTATAGATATGATTAGGGTTCAGGACCTTCAGATGGGTGAGATTATCCTACATTATTTAGGTGGGCCCAATCTAATCACATGAGTGTTTAAAGCAGGAGAATATTTACTAACTGAGACTGAGTCAGAGAGGGAGATGGGAATACAGAAGAATTCTCTGCAAGATGCAATGTTGTTAGCTTTTAAAAAGGAAGAGGGGACCCTGAGCCAAGGAATGCAGGTGCTCTCTAGAAACTAAAGAAAAACAAAGAAACGAATCCCATCCTAGAGCCCCCAGAAAGGAAGGCAGCCCTGCCAACACCTTATTTTAGCCCAGTGACACCTGTATTAGACTTTGACCTACAAAGATGTAAGATAATAAATTGGTGTCATTTTAAGCCACTAAATTTGTGGCAATTTATTACAGCAGCAATAGGAAACTAGTGCATGATATTTTGCAGTCAATAGGCAACTTAATCAACTTCACAGGGTACATAATTCCACCATTATAAAAGGTATTTTTAGCACTTATTCCTACCAAAGGAAATGCAGTTTATTCCCTTTATGAAAAATCATGTATGCTATTAGAACATAAAAAGTTCATTCATCTTCTATTTTCCAGGAAATAAACTAAGATTATTCTTTGGTACAGAAACCAAAACCAGCAAACTTCAGAACTCAGACTTCAACAATTTCCCATACATCTCTAAGATAAGAGATCCCTAGAATTTCCAAACAATTAGCAACTTCTGGTTTCTCTGAAATCTTGGGTTCACCATCAGTTTATGAGGAAAGGAAGAGCAATGTGGGAAGAGAGGCAAGTGGCCCAGACCTGGCTCCCAGGCAATTTCCTTAGTGCCCCAGGGTTTCACTCACATCTGAAAGATCAACTTATCATGTATTCTGTTCTTAAAAAAATATTTATTATTTATCTATAATGTTCTGGACATTGTGCTAGGTGCTGGGGATACAGTGGTGAACATAACAGAAAGTGCTTTCATCCACAAAGCTGGAACTTACACAGTTCCTATAGGGCAATGAGAGTTTCCAGAACAATGACAACTTGTCTCCAGTTCATGAGCACCTGGTGGGAACTCTTGTTGTACCAAGTATGAAGAGAAGTGACTTGGCAACTATTAAGACTCATTTCACCCTCCTGGCAACTTACAGCTTTGCATCTGAACCTGTTCCTGCCCAGCAAGACTAGAATCACAGAGATCGCACAACTTTTTTCTATTCTTTACAAAATGCCTTCTTTGTGCACAAGCTGAGCAAGGCCCATTCACCTAGTTACTCTCAAATTTTACTGTGCACAAGAATCACCTGGAGTGTTTGTTTAAAATACAAGTCCCTGGGCTGTCATCAATACAGTCTGATTCAATGTGTGTGTGACATGAGATCCAGGAGTCAGAATTTTTTAACAAATACTCCAAGTGAAATCTACTGAAATGGCAGCAGATTGCACCTTGACAAACACTGATTTAACTGACATAGTTTTTATATGCATAAAACTAAGAATATATATTATGACCTTTAAAACATAGTTTTTTATTTACTCTGAATTTTTGAAATTTTTACTTAGGTTGAGAAAAAGAAAGTCATGCCAATAGTAAATAACCAAGCATTCTATAATACAGAGATAACCACTGTTAACGTTTGGTTGGTTTTCTCCAGTTTTCTCTTCAGTAAATTAATTTTGAAGTCATACTGTATATAAAGGTCTGAGTCTTGCAAATTTCAAGTAAATATAAACAATTTTCCATAGAACTACATCCTTCTGTAAAAAATGGAATGGCTTTTCATTAGTTTTCTTTTAGGTCCCTTAGTAAAGTTTATAAATTTTCTTTATGTAGCTTATATACATTTCTCTTTTTTTTAATTTTTTTATTTCAGCATATTATGGGGCTACAAATATTATGGTTACGTGTATTGCCCATGTCCCCCCTCCCCCCTTGAGGCAGAGCTTCAAGCGTGACTATTCCCCAAACGTTGCACATCTCACTCATTATGTATGTACTTATATACATTTCTTGATAACTATTCCTAAAAATTTTCAAATTGTGTTATTCATAGTTTTCTATTATATTTTCACATTTTTAAAATATGAGCATGTAGGAAACCCGCTAATTCATATATATTTAAGCTTTAGCAGGCTACCTTATTTCATTCTCATTAGTTCTAACAGCTTTCAAGTTGATTCTCTAGTTTTCTATATGATCTGCAAATAATAACTGTGTCTCCTTCAGTTGAATATTTATAGCTCATTGATTTTTTTTCATATCTTATTACATCTGGTACAAACTTTAAAACCTATAACAAATAATTAATAATAACTGATGGCATTGTTTTATTCCCAGCTTTAATAACATAGTTTCAGTCTTTCACATTGTGTCATGTTTTCCATTGATTTCAACCTCATGATTTTACTATACTAAAGAAGTTTTCTTCTGTCATAGATTATGAACATTTTTACTTTTAAGATAAAGATGAGGTGTTACATAAAATAATTTTTTGCATCTACTAAGAAAGGAATATTTTTTCTTCTTGGATTTAAATATTAATATTAATCTATTTCATAATGTTAAGCTATTCTTGTATTTCCGAAATAGAAGAATTTGTTCACTGATTCAGTCTTCTAATATGGTTCTAGTTTCTATGTGTTAATATTTTAATTAAACTTTTTTTACAATTATATTTATAAATGAGATTGAGTCTAAGTTTTGACTATATGTGTGCAAGTACCCACTAAGTTTGCAAAGTTCTTCTCAGGTATTTCTAGCTTAATAAAGCAAATTGGGAAGATACTTATCTTATTCTAAGTTCTGTTCCAGAGCATAGATTTATCTTTCCTTTGGAGATTTAAAAAAAACAAAAAACAAAACAAAAAAACTAGCCTTTAAAATACTTTGAGCCTGGAATTTCTGAGAATTTCTTTTTTGTGGGTTTTTTTTTCTTTTTCTTTTTTTTTGCCATACATGTGAACAATAGGTTGACTGAGTATAGAAATCTTAAATTAGGTTTTATTCCTCAAAATCTGAAGATTATCCCCTACCATTCAATACTGTAAAAGAGACATAATTCATAAATAACTAGTTTTCTCTGCCTGAATGTTTGCAGGTGTTTTCTGTCTAAGAATTAAGATATGCTGAGTCGAAGTGCTGTGTGTTTTTGTTTACTTTTCCTGAACTTGATTTGACACATGCATGTTTGCAAGCCAATGACTCCAGTGCTCATCTGAAAAAAATGTCTTTTCTTTGTGTTATTATTTATCTATACTGTTTTTCTGATAATCCTCTTTTTCTGATAAACTGCTTGGGACTATTCTCCATTTTTTAAATATTTTTCTCTTATAACAATTATTTAAATTTTCCCATGAGATTTGTCAGAATTTCTCAAATATAGCTGAAGATAGTCTTAATAGTGAGTTTCATTCATGTGTTTTCAAATTTGTTTTCCATGTTTCCTATAAAATTGGAAGTTAACTAGGGATATGGTCTTGTGTTTTTTTTAACTGAAGTGATTGTCCCTACAAGGTACCAACTTCAGAGGGACCCCTGCTTCATTCAGTAGTTTGTGACTATCAAGTACAAGCCATAAGCACCACAGCAGTAGTTTAAGGTGCTTATGGCTTGTGCTTGATACATCTCAGAGATTTTACTGGGGCTGAAACTTGCATACCGCTCCTCATAACTCCTGATTACTCCACAGCTGAATCCTCCCAGGCACACACCACTCTGACGGAAGGGCCAACCAACTTGTAAGTGACCACAGATAAAGAAAAGCCTGCTTGAAAAATCTCCTGATACTTACTAGCTCACTCAGTCTCTCGTTTACCAAAAAAAAAAAAAAATCCTTGAAGTTCCCAGTTTTCAGTTGTGACAAGGAGTTTCTCTTTTCATTATTGTCCTTGGTCAAATGGGAATATGAACAGAAAATAAGTTAAATAAACACACTTAAGACCATGTCATGATATGAAAAGAACACCATCATTCTCATTAAATCCTCAACACAATGACAAGAAAGAGTGAGGGACAAAAACAGTGTTTGCAAGCTAGTGGATAATATCAAATGGTATAATGTAAGTATTATTAAAATCAAAGAAGGAGAAGAGAGAGAATGGAGCATTAAAAATCTTTAAAGACATATGCCTAACAATTTTCCAAAATTAATGAGAAACAACCAACAACAGATCCATTGAGCTCAGAGAATTCCACACCACACAGTAGAAATATGAAAAGACACACCTAGACACACCATGTTCAAAACAGATGAAAAGGAAAGGTAAAGAGACAATCTTGAGGTAGCCATAGACAAAAGAAATATACATACAGAGGAACAAAGATGAAAATTACAGCAGACATTTCATTAGAAATTATGCAAGCCCAAAAGGCATTAAAGTTATAGCTTTAAAATGTAATAACAACAAAAAAGTTGACCCAGGGTTCTACACTCAGACAATATATCCTTCAATAATGAGGAAAAGTAGTCTTTTTCATACAAAAAAAGCTGAAATAATTGTCAACAGATATGTGCTCAAAAAATTTTAAAGGGAATTTTTCTAGCAAAACAAGTATGATACTAGTTGGAAATGTGAATCTACATCCAAAAGTTAAGAGCAGCAGAATATTTTTTTTCTAAAAGGGTGCTTTATATTTTTTTAAATACTTTAAAAATACTTAACTGTTTAAACCAAAAATAATGTCTTACAGGACTCATAACTTGTAGAAGTAAAATGTATAAAAACAATATGACAAATTATAGGAGAGAGAAAATGAGGTATAATCTTAAAAGCTTCTTATATTATACCTGAAATACTGTAATATGATTTCAATATAGACTGTTGAAGTTTATATTTATAGGGTTTATATTTTAAACCCTAAAGCAATCTTGAAAAAATTTTTAAAAGAGGTATAACTAATCAGTACATAGTGGGGGTATATTAATAAAAACAAGGTAGAAAGAGAGGAAAGGGGGAACTAAGAATAGATGGGGCAATGGAAGATAAATAGAAGTATAATGGATTTAAATTAAATTTGTCAGCAATTACATTAAATATAAATGGTCTAAACACCCCAATTAAAAGGTAAACATTGGGTTTGTTTTTTAAAAAAATAAAAGCAAGACTCAATTATATTCTATCTATAAGACTCCACTTTACCTAGAAAAACGTAGATAGGTAAATAATTAAAACACCCCGAGGAAAAACATACCATACAGACAGTATTTAAAAGAAAGTTGGAGTGGCCATAATATCAGACAAACTATACTTTAGCACAAGGAATATTAAGGCATACATAGGGACATTTCATAAATGTATAACATCTCTAAATATGATTGCACTCAACAGCACAGCTTCAAAATACATAAAACTGAAAGAACTTAAAAACAAAGCAAATGCACAATTTTAGTTTGATATTTTCCATGCTTTTCTCTTATAATAGTAATTGATAGAACAAGTAAACATAAAATCAGTAAAGATAAGAAGACTTGAACAACACTATCGACGAACTTGATCAAATTGACATTTATAGTATCTTTCCCCCAACAACAGAAGAATATACTTTATTTTCTAGCCCCATGGAACAATCACTTTGATAAACTATACTCTGGGACTTAATAAATCTCAAAAATTTTAAAAGAATTGAAATCACACAAAATACAGTTTCTGACCACAATGAAATCAAATCATATCAACAGAAATCCCCAAATATTCAGAAATTAAACAAAATTTGTTTCTCATAAGTCTCAAATTCATCCTTTTCCCCCTCAAACTTAAAGCCATGTCTCAGAGGACATCACTATCTTTCCATTCTCTAAGGAATTAAACTTTTCTACTCTTTTCTTTTCATAACCTCCCAATTCTATCCCCCAAACACTAACCAATCCATTGACCAATCATGTGATTCTGTTAGGTAGACAGCTAGGGACCTCCGTCCCCTCCTGGAGACAAGGCAGGCAACTGCCACACCTGAGACAAGGCGAGAGATTGCCACACCTGGGGAAGGATAGAATGTCCCACGAATCTGCCAATCAGAACTTAGTGCCAACTACAAAATAATGCAGAGGACTCTCTAGCACACAGGCCAAGCTGAATAGGTATAACAGAGTCTGAAAAGTGACCTAGAACTTTCAGAAAGGCTCATGGGAGATCCACATGTATAGTAAGACTCAAGTCATATAACTCCCAACTGTCTATCAAAGTAGTTCCACGGTGACATCTGAACCACAAGGAGGGCCCAATCCAGACACTACAAAACCAGACCCAGACGATAACCAAGGCCCTTTTTTGTTACTACAAGAGTCCTGCTCACTACTGTAGCAAACTTATCTTGCTCTTGCTCTGTTATTCTATCTTTTTCTCCTCAATAAAGTTTATTTTATACTTACCTTGCTTTTGGTGTGTCTGGTCATTCTTTGGCCAAGAGCACATCAAGAACCAAAAACAGACAAGATTACCAACTCTGATCCCCGACAATTCTACCTCTGAAAGTTTTTATTCCATAATATTGCTACAGTCCTAAGTCATGCTCTTCTTCCACAGTGGCTATTCTATGAGCTTTCCAGTCTTCTTCCTTTCATTTACTCCTTCACTCCATCTCTCTCAACAAGTGTTATCTTCCTAAAACAGGGTTTCCAGTGAACTATGTGCAATGAACTATTAGTCCTTTTCAGAAAACTTTTTCTGTGGCCAAAAGTATTTGAGAAACATAGCATATGATATTTATCTCTCTGAACTTTACAATCTATATTGGCATATTAAAGGCTATTTGAGTTACTGCACAAAAACTCTATTTAACTTTGTTTTGTCTCAAATTTAATTGAAATTCAGTTGTTTTTTTCCACATAAGACTTACCAATATCCTAAGAATAAGTGTTTAAAGAAATTTCCTTGGCTAATACTTTCCTAAATCATTAACATGACTTCCCTTTTCCCATCCTTTAAATATTTGATGGTTCAAAAATGGCTATGAAATTATATACAAGCTCCATAGCATAGATGCAAAGCGTTTCATAGTCTGATTTCAAACTTCTTTTTAAGTCTTATCTTTCTTACTCTCCTTATCCCCAAGCCACCTTCATGACTCAGCCATTCTGGACTAGTGTCCATGACACAAAAATACCATGCACCTTTCTACTTATCTTCCTGCTCTTTCCTCTATATTAGCTTAATTCTACCTATCCTTCCAAATCCAGCCCAAATATAGAATCATATAAGATAATTAAGGAGCTCAGGGAATTTCACCCCAAAATATGACTTCTTGGTATAAAGAGTATTTTGAATTAAAGGCCCTTAGAGATCAACAGGCATTGGAAGGGATTTTCCCTCTATCTTCATAAAAACCAGATGGACTCATCAATAAGAACAATTGTCTTCCCTTTCCCTTCCTGTTATTTCAATATATTACAGGAAACAATATCAAGAATGCAACCATACCTGGCTCTAACCATTTTAAATATAATACCTGTCTCTCACATTAATTTAATTTACAAAGAGAATCATTTACAAATCAATCCATTTCCACATCCGTTCATTTTCCCATTTTCCCATCATCCTCCCATATAACCTATTTATTGCCCCTCATCAGAATTACCTCTATTCCCCATCTCCTATCTCCCCTCTAAGATGAGGGTATATAAACTTCTGGTCCTCGCCGGAGTATTGAGTAATCACTCTGATTCTTCCCATATGCATGGTAAACAAATTTGTAATCTCTTTCTCTTATTAATCTGCTTTATTGTGAGTTAATATTTCAGCAAACCTTCCAGGGGCAAAGGGGAAGTTTTCCTTCTCCCCCATAATAAGATGCCATGAATTTATTCAGAAAACACTAATTATCTATCATATACCAGGCATCGGGGTCTATTCCAAGGAGGTTCCATTTGGAAATAATCTCTTGTTCCACAGTAATGTAATAGTTAGCTCTACTACCTATGTTATATTTTTGCTTATATCTTATTTGATATATATCAAAGCATTTATCAAAAGATGATCCTCAAATACAACAGGCACCCTCCTGCCTAAAATTTACACTTACTGCCCACCCCCATTTTGGATTGCTTCTCTCCTAGATATATGTATGGTCACCTCCTTCCCTCTTTCAGGTCTAGACTCAAATGGGAACTTATCAATGAGGCCTTCTCTGACCATCATTTAAAATTGTAGCTCACTTTCTCCCTTTTTTATCTTATTTTTCTCCATAATATTTACTATATGGAATAATATAAGTTTTATCAATTTTTCATAAATTTCATAGTCACAGGGATGTTCATCAATCTTGTTCATTGCTATATGTCTTGTACCAGAATGAGGCCTGACACTTAGAAGGTATGATGGTTAGTTTTATGTGTCACCTTGGCTAGGCCACGGTAACCAGATTAATTGGTCAAATATCAGTCTCAATGTCTCTGTGAAGGTAATTTTTTTAGATGGTATTAACATTTAAATCAATTGATTTTGAGTAAAGCAGATGACCCTCCATAATGTTAGTAGGACTCATTCAATCAGTTGAAGGCCTTACGAGAAAACCCCAATTGCCTAAAGGAGAGAGAATTCTGCCTTCAGACTGCCTTCAGACATAAGCTGCATCAACAGTTCTTCCCTGGGTCTTCAGCCTGCCCTACAGATTTCAGACTTGCCAGATCCCACAATCCCACTACTCATATATACATAAAAAGAGAAAGGGAGGGATAGAGAGAGAAGAGGGAGAGAGATCCTATTTTCTGTCTTTCTCTGGAGAATACTAATACAGTAGGTACTCAGCAAATACTCATTGAATGAATAAATTTATCATCACTTATTTACAGCTCCAATTCCCATATTAGACTTTAAACTCCATGGAAGGGCTATAACATATTCATTTTTTTATTTTTTCAGTTCCTAACACTATTATTCATTCATCCATCCAACATAGATTTGTTGATTGCCTTCCCAGGACCAGACACTGGGTCCATGACACACACATGCCTTGCACTTTCTCACTTCTCTACCTTTGCTCCACTCCCTCCCCAAACACTTATTTAATTTCACTCATCCCTCAAAATCCAGCTAAAATGTAACATCTTCTATGAATAAGAAGCCATTCATCTATTTAACAAACATTAATTAAATGTCTACTAGATACCAAGCACTGGGTAATGTTTGTTGGATAAACATAAGAGCTCCCCACAAGAAAGAGTTACATAAAGAGAAAGTTGGCATGATTAAGAGAAACATATTCATCGAAGCGCAATTTATTAGGAAGTCTATATGTTAATAGCAACGAAAATACTAAAAATACACAGATCGATTAATTGGAATCACTTTAGTCATCTCTGAACTGTACTCATTGGTGAGCCAAAGAACCATAGCACTAGAGCATTTAATACAGGAAAGTAGTATATTTATATGAAATCAAAAGGTCAAGTAAATGTAGGCAGTGAAAAGTGTATAAATTCGAATATGAGTACAGCAGGTTTCGGATAATAAAGAAGGAAAATGGCAAAGGGTTTGCAAAGGACCATCATTGTCACACTTCATCCATATTTTTATCATCCATCAAAGGTTATTAGTCCACATTAAGTGTCAGCACTAGCAAGCCGAAGCTTTGTGTATGAGGTGAAAAGTACTCATCTTGACCCCTACCTTGCACTGAAATGATTTATGAGGGTAACAGAGATTGACAGATTGAAAAGGTCACTTGTTCAGTCAGCCCCCCATACCTCGTCTTGCTTCCATATCATAATAGACTTCACTTGCAGCTCCTGTCGGAGAAAGCATCCATATGCCTTGGATGCTACAGGAGCTGAAAGGTCACGTTGGACCTGAGTGCCTCTCAGTCACGTGTGGGTGCCCCTGGTCTCCTTTTACTTGCATATCATTGTATTCAAAAGTCACAAGCAGGTAAGTTTCCATCTCTCGTTGGGCCTGTCAGCCTGGGTCTGAATCATAAATTATATTTTTTCATTTTACAGTCAGAAAAATCTCCTCTTCTTCAATGATAATAAAATCAATGGACCCAATTCTGCCCTTCGCTACTAATGTACAAATCCTGCTGAAGTCAGCAGAATTTAAGGGCATGCAACTTTGGGCAGAGTATGTTCCAACTTTTTTTTTTTTCCTTGCCGGATTTTTATTACCTGACATCTTTCTGATTCCTCTGGATTGCACAATAAGGGAAGGGTGGCCCAGTTTGGGTAAAATAAAAAATGACCCAAACCACTGACCTAAATCCTGCCTTTGAAATTTAAAATTACATTTACTAGGAAGGAAAA
Source organism: Cheirogaleus medius (assembly GCA_008086735.1). NCBI lineage: Eukaryota > Metazoa > Chordata > Mammalia > Primates > Cheirogaleidae > Cheirogaleus > Cheirogaleus medius. The sequence goes on along the minus strand of VBSM01001979.1, from coordinate 18,862,870 downwards.
TAGTTTTTTGAGTGTGGGTGGTTTTCTTTTTCAAAAACCATTTTCAAATGTTGACCTCCTGAATGTTATCATACCAGTTTGGACTGGAAAACAGAAGGGTAGGTAAACATTTTTTTTAAGCTCGGCGGGGGGAGGTCATTCTTTTCTGAATTCATTATCTGCAAAGAAGCAGGAAATACCAAGAACTTCTTTTTTTTTTTTCAAAAGATTTCCTGGTCACACTGCCAGATGTGACTCCAAAAGCAAAATGTCCACTTGTGTTAAATATTGAGGCTTTCTGTCTTCCCCTCCTTCAAAGGTGAACTCAGGTGGGGAAGAAGTAGGAGTAGGAAAGTGTTACTTGTGATGAGGGATGGGTTGAGGACGCCTCCTCCTTTGCACAAATAAAGGGGCCAGATGCATAATTGTCACACAATGTAATGAATGCTCTAAGACTATCCCACCATAACTCTCACAGCTCTACTTGCACCTGAGATGCTTACTTAAGTCAGTCTCCAGATAAGATGCCACGTCTGGAAATGCTTTGGAAATTAGCTGGGATACGGGACTCTAGCACACTATAATCCTACACACAATTATGTATCAACTCCCTACCAGGAATCAGAGCCCTGACCAATAGAACACATCTTGATAGGAGAGAGGAAAAAGGAGAAAGGCAAGGTTTGGATCAGAGCTCTATAGGAACCAAAGCAGTTACTCATTTGCCACGCCTTTACCAGTCTGTACACTACAGTGACACTTACCCACTGTGTTGTCTTCCTTTGTATACGTAGCTAGTCAGTGAACTCAACTGATCTTCTTAAAATTGGAGTCTTTGTCTCATTTATTTTTGCTTCACGAGCACCTGACACAGGGCCTGATAACATGGAAGGCAGTATAACCTAGTGCTTTGGCTTAAGCTCAGCGCTTGAGTTCAGGTTGTACCCTTTACAAGCTGTATGACTTTGGATAAACTATTGGCATCTCCTTAGGCCTAACCTGTAAAATGGGCATAATCATTCCTTCCTGCAAATAGTATTCTGAGGATTAAGTAAGATTTGCTTTTAAGTGTCTTTCACAGTTCTTGGCATAGAGTCTGCACTTAATAAATACTATTATTATTATACATTTAAAAAATGTGTTGAATAAATGGATCAGTCAATCAACTAATTAAGCATTAGCAAGGGAGCAGCAGGAGAGAATGAAGAGTCGGGAGGGAAGTACTAAAGAGGGCATGAAGCAATTAACCACAATCTTTCTTTGTTTTTAGCACAATTTCAAAAACTCGCCACAATTGGTGGGACTCTTGAATAGAGTAGAAGTCTCAAAACAGCACGAAGGCAGCAATAATTTGGAAAGCAATCACTGCTATAGAATAACAGTGTTTCACAATGCCCCAACATGCACTCGTCACCTTTTAGCCCCTTGTCAGTGATTAAGTAAAACTATGTACATGCTCTCTTAAACTCTTACAGAGCTGTTGCCAAATATTCCAGCAAATGTGCTCTTTCATGCTGAAATGACATTACACTGGGCCTCTAACCTCATTTTGATTATGTCATACCCCGTGCTACATCACAAAAACTAACACTCACCGAGACCTTGTTGTGTTCTCAGCACATTTCTAAGCACTTTTACATGAATCAATTTATTTGATCCTCACAACTCTATTACATAAATACTATCTAGGTGGAAATTACCATTATGATTATCATTTTACAAATGAGGAAACCGAGGCACATGCAGTCAAATAACAGAGGTAGTGAGAGCTGACTGAGATATTTGAACCCAGCCAGGTGGACTGTAGATTTCTTAACCACTATGTCATATGCCCCACAAGACATACCAGCTCCACCCGCCCATAACAGACACCATCATAACAGTATTTGGATATTACATTGTAACTAAATACATTTCACACGTTGGTGGCAATATTCCTGTACACCTGGGGAGGACCTGGACACACAGTGTGAGATCTGCAGGCAGAGGCACGGTGTCCTATAGGCAAATTCACTTAATTCATAAATATGTCCAGGGCCCACATGCCAAGTTGAGGATATGGGGCATTAATTGACCACATTCTCAAGCATACAGTCCCCAAAGGAAACGTGGCCTCTCATGGAGTCTCAGCCACAATTCTTGTTAATAGTGGGATGCTGTTGAGGGCCTCTTCAACCCACTTTCCATATTTTCTGCCAGTCAGGCAGGCCTGCAGATAGCAGCGGAGCACGGCCAGAGTCCCTGAAGCCCCCTAGCTAAACTTGCAAATCTTTCATAATTTTTCTCATGATAGACTTTGCTTAAAAAATTAAATTAAGCATAACAGTCACTGAAAGAAGGAGCAGTGATTATTGGAGGCAGTAAGCAACATGGGGAATACAGAAACTCCCTTTCAGCTTGTGTTCTAGGCCTAGGCCTGTGCACCTGTGTACCTGTAGGTCTACTCAATGATGTCATACACCAAGTTAATGCCCTCAGGAATTTTACTCTCACATGTTTTTATATCTGCATATAAGCTGGTTAATATTGCTCCCGACTTTGGTTCATTGCCCTTGGATTAATTATTTCTAGATGTTAAGATTCAGCAATAGTATCTATTATCCATTTTCTGACCCCATATAATAGCAAGATTCAGTAACTCTTGTCTAACTGAAATTATAAAAACAGTTGCCATTGTACACTGTATCACATCCAAATAAAATGTTAGTTCTGTCCTAGAATAGGCAGATTGTATTACATATTTATTAAAATTTGGAAAACAGGCCAAGGACTTTGGAGAACTCAACTTTGCTATCCCCAGATTATTTACTGTTGTAAGCTACCTCTCTCCGCAGCTGGGACAGTCATGTCCAGTCACGGAGAAGGTGTAAACACCTTTGAGATCCACAGTTGAAAAGATCTTTCAAAGTCCTTAGAATGCTTTTAATATTGCATTGTTCCCTTTCACCTCTAGTGCTGTCCCTGACTCATTCATCCTCTCCTCCATCTCTAACTCGGATGACTATGGCCATTTGAAATGAGGAACATCCCCAGTTGTTGATGGAGAAAATGGGCATCTAATTGGTTCTCCTTTCGTCACATAATCACATTCCGTAAAAAACATGCAGCAAGGTAAAACACATATAATAATTGGAAAGTGCCAATTCAAAAATAATCCTCACCCTCATTAGGGTCACCCAGTAGAGCAGATCCCATGAGGGTTACCAAATACATTGCGAATGGAACATCCAGTAAAATAAATACTGTAAAACTCTGCAATTGTCATTAAGCTTCAATCATGCTCACGCTGTACCAAGGAATGGTGGCTGATCAAGAGAAATGTCCATAGACTATAAACCCTTGACATGAACCAGCTAGAACATCAATACCACATAAATAAAGCCAAAGTTGCCCAAGGGCAGAACAACATTAGTCCCAGTTACCATCATCTCTTATCTGGGTGATTGTCAGTCATACCTGCTCTGCTGCCATTCTTGCCAACCTTGGAATTCTTTCTCTCCACATAGACCAGAATTGTTTTTATAAATACTGCATCAGATCGTATCCCTCCCCTCCTGAAAGACTTTCAGTGGATCCTCATTGCACAGAGGAAAAGAATGCAAATTCCTCGGCCTGGCCTACAAGGTGCTTTACAAGTGGCCCCTGCCCACCTCTCCGACCTCATTATCAGCCCTTTTCCTCTTCCCTTGTATGTTCCAATCATACTCCCCTTCTTTAACTTTCTGAATGACGCCAAACTTTTCCAGCTCAGAACACACACTTTTCCCTCTTCCTAAAGCTCATCCCTCTCCCACTACTCGCCCCAACGTTTCCCATGCATGATGCCTTCTTTTTTAGGTTTCAGCTTTTTTAGGTTTAAGCTGTGACCTGAGACAGGTCTTTCTTTTTTAACCTACTTCTATCTCATCCACTTTTCCGTATCACAGAACCCTGTTAAATTTATTTGTTCATGCATTTAACAAATTTGTTTTGTGAGCTCAGTATGTCTCAAGGACTGTTTTAAGTACTGTGACTATAACAATGAACAACATAGACAAAAATGTACACCTTCACAAAGCTCATGTTTTAGTCAGAGAAGACAATACGCAAAATAAATAAGTGAAATGTGTATCAAAAACATTTAGATATTTAGTTTTATTTTAGAGTGGCTGTGGGAAGTCTCACTGAGAGGGTGACCTATGAGCAAAGATGTCAGGGAGGAGTGGGTCAAGCCATGTGACTATCCAAGGAGACAGTGTTTCAGGTGGAGGGAGCAGCTGGTGCAAAGGGTCTAAAGGCCTGGAATGTTTGAGGAAGGCACAGGCTACTGAAGTGGACTGAGCCAGGGGACAGTGGTATGAGATGAGGCAGAAAGCATAGAATTAGAAGGAGTAGGGCCTTGGACATCTTAGCAGGTCCTTTGGCTTTCACTCTGAGTGAAACAGGAAGCCCTTGGAAGCTTTTGTGTGGAAGGTGATGCGATCTGCCTTGCATTACAGAAAGAATCACTCCAGTTGCTGTTTGGGAGAACAGTTTGAAGGGTAGTGTCATGGACTGAATGTTAGTGTCCTCCCAAAATTCATTTACTAAATCACTAATCCCCAATGTGACTGTATTTGAAGACAGAGCTTGTGAGGAGGTGATAAAGGTTAAATGAGGTCAAAAAGGTGAAGCCCTAATCCTCTAGGACTGGTTCTCTCTGCCCCCTGACACACATGCACAGAGGAAAGGCCATATGAGGACAGACACAGTGAGAAGGTGACCCTCTGCAAGCCAGGAAGAGAGCCCTCACCAGAACAACCTCTGCTGACACCCTGATCTGGGACTTCCAGCTTCCAGAAATATAACACAATTAACTTCTGTCGTTTAAGGCACCCCAATCTATAGTGTTTTGTTATGGCAACCCAAGCTAAGACGGGGAATAAGAATAGAAGGTCTTGTTTCCTTCATAGCACTGGAGAGAATTTCTAATTATAAATATCTGCCAATGTGTATTTGTTTCGAACCTTATCCACTGAACTCTAAGCTCCAAGAGACTAGGCTCTGGGTCTCTCTCAGTCACTACTCTACCTCCACTTCCTAGTACTACACCTGGCAGGTTATGGATGTATAATAAATATTTTTTGAATGAGTAATATGATGAATTTAGTATTTCGCTAAGAAGGGACCATACATTTAAAACATTTACTTTTGAATTGAAAACATTTTGTTTTTGTTTCATTTGCTTGTTTCTTTAGAGCCTTCTATGGACCTGTGCTAGGATACTTTATATTAATTAACTTTCCTCTTCTGCATTCTCTCATTCCATAACCATTTATTGAGTAGCTGCCATAAACTTGCCATTGTGCTAGAACTGAGATGGAAGAGTGAACCCTAGCTGCTTACTTCAAGATGTTAATGGACTTTTATGTTTGTATCATTTAATATCATACTATTTAATGAGAGTTCAACATATTTAAAAAACAATATATTTTTACCAAAGTCAAATGTCTTTAATATCTGAAATTTTTTCACTGGACTACTTAGCAATCTATTAGAACTCAGATGCCACCTATTCAAAATGTAACCTTGTATGTCATAGGATATAGCTTTAAAATTTGGGTCACTTTGCTAGATTCTTATATTAGTGCCATAACAAAGTGCCACAAACTGGGTGGCATAATAACAGAAATTTGTCGTCTCACAGTTCTGGAGCTGGAAGTCCAAGATCAAGGTGTCAGCAAAGCTGGTTCTTCATGAGGTCTACAAGAAAGAATCTGCCCCATGACTCTCTCCTAGTTTCTGGTATTTCGCTTGCAATCTTGTCCTTCCTTGGCTACAGAAGCATCACCACTATTCCCGCCTTCATCTTCAAATGACATTCTCCCTGTATGTGTGTGTGTGTGTGTGTCTTAAATTCCTCTTTTTATACGGACGTAAGTCATGTTGGATTAGAGGCTCACTCTACTCCAATGTGACCTCATCTTAACTAATTATATCTGCGATGACCTTATTTTTGGAAGGCACAATTCAACTCATAACAACTCTTAATAAGGGAATAATAAAAAGCTCTTCTCAAAGACCTCCCCCAACTTTCAGCCCTGAATTACAAAGCGCTTATCTTTGATAAATGTTAATTTTGAAAATTAGAAAAAAAAAAGTGGAATTCTATATTCTACAACTTTCATAAGAAAAATAGCTCCATGGTGTAGCCAAGAAAGCTCTTTAGCAAGACTCATAAAATCCTGTCCTAGTCTCATGTATCTGATAAAGTCTAATTCAGCTATTACCAAGGGTATCAGTGAGTTCCCTCGTGTATAAAAGACAGGGTCAATTTTCATGATCATTAATGTCTTAACCTGTCCCAGAAATAAGGAAAAAGATGTTATTATTTATGGTAGGAAGAATACTAAAATGACCTCCATGACCTCCACCTACTTGTGTTAGTCTGTGAGATACGTTACCTTGCTTGGAAAAAAGAAATATTGCATTTGTAATTAAGATTATCAGCCAGTTAATTTTATTGTACAGAAATCATCCCAGTAGGCCTAATCTAATCACATGAGCCCTCTAAAACCTGAGCATTTTCTCCAACTGATAGCTAGAAAACCAATCAAATAGATTCAAAGTGTGAGAGGTATTCTTGTGAGGGAAACATTGCCAGGATGGAATGGGCCACATAGGCAAGGACCTGAGAGTGACCACTGAGAACTGAAAGAGGTACCCAGCCAACACCCAGAGAGAAAACAGAGACCTCAGTCCCACAGGAGCAAGGCACTAAATCCTACCAACAACTTCAATGATCTTGGAAGGAGATTCTTCTGCAGAGCCTCAAAATAAGCACCCAGACTTTAGAAACCCTAAGCAGAGAACCCAATCAAGCCCATCTGGACTTCTAACCTACAGAACTGTGAGATATAAATGGGCATTGTTTAAAGCCAGTAAATTTGTGGTGATATGTTACACAGCCACAGAAAACTAACACACCATTGCATTGTAATGAAAAATGGAATGGCAAAACTAGGAAGAGAGAAGTAAGAACAGGATGGAGAAAGAAACTGGGTGAAAACTGAGTAGGATGAAGAAAGATCAAAGGAAACAGGCGAGGAAAGATATAAAAATGGAATGAGATATTACTTTTGATCTTTTACCATTCCTTTTTTCATTAAAGTTCAATAGTAATGATATATATGAAGATTTTCTTAAACATTTCTACTTGGTCACTACTAAAATGTGCTTATATTTGTGGTTTTTTTTTTT
>VBSM01001979.1:18790297-18855573 GCA_008086735.1 Cheirogaleus medius | reverse complement strand
TAATGCCATCAAAGGAAGCAAAAGCTCCATAGCCGTGATATTAAAAAAAAAAAGTCTTTACCTCATGTAGGTATTTCTGAATCCAATAATTATAAAAACACAAAATCGCATGTGTTTGAAAGAGACAAGTAAGCCAATAGCAATGTTAGACATTTCCAATAAAATTCAGTAATTGAAAATAAGTTTTATTAGGAAAACATCATTTCTGGTCTTTCCCTGAGCAAGGCATAGAAATTACTGTGACATGGTCAAATTCCAACGAGATTTTTTTTCTCTCTCTGTGTCCTTAATGGATCTATCTATGGCTCCTTTATAGTATGTGGGGACATTTCACCCCATGTTCAATGCCCAGTGACACTGACCAACATCAGTGCATTGAAACAAAAACACAAAGACCAACTTGGTGTATAATTTATAGCAAAAAGCACTCATGACAGAGCCAGAGTGACCAGGCAATTAAATAGCAAGCACAAAAAAATGAACAACCTCTGTGCACTGACTTCTACGGCTAGTTTTATGTAAAAACTTTCTTTTTTTGTAATTAAGCTATTAAACACTAAAAAACAAGAGTTGAACACACAAGACAAAGTTCAGCTATACAAGCTTGTGTCCAAATAATAATGAAGAAGAAAGCAGTCATTCATCTAGCAACTTCTGTTCTGGGTTCTAAGGAAATATAACTCTATTTTCTTTGTCTATGACCAGCAATATTATTTCTAAAGCATTCTCAACAAGTCGATTAAATAAGATCTGTCCTCCAGCCAGAGCTGAAAGACTTCTAATCAAAGTATGCTTTCAGTAGCTCCTCTAGCTGCGCTCAGGAAATTCTAAATGATTATTGCCATTATTTCCTACATACATGACTGTTGTATACTTGCCTATTCTCTGCCCTGTGGCCTTGGGAGGGCTATTAATGTGATGGTTGATGACTAGCCAAACCCCAAGATTGTAAAGTGGCCCAAAGAGTTGTTTATGCCAATTTTGGGGAGGAAAAGTACTACATAATTACAAAATAACATATTTAGACTGGGGGTCAGCAAACTTTTTCAGTAAGGAGCCATAGAGTAAATAGTTTAGGTTTTTTTGTGGGCCATATGGTCTTTGTTGCAACTACTCAACGCTGGTTGTTGTACGAAAGTAGCTATAGACAGTATGTACATGAATGAGCCTGGCTGTCTTCCAATAAAACTTTATGTACAAAAATGAGAATTTCTTATAATTTTCTGTGTCAAAAAATAGTCCTTTTATTTAGGACTCTTTTAACCACTTAAAAATGTAAAAACATCATTGGCTCATATTCTCACAAAAACAGATGGTGGGCTGAAATTGTCAGGAGGGCCATAGTTACCCACCTCTGATTTGACTACATAATATTTCCAGAATATATCACATAATTATATTTCTAGATCTGATATAAAATTATAAAGTTGGTTAAAGTTGTATGCAATGGGTACCAGATGCACATTATTGAATTTTGTCAAGTTGATCGAAGTTCACCTTTTCTAATATACTATAATTTTATTTACTTGGTACTTTTAGAGCTTAGTCCATGAAGACAATATGATGAGAAAATCTGAAAGTCCCAAATAATTTGACTACCCATCAATTGCAATTGTTTGACACTGAAATACTATGTACTTTGTAAAATCCTGAGATTTGTTTTCCAGCAGACAGAAATTATCTCAGTATTATTTGGTGTTATTTATTTGGCTGGGAAATTATCTCAGAATTATTTGGTAATTTAATCATGTGCAATAAAACAATTACATATGACCTATAGTCAATACTTACTCTGACGTTGGCCCTCTGATATCAGTGATAGTATTAAATAAATAAATCCAAAGAATAAAGTTGAGATTGACTCTAATTGCAAGCCTTGGAAATAGTCTACTGGGAGTTTTAACATAGCAATTACTATTGTCCACACAGAGTGCTTCGTAGTTCAAAGGCAATACTAGCCATTGTTGGTGCAGCACTATTTAGATGTGTGTAAGTTTTTCAATGTGTATGGCTGTATATCCTTCATATTAATGCATAATAAGGTGATTATTATAGAGCTGCAAACCCCAGTTCAATCCTATCAGTTAATTAATCAAAAGGTATTTTCCAACCTTATAATTTATCTGAAGCTTTACAAAATTACCTTTATATCTGCTTTCTCTTAACATACCACTGCAAGTTATCTCTTACTTACTCTTCAGTGGATCTGGCAATTACTTTTCCCAAGTTATCATTGTTCCCTTACAACATTATTGAATGTAAGTTCTGGGAATCTAGTTAGGCTCCAGTATCAAGAGAGCATGGTTCAAGTAATTTTTTAAAAAAGATAAATCCTAGCTCTTCAAGCCCTTCCATTCTCAACAGCACCTTGTACCTTTTTCTTGGCTACACAGAACAAGTGCCATGATCATTTGTCTTTAATTTATCTCTTATTTACTTATTCTCTCCTCCAATTTGTCTTCACTGTCATTTATTGCTTTTCTGTGACTTTCTTTCTTTTCATATTTCCCAATCTTCCTTCCTACAAACACTGATTGGCTACTAGGCCCTATGCATGGCACCAGAAATATAAGGATGACTAAGACACAGTTTTATGAAATAAATGGTAATTTAAGATGCACAAAGTTATAATAAGATGTGGCTTTGAGCTAAAAGTCTACTCCTCTTCCTATGCCTGGGATCTCTCATTTTCAAGAGGCCCATGTCTTATCCCCAATCTCTCAAGACCCTTAAAATTCTCTCTTTTCTTTAGCACTCTAACTTAAAATACAGTTATGCATCTCCAAATTAAAAATGGGCTACAGTTTTATTTTTCATGTTTTAATAAAATATTTCAAACATTTATAAACATAGAGTCAAATAACATGTCACTCATCATCCAAATGAACAAATGTTGCTATTTTATTTTATCTTATTCAATTCAGACCAAAATAAAAGAGAAAGAAAATATATCAAGTGCAATTGAATTGTTTTTTTGTCTGTAGTTCTCCTTGGTCCCACATTTATCTAATCTGCCAACCCTTTCCCTCACCAAGCAAGCACAATCCTGAATCCTTCTCGTTCCGTTTTTTATACTTTTACTACATATATATGGATCTATGTAGTTTCACTCAATGTGCATGTGCTTTGAAAATATACAGTGTTTGAATGTTTTTAAAAGTATATAATGATATTACACTATATGTTCCTTTTTGAAAGTTGCTTTTTAAATACAGTTTATATATTATTTATATATTTGAGATTTATCTACAATGATGCACATAGTTTCAATTTATTCATTTTACCTGCTGAGTACTATTCATCATATGAACAGAACACAAATTATTTATCTTTACTCTATTAGTAGAAATTTACATTACATCTAATTTTTCATTACCAAATATAATGTGAAACAGGCATTTTAGTATATGTTTCTTTTTAGACGTGGATAAGAGTTTCTCTAAGGTACTTAGCCAGGAGTGGATACCTGGACCTTAGATTACATGCATTTTCAGCTTCACTAGACGTTGTAGATAATGCCAATGGTCTCTCCAAAATAGTTGTTTTAATGTGCTCCCACTATTAGTATATAAGGCTTCGCTGCAGCCTTGTAGCAATTGCTATTGTCGGACTTTTACATTTGTCACTGTCTGATGGGTTCTAAATGTATCTTATCACTGCTTTCCAATCTGGTTTCCATTCTCATTTAGCTATAAAAACTACTCTTTCCATGGACATCTAATAATCACCTTCTTGCCAAATCACAAAGGCTTCACTTGTACCCGTCATTCTGCTTTGACCTAAATTGCATTTGGCATGCTGGTAACCACCAAATCCAAACTCTCTTTCCCCTTTTCTAACATCTAACAATATTCTGGGGCAGAAGAGGCATTGAGCAAGAGGTCCCCTTAGAAGTTCAGATATAAATCCAGTAGATAGGTCAGGGAAGATATTCTTCAAATAAATATATTTAATAATAAAACTATAAACTTGGAAAGTTAAAAAAAATACCGGTAGCTTTCATAATTACAAAATACATAAAATTAATACAGAAACAAATACTCCCAGGTTGCGAGGTATGCCAGAAACAACCTGAGAACACACTGATATTAAGCACTACATTTAACCCAACATATAAAATTATTTCTTGATTATGTTCAATGTAGTTTATGTGTATGATACATATTATATGGATAAACTTATTTGTTTATAGAAACATAAATGTTTTATATTTTAAAAATAAACAAAATTTGAATGTACTATGTCAAAAGGGGTACTTTGGGGTTTATGATGCATCTTCAACTTCCTTTCCCATGAGCTATGATTCATTCTGACTATGCAAGATAGAATAGAAATTTAAAAATGAGATCATTTGAATCTGGCCCCAGGAACCTTTAAGTAGGTCTAAATGGTTAGCTGCATACAAAAAATTAACTACAATATTGCTTATTGGAGCTTATGCACATCTGAAAAAGCCAGCCCCATCATTCATTGTCCCTCATTGACATCACTGATGACACTAAACAAATATTCACTTAAAGAATTCATTCAAGAGATATCTACTGAGCATTAATTCATTCCCTGTGCTAGGCCAGGCAATTGTGCAATGAGTAAGAAAGTCCCTTCCCTCAGACAGCTTGAGTTCTAGAGTTCTGTAAAAGTAATGCCAGACTCTGATCAGTACCTCTGGTTTTTATAAGTTTTCTGAGGTGTGGAGTGTTTTTGTTTTGTAGAGAGGGTAGAATAGCTGTCGATGTTGGCAAAAATAAAATTTCAAAATGTGTCAAGGCTGATATCAAGTAAAGGGTCACAAACATTGTAAAATGATGAGGTCCAGATATCTCAGTATGGTCTAAGTTTAAAGATTCAGACTAATGACACCAACTAACCCTCAAGAATGACATTTTGTTAAAAGTATAAAGTAGAAAAATCCCTTAAAAAAAAGACTATTCTCTGTCCCACACATGCAGTTGGCAAATACTAAAATCTATAACCAAGAATCCACAAGGCCTCTGATAATTTTATGTAAAATAGCCCCTTTAATTATAAAAAATTAAAATCTCACTTCTTTGGTGACTCTCATTCAACCCTGCATTCTCAATGTTTCTAAAAATTTTATTAAAGAAACACTATGTTGTTTCCTTGTATAATTTCAGTGTCAACTTTTAAAAAGACAGCTCAGTAGAATCTATGATAATTTTGGCAGAAGTTGGCAAAGTTTGGGCAAAGTCTGGCAAAAAATCAATCATTACCTTTCATTTTCTTTGGTATGATTTGGGATGATTCTACTAACGGAAGAGTCTATTCAACTATTGGTTTATGCCGGATATTTAGCTAAATGTTCTATGGAATAAAAACATTCTTTTCTCAGGGTTTTTTTTTAATTTAAACAGATTTCGGGGATACAAGTGGTTTTTGTTATATGGATGAATTGCATAGTAGAGAAGTCTAGGCTTTTAATATACCCATCACCTGAATAGTGTACATTATGCCAAATAGGTAATTTTCATGCCTTCCCCCCTTTCCTAACACCCCTCTTCTGAGTCTCCAATGTCCATTAAAGGCAGTCTATGTGACTGTGCATATCCATCACTTAGCTCTACTTATAAGTGAGGTCAAGCTTTGATGACTACCACAAAGATGAAGTTTCTTTACAGTTCTATCAAAGTCATTTTAAACAAAGAAGTAGAATTGAGGATAGGGAGAATTACAGTATATGCTTTTGCTATTCTAGAAATATTGGGTTGATAATCTGGATTACTGGCCAAAAAATGGCCCTGTGCCATTTGCCCTCAAGAAATGATTTTCCAAATCCTGCCGAGTTCTCTAAGAGTAGATTTTTCAGCCCCACTATCAAGATAGTCAATTATAAGAAAGACGGTACACGAAACACCAGTCTTTTTCTTTGTTTTGTGGAGATACATATATGGATCAAAAAATGCTTGTGTTCCATGTTGAAGTCCTTTGATTCTCAAAAGGAAATATGCTTGGCTAAATTTATGAGCTGAAAGACCAAGTGACCTATTTTTGGAACACCAGAGAAAAGACCAACTGTGTCAAACTTGAAAAAATTATAACTGTCAGTGGATCTTGGCTATTTGGCAGATATACTTTAAGCATTGAGCATACTGAATCTGAAATTTCAAGAGAAAATTTCCAACCTCATTTCTCATTATAATAGATTTTTAAGCATTTCTAGCCAAAACCCAGATATGGATATAGCATATTAATGCCAGAAACTCTAATTATTGTCTCAACTTGGTAAAGATTTCAAGGATGCCTTGAAAATTATTTTAAAGGGGGAAAAAAATCAAACTTCATCTCCTCCTAATATAAGCAAAATGTAGATGGTATTTTTTTTTTTTTTCGATGCGCTGGCTAAAAATTCCTTTTGGAAACTCACAAGAAATATTTCCCAGCATTGAACTATACACAACTAGCTCTGAATAGAGATTTTAAAATTATGTTTCCAAAGTTAATTTTTATATAATCATGGTAGAATAAAATATCACTCCAGAGAAGCAAAAAGGCTTTCTTTGTCACTATTCAACATTCATTGACATACACATGTGACACACATTTTCTTCACTTTGGGCAAATTAAAATACCTGTACAATAGGTTTGATAGTTAAGCACATTATTATATTCTTCATTTCCCACATAACCTAACATAGAAAAGCTTATGGCAACCTAGCACAGTCAATGCTCATATAATGAAATTTTTGAAAATGATCACTTATAGGATTAAAGAAATCTTTTTTCTTCTGAAACTACCACTGAAAACATTTTTATCTGCCATTTTAAAACTGTATAAATTGTATGCATCAAAGCCACTATCTTTCTGATCTACACCATTTCTCTCATGGGTTTTTTTTTTTTTTTTTTTTTTTTTTGTCTTGTTACACTTCCTCAATTGAAGATTTTCCCAAGACGTGGCTCTGGGTCATTTTCTTCTTTTTTTGTGACACTCAGGAAACTGACTTCTCACAGTTTGAACTATGATCTCTGCACAGAGAACTTCCAGATATGTGTTCCTTGACCTTTAACCAAATCTTCATTACTCCACCTTTCCTTCTTTCAAGCCATTCACCTAATCGGTACGGGGTACTTACAGTGCGCAGGGCGTGCCACAAGCACCGGGGACGCTACAGAGCACAAGGCAGTCAGCGTTGGTGTCTTCAGAACTGCATGCCAGCTAACCTCCTTAGATCCCTGCTCAGCACCTTGCATTCAACATTCATTGTTTAAAACTCCTACTTTTCCATTTCTACTACCTCTCTTTATTCATTAATATGTTTGTCAAGCCTTCAATCACTCTCTTTTTCATCTGGACATATAATAGTGGGGTTAAATAAAATGTTGGCAGGAAGGAGAAGAGAGGACTTTTTAGTCTCTACTCCACACCTATCCATTCTTTATTTCATATCTGTTCTTTCCTGTCATTGTCTAATTGAGCCCCCTTCCAGCACTCAGAGGTTTTCCCTCCCAAGTCATTCTGTATACAGTTGGCACATTAATATTAGAATATTATCTGTCTAATGTCACAGCCTGGTTTCAAGCCCAGTATAGAAAACTTTCAGTGGTTTATCATCTAATGAATAAAATCTAAACTTGTCCTTCTAGCATTCAAGACAATCTACAGACTGTAAGATACCTCCCAGCTTTATATCCCATGACTCTCCAATATATATTTTCTGCTACAGCCAGACCATTCTCTTCACTGTTCTCAAAACATACTTGAACATTTCCACCTCTATATTCAGCTCTTTCAGGAAGGCCTCTCGCCGTCTTCCATAGCTGGCCAGGTTTCACCCAATTTAAAATATACCTGTAGTTCTACCTCTTCCTGGATTTTTCTCCTTAACTCTTCTAACTAATATTCAGTTCTCTCAGAAAGCATAAACTATTTTGTTTATCTTGGCATTCATCATGTTTTGATGACTTAGCTTTAAAAAATGAGTATGTTTTATCTCTGAAACCAAATGCAATTTTCCTAAGGTTAGGGCCTTCATTTCTTTACTTACTTTCCTTTACGGCTCCTGATGTTGCGATTTTATTTGTCTAAAGGTTTACATTACAGAATGGTGTGGACTCTTACAGATTTAGATGTGCCACGGTCTGATTGCATCCCCTAAAAGCTGTACACCATGTGAAGTATTATGTAAGGTGTTTAGCTTTTTGTGAAGAGCACATTTGTGTCCCCTACAGCAGTGTTTTAATGGGGTCTCCTGCTTGACAGCAATCCTTCTGTTTACATTCGGTCTCAAATCAAAGAATACTCAGTATCTTCACACAGGTCATTTGCGATGACCCAAGCAGTGGGTCTTTCGTGTCAGTTGGAGAAAATCAGATGGTAATTTCCATATTTTAAGTGACAGGAAAGTTGGCAAGAATTGTATTTTGATTTTATGTTCTCTTTGTGAACTAAACTTAAGCATTTGATTCTATTAACTGAATTAGTATGTGGAAAGCCTTGTGAAAGATTGAGTATCCAGACAAGTTTATAAACATCATTTGCTCTCTGCACAAAGCAGTGATGGAAAGAGTTACACATTAAGGAAAAATATTAGATGCCTTTACTAGGACTAACATCACTAACATGACCTGTAATGGCTTCACTACTGCTTATTATCTGCTTTTTGAGAGCGCTTTGCATTTTCTCCAAAGGTTCTGATGTAGGGATGAGCTGAGTGCTCCTCAGCAGAAAACATGCTCAATCTGCAACATGTCAATAGCAAAGTGCTGATGGACATCAGTCAAGAATTCTGACATGTCAGGAGCTGCGCCCTGTGGCTCGCCATGGGAATGAAGCACGGCTATTAGACTGATCTGAGAGGCCACCGTTCAGTTTCGTCTGACTGACAGTGCCAGCAAAGACAGAGGTCCTCATCCAGTGCATCCCAATTAATGTGTTTACAATTCCTGTCCTTCTGCTAAGCAGCTTGAGCCTGAAAGTCACAGATAATTCTGTGCTCTGTGTCGTCTCATCTCCCCCACTCCATCTTTCCAAGGAAAATAGGTGTCCAGTTGGCCAGTAATGCTTTTGAATGGACTCCACAGGATTTGTGAAAAGATCACGGTGTTAAGATCAGCATAACCTAAAAGAAGAAAAATCCAGGCTGTACCAGAACAAAGATAATTCCCTAAGATATGGGTTTTCATCAATTTTCTGTTAAAGAAGAACAGAAATCTTTATTAGAAGTTTACTTTTAACAGTTTTATTGAGACACAAATTATATTGCATAAATTCACCCACTGCAAGTATACAAGCCAATGATTTTTAGAAAACCTATAGAGCTATGCAGCCATCACTATGATACAGTTTTAGAACATTGTCATTACCCCCAAAAGTCCCCTTGTGTCCTCATTTTCAGTTAATCCTTGTTGCTACCCCCAGCCCCCAGCAACCACTGAGCTGCTTTCTATCTCTATAAATTTGTTTTTTCCAGAACTTTCATCTACATGTAATTGTACAATACATAGTGTTAAGCATTAGGATTCTTTCACTAAGTAAAATGTTTTTGAGGTTCAATTATGTTGTAGCATGTATCAGTAGTTCACTCCTTCTTATTGCAGAGCTGTATTTAATTGTATGTTCATCCATTTTCCAGTGGACAGTCATGTAGATTATTTCCAGTTTGGGGCTATGATGAAAAATGCTGCTATGAACATTCACATATATGTCTTTTGTGAGGATATATGTTTTCATTAAAAATATGAGTAATCTTTCCCCCAGAAAATTAGTTATTTTTCCTAAATGTCACAATTCTAAACTCTGCTGTAATGGTAAAAAAAAAAAAAAAAAACACCTCACAAAAAATAGCAACACCAGAAAGAGTTTAAAAGAATGAAAAGTCTGACCTGATTTATTTCAATCTGCTGAATTCTTTACCTGACTTTTTCTCAACTTTATTC
The DNA here is from genome assembly GCA_008086735.1 of Cheirogaleus medius. Lineage (NCBI taxonomy): Eukaryota > Metazoa > Chordata > Mammalia > Primates > Cheirogaleidae > Cheirogaleus > Cheirogaleus medius. The sequence goes on along the minus strand of VBSM01001979.1, from coordinate 18,845,679 downwards.
TGAGTCCAGGTGAGTGTATACAGAGAAACGACACAAGGTCAAATCAAAATGCTAGAAAAGGCAGCCTTTGTCAAGGGTTATGTACTTTTTTCTTCCAGGTATACAATAGTCTGAAGAACACAATAAAAACTTCTCTGGCATTGACTCATTCAATGCCATAGATTTTTTTGAGACTATATAGAACAAATCCTCTATGAAGACTTGATTCCCAGTTTAAATATTTATTCTAAAAAGTGCTCACTACATACTTTTTATCTCAAAACAGAAAACTTTTGCTATCAATGTATGGATATGGGAATATTTTTTATGGCATGAAGACTATCCCTGTTATGCACTGAATGTTATATCCCCTCCAAATGCATATGGTGAAGCCCTAACTCCCAGTGTAATGGTATTAGGAGATGGAGCCTTTGGGTGATAATTAGGTTTAGATGAGGACAAGAGGGTGGGGTCCTCATGATGGGGTTAGTGCCCTTATAAGAGATCAGAGAGCTGTTGCACTCACTCTCGTTCTCTTTCTCCCTCCCTCCTTCCCTCTCTCTCTCTCTCTCTCCCATATGAAAATACAACAAGAAGGCAGACATCTGCAAGCCAGGAAAGACCCTTCATCAGATAGCTTTTGGCAGTACTAGCACCCTGATCTCAGGCTTCCAGCATCCAGAACAGTGAGACTGTTTTTGTTAAGCCACCCAGTCTATGGTATTTTGTTATAGCAGCCCAAACTGCCTAAGACAATCTCTTTCAATGATCTTCACCCTACCCTAAGAAAACCTTCCTTTCTCAAAACAAAACAAACAAAATTATAGAAATTGAAATGAATATTGTTTTGTTGTTTATTTCTAGTGTAAATTCTTATCTTAAAAATTTATGAAATTATAAAAAAGAACAAAACAAGGTATTCCACTTATTCTTGATATTTTGTGAATCATTTTTCAGACGCTCTCCTTTTGTAATAAATAGGATTCTGTAGAGTTTTTCACATGAAAGAATGATTTTAATTTGCCTTAGTGCCAACATTTTTAATGAGAGCACACATCCCCTAAATTATAATCACTGGGGAAATAATGGTTTTGTTTACAAAATGTGTTCAGGATGATCCTTGAGAGGCACAGCACTTGGTAAATGGAGGTGCCCCACAATGCACATAAGCACTCTATGTAGCCTTAACTGAGGTCTTTGATAAATGTCCCTTGTTCAGTTGGCAGAAGGTACATGAGGGAGGAATATACCATCTCCACATGTCTCCTGGGACACTCATGAGCCTAAATTATGCTAAGCATTGGTAACATAATAACCACAGTAATGACTTTGTATGTAACAAAACAGAAGTATGTCAAAAATTCTGTACAACCAACAAAATCATGTAGAATATTATCAACAGGATATGTCACTGGAACAATTGGCAAATGACTTGATTTACTGATTCAAGTCATGCCATACAAGAGGTGGGAGTGCCTCTTATAAAGGCATATGGTCAGACAGAAATGATACCAGACAGTTTCAGCCATAACCAGGACACTTACTATTCCAAAAAGTCATTATTATTACAAAAGGCTAATTAATGTCTATCTGCACTTAAACAATATTTATCTGAAGAATAGGGCTTCAAAAAGGAGTTAAATCTTGCTTCCTTCATCACCTTCTTGGTTGTCAGAAAAAATAAATGGCATCCTTTTTGTGCTCTGATGGTATGGGAGCAACAGGTGTTTAGAGTTCTGAATATGAAGTGGCCACAGGATGTCAACTATAGGCACCTTGTAGTTAGAAATACCAGTGTGGAGCTCAGAAAAGATATCTGACTGCAGATATACAATTGTAATTCATCCACATAGCATGCCAAATGAAGCCAAGAAAGTGTATAAACCAGTAAAAGGACAATTTGCAGACTGAGCAGAAGGCTAGGTGAAAACCCTCCTGTATGTTCACATATAAAAAACATGCAGAGGAAGAGGAGTCTGCAAAAATTGGGAGGCTGACTCAGAAGCCAAAGGAAATGAGTGTGCAGAGCAAATAGATGAGGAGGGGGATATTACCAGTGCCAGATGCTACAGAGAGGTCATATATAGAAAATCCTGGCAGACTTCCATTTGACTTCATAGTCAAGAGGTCATTAGTAATCTTAACCAGACCACAGTGGACTGAGAAGTAGAGAGAACAAAAAGATACAACAATCGGGGACTATTCTTTCAAGATGTTTGGCTCTGAGAAGAGGGAAAGACATGTCAATAGTGGGAGGAAGAGAGGATATGAAGTTAAATAAACTCACATAGTTATTTATTTTTTTAGGTAACTCAATAAACTAAAAGAAGTTTGGTTACAAATATGAAAGAAATGGAGGAGGAAACATAGAAGGCACAGTTAGGAAGGGAAGTTTAATTGACAAACGGTAGATATTCAAGCCGTAGGACTAGCAATCAACTTCAACATCTCTCCATTTTAGATATGAGGATCCTAGCATTTCTAACCAGATCTAGCAGCTTCCCCATATTGAAACATGCTTCTGATAATTCTCAAGACCCTCTCACTCCAATTCACAGTGTCAATTTCTGTTGGCTCCTTAATGTGCCCACCTAGGACCCTTAGCTCTGACTTGACATCTATCTTTGTCACACTCCCTGGGTAGGGTTGCTGGATAAAATGCAAGATTCCCAGTTAAATTTGAATTTCCAATAAGCATTAAGTTTTTGTTTGGTATAAACATGTCTCATTCAATAGTTGGAACAGCTCTTACCCCTATTTCCCAGGCACCGCTACCTGAGGCCCAGATTGAGAAATATTAATAAGCTCTGCTTATATAGGAGTCCCCAAATACCTTATAAACCCTAAATCACATATATTTGTCTTAGCAATGCATTCCAGGGTTTTCTTTTCCTAGAAGATTTCCTTTCTTAGTCATGTGTGGTTTGAGTAATTATGAAAACATTTTATCATTCTATGAGCAAACACTAATGGAAGATAACGTCAATAGAAATGAGAGGGAAGAGATGAAATTGCTTCAGATTTTTATTTTTTCACAGATAATCCACAAAGCAGGTAAGGAGAGATAATCACATTTAATCCCTGCTGGTTGGTTAATACATAAGGGGCAGTTTAGACAAGAAAATCCGGATTTGAATCCTCATTTTGTCTCGGGGGAACGCCTGGAAGTCAGCAATTTCTGGCACTTGAAGGTGCTGACCCAGCATGATGGCTTCAGTAATAAATACAATGAAATAAGGACTCATTTAATTTATGCAATCCTGCCCTGATCTATTAACCCAAATATATACCAAGTGCATATGGGAAAAAGTGAGAGAACTTCATGGTGTTTAGTCTTTAAAAAAATAAAAACCACATTTTGCCCCAAGTATTTTTCCCCTTCATTTAAAAGTTAAATTGTGTATTTCAAAGATAAATCTAAGCCATGTGTCTTACTTCTTCCCTCTAATAGCAAACTGTTCTGAAAGAGCTCACTGTCATATCAAGGACTTCCAGAATGTCATTTTTATTCCAAATGAGAAAACTATATTTTTCCTAAACACAGAAGAACGGTAAATCTCAGAAATACATACACATGGCTCTAACTCACATCTCATGAAATACAATAATAATCTATTCTCAGTCGATTGATTTATATCCATTCTGAAGATACCCATCGCACGATCAGTGCCATCAGAAGCTTTAACACTTATTAAGAACCTATTATTTTCCAGGCACAAGGTTATGTACTTTATAAATATTAGTTTTGATCCCAATCACCATAGTAGGGACATATTACTGACCTATTTAATAGAAAAAGACATTGAAGTCCCAAGAGGTTAAGTAACATGTGAAGCACAAGTTCTGCCTAACACAGAGGCCTAAGGTCTTTCCATTTTCCCAGATGGTAGTGTGTTCTCTTCTATTTACGAGAAAGCTAAATCATCCCTATTTTCTAGGGGCTGAAAGTCTTAATGAAAGACATAGACAAAAACACAATGACAGAGTTGACCAACCCATATTGAACTCAGTGGAGAACAATGCACTAAAATGGTACATGCACAGATCTAAAAAATCAGTGTTTTAAAAAGAAATAGTTCCTGAAATTCACAAATTCCCAGATTCTCCTCATTACGATATTATATAATCCATCCTATCTCTATTACTCAAGGTTTTTTCAAAGGGGTAGGACTTATATATAGCTTACAATTTTTGAATTATGAAGATATAAGAAAAGAAAAAAGAGCATTTTGAAAGTGTATGCATTCTAGATAGCCAACAGAGGGAAATAAATTAAAACACAGGTTCTGGATTCAGACACTCTTTGGTTCCAAACCAAGTTCTGCTACTTCCTTACCATTCAATTTTGGTCCCTTAAGTACTCTGTACTTTAGTGTCCTCACCTACAAAATGGACATCATTATAACTATCTTATAGAAATGTTATAATTAAATAAGATTATATTTGGAAACTACTTGGCTTAGTTCCTTGCACATAATAAGTATCCTGTAACTGATGGTTGTGGTAGTAGCTGAATAATCAAGTAGAAAACTTTGGCAGTCATGGAAGAGTCATGGAGGTCAAAGAGGCAACATTTTCAAATAATTATAGCCCATGAACAGGAAAAGGAGAAACCTAGCTAAGAGCTTAGCAGCACTGGGAAGAAGAGAGAAGAAAGGTAACTGTCAGAATTGGCACCTAAGAGACACAAAAGAGCTTAGCAACAAACTTGCTAGGTATCACAAAGAAAGATGGGCATTTGACATTTTTGTGTGTGATCTTCTGTCTGAACATTTCATATAGGAAAAAATAAAGCATCGAGAAGATTATTTTCATTGAATCAGGAGAAATTAAAAATTAAGAGCATCAGAATCTATGTGGTTTAGTCATAGAAACAAGCATTAGCCTATGTGCCTCTAGCTTAAAAGTAACTATCTTATTGCTAATGAGAATCATATATTGAAACTCTAAAAAGGCAGAAAAGACAGTTGATTGTCATTTTTTTATTTGTTTAATAATAATGGGAATATGCCTTTGAGGAAAAAAAACCTGAATATATCTACTTTAAGTTATTTTTGTGTTTTCTTAGACTAAGAGCCAGCAAACTATAGCTTGTGACCAAATATGACCTACTGTCTGTTTTTGTAAATAAAGTTTTATTGGAACCCAGCCTCATCCATTTTTCTACATACTGTTTATGGCTACTTTTGTGCCAGAATGACAGAGTTGAGTAGTTGCAATGGAGACTGTATGACCCACAAAGCTTAAAATGTTTATTATATAGACCTTCATAGCAAAAGTGAGCCAACCCCTTTCTTAGAGGTTAAGAGGTATTTTGTAGTAGTCTGCTTAGGCTGTCATAACAAAATATCATAGACTGGTTGTCTTAGACAACAGACATTTATTTTCTCTGGAGGCTCTCAAGAGTCCAAGATCAGGATGGTAGCATGGTTGGTTTCCGTTGGGGCCTCTCTTCCTGACTTATAGGTGGGGGTGGGGGGCCATCTTGCTGTATGCTCATGATGTGGCAGAGGGAGGCCCCTCTGGTGTCTCTTCTTATAATGACACTAATTCTATCATATCAGGGCCTTGCCTTAATTACCTCCTTAGAGGCCCTATCTCTAAATACAGTCACATTGGGGGTTAGGGACTTAACATAAGAATTTGGGGAGAACATAATTCAATCCATAGTATTTTTCAAACCTCCAAACTCCAATTTAGTCTGAAATATCCATGGTCTTTCATTCCCAATGCACTTTCCAATATGCCTTTCTAAACACATCTGGAAAATAGGTGGACAAGAAAGAAACCTTCCCCATTGACTATGAATAAAGGGACTGTTCAGAAACCTTGCCACAAATGTTACCCATAGCAAAGCATTTGAGCTGGGAGAAAAATAGAAATGAAATGTCTACTGAAAGGCAGGACAAATTTCTCCACTGCAAAACTGAAACGTACCCATTAATCTAGCCCCCAAATGGTAGTTTCCATCATGTAGACGCCTTTTTCTCTTACTGAGGAGAAGAGCAGTAAAAGTACTTGAGGATAATCTGCAATCGAGTGGGGTTCAGAGATTCAGGTAAGCACCGATAGGTCAGAGTAAAGGTGTGGGACTCATCATTCTTGTGCTATTTACAAAAGGGATATAATTCTATTTCTCCAACAACCACACAGTATTTTAAGAGATACTACCTCATTCGTCTTCTGAGTGCCCTTTGAAGTAAAGTGTCCCACATATTATTTCTATTTTATAAATGAGAAAACTAGGGCAGAGAGCAGTTACATGCCTCTCCTCAGAGTGAATCAATCACTAGAAGAACCAAAGATCTAACAATTTTAACTCCCTTGTTCTCTGTGCATTCAACCACAAATTAGTCTATTAAATACCTCTCTATAAATAAAAAAGGTCTTATGCACATCTGATGAGGTATCACTCACACTATGATTGAGGTGTATGTTTCCTGCCGTATCAATATGGTGGATGACTTCGTCACATTGTTGCCTTTAAAGACTCCCTTCTCAATCATTCGTACAGAAACATCAACAACAGGAAAGAAATTTTAAACCAAATTAGGTTATGACCAAAGCACCAAAAGTAGTATTGAATTGAGGGAGATCCTAGCACCATACCGTCTCATGACGTAGAAATAGGCGCTAGCACCATCTAGTGAGAGACCAAAGTAACTCATGAATTATCAAGAGGGTTGTCATTCTGGGGGTTCCTTTCATGAAGAGGTTTGGATTATTTCCAGATTAAAGTTTCCCTGGGTTCAATCCAACTCCTGAACAAGGAAATATATATCTTTATTAAAGTCACTGTGGAAGTACATCAAGGGCCAGCCTTGGGTTATTTGTTGTACTTTCTTTTCCAATGACACAAAGTAAAAATGGCAAGGGCTAGAAGTGGTTGAGTTTAAATCTGTGCTACGATCAGTTCTTTGGTTTTATATAAATTTCCCAATCTCTCCAAGTGTCCATTTATTCATCAATACAATAAAGTTAATGTCCATTTCATGGGTACTTGTGATGATTAAAGATATGAAAGAAATGTATATTTCTTTCTACAGTGACTCTACAGTGACTCTTTCTACAAAAGACTCTTTCTACCAAAAGATTCTCTTGATTTTTCCACAGAGCACTGTATTGGTTTGCTAGCCATAACAAAGTGCCACAGACTGGGTGCCTTAAAAAAGAGAAATTTATTTTCTCACAGTTCTGGAGGCTAAAAATTTGAGGTCAAGGTGTCAGCAGGGTTGGATCCTTCCGAGGGCTGTGAGGGAAAGGTCTGTTCCAGGCCTGTCCCCTTGGCTCGTCAATGGCCATCCTTCTCCCTGTGTCTCTTTGCATCAACTTCCTCTGTAAGCGCGTGTGTTCAAATTTCCTTTTCTTACAAGTACCCCAGTAAGATTGGATTAGGGCCTGCCCTAATAACTTCGTTTGCATTTAATGACCTCTTTAAGGATCCCATCTCCAAATACAGTTCCATTCTGAGGCACTGAGGGTTAGGACTTCAACATATAAATATTGCAGGGATGGGGAGGACACAATTTAGCTCATAACAAGCACAATATGCAGACAACCACACACCAAGTAAATGGTAGAGGCGGGACCCATCCTAGCCCTAGGCTGGCATTGACATCACCACGTTGTCTCAGTGAGAAATAAGCAGAAAAACCAAGTGTCATAGATAAAATGGAAGATCCCATTTACTTCTGTTTAAGTTAAACTGTGCCATCTTTTTTTCTCTAGGACCACAGGTATCTGAGATAAAAGGGATTCTGCAACTACAACAACGCATTGTTAATTGCAGCAAGCTCTCAGGTAGCCCAGGCAAATAAGCAGGTGGAATCAAAACATTTGTCCTCTCCTCTAAATGGACAGAATCGATTATTCCTGAGTTATTGTGCTACTCACCAGTGCTAAACCAACTTTGGGAAACTTCATTTCACGATTTAGCTGACTCAGGAAGGGCTTTTTGTAACTTCCAGCTAATCTACAGTACAATTCAAAATCTTTAGCTGCTAAAAAACTGTACTCTCGAGTTGCTATTCTAAAAAAAAAAAAAGAAAAAAAAAGTCTGCCAGCATTTTCAAAATGCATTTTTGTGAGGTGCACATATGTTATCATAAGTATAGTGGAGATTGTCCATCTCGTTGCTCTCCTATTAAGCAGATTTCCCTTCCACAATCTCCCTCACAGGCAGCCTCTGCACTTCAGATTTAGAGAGAACAGAATTGCAATCTTTCCCTGCCTGCTGTCCTGTGACTTCGACACTGTCCTTCCCTTGCAATCTCTCCACCGCAGGCTATTTGCATGCCTGGTATTCAGTCCTCTCTGCCTGGGACAAAATTTAAAACCCATAGTAATAAAACATAAATAGGAGCTTTAGAATCCCAAACAATAGCACTCTCTAGCTATCATTATCTTTGCTACCCTCATTTATAATTTAGGTGACTATTTGAATTTACTTCTTCAGAAGAGGGAAAACCCAAGCACAATGGTAGCAACATCAAACAGTACTCAGTTTTGAGAATCGAAACGAAAGTGGGTCTGAAAGGTCAGGTTTGAATTTTTCTAGTTGAATTGTGTGTCTTATTCAATATCAAAGCTGACTTGTTACATATTTACCTCAGTGTCTCATCTCATTCTGGATACTAGATGTTTATCAAATATATAAATTGCAAGTATTTTCTCATATTCTGTGGGTCCTCTTTTCACTTTCTTTATAGTGTCCTTTGATGCACCAAAGTTTTTAATTTTAATGAAGTCCAATTTATATATTTGTTCTTTGATTCCTTGTACTTTTGGCATCATATCTAAGAAATTATTGCCTAATTCAGTCATATTTGTTTTTTTCTAAAACTTTTGTAGTTCTAGCTCTTACATTTAGGGGCTCTAACCTATTTTGAATTGATTTTTGTATATAGCCTGTGGTAGGGTTTTCTCTATAATACTTTTTCAATTTTCTTTATGTGATATTGTGAACAATGATTGGGCTTAGAATAAAAATCCAGGGTTGAAATACTAGTTCTACCAGTTGCTAGTAGTAAAGTGGCTTCCCCTTTCCAGGTTTCCATTTTCTCCTCAGTAATATGAGGGAGTTGAATATTCTCTAGGAAGCCTGTTTCAATTCTACTTGGGATTTTACAACCACTAAAATTTCAAGATAACTTTGAGGATTTCAATCCCTATTTCCTACAGTTAAATGCTGAAATATTTATGGGTGAAAGGTATGATAGATTTGCTAAAAATATATACATATATATTCAGGGGATGGTGGGTAGTGGTATAATCAAAGTAGAATTGGCCATGAGTTGCAATTGCCAAGTATATATGGGCCCATTACACTACTCTCTCTTTTTCTTTTAATAAATTTGAAAAAATTTTTTCAACAGAAGAAACTGAGACTCAGGATTGCCAACATTTTAGGTTGCCAAGTAAAGACTTTTTTTTAAACTACTATTATCATTACCATTCCATAAAAGGATGGTCTACACCAAATAATAGGCATAATACCATATTTATATAAAGAGAATTTCTTCATTTTTAGGTAAGTCCTGTCTATGCCTATTTTGTTAAGTGTTCCTATCATAAAAGAGTGCTGACTTTTGTTGAATGCTTTTTCTGCATCTATTAAGAAGATCATACGGTCTTTGTTTTTGCTTCTATTTATGTGGTGAATTACATTTATAAATTTGCATATGTTGAACCATCCCTGCATCTCTGGGATGAAGCCCACTTGGTCATGATGGATTATTTTTTTGATAAGAACTTGAATTCAGTTTTATAGGATTGTTTAGAGAATTTTTGCATCTATATTCATAAGGGATATTGGTCTATAGTTTTCTTTTTTGCATCCTTTCCTGGTGTTGGTACAGGGTGATGTTGGCTTAATAAAATGTGTTGGGGAGGATTCCATCCTTCTCGATGTTGTGGAAAAATTTCTGCTGGATAGGCACCAGTTCTTCTTTGTAGGTCTGGTAAAATTCAGGTAAAAAGACCATCTGGTCGGGACTTTTCTTTTTAGGAAACTTTTTTATTACTGCTCCACTTTTGGTACTTGATATTGGTCTGTTAAGGAATTCTATTTCTTCTTGATTGAGCCTAGGGAGGCTGTGTGTTTCTAAGAATTTGTCCATTTTCAAGTTCATCTGCATAGAGGTTTTTATAGTATTCAATATGATGTTTTGTATTTCCACAGTATCAGTTATAGTTTCTCCTTTTTCATTCCTGACCGAACTTACTAGAGTCCTTTCTTTTCTGCCTCTTGTTAATCTAGCAATAGGCATTTCAATTTTGTTTATTTTTTCAAAGAACCAACTTTTTGTTTTATTAATACTCTGTATAGGTTTTTTGTTATCAATTTTATTTGGTTCTGCTCTAATCTTTGTTACTTCTTTTCTTCTGCTGGGTGTGGGGTTGGTTTGCTAATCCTTTTCCAATTCTTTGATACGATTCATTATATTCTTGATTTGTGATCTTTCTGTCTTTTGAATGTAGGCATTTGTGGTTATAAATTTTCCTCTCAGGACTGTTTGAGCTGTGTCCCACAGGTTTTGATAACTTGTGTCTCCTTTATCATTTAGTTCAAAGAATCTTTTGATTTCCATCTTAATTTCTTCCTTAAAACAATAATTGTTCAGCAGAATATATGACAAACCCACAGCCAACATCATACTGAATGGGGAAAAATTGAAAGCATTCCCACTTAGAACTGGAACCAGACAAGGTTGCCCTCTATCAATGCTTCTATTCAACATAGTGCTGGAAGTCCTAGCCAGAGTAATCAGACAAGAGAAGCAAATCAAGAGCATCCAAATGGCGGCAGAAGAGGTCAAACTATCACTCTTTGCCGATGATATGATCTGATATCAAGAAAACCCCAAAGATTCGGCCATGAGACTACTGGAATTGATAAACAAATGCAGCAAAGTCTCAGGTTACAAAATCAATGTGCAAAAATCAGTATAATTCCTATACGTCAACAACAGTCAAACTGAGAACCAAATCAAAGACTCAATACCCTTCACAATAGCAACAAAGAAAATAAAATATCTAGGAATACATTTAACTAAGGATGTGAAAGACCTCTACAGGGAGAACTATGAAACACTGAGGAATTAAATAGCAGAGGACATAAACAGGTGAAAAACCATACTGTGCTCATGGGTTGGCAGAATAAACATTGTTAAAATGTCTATACTAACCAAAGTGATCTACAGATTCAGTGTAGTCCCTATTAAAATACCAACACCATTTTTCATAGATCTATAAAAAATAATATTATGGTTTGTATGGAACCAGAGAAGACCCCATTATCAAAAGCAATCCTAAGTAAAAAGAACAAATTGGGAGGCATCAATTTACCAGACTTCAATCTATGGTAACTAACACAGCATGGTACTGGCACAAGAACAGAGACAGACCAATGGAACAGAATTGAGAACCCAGATATAAAACCATCCTCATATAGCGATCTAATCTTTGACAAAGCAGACAAAAACATACACTAGGGAAAAGAATCCTTATTCAATAAATGGTGCTGGGAAAATTGTATAACCACATATAGAAGGCTGAAACAGGATCTGTACCTCTCATTTCTCACAAAAATCAACTTATTGTGAATAACAGACTTAAATATAAGCCATGAAACTATAAGAATTCTAGAAGAAAATGTTTGAAAACTCTTACAGACATTGGCCTAGGCAAAGAATTTATGAAGAAGACCCCAAAGGCAATCACAGCAACAAAAATAAATAAATGGACATGATCAAATTAAAAAGCTTCTGCACAGCCAAGGAAACTATCTGAGAGCAAACAGACAACCTACAGAATTAGAGAAAATATTTGCATGCTACACATCCAATAAAGGGCTGATAACTAGAATCTATATAGAACTCAGGAAAATCAGCAAAAAAAAAATCAAACAATCCTATCAAAAAGTAGGCAAAGAGCATGAACAGAAACTTTTCAAAAGAAGACAGACTAATTGCCAAGTAACATATGAAAAAATGCTCAACATCTCTAATCATCAGGGAAATGCAAATCAAAACCACAATGAGATATCACTTAACTCCAATGAGAATGGCCTTTATCAAACAGTCACAAAACAATAAATGCCAGCATGGATGCAGAGAAATAGGAACACTTATACATTGCTGGTGGGACTGCAAACCAGTACAACCTCTATCTATGGAAAGTAATATGGATATACCTCAAAGAGATACAAGTAGAACTACATTTGATCCAGTAATCCCATTACTGGGTATCTACCCAAAGGAAAAGAAGACATTCTATAAAAAAGATACCTGCACTAGAATGTTTATAGCAACACAATTCACAATTGCAAAGATGTGGAAACAACCTGAGTGCCCATCAATACATGAGTGGATTAATAAAATGTGGTATATGTATACCATGGAGTTCTACTCAGCCACAAAAAGAAATGCTGAACTAGAACCTTTTGTATTATCCTGGATAGAGCTGGAGCCCATTCTACTAAGTGAAGTATCACAAGAATGGAAAAACAAGCACCACATGTACTCACCATCAAATTGGTATTAACTGATCAACACTTATGTGCACATATAGTAGTAATATTCACTGGGTGTTGGGCAGGTGGGAAGGGGGAGGAGAGGATGGATATATTCACACCTAATGGGTGCAGTGCCCACCATCTGGGGGGATGGACATGCTTGAAGCTCTGACTGAGGTGGAGCAAAGGCAATATATGTAACCTAATCATTTGTACCCCTGAAATATGGTGAAAGAAAGAAAGAGAGAGAGATAAAGAGAAGAAGAGAGAGAGAAAGAGAAAGAGAGGTAGGGAAAGAAGAGAAGAGAAGAGAAGAGAAGAGAAGAGAAGAGAAGAGAAGAGAAGAGAAGAGAATTTCTTTAATTTGGGAAAAAATGAGCTTCATGCAAAACTCATTGTCTTGTCTTCATATTTTCCCTTGGTCATGGACCAGTACTGATCCCTACCTGGTGTTTGGGAAGCACTGAATTAGATTACAATTCTGAGGAATTAGAACCACATAGGCTCAGGTGTACAATTCAGACAACTTTTCGATGAACACAAAGAAAAATAGGAAGAGTGGGAGGGACCAAATATTCTCAGTTGGAATCTTGTCAATGCTAAGATTTCTTTCAATAAACTGTTAGACTGTAGGGCCTTAAGTAAAGCTCCACTTCTACTCATAATATAGTTAACTTTTCGTGAAGCACTCCGGACAATAGAGTAAATCAAAATAACTATGAGACAGGAGAACAAAGAGAAAAACTGTCACATCCTTCAGTTTTTGTTACTTTTTTAATTGAAATTGTGCATGGCCTCATATGCATTGCAGAAAGTTTTAATTTTGTCTTTAAATTGTGTTTTTTAATTAATAAAAATTCCTATAATATATAAAAGATAAAATCTTACAGTAGAGATCTTTCATTTATAAGATCTGATGTACTGGACTGTTTGTGTTAGCAACCTCCATGGTGTGATAGTATTGATTTTATAAACATTTTGAGAGAGAGGGGAAAATACAGAACTAAAATTGACAGATCAAAGAATAAAAAAAGAAATTGGATTGTTCTCTTCTTTTCTTTGACCTCCTAATGATCTCTAGACCAAAAGCAAGTTACTATCTCCACTGACTCAATAAATTTTAGCCCTTTTTTTCAAGCAAAGTGAGAAGATTCATAAATTCTGCAAAAGTGAAGTTGAACACTTCCTACTATATATCATTTTGTACTCAAGAATGAAATGGGCATTAAATCAATACAACTTTGAACTAACCCTAAATTTCTTCATATCATTGGCATTTAGTATCAATTATACATCTTCTGGGTGGTCCCCTGAACTTTCATATTATCTCCTCTATTATCACCTTTTTGGAATATCAGGTCTCATAATCTTAACTCATGAATTTTGAATTTACATAGTACTTATTTTTGAATGAACGATTACACAGTATAATCCTGCAAAGTGGATTAGTCTTAACACATGTGCATTTTATAGCTGAGAATTCTCAATTACTGAGAATTCAAATGAACTGCTTTCCTCAACTTCCTCCCTTTTTCTATCCCCATACATCCCTTCCAGCCAGCTCTCCTCTGCTATTAATAGAACTTGGAAGACTTTCAATCACTCAGCAAATATTAGGTCATTAAATATGAAATGTCCAGTTTTGAATCAAAAGTACAGTTTATTATATCTCAAACAAGAAGCAGTACAATCAGTCAAAGACTATGCCTAAACTATCGACACAGTTTTGCCATCTTAAGGGTAGCTGGTTTATGCGGGCAGTGAAGAAGCCTGGAGAGTGAGTGGCGATGAGATCATGAAAGGCATTTTCCACAGCTTGTTGAGAATGGAATACCTTTCCTTGCAAGAAGTGGTCCAAAGTCGGGAAGAAGTGGTAGTCAGTTGGTGCAAGGTCAGGTGACTGTAGTGGATGACAGAGAGTTTCCAAGTCCAGCTGCTGTAGTTTGAGCAGTGTTGTTTGTGCAACATGTGGTAGAGCATTGTCTTGCAAGAGGACTGGCCTGTCTCTATTGACCAATTTTGGCTGCTTAATCACAAGCATCCTCATCAAGTGTCAAACTTAGTACTTAAGGAAACTGGACATTTCATATTTAACAACCTAAATATTTACTGGGAACCTACCAAGTGCTAGGCATTGCTTGTGTTAGGTGGATACAGCAGTCAACAAAAACAGCAACAAACAAAAATCCACCTGTACTCATGGAACTCACAGTCTAGGGGACAAGAGAGACAATAAAGAAATAAGATAAAGGTAAGTATATGCTATGAAATGTGTGATAAGTGTTATGTGCAACATGGGATATATAAAGAGGATGATAATATGGAGAATAACTGGAAGACAAACACAACTTAAGAATGGGTGCTCAAAGTAGGCCTCTTGGAGGGAAAGGCCTTTGAGCCTGAATGCCAAGGAGAGAATCAATTTGAAGATCTAGGAAAGGCAGAGGCACCTGCAAGTGCAAAGGCCTTAAGACTGGAAGGAGCTCAGTATGTTCAAGGACAAGGGGGAAAGCCACTGTGACTGAGGAAAGCAGAAGAGGCTGAGGTGGTGGTTAGTGCCAGCATGGAGGGCCCCAGCCACCATGTTAACGAGTTCACAAAGGGAAGCCATGGAGGGTTTTAAGTCCAGAGAAGAGAGCCAATCTATCTTTAAGGGAAAATAAAGAATTTAATTCAGTGAATCACAAACCTCAATACTTATTTACCCTACAGTGACCTTATGTCCCCTATTTGGTTCATGTGCTTTTCTCTTGTACCCTAATTTACCTCTTGTATCCTGATAGCTTGTCTTTTATGTGATACAGTCCCACTCTCACTTTCTTCACATGATATTGTTAAATACGGGATCCTTCCTTAATTTTTCTAACCCTTTCAAAGGCTGTAGTCACGCTAACTAAATCCCTATCATTCAGCTGGTGCCCACACCTAATGCCAAGATCCTGCCTTGCTGACCACTTTGACACCAACTGGCAGCTGAACTATCATCAGGTTCTACGAATACCCTATTTCCCTGCTAGGCTGGACATCTTTCCCACCTGTTTAGAGTAGTTCTAGAATATCCACCTCCCCACCCCTCCATCCATCTAGCAGTTTTGACTTTTGAGCTGATGCCATTTTCTTGGTGCCTAACCCTCCTGGTCCAGCTGTCAGGCTGCCTCCTGAGCTTAAAATTTCCCTCTCAACCACAACCCACATCTATAGCCACAGGGGAAACCCAGACAGATTACCATTCCAATCTCAAGGATCCCTGAAATGAGCTAAAGTTACTGATCTACTTGGCTTTTCCAAAGTTGTAACAGTCTGCCCTGTAAATTTAGCATTATCTAAGTATATGATTATTAGAACTTTCCACTGTTATGACATAGAATTAATGGCTGCATTTTAATTACTTTTCTGGATTAAATTTGAACATTTGAATATGCAAAAAAATAGTATTTTCTTCAATAAACTTTACAGTATTCAAAAGAAAAGGTATCCCTAAATTTAGGATCCTAAGAGCAAATGCCAGAGTAATAATGCAATAGCAATGGCCTCATCTATCAGAGATGGGGTTCTTTAAGGTCAAGGTTGAGGTATTTTGGCAGCAAATGGTATGCACGTGGGTTCACTGATCACACCCTCCCTGATCATGCTAGAGTCACACTGGATAAAATATTAAAAGGGGGGGTGGGACAGGTATCTAATTATGACTCTACAATGAGCTGATCATCCTCGGCACCAATTTGTCTCTTTATTAATAGTAAAAAGGGACCACTTACTTGTTATCCGAAAGGTGACAAGATGGGAAACTTCTCCAGAACACAAATGTTTGTCACAAAATACAAGCATTTGCCCTTTGATTACCCTCCCATATCCACTCTCCCCTCCTCTCTTCATACTTTTGCTGAAACAGCAACAAGAAGTGTCCCTTGACCCATACTGAGGCAACAAACGTGGCACTGTGACAGAGAAATGAAGATAGAAACCAGAAGGTGAACTGGACCAGTATCTGTCAGAGTATGACCACTTTAGAATCCCATTTGTGAAATGGTTCCCAAGTATCATGTGAGACCAATTGAGTCAATCAGAATTTCTGGAGATGGGTTCAGGAAGGCTATATTGGGGGTGGGGCTGATGAGGTTCAGGAAGTTAACCTTGCTGACCCTAATGATACTAGGTTTGAGAAGTATTAATAGCAGATACTTTAGCAAACGGAGAAGTGAGCCCCAGAGGTGAAAGTGGTGTTGGCAGAAGGTGACTGACCTTGGCAGAAAGAAAGGATTCAGGAAGAATTTGATGTTTGAACTGAGAAAGGGTCTTTCCTCACACGTGCTTCAGAGTGTGAAGGAGTAATGCCAAGTTGCTAGAGACATGGCCTCTGCCTTAGAGTAAGGCTTCTCAAGGTCAAAGTAACTGGGGGAGCATGGGCTGGAGGAGGCCATGGTGGCCACAGGAAAGAAGGAAGAGAAAAAGGATAATCTGATAGAAAATGAGATGCATTTCTCTTGTGGCTGTAAAGTGAATAGCTAAGGGGTGTGTGATGGGCTTACGTGACACCAATGCACAAAGCCACACAAAAAGAATCCTGCGGTGAGAACAGCAAGCACAAAAATGGTACTCAAAAAAGAAAAAAACATACTGTCTCTGCTCTAGGTGTTGGTAAACACCAGGTAGAATGACTTTGTTCAGAATAAACATACTACTGACTAAAATGAAAGATCTCCCATTTGTTTTGAAAGCAGAAACTATAGCAAAGAAGCACATGTATCTACAATAATGATAATGCCTATCATATAGACAAGGTGAATGAATATGAGGAGCTTAATTTTTCAGTGTGTATTAATAATTAACTTGCTCATTAGGTGCATTAGACAGGATTAGTCCCTAATTGGAACAGAGCAACTGCAAGGCAAATTATTAAAATAACTGATGAAATGTTCTTTCCTGACTTTAAAAGGTAAAGTTTGCCAGATCCAGATATTTATATGTCCACTATGGGAAAAGAGTAGAGTGTTTTGGTCTTGAAGAACTGGAAAGTATGACTACTTTGGTACATTCAAGTAAAGATTGGCTTCTTTCTGTACTGAAGTAGGGTTTAATTTGGACACCATAAAGAAAGAATATTTTAAAAATAGATATGTTACTTTGTATTGGCATAACAAGTATTCTATTAATAACTGGTGCATGAGGCCACTGTATTGCTGGTCACCACTGTTTCATGCCACATTTGGTAAGAAGACCACAGTAGTGTATCTGTGTGGGAATACAATTATGCAAATTAACTTTTTGGAAACTATATTTGATGTGGCTTTGGTCTCTTGAGGTCTTATAGATTTCATAAATAAGTGAAGCTATCTTTCAAAAAATCAATACTTGAAATTTTACACTAGGAAATTGAGGAAGAATAAAGTTGGCCAAATATCAAAATAAGTGATATTAAAGATGATTGCATCTAATATATTATCTTACCCCAAATATGTTATCAAATACTTTTAAGGCATTATGAACAATGGCCTAGCTCCTTTTTGATTCTGAGATAGCTTTGCTGATTTATGCACTAGAATATTAGAGATAAAAAAATAAAAATATCACTTTGAAAAATGCCTGGCTTCATTGATTTTGTGGAGAGGCTCTTGGTTGGCTGAATTTAATTTAAATGTAGTTCTTTGTTATTGCTTCAAGAGGACGACAGTCATTTCTAACAAGCACAAATTATTCAGAGCATGACCCCAAATGCTGTATTTCAAATAGCAAAAGAAAACAAGCTATCCTCTAACCTACTTCACATTGCAGGAAGAGAAGCTGTGTGAAAAGAGAGCTGCAAAAGGACAACTTGACCCAGAGAGAGTCGCTCTCACCAGGGCCCTCCTCCCAGCTTTAGCGGGTCTCTGGATGGGCCAGTTGCACAAATACAAGAAGATCAGGCCAACATCCTGGAAGGGGGAAGGGGACTTGGTATCACCCTCCTTGGATAGCTGTTTGCCAAGTTCTAGTTAACCCAGTTACAGTAAAGCCATTGTGGGCTCTTTAGTGGAGCGAGCCTCAAATCTACATGGCATACACGATTTTTTGACGGCCATGGCCACAGCCAGTAACTGCAATTTAGTGGCTTACACATTACCATGAAAGGGGGCGGGCAAAGGCTCAAGAGCAATGGGTTTTTATGGCAATAGGAAATAGAACACATTTTGTGCAGTCGCCAACTCCTTTGCATTTCTGAGGATGAAATGCCCCCTAGATCAAAGTGACAAAGTGGTTAGGATATTCACGGGACAGAAGACAAAAAGAGTTCATTTACTGCCAAAAACACAGCCTTCTGTTAAGTACTTAGAAGTTTAATAACAGTACTTACATGAGAAGCAGAATGCAGGAGGGTAACTTGAAAGTGTGCACAGTTAAACAGGAACTAACAATTCTGCATACGGCAAGCAGGTGGTGATGAGACTTACTCTCATTCACTTATTCATTCACTGCACACAGATCGAGCACCTACTGTAGCGGGTGCTGTGCTAGGTATTATAAGGAGTATCAATACGCATAACAAGAGCTCTACCCTTACAGAGATTGCAGGTGTTCAGGGAAGATAATAATGTATATGTGCGAACCAAGGTATCACACCAGCTATATAGCACTTGCAAAGGCAATGCGCAAAAACTGGTTAGCCCAACATTGTCCTCAAGAGGGTAAGAGCTGAGGTTAGAGAGGCAGGAAAAGAAATAATGTCTTTGGAGAGATTTGCTGAAATTCTGTGCATTTCCCTCTCCAATTGCCCTCACCCTGTCACTGGAGAAGTTGGGAGGTATTCTTTCCTTATTTCAGGTGAAGTGAAAGACATTTCAAGAGAACCACTTGGGGAGTTTGGCCTGCATCTCTTTAGTGTGGTGGGTACAGAGTCTGATGCAAGACCCATACTCTAGAGCATCTCCAGGCAAGAAGCTGGCTGAAGCTGCCTGTAGTGTCTGATTAGACGGCTGTATTGAGAGCAAACTGTGCTTCCACTGATGGGAGAGACAAGGACGCATAAATGTTTCCTGAGTCCTACATGTGGTCCACAGCACATGGGAAACAGCTGTCCTAGAGCTACTGAAAAGGTCCTTTATCCAAGAGGCTGCCTAGAGAGACAAAGGGTTTAAAAGGAATGGGGGAGGATTAGAGGAATGGAAAATAAAGATGCCTTCTGCCTGCATCCTATGGAGATCAGCATACTTCATTTAGTAGTTATATAGTATTTTAAGGTAGAAAGTCTAGATCTCATTAAGATACTTAAAGATACAGTATTATGGGGGAAAGTTTTTTTAAGGTCATCTAAGACTCATTAAACACTACTAATGTGTGACTAAATAAAGGCTGGTTCTAAAAAGGTCCTGTCTATAACCCTATTGTCTGCCTAGCCAAACAGACAATGACTCTAGGAGCTCTCTCAAGGCTGAAGCCATGGCTGGCTGCAGTCCACAGGTAGATAAGGTGTAATTCAGAGGTTGTACAGTCTATGCCCCTCTGTTCTGAGGCCCAAAGAAGTTAAGTGGCCCAGCCACCATAACGTGCTACAGCAGACGGGGAAACCTGACCTTCTGCTTCTCTGGCCTTTATGATTACACTACTTTAAACTAAAAGAGTGTAGTGTCCCATGTAGACACACACACACACACACACAAACACAAACACACACACACATAGAGAATAGATGAACATTGCCCTGCCCCATTCCACATAGTAGTTAGGGGCTGCTGTTTCAAGCAATTTTATTTGTTATTAGATAGCACCTTCCCCACAGAAAAAGTATTTTGGAAACTTTAAAGAGAATTACATAATCATTTCATATGCTATGACATTAACCATGTGTCATGATTCAAACAATTGATTAAATAAACTGGGAATGTCATGAAAGTCTCATTAATGCTCATGTCATCTCTGCCTAGAAAAATCATTCAATCAAGTAAACGCTGAAAAAAAAACATTTTTATAATCTCCAATCACCTGCAATTCTTAGCGTACAAACCTATAAATCTGATGCAGTTGTTGCCCACTCCAGACAAATATGTCAGGCGAAGGGCCAAGACATTGTCACTAGAGCCTGCATTAGAGTTCATTTTGTTCTCGGTGGGGTTTCCATTCCTCTGATCACACATGGGTCCATTTCTTTCTAGGAACCATTCCTAGATAAGAGTCAAGACCAGCAAAGTCCTCGCTCTGCAATGCTGCAGCCTCACTCCCGTGCCAGCAGGCCTTTAGAGAGGGTTCTTTCTCGGAAAGCAAAAGATTGAACAGAACTTGCTGCTAAAGGAAATCTCCTACACTTAGGTGTCCACGCCTTAATTTGATCACAGAGATTAAACCAAATAGCTCGAACAAAACACCTGGGTCACTCCCTGCCAACTGTTCTTTCAATGGCAAAAAAAGGCAATTTTTTCCATAACATGAATAATAAAAAAATATGTACTAATGAGAATTATGCAATACTAGAAAGAAGGATTATGGCTAGGTAATTACACTTTTAGGAGATTTACAGATTTCAACCAGTTAAGCCCCGGGGTATGATTATCTCATTAGTCCTGTGCACTCAGAATAAATATAGAATAGGATGGGTGTGACCAGTGAACACCACTTTTTGCCAAAAACATGTAAAGAACAAGCTGTGGATTCAGAAGGGCACATACCAAATGCTACCTTAAGTGGATTTCATGCTTATGAAAGGCAAGCACACCTGGCACAGCAAGCTCTTGCTCAGAGCCATCCTGTATTACCTGCCACGTTGCCAGGCTCCCAAACAAACCATATTGCTTCATCCCCATCCCAGGCCTCCACTCCTCAGAGTACTTTCTCTACTACACTGAAACTACTGACCTATCTTTCCCTTGTTCCTCTGCCTGGCCCTGGAAATTGATTTACTACCATCCACTCTTACTTTTAGGAGGCACGTGAGCGAAGTGAGTCTTAGTGGCCTCTGGAAGACTAAACCCACTGTCCTGGCTTCAGTTAGATTCCTCCTCTAAAAGGTTCCTTGCAAAGAGAGAAAGAGACAGGGAGGGCAAAGGATCTCTGCTTAGGAGAAGCACTCAATAAGCCAAAAGTGTGAAGAAAGAAGTAGCAGCTAGTCAGAAGAAGCCTTCGCCAATATTGACTAACTCAGGGCACTGAGCCTCGACTGTATGCCAGGCACTCTTCTAAGGGTGTCTCGACAACCTGAAATAGACACCACTAGAATCCCCATTTTACAGAGTAGGAAATAGAAGTACAGAGAAATAAAGTCAATTGTTCAAGATTAGAATGCTGAGCCAGGATTGGAATCCAGACAGTCATGCTTAATAACCCTAATAAAACCAATTGAACCCTCAATTAGTTCCATTAGTGTTAGTTGTGTGCCAGGCATTGTGTTGTGTGAGTTATACAAATTATCTCATTTAATCCCTACAACAATCCCATGAGGTTGGTACTATTATTATGTCTATTTATGCATTGTCCTTATTTTAAATGTAAAGTTTAAAAATGTTAAGCAATGAAGCCAGGATCCAAATCAGGGTTAGAATAAAGGAAGATTATTTTCTCTCCTCACTATGGCCTCTACAAAGCTATATCCAGCTAGTTCCTAGATAGAGTGGGTAGGATGCTTAAGAAGACATGAAGTGTCCTACCACTGGACAATGTCAAGGAAAAGTCAGATATTATTCAAATAAAGTAGCCTTTTAAAGTCATTTCCAGGCCAGGCTCATGCCCATAATCCTAGCACTCTGGGAGGCTGAGGCGGGAGGAATGCTTGAGGTCAGGAATTTGAGACCAGCCTGAGCAAGAGTGAGATCCCGTCTCTACAAAACACAGAAAAATTAGCCAGGTATGGTGGTGCATGCCTGTAGTTCTAGCAATTCCGGAGGCTGAGGCAGGAGGATCACTTAACCCAGGAATTTGACGTTGCAGTGAACTATGATGACACCACTGCAATCTACCTGGGGTGACATAGTGAGACTCTGTCTCAAAAACATAAAATAAAATTTTAAGAATTTCCATATTTCCATATATCTAGGATTACATGCATTATATTAATTCCCATTTGTTTTCATGTCTTTCCCATGTCCTTTCCCCACCAGGTTTCTATGTACTCACCCTGAAAATAGAAAAGTGCAAATCACTTTTTTTATTATTATTATTTTCTCACAATAGTTGGATGCCATGTTCAATAGTTCTTCCTGCTGCTGTTGCTGCTCTAGCTGAGAAGTTTAGGATTATGGAAGACCCTGAAAAACAAGTCTGCATTGTCTTCTTACAAAACAGACATTTCCTTGCTTAGTGTTTTCTGCCCAGAGCGAGAAACACCTTGTTCAGACTTGTAATGAACTGGGTGCTCCTACGACACAGTACTGCCACACCCATGCACCACAACAGGGATGTTTTCCTTCTCTTCAGATCTGGATCTATAGGGTGATGCAAGGTTCGGGCATACTTGGATCTTTGTGATGGGTCATACGTTAAAAAGAAGAATGTTCATATTGATGGAAAGTCAATAGATTCTAAATCCATTATTGTAATGGAGTTTGTTTCTCCAGGAGGAAGGACATTATAACAAATATAATAATAATTATTACCTAATATTTATTAAGCATTTACTCTGTGCCACTCTACTAAGCACTTTCTATTAATCTTGTTTAATCATCACATACAAAAGAAAATTGAAATATGCGCTGAGACCTATTCGCCAGGTTACAGGTAAGGAAATTAAAACTTAGGAAAGATAAATAACTTGTCCTGAATCACACAGTCATGGGGGGGGAATGAGTATTTGAAAACAACCATTGAACTCTAACAAGCCTGTCCTCTTAAGCACTACTCAAAATGGCCTCCCACCATCTCTATATAATCGATTAACACAGCATTGCAAAAAGTTGTATCTTAGTCTTTTCAGGCTGGTATAACAAAATGCCATAAACTGGGTGGTTTAAACAATATACCTTTATCTCTCACAGTTCTGGAGATTGGGAAGTCCAAGATCAAGGCACCTGCAAATGCAGCATCTGGTGAGAGTCTATTTGCTGTTCATAGAAGGTGTCTTAATATTGTATCCTCATATGACAGAAGGGGTGAACTAGTTCTCTGGGGTTTCTTTTATAAGGGCACTAATCCCATTCATGAGGGTTCTGCCCTCAAAACCTAATCACCTACTAAATACCAACTTCTCACACTATCACCTTGGAGGCTAGGATTTTAACATGTGAATTTTGGGAAGATACAAACCTTCAATCCATTGCAACCTCCAAATGTCATCTGAGGGGTTTGAATCTACACTATATGACTTGAAGCCCATCTTTCATAGGAATCTCTTTTCTTCTCATATGCTTATGTATTTATATCTAATCATTCTTGGGATTATACTTTGAAGAACTGGAGGTAGGATCTTATTTAAAGTATAAGGGTCTCACTTTAGAACACACTGATTTTGCTGTTATTTTTGTTGGGGGAGGGGGTTCAATTTTGTTTTATGCCATTGAGGCTGACATTTTTAAGATATTTAGCTTCAGCAATATGGCAAAATAATTTTTACAAATTTTGAATACTTGTTTTTCGCATAAAATAGTTTTAGGGTGGACTTTATGGCACTGACACCTGAAAACCATGGAAGTAAAGCAAACTGCAAATATTATATATAAAAGGACAAGAGCCAATGAGATGAAAGTTAATATTTAAAAAATTAAGAGTACGGAGACAGATCTCATTAACTAAAGATGTATGGGATCCAGATTCTAGACTGACTTGAAATGACAATATTATAGAAATCCTACCCTAAAAGTTCCTTAGATGGGTTTGTTCCTATTACCTTTATTTCCCCACGAGAAAGCTAAGGCACATGGCATCACGGTAACCTGTTTGGGATCATATAAAGCAATCAGGACCAGAAATAGGGCCAGATTTTATCATCTCTTCTCAGGCTTGTTACTTATTCTCACCACTTTCATCTTTTGCTTTCCGTTTAGTTTTGTCTCTGACCTCCTTTCCTCACTTCCTTCACTTAACAAAACTTTTCACGGAAGAGCACTCTGGCCCATGCTCCAGAAAGTCGACACTCAAGTTGCACCTCTGCTATGACCTCACTGCAGAACAAAGCGTGTGCAGCTGCTCCCTCGCTCTCTCCCCGATCCCAGACAACGGCACGGACTACCGTGCTGATGGATGTAGCTGGGAGAACAGGCCGCACCAACAGGGACAACTGCCTCTCTTGGGAAGCCCTTGCGTCTCAGCCAGTTACTTTTTTTAAGCACCTGGAAGCCACAAGCAAGTGATGTAACATGTTCTCTTGATAACACGCCAGAGACAAGATTAAATATTGGTCTTTCTCGAACATTCAGCCAGAAGTCAAACATTACCTTCCCTCTTTACTATAGTGAAGTGAAATATTTGTGTCCTATGGTTCCTGGGTATTTCATCACCCTAGTTCTTTCTTTGCATAAGAATTCTGCAGTCAGGACAGGTCTATGGTGTTCATCGTCCCATGTCACAGTTTGAGTAGATGATAGCAGATACTGCCCTAGAAGCCCTCCTTCTTCACACACTGGAGGAGCAGAGGGGACTTCTTTGCAAGTGCCAGTTAGGAGGAAAGGGGGTTTTGCCCCTTCTACAGGCAGCAGAATTCTTCTCATACTGTCTCAGGCCATGCCTGCTCCACATCGTGTCCCCAACTGCCACTGGAATGGCGCAGAAAGGAGTGCCAGCTGGCAACCCACCTGCCTGCCAGCCCTCTGAAACAGGTTCAGCTAGTAAAATCCGACTTAGCTGCCAAACCCAGATTATCTTGACCCTGCTGCTTCCATCAGCAAAAGGTCAAAACCTTGCCACTAAAAAGAAGTGGCAGGGGATGCAGGGAGGTGGTTAGGGTGCAATGATTCTGGCAGGGCAGACGAGTCATTTTTAATAACTATGTTTTACTGGATCATGTTATGGATTGGACTGTGTTTGCCCAAAATTCATACGTTGAAGTCCAGCACGGCAGGAAATGACCTTATTCAGATGGAGCTGTTGCAGATGCAATTAGTTCAAATGAGGTCATAGTGGAGCAGGGTTGGCCCCAGCCCAGTACAGCCAGCATTCTTATAAGAAGACTCAAACTCATAGGAAGAACGTCATGCCAAGGTGAAGGCAGAGATCAGAGTGATGCTTCTACAAGCCAAGGAATGCCAAAGTTTGCCAGGAACCACCAGACGCTGGGAGAAAGGCATGAAAGGGATTTCTCCCTTAAAACCCTCTGCAGGAACCAACTCTGCCAACACTTTGATCTTAGACTTTCAGCATCCAGAACTGTG
This sequence comes from Cheirogaleus medius, assembly GCA_008086735.1. Classification (NCBI taxonomy): domain Eukaryota; kingdom Metazoa; phylum Chordata; class Mammalia; order Primates; family Cheirogaleidae; genus Cheirogaleus; species Cheirogaleus medius. Next base: position 18,819,924 of record VBSM01001979.1, on the reverse strand, counting down.
AAACAATAATTTTCTGTTGTTGAAGCCACCCTGTCTGTGGCACTTTGTTAGGGCAACACTAGCAAACCCATAGAGATCATATTTCCAAAGTTTTGGGAAACTTAACATAAAGCTCTATCGATCTGTATATTCCAGTAACAAGTTATTAGAATAGAAGAGGGCCTGTATAATTCACAATAGTTAATATTTCTCCTTATTGCATGATACATGGTTTATCTCTACCCAACAAATACCATCGATTGAATATCTCGGAATAAGCTAAATCAACAAAAACCAAACTCATTAATAAAACCTGAGTTTTTCTGCAATGTATTATTTCCAAAGTTTAGTTAAGACCAGATAAGAACTTTCCATGATTCAATTGATACGCTTGAAATGCATATTCTTTCCTTCCCCCAACAAGCACTACTGTGTATACACCGATAGACTTTAGGGATCCAATAGTGGGCAAAACAGGTAGCCATTGTCTCTTCAGTGGCTTATGTTCAGTGAGAAAGACAGATATTGATGAAGCAATCTCTCAAACATATACAACTATTAACTGTGACAAGTGCAATGAAGGCGAAGTATCACCACACTTTGCAGGCAGCTATCCCCCTGGATCTGTGGCCAGGCAGAGCTGGCCTCCCTCTGCATTCTGTGTGGAAGGTTGCAATACCGTGAGTTTTCTTCCATCAAAAGAAAACACTGAAAGTTACATTCAGGGAACTAAACCACCTGCCAAAAATTATTGTCTTAATAAACTCTAGGCCCTAAAAGAAGGCGAGGATAGGAGCTGAAAGGGCTAAAGAGAAGCAAAGAGGCAACTGGGATATGAAGAGTTAAAGAAATAGGAAAATTAGGAGAAGATGCTGACGTCAAGTTCCCCCACTCAGGATTCAAGAACAAGGGAGTGAGGACACAGGCCCAGTGCCTTGAGCATGGCAGTGGTGAAGGGCATGTGGTCAGGCATGAGATTTTGCCCAGTTAAAAGAATCTTGACCAAAATAAAAGCCTACCTTTGTCTGCAGCTCTGTTTTTTTAAACCGGAACATCACTGTTCAGCATGCTCTTTGGTCTGTGCAATTGTGAGCACTTTAGCCTGCTGCCAAATGACGTCGCTGGTCACCAAAGAAGCTGCCGAATGCTGCTGAAGAGGGGGAAGAAAATTCATTGAATTAGTCCAGAACATTGCTAAAGAGGCTGTCTCTCTCCGTCACTTTGTCAAGTCACATTATAATTGTCTCCCTGATCACATGGGAGGTTTTTCCACAGGTAGGGATAGAGCCAGGATTCTCAAAGTGCCAGCCTGACCCCCCAGGCCACTGGGAACAGGTCTGCAGCTGCTATGTCACTTGCCCTTGGTGGAATTTAACAAGACAAACTGTTTCCTTGGCATTTATTTTTACACTTTAGCATGGGTTATATTTACCCTTTTTGCCCGTTGGTGATGACCAACTTGGATAATCTACTTTGAGATCTTCCAAACAAGCTAGGCAATGACTGATTTAAAAACAATAAATACATCGCTATATGAAAACACGAACACTTCTATTTTCTGAAACAAGTATTCAGGGAACACCCCTACTGATAGCTAGAGGCTGACAAGAAAAAGATACCATTGAGGCAAAGAACTCCATCAGGAAACAAAAACAAGCTTGCATCCCAGAACAGAACTCTGTAATCACCTTTGATTCAGCTTTGTCTGCCTGAGTTTACATGATCCAAAATTTGACTGTAATAGTTGGAGGTGTCAAGCCTTGCTTAGGTAATTAGCTGTATCACTACAATGCCCAAGCAAATAATCTGAGATGAAAGCTATATATTTTGAATGTTTTCATTTTAGATGATAAGGCTTAAGCATGTTTAGCACATTTAGCATCATGTGTAAAAACGAGTAGGGGAAAAAAATGGCCTGAAACGAGTAAAAAGAAAACAGAAATAAGTTATCTGTGAACAAAAGAAAAGTGGAATGTTCTGGGTGTGGGAGTTCGTGATTAGTTCTCAAAGTGTGGTCCTGGGACCAGCAGCATCAGCCACACCTGGGAACTATTTAGAAACACAAACTTTCAGGACTCACTCCAGACCTACTGAATCAGAAACTCTGTTGGGGGAGCCCAGCAATCCAGAGTTTACCAAGCTTTCTAGCGATTCTGGTGCAAACTCACCTTTGAGAACAACTGAGTTAGGGCATGAAGACCCAAGCACAAAAGCAAGGCAGAGCAACCCATCTTTTCCTAAGCAGGATTACCAGTGCAGAACTTCAACGTCTCCAGGGAAAGAAACTCTAAGCCTGGAGCCTGTAAATCATTAAGCATCTAACCATCTGAACAATGATGATAAATAGATGGAAAAAAGTCATGCACATAAAATTGTTAAATGGCTTTTCAACTGAATGGGTGACAGACATGATCCTTGTCCTTGTGACATTTGCAGGACTTCTACAAGCTCACTACAAACAGTGTTTTCAACCTCAAATTCTTAAGTTACTGAAATCAGCCTTAAGGCTGGGCAGCTGAAGTTTTTGTGGTCTGGCAACTATTTGGTATGACTCTCTTCACCTGAATCTGAGCATTTTCCTTCTGAATCGTCCACTGAGTGAGAAGAATCTGAAAAAGGAATTAATAAAACACATTCTTTGTGGCTGGAAAAAAATATAATCTCCTCTGATCATAGACCGGCTAAGTCACTACAAGCAAATGAGATGCAGATAAGAAACACACAACACTTAGACATTGTCTGATTACTGTATATATCCAGGGGAATTCCTAGCAGAGGTCACTGGCCAAAGGCATTAAAAATTCGGGGAAGGGAAAATGTATTATGATAAAAGTATAGGGTTAATGCGGTTCATCAAACCTAAAGCTAAATGCCAGAGAGATTTCTCCACCCTCCTCACCTCCCCAAAGATTACAAACAACTCTTAACTCTGGGATATTAACAAGAAAGAGTTTTATGTGAATGGAAGTTTCTTTTTTCTTTTAAAATCTTTCATTGAATGTAGACTTAAAAAGTCACTGTGTGCTTATAAAAGTGACATCCTTGCTGGTTCAGTTCCCCCAGGCTAGGAAAGTAAATGGATGTTTTGGCAAAAAGTTCTAACTAACCCTCAGAGTTGGTATAACAGCCATGCTTGAGAAACATTTTATTTATTCAGCATTCCCCTATAATGGAAGATGGTACAGGTTGAAATTTTGAAAAGACTGGGAATGTTCTAATGAAATTTCTCTTTTTGATATACCTAACTTGTTTTCAAATATTATTGTGAACCTCATAACTCGTCCACAAATAGACGTTTCAAACGATCCTTTAAAAAGGACAACCAAAGATGTTAGCTTCAGAGCCATCAAATCTATTTAGTTCCAGCTTATCGAAATTATTTCACTGCAAAACTAACATTTGCTCAGCCAGGCCTGACTCTATGAGTCCAGATTCTGAATTCAATCTTCTCTTGTAAATTCATCATTTTTTTCCCTTTCTTTCTTTCTTTCTTTCTTTTTTTAAGCAATGGCAACAGCCTATAGTTATATCTCTGCCAAAACTTTTGAGGGCACTAGGAAAAAAAATACAAAAATAGTAATTTAATATTTTCCACCTGTAGCTAGAGCTCATCTTTAGTACTTGGTCTCATGCTGGCAAAACACAGATAATGCTTTTGATGAGCTTGGATTTTGTAACTTTCCTTTTTACTCATCACCAAGAATAGACAAAATTGTTCATCTCTTGTTTTAGGACAATGCAGTTTCAGGCTGGGACGTCATACCACTTCTACAAATCATCAGCTCTAGTGTGGCTCATTCCCCAGTATTCTTCAAAGCTGATGGAAAGGGAACTAGTTCAGAAATTCCAGACTTCACAACTGCTACTGATGGGAAGAACCCCTGTGAGAAGCATGGGTTCAGAGGGTTACACAAAGGAATTCCAAGAGTTTAGGTGAGGCTAAATTTCCCCTGAGACTTAAAAAGTTGACCAGTTATTCAAGCTGGTACATGGCCAGCTTTATTGTGATGTGCTTCGTAGACTCCTTAAGCAAACAGCTTTGCAAAAGGTTAATGAAGCCAAACACCTTAAACAATGGAGGACTTGGGTATTCAACAATTCAAGGCTCTGTCACACACAAACTCAGACACACACAGTCTAGAAACCCCAAATCCCTGTAGTGGAGGCTTTCTCCACCTCAGAAGCATGGTGTTCTTTTGTTCCCTTTCTTTCCTTTTCAACTAAATGGGGTTTGACAGTGATGAAAGTCACGTGGGTGGTTGTCCTTCAGGTTTTGTCAATTATATAAAACTGACTTTCCATTGTTCACCTTCTTCTAAATTTTCACTTTTCACTATATGCCTGATATTTGTCAAACCTCATTACAATGGAAACCTTTGAAAGACAGACATTTCCAACACTCTCAACCATGATTATGTTTTTCATGCAATACACAATACAATAGGTTTCCCTTGGACAGTCCTTGGGAGTTAGTCTGAAAGAAATTGATAACTATCAGTAAGCACAAATAATTTGAGAAGAAACAAAGTCTTGTCATTGACACAGCACTCATTTTCTCAATATCATCCCATAAATTCTGCTTGTCATTTACTGATTGAGACAGAGATACAACGTATAGGAATGTTTTCATGTGAACCTCATTTTTCCCTCCATCCCATTTCCTGATTCCATCACTAATTTAAACTAGTTATTCTGCCTCCCTGGTGTAAAATGAAGGAGTTGGCCTTTCAGTTCACTAAATTCCTTTCTAAGCCCTAAAATCTCTGACACTCTCCTAAGAGACTCAAATATTCACATTTTTCGGAATATTTCATGGACTTTTCCTACTAGGTCCAAAGTACTCCATTTAATTCAATTCAAACTAATTTATTGACTTATTTAAGAAATATATATTGAGCACCTACATTCTAGCCATTGTGCTAGACACTGCCCTTAAGAAGCTCATAGTCTAGAGTTTTATGTATTAATGTTTTATATCTGAAACACATTTTTAAAAGGGCTACATATACTTTTATGTAGCAATTCATCCACTGTGTTTATGTGTTTAAGTGTAGGTATGCCCAACGTCATCTAGCACCCTTGAAGCTATAGATATCTTCAAGTTCAGAGAATGTTTTATCAATTTTGGCCCCATTAGGCAAAGAGGTTAAGAGACAATCTATTTCACATAAAAACAAAATAAAAAAATAATAACCAATAGTTTATCCAAGCAAATTAAGGGAATACTATAGATACTTTCATTAAATTTTCCAGGTACAGTAGAAATCAGTAATCCAAGTGCCTGATTGCAAAGACAACTGGAATGAGATTCAAATGAGATTTTGAGGAACATATTTGCCTGCAAGTTCTTTCTCATCAATCTTAACCATATTTGCCTGAAAGTACTATGCCACAAATCTTTAACCATTACCAATCATTGCTTAAATTTGTACAGAAATCTAATAGAAAGTTAGATCAATTAGGCAAACAAATTCAGCTTTCATTTCTGATAATATTTTTATTAAATTCTAGTAGGCCTCAAATTCCATTAGCTAGATTTAGAGTTTTAATCCAACTGCTGTGAAACCCTATAAAGTAAGCATATGAGTTGGCTTATCAGTATTCCTTAGTATGCTGGAATATTATATTTTCATTGTTCTCTATCCTATCTTTTAGGAAACAAAAAGCTGTTCATAAGTATAGATATTTTAACTACACCAAACGTAAGAAACACTAGACAAATCACCATGCCTCTGAACATCTCCCCAATTAACATAAAATCATCTACATTTCTCCATTAAAGATGTTTTCCTTGGGGTTCAGACACACAGTCATCAAGAGCGGCCTGATTACAATAACAATGATCATTCACTGAGTGTCTATTATATTAATGGATATTGTGATAAGTGCTTTACATTCATCCCTGTGTTCATGTAACATCCCTATAAAGTAGTCTTTCTTTTTCCTAGATAAAGGAAGTGAAGTTAGGGTGGCCACCTAGAGGGGAAGTGGGAGTCAGCATTGAAACCCCATGCTCTTCCACTCTGCCACCTTGGTGCACTCTATTCAACCATCATCAGCTTTTGGGTCTTCAAGAGGGCTTCAAATTATGAGAAAAATGTTTTCATTTTAAATCAGCTGACTTTAAGATCCAGAGAAATATTTTTCATGGCAGAAAAAAAATGATGCATCTGGGAGATGGAGCATTTTCAAAATGATAATAACTGAGCTAGGTTCTTTCATGAAGAGTGGTAGGAAAAGGCCTATCCATGACTGCAAGATTTAAAGAAAATGAATATAATAATAATGATTATATACCACTGAAGACCACTAAAAATAATAATTATCATAGGTAGCATTCACTGGGGACTTACTATGTACAATCACTGCGCTAAGTGTTGCACATGTCTTAACTCATTTAAGCCTCCAAGGTCAGAGAAATGGACTGCATTTGGAGAAATATCAGAGAAAGATGGAAACAGGAAATTAAGAATGTGTTAAATAAACTCTGCCTACTTCAAGGACATTCCTTTGCATAGACAGCTACCTTGAGACTATCTGGATGCGTCACATTTTTCTAATCTAAAAGTTTCAACCTTAAAGAAAGTACAATATTTATATAGCAAGCAGAGATAAATCCAAGTTTATTGGGTCTAAAGGTTATGCAATTTGGGAGTTCCTCTTTAAGAAAAAGAATACAAAATTGTGAATAGAAAAGTGGCTGAGAAAATACGCAGTGGTTATAACTGATTCCTGTTACATTACCATATATTTTCAAATTCTACAAGAACATATGATCATGTGAATGCACTGCAAGAGCTCTTGCCAGAGACTTGGAAAGGGCCCATGCAAGTGAGGGGTCTTAATGCTTGAATTTCATTTGCTTCACAGCATAGCTGCCTCTGACGATGAGCAAGAAGGAAGTGAATACGGTTAACAGGATGGTGAAAATGCAGTCATCAACGAAGTTGCAGGCTGAAGGTATCTTTCACATCAGCCACCAACAGCCCAACTATTTAACTAAAGGAACTTTATAAGCGCTGGATCTCAGGAACTGAGATAAATGTCATAACCCAACTAGAGGCTGAGGTAGTCAGGTTCAAAAGTGAGTCTAAAGATACTTGCCTGGCAGCATGACAGAGTGGTATATTGTAAAACTCTTTATTATTATTTTTTAATTTCAGCATATTATGGGGGTACAAACATTAAGGTTACGTACATTGCCATTGTGTAACACTCTTTATACCCCTTCTGGGAGGCAGCAACCACCTATCCTTCCTGAATGTGCCAAAACACACCAGAGCATTAGACAAACAACTCCAACCATTTCCATTCTTATATATTGACCCCAGGGATAGGGAGGGACAAGGCTCAATGACGGCAGAAAGCATCCTGTTACACCAAACCTGCCCAAAAGCACAGAATTCTTTTCTTGAGTTTCTATCACACCCTGGGTCCCTTTGTTTCTCCATAATAGATGGACTCATTTTTCTTTCTACCTTGTAAAAATCCACTTAGAAGGAATTTAATGCAGTCAGAGAACATTAAAACATTCCTCAGTGGGACCACCCATTAATAACACTACCCTACAAGAGATAAGGAAAAATGAAAAATACGTACAAGAATCAAAGGGATCAGGTGAACAAGTTCTTAATGGCTTTCATAGAGAATGATCTAATGAAATGAACTGGCATGTTTTTCCTTTCAAAGCAACCTTGAAATGAAAGAAAAATGTCTTATGCTGGGTAAAACATACATTTTTAGATGGTGGATACAAACTGACTTATTTGCACCCTTAGATTTTTCCAAAGGCTAGAGAGATAGAACCTTTCCTGGGGTTTGTTTGATTTGGTCTGAGTTGAAGCCAAGAGATGTGGTGATGGAAGTTTGGAAAAACAATTAAAAAGAAATGTATGCAGTGGTTTTTCTGGGATCCCAATTAACTGACCCATTTCTAGGTAACATTAGGGAAGTTGTGGGCTGTGATTATTATCTCTTTAAAGTCCTAATTAAAATGTCAAACTGTAAGGTAGAATGTCTTCAAAGCTGCATGTAATTTGATTGTGTTGGCTTATTGGAAAAACGGCCTTGGAAATACAAATAAACCAGCCACTAAAAAGATCCCAGAAGTCCAGGCTTTATTCCAGAAGTATAATCTGTTGAACCAATAACATTTTATAACTAACCACTCACCAAGTGGTAGACATCCAAATGTCAAAGCTGGTTTCATAACATGGTAACACACAACATGCTGCAGAAGAATGCCTCACCATAGCATACTTGGGTTTATGAAGGGTGTTTGGGGTTAGTTCAACTACGGATGCTTATATGCACATCACCCAGATTTAAATGTTCTCATTTGATGAGCTTCAGAAATGACCTGCACCCTGCCTACTCTCTAAACTAGTCTGCTAGAGTTTGGGAGCTCTAAAAGAATTCTGCGTATCACGGAAAACTTCTGTTACTTTGAAGTATCCAGCTGTCAGGCAGAATCAATTTCTTCTCACATCTGTGCATGGGCATTAGTAAAGCTGTCCTTCACTCATGAAGGTGATGCAGTTATGACACTTTGAGATGCAAGTAGCAAAGAAAGTCAATCAAAAACTGGTTTAAACAACAAGTACTACAGTTGCTTAATACAACATCTCAATGGCATCAACGATGACCCACTTTCCTTCCATTTTTCCACACTGTCATTCTCAGAGTGTCAGCTGTTCCCTTCATCATCACGCTATGGTTGCATCAACTCTAGGCATCGCCTCCTCATATAACCTCATCAAAAGGGAGGAAAACAGGATTGCTGGCTCCTATATATGTCCTTTTGTCCTTTCCTAGAAGCCCCTCAGCAGACCTGCCATCACATTTCATTGTCCATAATTGTAGCATATGCCCATACCTAAACCAAACATGTTCTGTCAAAGGAAACTACTGTGATTGGATTAACTTAATCAACACTCACATCCACCCCAACAGCTAAGGAGGGGCCCAGTTTCCCCTGATGTACATACATGTCATCCTGACACTGTAAAACAAATTATAAGTTTATTTGCAAGAAAAAAAATGGAAGAAATACTGGCAACCAACAGTGTCTGCCCCAGTAGGTGACATGTCTCCTACACCACTGTCAGGAGGGTCTAAACACTGAACTGCGTTTCCAGTGGAGAGCAGACTGGTACTGACATGTGTATTCACATTCTCTCTCCTATCTTCACTCATGGCAACATGTTTATAAAATACCTAGCCAAGATCTTTGGCCATGAATTAGAGAAAAAACTATTTCCACCTTGGAATTCATCTATTCCTTCACTTGTTTATTCACAAATATAAATTAAGCATTTACTAGGTGGCAGGCTCTGCACTAGAGATATAATGAGAACAAGCAAGACATGATCTCTAATATCAGAGAGCTTATAGTTCAATGGAGAGAATATATAAAGGTAAATAGGCAGTGTAGTATCATAGTTCTTTGATGGGGAAAGTACTTCAATAGTATAGTATCATGAATGCTTTGATAGCGAAAGTCCTGGGAACTATATAGGTGTACACAGAAGATGTACCTTATCCAGTCTCCTAGATAAAGAGATTGCTGAGGAAAGAAATGAAGAATGATATAAGGATGAGTTGTAAGTAGAAAGAGTTAAAAGGAGACTAAATGAACCCTACAACATTGGCCCTTCTCTAATTAATTTTGACAATTTAGCTAACTTCTCAAGGATACCTATACTGCTAAAACAAGGACTCTTAATTTGGAACACATGGATATAATTCAGAAGATTGTGTTCTGAGCACATTTAAGGTATGCTAGGCTAGGCTATGATGTTTGGTAGGCCAGGTGTATTAAATGCATTTTAACTTACGATATTTTCAACTTACGATGGGTTAACTGGCTATAGCTCCATTCATTGTAAGTTGAGGAGCATCATTATTATCATTACCCATCACTTTGTCAACGATACAAATCACAGATATTTCATACTAAATTACAGTTGATGCAGATATCTCAAAAAGTGTTCAAATTTATGGCACTTATAAGACCTACTGCTAGATCTTGTTCTTTAAATCATTAATTTAAATAACATGTTTATTTTTTAACATTATGATTACTATATTCCAATATAATTAGGTTCTTATTTTATTTTATATTTCAATATATCTTAATTTACTTTATGCATCTAAAAGCAATAGTCAGAGAATGGGTTGGTAGATTTCACCAAACTGATAGGGGTGCATTTTCTCCCAGGTCAGATACGAGGAATTTGGAAAAGGTATAAATTTAGTTTTTATTGTCATTAACCTGCCCAGTTAAATTTTGTGGGTTATTTTCAGCAATGTTAGCCTGTGGCTACAAGAAATAAAATATTCTTTAAGGGCAGCAATAGGAGCTCTCTGAGTCTTTCAGTTTGTCATTATCTTTCTATTTAATATAAGAGCTCCAGTGCAATCAGAAAATCCATCCCACATCAAAGTCCTTGTAGTCATTGTTACTGCCATGATGGTCAGGTTTGGCAGCTTCATAGGCACCTGCTTTAGTAGGAACTTCATCATAATCAATCATAGGTGGTAATTTGATTAAGCAAGATGCTACTGCATGCCACACATTACTAGTATCTAATTTCAGCATGTGCCAAACCCAAGAACACAACTAAACCAATCCCCAAATCCCATCTTGGAGTGTCTTTTACCTGAGACCACTTGTGGAATCAATTTCTATATCAGTCAGGGTCCAGGCAGGAGACAGAAACTACATCAGTTATTTGAACAGCGGGAATTTAATATAAAAAAATTAGTTCAGTATAAAGTTGTTAAATAACAAGGAAAGAACAGAACACACTGAGGCAGCATTCAGTAAACTTTCTGAACGAAGCATGGATGGTAAATATTTTCGGCTTTGCAGTCATACTAAACAAAAGCAGCCATAAACTACACAGACATGAGTTTGCCTATCACTGCATTAAGGTATCATGGAGGTAACACTTACGGGCACAGCCACACTCCTTGGCCTCAGGGAACAGAGGGAAGAGGCTGGAATTTATTTAAACTTAGAGGTCTGCAGGAAAGACCCTGTGAAGGCAAAACTCAGACTTCCGCAGAAAGGATGCCAGCTGGTGCTGATCCCTCTGAGGTTGTGGGTTAACCCAACTCTGCCAGGTTGCAAAGAACCACAAAATGATTTCAGCTGTAGTTATGGGAAGGCACTGCTGCTGCTAAGGTGAAGACGTATCGCACAGGCAAAACAAACAGGAAGAAGAAAATCCCTTCTCCCTTTTCCAGCCTTGCCATCTTCCTCTGGTGCCCCCTGTTGGTACGACCTAGCAGGGAGCCAGCCAGCCACGATAAAATGTGGTTTACAAAGTTCTAGTCCCAGCATCACAAAGTGGAGTTTAAAGCTTTGGGTGGTCTTGGAGCTGAAAAACAATAGCTCTACAACTAGCACACAAGTGGTTCGTGAGCTTCGCCAAGGTACCAAAGGATGCTCGGTGAATAAAAATAAATTAAGATGAACCAGCTCAACTTTTTCATGAACTCTGATTACTGAATAGCCCCATTAAGTAGTCTTCATGAACTGTTTGCTTTACTACAATTAATTTTGGACATACCTCTGCCCTAAAAGAGTATTAAGAAGTATAGTCTCCCTTCTTACCAATTTGAAAGAAATGAATTATAACCCATCGGTAAAGGCAATGACTCCATTCAGGTCACTTTTGAAAGAGAAAAGGCTACCAAAGGTGAGGCTGGTTCTCCTGATATTATTACCACTTCTGGGCATAGGCAGATGGCTTCATAATCTCTTCAAAATCTCCTGGGAAATTAAAAGGCCCACTAAATTAATTTAGCATTTTAAATAAAATAGTAATTTTTTTAATGCAGAGCCTCATTGCTGTGTGTGGCAGAAATTGACTAGAGATGGAAGAGATGATAATGAGTAAGCTCTTTTATTTATGGAACCTAGTCCCTGGTCAAAAGGACCACACATTCTTTGCCCTTGGATGATCTCCACTATTAATAATTACAGGGATTCTGAGAAATAAAAGAAAATACAGCACACTCCAGGTTGACATGCCATAGTTGGAGGGCTCATCAAATATTCCAGGTTCCAGTTTCCCTAGGATGTTTGCACCAAACAACACAGTGGACCATATAATATCTGGAATTTTTCTTTCCTGTCCCTGTACCATTCTAAGCCTTTGAAGAAAGAAGAAATAACAACCTTGGCAAAATGATATTACCTTCTTTGGAAACTGTCTCTGACTAGTGCCATTCAACTCTTGATCATTTTCCTATACTTTGCATCCTTGTAATAGTTTACCTTATTCAATATGGCTTCCTCGTCAACAAGCATGTACTGTGTGTTAACTACTTGGTGCTCAATGGCTATCATTGTCAAAATGTTCATAATATGGTTAGGAAATCAGAATGAAAATATATAAAACCATCGGATTCAACAGAATGTTCAATGAGGTGAGTTCTTTCTCTGAATCCTTGTTAATAGCCTCATGGCTGGGGCTAGCAGACCAGAATATGCAACCCCAAAATATGGCTATAGGAGACCAGAATATGCTGCCCCAAAATAGGCCTCTTTGGCATAAGAATTACTTTGAGCCTATTATTTTGGGAAACTGCAAACACAGGAGAAAGTCTAAAAACAGAGAAGTTTCCCTTTCATAGAGAAAATTTACATCTATAAAGAAAATCTCCATTTGTAAGGGTATCTCCCTCTCTGCACCAAGAAGAGAAGGATAACTCCAAATCACTAGAAACTAATATCCATAGAGAAGATACCAAACAAAAATCAGTATAACAAAGTGTATCCTTTTTTAGCATGCTTTCTCTGATCATCTCCTTATTATGATCTCCCCAACACCCTTTTGTTTTTGTTTTTGTTGAAGATGGTATTTAAGTCTGAACTTAAAGTTACTTCTTTAAAGATTTATCTATTTTCCCTGCATATCTCTCATGTATATATGAGGTATACATGCTAACAAACTTCTATTGGCCTTTTTTATTGTTGTTCTTAATCTGTCTTCTGTTACAGGGGTCCATTGCAAATAAGAACTTAGAAGGGAAGAAAGAAAATTATTTTTTTCCTCCCCTGCACTAACAAAGAGAAAAGAAAATAAACAAACATTCATGAGCTGAAGTATGTAGCTCAAGGTTTTAAGTTAAAAATAGGATTTAGACTGGGCCTTGAAGAATTTGTAGAATCTAATAATCCAGGAGAAGTTGGGCTGAGGAAATACCTGAGCAAAGGCACAGAAGCAAAAATAAAAATTCTTATTTAGGTGAGGCAAGGTCTAATGATTTGATAAAGAACTATATGAAATAAGGTTCATAACAGTTCATGGAAGCATTTGAAAATTATTAGTATAGGGGCAAAAAAAATTTTTTTTCTTCCCCTTCTGAAGGTTTGAGTCGGCTGAAATGAACTGAAAATTGACTGACTAACAGGAGAAAAGGTATGCAAATTTATTAATGTGCATAAGCACGGAAGCCATACGAAATATGAGACTCAAACAAGGACCAGACAGCTGAGGCTGTCTTTTCATAGGGAAGAGGGAAATGGGGGGTGTATGCGATTGTGAGGGGTAATAAGTGATTTTCAGGGGAAATGAATGGGCCCAAAAAGAAAAGAACAGTTTGTAAATGATTCTCTTAGGAAACTGAATGGAACTGGCAAGTTACAGCAAAGTGATGGTAGAACAGCACTGTGAACAGAGGTTGTCTTATTATGCAGATAAAGTCTCTTAGATAATCTCTTGGAGATTATCTCAAAAGAATAGACAAAAAGTCTGTCTGGGCATGGTGATGACTTTTAGTCTCTTCTTCAGTGGATAATCTTTCCTGATTTTTAATGAGATTCTTAGGGAGGGGGTTTAAGACAATTGCATCTCTTGGAAAAAAAGTTTTCCTCACTCAGACAAGGAAATTGCAGACAGAGTCCCTCCCTGCAGTGGGTGGGAGTAAAAACCAGAGAAGTTTAGAAACTCCCTCGTTCTGAGGCAGCTTCTAAGGCCTTCCAGTTTCTTTTAATTCAAAGTACTCTGCATGCCACAGCACCACATTTTGAAGTATGATTTTCTGAGTCCCAACATTATTAAAATATGAAATTAAAGTAGGAACTTCAAGTAGGCAGGGTCAGACAGGCTGAGAGTGAGGTTTTGAAAAGATTAATCATTAGTGTAAAGAATGGCTGGGCAAGATGAGGGTAGGTCTTGTCAGGGATGCCAAACAGCAGTCTAGTATAGTGATCCTAACATAGGTAGGTAATAATGTAACAGAGGTAAAGGTCTGAAAAAGGGCAATGAAATGTTTTACAAGTTGTCTCTTTAAACGCCTCCAACTTTTGTGGGAATTAAAACCAGCATTCCTTCCTGAGGCCAGTAATCAAAGGGGTAGAAAAATGTTCTTTGCTGTTTGTTTTCTAGTATCTCAAACCACAAGAAATGGCTCAACAGAATTGTCCAGACAAGGGTCACAAGATCGTCATCACCAGAGATAAGGCCAACTGAAACCACCACTTATAGTTAAACAACAATAGCCCGAAGCCATGACATGTGACACTGGTCATATAGACCCAAGCCCAACTGCCGAAAACCCACCTTTTAAAAATCTCTGTATTTCTGCTTAAACGCAGGATGGTGGTCTTTTGAGACACTAGTCTACTGTCCTCCTCATTTGCTGGCAAATTAATAAACAACTCTTTCTTTTTCCTCAAACCACTTGTCCTCATTCTTCATTCTCACAGATTAGGTCTCAAGGACAAGTAACAAACTTTCAGTAACAAAAATCCTACTAGAATAGTGGCCACAAAAATAAAGAAGAAGACTGAGAATCCAGAAATTGAGGTCACAGTGGAAGCTACACACCAGTAGTTGATTACTTCGATGGTCTCTTTCTTTCTCAGCACCTTGGATCCCTTTCTGGTTCATCAGGCTTTGGTATGTCCCTTCCCAACCTTACATGTGGATTGCTTCAGGATGCAAACAATGACAGCACCACACCCCTGGAGGAGGAAAATGAACTCTTGTAAGTGTTAAACTGCTCATGCTAATTCATAGTTTTCAGTCCTTTTTTTTGTTATGTTCCTATATTGTAAGAACTTTTAATTTTCTGCATATTATGATGTTTTGACATCTTAAAAGAAAAAAGCAACTTTTTTTGGTTGAGGAAAGACTGCCCTTCCCTGGGCAAGCCAATTCTTAGAGATAACAAAGGGTCCAGCTGGGAGCATGTCTTTGATATGCAAACAAAGCAATCCACAGCCACCTCTCCTATATCTGGCCCATACACCCACCAGCAGGCAATATTCCTCTGCCTTAATCATCCCTGGGCCAGGCATTAGGAAACTAGGGATGGCCCTTATAGTTTAGAGCTCACTGAAATTGGTCAAATGAGCCAATCCTAAACTGTTCACTCTACGTTGCTCTGCCTTTTTCTCAGAAACCCCATTAAAGGCCATGGCCTAAGGGCTCCCCTTGCTCCTGTATTCTGCATCCTGACCACCCAGGTGTCTTTCCCATGTGGCCATACATAGCACATCATACTTCCTGTCTCTATGACCTATGAGTATAATAATCATCCCCTCCTCCCCAGCTTCTTCTCTGTCTCCTCTTGTGGCTGCACCTAACCAATCATATCATAAAAAAATACAAAACAGTTCCCCTACACAGTATATATACAGACCTATTATCTCCCCAAATCTTCCTCTCTTTCCCCTAAACTGAGGAAATGAGTGTGCTTCCTGCTTTATGATTTGATGGGGAACAGAAAGGGCACCTGAAATCATGGTTGACCACTCTGTGCTTTCTTCTCAAGCCCCCATCTCATCTAGAACCTTTAGCTCTGTGAACAACAGAATATGTTCTTGTTTTACCTAACTCCTCTAGGCGCTGCCCCTGGAGTTCCTTTAAAACATCTCCACATATTAGACAGGTTTTGTTTTGGTTTCATCTTGGTCTTAAGCAGTTCAGATACATAAGGCTGCACAATAGATATTTACACTGTATCACTATAAACTTGTTTTATTATAGTTTTATCTCATTACTTGGAATCTAAAATCTCCAAGCACAAGGCCTTTGTGCTGCCTAGGTCCAGCATAGCATTGCCATTTTGCGTCTCAATAAATATTTGGCAGATGAGCTAAACTTTCACATGTTTATATTCCTTGCTAAGGAGCTGGGAATACAGATGTAGATGCCTTGATAAGAAACTCTGGAACCTCTAAACTTCAAAAAGCATGGACTTTGCTAACACTTGAGTGAAATTTCAAAAAAGGAGTTATCTCTTTAGAATATGCTAAGAGATGAATTATATATACACAAAATATCCCTGGGTTTGAAATGTCACATTTAGAAATGGTTCTTTCAGAGTTCCTTAGAAAACAAACTTAAAGTCAGAGTCCAGTGTGAGGGCCATTTCTTACTCTCTTTTTAAACAAGCATCATCTGTTCTTTAGTACTATAATCCCCAAACAGCAATTTATAATGGAGTAAAGTCTAATAGCATGAAAACTCAGACTATCACATTTAAAAACCATTATCTTCTCTTGTTTGTTTCGCCAGGCACAGATTTTCACTAATTTTCTTTGGGTCCCATTCATATTATTTCACTTGGCTCCTTCACTCCCATTCCTTAACTCGGCTCATTCCTCATATCTCCTGCCTCTGCAAATTGTCTACTAAACACATCCAACTTCTCAATTTATATGTATCTAGTTTCAATATTTTATTGTTACTACCTGTTTAGACAAGCTGAAGATACTCATTCAGTCCAGCTTTAACTTAAAAGAAACCAAAATTTTTACTAACTATATTTACTTACCAAAACCTGTCATATTTAAACAATATATGCTCAAGGGCCAAGTTCCTGATCCTTCTTTCTCTGTCTCAAATAGAAAAGAAAAAAAAGAAAACACTTGAAATATTAGTATCTTTGATAATCAGATGCTTATATTTAATATTGTAACAATGGTAATATTCCCAAAATTTATCTACAAGATTCAATGCAATCTTTATCATAGTACCAGCTAACTTCTTTGTGGAAGTGGACAAGCTGATCCAACAATTCATATGGAAAGGCAAGGGATGCAGAATGGCCAAAACACTGTTGGGGAAACAAAAAAACTGGAGGAATCACACTATCACACTTTCTGATTTCAAAAGTTACAAAGCTACAGTAATCAAGACAGGATGATACTGGCATCTGATAGACACCTAGACAGATGGAATAGAATTAAGAATCCTTAAATAAGTCCTTATATTTATGATCAATTAATTTTCAACAAAGGTTCCAAGGGTTGGACCCCTATCTCACACCATATACAAAAATTAACTCCAAAAGGATCAAAGACCTAAATGTAAGAGCCTAAACTACAAAGCTCTTATAGGAAATCATAGGTGCAAATCATTATGATCTTGGATTAGGCAATGATTTCATAGATAGATAAGCACCCCTGGACTGTAAGTGATCATGATCTTAGTCATAACCAAAATGAAGCCCCCAGCACAGAAAAGGCTACTTGGCTACAGATTCTGCCTGCCACTTATAGTAGGGAGGGACTCCCAATAATAATTCAGAGGGAATTTGCCACCATCTCTGTGGTATTGGAACTTAGGGTCAAATTTAATTTTATCTAAAGGAAATAAAACAAACTATGTCTTGCCCACATAGCTTTGTAAAATACAATTTAAACCCCTTATAATAGTTTTTTTCTAAAATTTTTACCTAATTCCAGCAGGGGAATAGGAACTCTTGGTCCCAAAACAATTATGCTTATCCATTTCTTTTTTGCTGCTCTAATTTGTTAATTTAATTATAGATCATTGTAGTCTTCCATGATAACTGTATGCATAGCTTTTTAAAAAATCATCTAAAATAAGTCAGCTTTTCTTACAGAGCTAGCATGATACACTAGAGCTACATTAGAATGGGCCCCAGTGTTCAAAGGAAATTTATCAAAGGGAACATGGGATTCAAGTGTGATGTTTCCTTTACCTTGCACTGGAATGTCATCTGTAAATTTAAAGGCAAAAATCTCTCCTTTCATACTCTTGTTTCCCTCTGTGGTCTAGGAAATACAGACACTGCCGAGACGAGGTGAATATACTTTTCCAGTTTTACAAAAATAGTGGACGTTATTGGTTGTACCTAACAATTCTGGTATACCACGTATTCTCCCTAATTTTCTATTGCTTTTTGTAGGGTCCTCTTGAGACCTCCATCCTCCTTTTCTGCTTGAAGTGCCTTTTAAGCTATTTTTGCTCTCATTTTGTTCAATGATTTCTCAATTTTTAATTTAGAAAAATTGGGGGCACCCAAGAAATACCATAGCTGTAAATGTACTCTTGACTATCAGATCTTTATCTTCTAAGTCCATCTCCTTGATGTCAGACCTGTATAACCTCTCCTAATACCCCATGGGAATTGCCCCTAGGACACATACAGCAGAAGTCAGCAAGTTCTAAAACAGTAATTCTCAAAGTGAGCCAGCAGCATAAATATCACCTGGGCACTTGTTAGAACTTCAATTCTGGATCCTCATCTCAGACTAGAGACTCAGAAACTCTGGAGGTGGTGGTCATCAATCTGTTTAGTAAATTTCCCAGGTGATTTTGATGCACACTAAATTTTGAAAATGACTGCTCCAAAGCAATGGTTCTCAAACTTGGCTGCACATTAGAATCACATGGTGTGTGTGTGTGTGTGTGTGTGTGTGTGTGCCTATCTGTGCTATGGACAGAATGTTTGTGTCCCTCCAAAAGTAATATATTGAAGCCCTAACCCCCAGTGCAATGGCATTTGGAGGTGGGGCATTTGGGAGGTAATTAGGTTTAGATGAGGTCATAAAGATAGGTCCCCCGTGATGGGATTAGTGTCCTTGTAAGAAGAGGAGGAAAGGCCAGAGCTTTCTCTTTCCTATGTGAGGACACAGAAAGAAGGCAGTTATCTACAGACAAGGAAGGTAGCCCTTGCCAGCAACTGAATCTGCTGGCACTTTGATCTTAAACTTCCCAGCCTTCAGAACTCTGAGAAATAAATGTTTGTTGTTGAAGGTACCCAGTCTATGTATGGCATTTTGTTATAGCTGTCTGAGCAGGCTAACATAGCATACATATACAATATATGTGTGTATATATATATATATATATATATGCACACACACACACATACACACATATCAATCTTTGGTCTATCCTCTACTCCCTGGATATGGCCAGGATTAATTTAAATTAAATTAGAATAATGTATATAAAATTCTACCATGCCACATAAAGCTAAGCCCATGCCAGTAATCTTTTAAAATAAATAGACATCCCTCTCAAAGATCATATTGTAAATTTAAAGGTTTCCCCAAACCTCATAATAATAACCAAATAAAACAAGACGTATTTTTGTCATTTCTGACATGTGCATATTGAGGCAATAGGACAAAGACCATTTTTTCTTTTAGAGAATATGCTGTCCTCAATGACACAGCACATGAATATCTGCATATTCACTCATAAATGATGTTAACCTTGACACCCCAATTTTAAAATATCGAGTGAAAACAAAACTGAAAGTGATATTTTTAATAAAGGGTTTTAATAAAGAGTCTGAGACATGTTCTAAAAACAAAACCAAAAAAAAAAAATCATGCTTTAAGATAGTCTTGCTCCCTTGGTGAATGATCACAAGAAATTATATCTTATGGTTCTATTCCCCTGAGCTAGGGGAAATCTTGGGAGTATTATTCTGTTTCATTTTCTCTTCTTACTTTGCCTCCTCAGAAAGAGACCAGAAACATTAGGCTACAATCCTAGTGAAAATTTAAATTACTCTCACTTTCACAAAAGACAATTTAGTTTTCTTTTGCAAATTTTTAAAAATCAGCTTTTCGGAGGTATAATTTACATGCTATAACATTCACCAGTTTTAAATGAGCAATTGGACGAGCCTAAAGTACACAGTTGTATGAATACCACACAAACATGGTACAAAAGACTTCCACCATAGCACAAAGTTCTCTTTTTCCATTGCAGTCAACGCTCTCCCCCAAACTCCAGAACCTAAAACTTTGGATCTGCTTACTATCACTATAATGTTGCTTTTTCTAGAATTTCATATAAATGCAACCATACAGTCTTCTGTGTTTGGTTTCTTTTATTTAGCATAATGCTTTTAAGGACATTTAGTTTATTTACAGGCTATTATAGATAAAGTTTCTATGAAACTTGGTATTGTCAGTATTTTTTTTTTAATTTTAGTCATTATTCTGTACCTGCATAGTATCTAGTTGTGGTTTTATTTTACATTTCTCTGATGATTAATATTTTTTTCATGAGACACAATATCTCACCTTTTATTTAGATGTTGTTCAATATTTTTCAGCAATGCATTACAGTCTAAAGTGTATAGGTCTTATACATATTTTGTGAACTCATCCCAAAGTATCTCTTATTTTTATAGTATTATAAATGATACTATTTTTATATCTTTTATATTTTACAATTTCCAATTGTTTATTGCTCATATATCAAAATACAATTTATTTTGTGTATTGACCAGATATCCTGCAACTTTGCTAAATTCATATTAGTCAGTAGTACTATAGGATTTTCCTTAAGATTTTCTACATAAACAATCATATGGCCTAAGAATAAGGGCAGCTTTACTCCTTCCCTTCCAGGAGCCACACTTAAATCTTAAGTGAACACTTAGCTCATAAAATAACTATTCATTTAGCAACTCCTGAAGTTATACCACGTTTTGGATAACTTTATTTTTCAGATTAACAATTTTTCCACCCAAAATACACTAAATACACAATAAAAAAGTGATATTTTGACATTATATACTTACTAATTTCCTTGACACACAGTTTCTAGCCAAGGAATGGAAAGAGATTTAAATTGTGTCCCTGTATGGATGAACCCAAATGTTTTCCTTGCATACACATGCAAAATATTAATACAAATGTTTTGCTTTTACAAATGCACACAAAGTGATAGGGACGGAAAAGTAACACCTTCTACTACTACTCTTGTGTATATGGATTGGGCGTGTGCTATTTTCACTTATTTTTAAGTATTCGATCTTCGTTTTGCCCTAACAATAGTTTTTTCTATGATATAACTTTTCAAAATGTAGTTTGATTGCAAGATAAGCATAAACTTCAAAGTATTGCTAATTGTTGGTTTCCTATCTGTTTCTATTCCTATAAGCATTCCTCTAGCAATGCTTTTTTTTTCTTGGTAACAGCAGTTCCTTCTTGCAACTTAAGTTGAATCCAGTTTTCAGTTTTTCCAGTATTGATAGAACCAACCTCATCACCCATTGCCACCAGCTAAGCAGAGCCACTTTGTCAGAATTCTGAGTTTCAGCACCATGGGGCTCTCCTCCCAGCATGTAAGTTTTAACATTACCAACTTCTTTCCTTTGTTCTCCCATCCCTAACAGTAGTGACTGCTTTCTGCAGTTGTTACCTCCACGACACCTTTGTGTTTTGTTCTTTTTCTTTTATAAAATAGTTATAAATAACTCTAGACATAGTTAATAATTCCTTAAGTTACATAATTTCTCTTCAAAAGCCTCATGTGCTTTTTGTTCTTGATGGACTCTGATAAATATATTCATATTAGGACACAAGATGACCATCACGCACAGCACTTGATGGTTAATGTGGTCATTTCTTGGGCTTCCTTGAACTACTTGTAGAACAAGTAGAACTACTTGTCAGTGGGAAATGGATTAATCATGCACTAGTTTATGATTACCGAAAGCATCACTGGGGATTGATTGTGGTGAAATGGTGATGTGGGAGAGCAAGTGGCTGCTGCTCTTTGGCTCTATGGCAGTAGAGATGACAACCAAGACTGGTGTGGGATGGATTCTCTAAGAACATTGGAACACTTCCAGAGAAAAAATGGGGAATGCCATGAATGTATTCTAAGGATGTTAGACCAAGCAGGCTGCAACAGAATTCTGAAAACATTCAAATTTATTAAATATTGAAGAACTTATGAGTGTTTCTGTATTTAATGTGCTAACCAGAAGTGGTTCTAACGGTTTGCTTTGGTTGAATGACACTTGGACTCTTTTTGATAATCTGCATTTAATGAGATTAAGATGCCAGAACATCCCTGGCAAAATGTAGAAGTGCAGCTCAGAAAGCTGAGGAAGATAAGAATGATGGCATAGATTTACCATATGTGGCCTGTACCACCACCGTACTGCCACCCTCAGCCTCCAATCATTCACCAAAAGAACTCAAAGGACAATCCTTTTACATTACCAAGGAGAAAACCGGAACCGTGGGAAAGCCCTCTGGTTGCTGTCCTCTGTAAGCCAGGTATGAAAGTGGGAGATGTTGCTATTAAGATGGACTCCCTGATTTTCAG
Organism: Cheirogaleus medius; assembly: GCA_008086735.1. NCBI lineage: Eukaryota > Metazoa > Chordata > Mammalia > Primates > Cheirogaleidae > Cheirogaleus > Cheirogaleus medius. The sequence goes on along the minus strand of VBSM01001979.1, from coordinate 18,797,590 downwards.
TTGGATCCTGCCAGGCCAAGTAGCATATCAAGTGAACTGACAAAAACAATGTGGATGCATTTACTGTAACTGGCATAACTGGTAATCATCTCTTTACCGCAGTATGATATCACCTGCAGATATCTTGAGCAGTGGCAAATTGATTACAATGTCTCTAGGAATGAAATATTTAATACATAGACAGCCTGCTAAAACGTTACTTGATCTATAAAATAAGGAATATTTCAGGTCTAGTAGAAACCAGACATAAGTTGACACAATGTATTGTCATAGTCCCTCACCCAGTTTTCATACATAAGACTGGAATCCCTTAATTACAGGGGAGAGGTTAGATTTATTTGAGGGCAGAGCCTAATGCACTGCCTCACATATACTTTTAACTTTCTTTCAAGCCCTCTCCAGAGGAAACTGTAGGCATTTATTAGTGTTACTGTGCTATGGGAAAAAAGAAATACCCAGACCTTTGGGGAACTATTGGGTAATGGCTTTGAATTGGCTCTGACCTGTAGGAACCCTAAGTACCACCTGGCCCACCAGTCATGTTGGAGCTTTAAGGTAGTCATGTAGTAAATGGAGTTAACAGTGGTGTGCTGCAGAAAGATATAAGGTGGAGACATAAATTTGGAGTCATCAGAATATAGATGGTATTTAGAGCCATGATACTGGATAACATCACCAAAATGGTATAGGTAGCAAAAAAAAAAGTCTAAGGATTAAGCAATGGCATACTTCATATTTTAGTTATTATGATATATAGAGAAGGAACTAGCAAAGGAGATTGGGAGGCAGTGGCCAGAAATATAGGGATGACAGGTGAGTGTAGGATCCTGGAAGCCATGGGAAGAAAAGTGTTTCAAAGAAAAGAATAAGCAACTGTGTCAAATGCTGATGATCAGGCAAGTAAGAAAAGAGCCAAGAAATGACAACTGGATTTTAGCAATGTGGTGACCAGGAGAAAACATGTTTCAGAGCAGTGTTTGGTGCAGAAGGCTGATGAGAGCAGGTTAAAAAAAAATGAGGAAGGATACATTGGAAACAGCAAGTATTGACATCTTTTTAAAAGAGTTTTGCTATAGAGGAAAAGAAGAATAGGGCAGCAGCTAGAAGTGGGGTCCAGAGAACGTTGTTTGTTGTTATTGTTATAAGGTGGGAGAGATAATAGCATATTTTATGCTGACAGAAATTTCCAACAAGGAAGGAATATGATAATGAAGGGAGAGGAGAATTGTTAGACCAATATTTTTGAGAAGGAGAAGGGAATAAAATTTATTGCACAGATAAAGGGATTAGACTTAACTTGGAGCACAGAGAGTTTATCCACAGTAATAGGAGAGAAGGTAGACAATATTAGTGCAGATTTAGGAAGTATAAAATAGAAAGAATCTACAAATAAAAGTTGCTTCCTTTAAAAGACTTATAACATTGATAAAAACACTGGCAAGTTTTATCAAGAGGAAAAAAAGGAGAATGCATTCATAAGCAAAATTAGGAATAGGGGACATAATTTTTAAAAAGCTGCAGAGATTTCCAAGATAATAAAAGAATATCACAACCAACTTTCTGCCAATAAATTTAAAAACACATTATAGAAAAATGTAACTTAAAATTGACCAAAGAAGAAATAGAAGATTAATACTTCTATAACTGTTTTTAAAAAATTGATTCAGTAGCTTAAAATCTTCCCACAAAGTAAATTCATACTTAATAATGAACTAATGAAATAATTTCTTTCCAGAATAAGGAATAAAAGTAAGAAGAAAATAAGCTATCACATTTCTGTTCATCATTGTATTGGTGAACCTAGCCAAAACAGTAAGGCAAGAGAAAGAAATAAAAGTTATAAAAATCAGTAAAAAAGTATAAATAATCTCAATATTCTCAGAAAGTATTAACATTATTGCCTATATAGGTAAGTTAAAACAATCAATAGAATCTAAATAAATTAACAAGAAGTTACTGGATTAAAAAATAAATATATAAAATCAATTACAGTATTATAAACAATTAGCAGTTACAAATATTATTTAAAAAATAATTCTAATCCAATACTAATAAAATGATAACTACTTAAAAATATACTAGACCTGTATGGAGAAAATTGTAAAACACTTGAAAGACATTAAAGAAGACCTAAATAAATGGAGATACACTATATTCACAGTTCAAGAGACTCAATATCATAAAGATGTCTTTTCTTCCCAAACTAACGTACAGTTTCAGTGCAATTCATCAAAATCTCAACAGGTGTGTGTGTGTGTGTGTGTGTGTATTTGGGAGGAGGGTGGTTGTGGAGTCATGCACATATAAGTGAAAGCTGATGGCTAATTCTAACATCAATATAGAAATGCAGGGTTACAATACCCAAAATACTCTTAAAGAAAAAGAATAAGAATTGTTAATGGGTATTAAGAAAAAAATGATAAAAGTTACAACTTTAAAAAAGAATCTTCTAAATCTAAAATATCTCATGAGATTTTTTCCACATCTTTGCAATTATGAATTGTGCTGCAATAAACATTCGAGTGCAGGTATGACTTCTTTTCCTTTGGGTGGATACCCAATAATGGGGTTGCTGGCTCGAATGGTAGGTTTACTTTTAGTTCTTTCAGGAATCTCCATACTGTTTTCCATAGAGATTGTACTAATTTTCAGTCCCACCAACAGTGTATAAAGCGTTCACCTCTCTCTGTATCCATGCCAGCATCTATTGTCTTTGGACTTTTTAATAAAAGCCATTCTAACTAGGGTAAGGGAATATCTCATTATTTGCATTTTCCTGGTGATTAGTGATGTTGAGCATTTTTTCATATCTTTATTGGCCATTTGTCTGTCTTCTTTTGAAAAGATGAACTTCTGTTCATGTCTTTTGTCCATTTTTAATGTTTTTTTTCTTGTGATTTGCTGGAGTTCTTGTAAATTCTGGTTATTAGCCCTTTATACTATGTATAGCTTGTGAATATTTTCTCCCATTTTGTAGGTTTTCTATTTGCTCTGTTGATAATTTCCTTAGTTGTGCAAACTATCGCTTTTTGCTGATGATATGATCTTGTATGATCTTATATGATCTTATATCTAGAAAGACTCCAGCAAGAGAATCCTAGAATTGATAAATAAATTCAGCAAAGTCTCAGGTTACAAAATCAACGTACACCAATCAGTAGCATTCCTATGTACCAATAACAGTCAAGCTGAGAGTCAAATCAAAGACTCAATACGATTCACAATAGCTACAAAGAAAAGAAAATACCTAGGAACATACTTAACCAAGGAGGTGAAAGATATTTACAAAGAAAACTACTAAACACTGAGGAAATAATTCACAGATGACACAAACAAATGGAGAAACATACCATGAGATTTTTTAAACAGCTTTATTGAGGTATAATTGAAGTACAATAAACCATACATTGAAGTGTACAATTTGTTAAGTTCTGACATATGTATATGCTTATAAAACCATTACCTTCGAAACATTTCTTTGTACCCCTTAGTAATTCTTTCTCACCCCATTTCTAAGTAACTACCTAATCTGCTTTGTGTCATTATAGATTAATTTTCATTTTTCTAGAATTTTAGATGAATAGAATTATATAGAATGTTCTCTTTTTGTCTAGATTCTTTTACTGTAATCAATTTAAAAACTTATCCACATCACAGCAGGCATCAATAGTTCTTTCCTTTTTGTTGCTGAGTGGTATTCCCAAGTGAGATTTAAAATGGTGACCTTCTGAAAATATGAGAAAGCAAAGACCAGGTGGATGACCTCACATCTTCGAAATTCTCATACCAATGGACCTTATTGAATTTTCTTATGTTGATCCTGATTTTGCTGTCCCACTTTGGTTTTAACAAACCAACTTCTTCTCAAAGAACCTCTTGTTGAACACATTTTTTCCTTTTCACAGACTTTGATTATTTAAGTGAATAGAGTATATTGTTACAAAATTGCAGCTATGTATGTAGTTTCCCTCTGGGTCATTTAGGCTTTGCTTTATTCTATTTTTATAATTTGTATCCCTGTGCACCAGCTAGCTGATATAAGTTGTTGAGGACAATTAAGAGTTTGTGGAAAGGTCAGCTCTTATTCAAGCTTCCACAAGAAAAGTAGTTCAAGGGCAAGTTGACCGATTATCAAGAGAGACAACAAAAGTAGCAAAACTTCTAATATACAAATAATTTACTTGGATGCAGTAATGATAGTAACTAAGGTTTACTTGAATATTTTCTATGTACTCAGTATTATCAGAGTTTCACAGATATTGTCTCATTTAATCCTTAAATCCCAATGAGATTGATGCTCTTAATTATTCTTATTTTATACAGGGGAAACTGAGGCATGGAGACGGTAAAATCACACAGTAAATTCAATGGCATGTAACAGAGAGGAACCTAGAGACAAATTGACTCTAAGGACAAATATACTTTGGTGTGAATTCCAGCCCTGACACTTAGAAGTGTCTAGTTTCTTTGCTGGTTAAATAGACATCTATAAAATAAATTCCAGAAAATAATAATACCTGCTCACAAGGTGCTGTTTGGCTTAGATGACATAATAATGCAAACAAAGTGCTTAGCACAAAGTAAATAACTAACAGTAGTTATAATAATTATTATGATCATTATTATTACCATGACTAAGCAGTAATAGTTTCAACCATTGTTATCCCAAGTCAATTAGTTGAAAGTAAAATGTTTCCAAGCATAATAATAAAAAATGAGCTTGCATCATTTCTCAATATTGGTCATATAAAAAGCATGGGAAATTAATATTAATTAAAATACACTCTGGTTTTCCACTGAAAGTGTTGATTTATACTCTATCACTAAGCATATTTCCCGACAACATATTAAGACAGCTTCTAATTTTCTTTAACATACATCCAAAGAAAAGCCCACCTAATATTTTAATCCAGTGACGAATGTATTCACCACATGGGTATTATCTGTTAGCAATTTGATTCCTTGATCAACAATCCCTGCTTTACTTTGTTTAGTTCAGCCAACTCCCATTTCTTTTATTTTCCTCAGCGCATAATGTGATAAATGTTCCCACTGCTCATGCTTTACAGGGTAACTGTGAGGTTGCCAAGGTACACACACAAAAGTCTCATTAGGCAGAGATGGAAAGGAGAGTAATATAGCAAGGCTGCCTATGGCATGCTGGAATTCTTTATGGTGAGCGAAAGCTTGCAGGCTTGCTCTCAAATACATAGTTAATTGACCCCATGGTAAATTTTAGTGTAAGTGTCTCCTTCACTGTACATCCTATCATAACCAAAGGTTACAGGCTCTTATCTTAGAGAAGTTGGGGACCACCAACATGCCACATGCCCTTGCATGCCACATGACAAAATTAGCCTTGTCAGTTGCATCTCTCCCCATCCATTCCAGCTCAGAATTAGTGCAATGACCTTTTCTCATTAGATGGCACACATTCCTATCTGGAGTCTTATTCTGAATTGTGGTTACCAGTCATATGATGGTAAGAAAATACACCAGGCTGTTCGCACCAGGCTATTAGCACCAGGCAGCTGGGGGAGAAAACCAAGGTAGGAATCCTTGTTCTACAAAACTGTCCTTGGCCCTTTGTAGCAGAACAAAATTGGAAACACTGTCTGGCTTTGACAGGGTAGGGAACCTGATGCCTGGGGGCCACATGTGACCTTCTGCATCCTTGAGTGTAGCCTTTTGACCGAATCCAGATTTTATAGAACAAATCCTTTCAATAAAGGAATTTGTTCTGTGAAGTTTGGATTTGGTCGAGGGGCCACACTTGGGGATCTGGAGGTCTACATGTGGCCTTGAGGTCGCAGGTTCCCCACCCCTTTGCTTTAGCTTTATTGCTCCAGTCATCTGCATTTAGAATTCATTGCATCATTTCCCTGCCCATCCTTCAGTAACACCCCCTCCTAGACACACACGCAGACACACAGAGCCCTCAGTACCATCCAGCAATACTACGATGTCACTTGTTTACTCAATTTTCTCTTCATTATAAGGAGTATGCTCCACTCTATACCCTCCTTAAATCTCCAGTCTCCCTCATCTACTGAATTCTTTTTCAGTCAATGATCTTGTTCTCCTACTTCACAGAGAAAATTAAAGGCTTCCCAACAGTAATCCTGCAAAGATATGTGCATTAACACATGTAGACTCCTTCCACAAGGAGGAATAGATGGTTTCTTCATTTGAGCGGACGATCCCTCCACAGGTACTATAGCGCCTCCAACAGTCCTGCCTTCCTAAGAACCTAACCCTACGGATTGTTCCATCTCATTATTTTATCTTCGATCTTTTTCTCTCTGTGGCTTCCTTGCCATCACATTTAAACGTTCTCAAGTTTCCCTTCTTCTAAAAAGAAAAAAAAAATCTCTTTCAACTCTTTTTCTCCCATCAGCCACCTCTCTCTATTTTTTATTCACATTATGACTTCTATTTTTGTCCTTCTCTGTTTTATTAGCTCTTCATAATGTTGCCCTCACCCCACCACAAATCCCATGAAACAGCTCTTTCCAATGTCACCACTGAGCTCTATGTTATCAAATTTAATTGATGTATCTCTGCTTACCTGACTTCTCTGTGGTATTCAATACTCCTTCCTGCTTGAAACATTCTCTCTTCTTGATTACGGGAAACTACAGTCTCCCAGTTTCCTCATATCACAGACATCTCCACCTCTTCTCAACTTCCCCAACTCATTCTGCTTTATCTGACCAGTAAATTATGAAGTTTCCCAAAACTTAGTCGTAGGCTCTCTTTTCGTGTCAAACTATAAGCTTTCCCTAGATGATTCCAACTATTACACACAACTTCATTTACTGGTAATATGCTAATGAATCCAAATTAACTTTGCTGCTAGCCTTCTATGAGGTCCATAAATATACGTTCAACTACATATTAATCTTTATTCACTTATTTCAAAGGTAAATCTAAGTTGCCAAACTAATCTCATTCTATTCCCCCAAATGGTTCGCTTAAGTGTTGTCCATCTAAAAGCAACTGCTACATATCCAGTTGTTCACACAAGAAACTGGGGAATTATTCTTGACACTTTCTTCTCCTTTAACTGCCACATTCAGTCAATCATTATGTTCTCTCTGGTAGAGAGAATCTCTATTTCTCTCTGATCATGTTGCCTAAAAGGAACTTTTGCTCCTAGAAAAAAGTAATATTGAAATAACACTTCCAGTTCTCATTCCATCCCTCCTCACCCTATCCTCCTCTTTTTTCTTCTCAGGGTAGAAAAAATGAATTACTTTATTACGGAGGTTTTTGGGTTTTTTTTTTAAGAAA
>VBSM01001979.1:18719187-18781511 GCA_008086735.1 Cheirogaleus medius | reverse complement strand
GATTTTATGAAAAGTATAGTCCTTTGAAAATTTTTAAGAACATGTATTTTCTAACCACCTTGCCACTATGCAATATTTATTGTTACTGGAGATATATTTTTTTTCCCCTTAGCCCCAGCTGGAGATGATTTTATGCCCTACAGCACATCACAGTATGCCCTGGAGCATATCTTGAGAATCAGAAGTGAATCTTTAAATCACCTAATTTCACATCTCAGCAGCTATGGTTTGGTCAATATCAGTGCAGAGTACACACAGAGGCAGAGGTTAAAAACACAGAGACAAAACTCCAAACTGAATGGAATAAATAACTTGCCTTCAAGGTGGAAAAAGTTATAATGTTGTTGATTTTGTCTTTCATAATACCACTCTAAAAAAAAACACCACTTCAATATCCACAGAACAACACCCTCCTCTGAACAAGGTATTTTTAAAATAATTAGGCACTGTCTTTATTATGTGTGAGTTGTCAAATAGAAGAGCTATGCCTCTGGAGTTAGCTGCTAAGTGATTTATCACTTCTGATCTTTATTTGTTCAATTTGAAGATTATTGCTTTTCATCTAGCCTGTGAGTCCTTCAGAATCCTTTAAAAAGGCTCAAGTATTCATTTCCAACTATGGCCATAAATATATTTTTATTTTATTCTAAAAATTATAAAAAGAATGTACATGGTCTTTTGAGAAAGGCAAAAATTGCTATGTGATCTTCATCAATTTAATTAGGCACAGCTTTTTGTTCTGAAAAATGGATTTAAAAATACCTACTTCATAGGATGATTGTGAAGTCTAAAGCAGTTCTCACATGTAAGGCTCCCAAAATATTGCCTTTCATGTAAGAGACACTCAAATATTCACTCGCTTTACAAGTAAGCTTAAAAAGTTAGTTGAATCTCTTTGTGTTGTGTTACAGGCAGGATAACCCTGTTTAGAAACAGAAATGCCTCCAGGGGAAAATCTCAAGTTTTTCTGAAGTATCCAAAAATCATTTGTTTGGTTTTGGTTTTGGTTTGAGGTCCTGCTGTATATCACACATTACTGGGCTAGGCACTGGGCATTTATTTCTGTCTGGACTACAGCAGTAGAGGCTGACTCCCCATTATCCATTCCATCTTCAAATATTCATAATTAGCCCAAGCAAATAATGATAATCACATACCTTCTGTCAGTGGTGGGTTTAGGAGTAAACAATTCTGGTCAAAGAGGTATAAGGCAAATTTAGACAAGAGTACACTTGCTAAGAGGTTGCCCCATGATACAATAATTTCTCTCCTACCTCTGGACTTGACCATTTGGGGGGCAATGGTTAGAGCTCCAGCAGCTATCTTGCTACCAGCATGAGGATGAAATAAAACCCACAGATGGCAGAGGGCACATCTTGTCATTCCATTGCTGAAACAACCAATCCTAGAGTACACCCTGCTCCTGAGCTTCTTATGGATGAAATAAGAAATGTCCTCATATGAGTCATTTTGGGTTATTTTTGTATTACTTGGATTTAATACCTACAGACAGACAAAAATAAAAACACCATTCTACCTAAAAAGAGTAGCCTCCAACGGGTCTCTTTGCTTTTACTCTTGTTCCTCGTGATCTATTTTCAATACAATAGCCAAACTAATCTCTTAAATTCATATCTTCCCCTGGCGCAAAACCATCTGTTGGCTTCCTATAATCCTTAGAATAAAATCTAAATCCATGACTGACCTTAGAGTGTCCTGTATGATCTGATCCCTTCTCACTGCCTCAGCGTCACCTCTTCCCAGTCTTCTCTCTCTAGCTCTGCTACAGCCACAGTGGCCTTTTTCCTTGAACAGCTATTTCCCACTTCAAGGTCTTCATTTTTCTTGTTCCCTCTGCCTGAAATTCTCTTCTCTCAGCTTTTATTTCCTTCTTTTCTCATCTCAAAGTCATCTTCTCAGAGAGGCCTTAATCATCCTATCAACAAAATAGCCTGCATGCTTGCCTAAACCCAGCTCTCTGCTTCATTGTGCTGTATCATTTACTTCACAGCCTACATTACTATTTGAAATTCCATTATTCATTTACTTGTTTACTTAGCTTTGTCTTTCTTGCACCCTAAAATGAAAACTCCATGACAGCAGAGACCCTGTCTACCTTGTTCACCCTTGCATTTCCAGGGTCTTGTACAGTGTCTGGTATATAGTAGGCACTCAATAAATATTTGTTGAATCAATGGAAGGTAGAGCAAGTATGGGGATAGGAATAGCTCAAAGCCTGAAATAAATAAATAAGGCAGAAAGAGGTCTCAAAGGAGATAGGAAAAGAAAGTATTCAAAAGAAGTCTTGACAGAGTAATTACAAATGGAAAAAGTACAAATAGAAACAGGTAATACAGAAAAATATGGTTATAAATACCCATGGCTAGAGGTCTAGACCTGAGAGAAGAAAAACTAATGAATGTTGCTTTAGGACAACAACAAATGTGAATATGAAGAGGAAAATATGAATTTACCTAGGAAGCTAGTCTTCATCCTGGTCCAGTGGAGAGAGGTAAGCTCCACTAGCCCAAGAAGTCAAGAAGACCTGAGATCTAGATTGGAAGCTCCCCCAAATGTGAATTTAATTATACATGATCAAAAACAAAAAGTTTCAAATTACAAATGGCCTCCCTTCTCTCTGGAAAAAAAAATATAAAAAATTGGAAAGTGATATTGGCTCTATCTCTAGAAAACTGCTAAAATTTTAGAGAAGTTTGAAAACATAGGAGGGGAATAACCTCTAAAAAGCACCTCTTTAAATACTAATAAGATCTATGCTCTTTGGAGTAAACATAGAAAAAAATCAGTGAATCTGGAAAATTAATAGGATATGCAAGGAAAGAGATATGGAACCACATGAAATGCAAAGAGCTGTCTTTTCTGTTCACATGATAACATAGCTGAAATGAAGTCTTCCAAAACTTAGAAATTAGGCAGTTATACAACAGTGGAAAAAAACATGTCAGCTATGACAAGAAGTAGTTAAAACATGCTTGAAGGGAAGAGCAAGATGCCAGAACTTAGAAATATATGTTAAAAATATGTATGAAAAAAGTGTCAATGAAAAGGTAAACCCAAAAGATTTAAAACATTGAGATTGTCCTATCCATATAAGTGGCTGGCAAGAAAAAAAGACAAAAGTAAAATTCTCATGGACTTCAAACAATATGGAAAAACGGGTTTAAGGAAATTTACAATGATATTTCTGAACAGTTGGTGTCCCACACCAGAGCTCATGACCTTCGACTCCATAGTTATGTAAAAGTTTACCATTAATTCAAGGACAGCAGTGTGATTATAAACAGATCAAGGGAGGGAAAATGTACTAAGGACAGCAGTCTTCAAAAACAAACAGGCCGGGGAGCAGTGGCTCACGTTTGTAATCCTAGCATTTTGGGAGGCTGAGGCGAGAGGATTGCTTGAGGTCAGGAGTTCGAGACCATCCTGAGCAAGAGCAACGATACTTCGATCTCTACAAAAAATAGAAAAATTAACCAGGCATGGTTGTGTGTGCCTGTAGTCCCAACTGCTCAGGAGGCTGGAGGATCGCTTGAGCCCAGGAGTTTGAGGTTGCAGTGAGCTATGATGACACCACTGCACTGTAGCCAGGGCAACAAAGCGAGACTCTGTCTCAAACCAACCAACCAACCAACCTTAGAAAAATGCTGATTATCTGGCAGACGCAAGATGAGAAGAAAATAATAAAAACTCCTGAATTCAATCATTTGATGTAGAGATCAAATGATTGAGTTGTCCTGGTTAGCCACAGGATTAGAGACCAAATTGTGAGTGGAGGGTAAGGAAGGCACTGAGAAAGTTAACAAGGTGTTGAAAATTCTAATCTCTCTCTACTGAGGAAGACACTTGAGGGTATTCTGGCCAAAATAATAATAATGGCTAACATTTTTGAGTGTTTACTGCCTACCAGACACTGTCCTAAGACCTTTACATAAAGCATCTCATCTAACTCTTACAATGACACTAAATGTTTGTCTCAATAGGACCCTTCAGAAGAGTAACAAAATGACAACAGGAATAACTGTGCAAAATGCACCAGAAGTCTCAAGTGGCTGGAATGATGTTTAACATGGCAGACAAGATACAAAAACATACAAGTCCAATCATCTGGGGATATGCTGCATGTACCTGGGGCATAGTTTAGACAGACAAGAGAAATAATTCAGCCTACTAGAGAAGAGGGGAATTCTTTAATTGGAATCACAAATGATATTCTTTTCAAGGTAAATATAAACAAAAGAAAAGGAATGAAATGCTAGCATCCTTATCTGCTGGGACCTGGGTATTCCATGCTATACAGTTCTGCTCTGAAGGAAGTGACAAAATTAAAGGTGAAGCTAAGCATACTAAAGCATGCTTTTTCTCTCATTTGGAAATTTGTAATGAAAATTAGTAAGAAATGTAGCCTATTTTGTGGATGCTTGTTCTGGAAGAAAGGATCATTCTCATTAGGACTTTGGTCTAATGAAGAAACTCTTCACTGCAAGAGCTGGGAAGACCAAAATACAGGGTCATCCTCTAGTGGTACACAGAAAAATAATAAGCAGGGTGACACAGCTTCCAAATTGTATTAAAATGGTATAAGAGAGTGGCCAAAGGGAGATTGCAGAATCATATCTCTGAATACTTGGTAATGTGTTAAACAGACAGTTTTTAAGACCATGATGAAAAAGAAAAGATTAAGAACAGCACAAGGACTATGAGATACATCCAGAAAGTTGTCAGAGTGACCTCTATTTCTCCCTTCATAGGCTTGATCCACCTAAAATTAGCACTGATTGATGGTCTGTGTGACCCCGGACTGGCTGGCCTACTAGTTGTATGAGCTTGGGCACTTTTTATAATCTCTTTGGGATTCATTGTTCTCATCAATGAAAGGCAGGAATTACATTGGTTTGCCAGAGACAATTGCCTCCAATTTTGACTTGGCCTTCAGTAAGAACTGGTAGAGTAATCATTGCAGCAAGACCAGGACACAGCAAATAGGGCAAGTCCCAGCGAAAAAAGTCAACTGCTGTAAAGAAGGACAACTCCAAGATAAAAACATCTGTGTTGCATGGTAGTCCTTTGCAAAAGTGACTCGCGATGAATTTCAGAAACATCTAAACTATTGTGAGATGATGAATGTCATAGTCATTATTTTGAGTGCCTGTGATTTGAATGTTTTTGCCAGTTTTGAGATTTATCCCCCAACCCCTAGAATAGTTTTTCCTCAACCTTAGGTTACAACAATAATATAGCCAGTTGAGACACAATTTCTTTCAATAGCAGTAGCACAATCTACCCTAGTTTTAACTATGTTGGCCTTGAGTTGTACATATTCACATGAGATGGGGCCCGTCAGCTCCAGCCAACTCCATGGCTGAAGAGCAGCACTATGAAGAATGCGACCCTGGACAGAAAGACATTCTTGTTTGCCCAGAATCCTTTCATTAGAGGATCATTTATCCCTCATGACATGAGGTCCTGAAGTGGCTACAATGGCAGAACTCTTGTTCCCTTATCTTCAGAGAATCAGATTTATTCTTTTTCTCTGGGGAATTGAATCTTGATCAGACACACACAGTCGCATAGGCAGTTGAAAAGAATCTTCCAATGAACACACCCTGGATGGAAATATACACATTTTCTCTTGGTTTTCCAGCGCTCTTCCTTGACTCTGTGAGCTACTCTGTGACAAGCTAAACAGGGTCAGTTTTAGTTGCTTACACCCAAAGAAACTTGATGCCAAAATGCAACAGTGCTAGTCTTCCCAATCAAGTAACATGAAGAGAATGTCAATATTGTGTTGCATTCCTTAATCATTTGCTATGAGAGAGAAGAGAGTGACTGACTTAGAACTAGAACAGAAACCATCTGTCTTAACAAACGTTACTAATGACAAAACTGAGTTGCAAAGAGAAGACACTGATTAGAGATCACACAATTAGTAATCAATGGGCCAGGATGCAAAACACCTATGAGGAAGTCCAGTGCTTTTCTCCAAACACCAATACTTTTTGTGGCAGATGCGAGGGTGGAGGAGGGGATGGGTATATACATACATAATGAGTGTGATGCGCACCATCTGGGGGATGGACAAGCTTGAAGCTCTGACTCCGGTGGGGAAGAGGGGAAAGGAAACACAGGTAACCTAAACATTTGTACCCCCATAATATGCTGAAATTTAAAAAAAAATGCAGTGTAGGTCTTTCTCCCATACCTATCCTACCTGTCTTGTCCCTTTCCATGCTCCAAGAGCCACTTTTATTCATATCTATGTGTGCCTCTAGGGTTTTGTTATAACAAATACAAATACATACATTTCCCTCCTTTCTTACACAAAAGGCAGTACATCCTACATACTTTTATGCACCCTTCTTTTTTTCATAACAAGATATTTTATAGATTTTCCACATCATTATATAAAGAACTATCTTATTCTTTTTACAGGTGCATAATATTCCATTGTATGCATGTACCATATTTATTTAAATCCTCCCCAACTGATAAACATTTAGGTTATTTTCAACTTTTGCTATTTAAATAATACCTTTGTAAATAACATCACCGGGTAGCTAAGCAATATTTCTGTGGGATAAATTCCCAGAATTGTACTTGCTGGGTCCAAAGGGACATGTGCATTTGAAAATTTGGTAGATATTTAACAAATTGGTCTGCATCAGTGTGCATATAGGTTTGTATGATACACCCATGAAGCATTATACCTGTTTTCCCACAGTTTTACTAACAGTGTGTTTGTTATCAAAGAATAATTGTCCAATTAAGCTATTTGAGGGAAAATAACTCAGAATAGTTATTTTTTTAAGTTCTAAAAAAATAATTTTAAAGCGATTTTACCTGTAGGTTTTCTACTTTGAATGTGAAACAGAGTGTAATAATAGAGAGCTATAATCTATGGTTTCAAATAGTCACCCACTGAAAACTATCCTCTGAAATCACTTTTGTTGCAAGACAATTCTTTCTTTGCATCAGCCATTTACTACATTCTTTAAGATCCAACCTCCAGCAGATTTTGAGCATAACTCCATCTAGCCGGTAACCAGACTTCTGGTGATCTATGCCATCCAACCTGAAAGTGGAGCAGGTTTCCAGCAAACAGCTGTCCCAAAACTGGGCTACCTTCTCTGCAGACATACCTCCGGGGCAAAGTGAGGGTCTAGAATTTTGGGTAAAATTGAATTCATTGACTTTACAAGTTCAGTTATCTAATTTCTCACTGGGGGGCAATCCAAAGCTTCTCCTATTTCTCTGAAAATTCACCAGCAGCACCAGCAGTCAGGGCCTTGGGGTTTCAGTTAAAGCCTTGCCACAAGTCATCTGTGTGACCCTAACCAGATCTTCCGGCCTCCTTTTGCTTCTGTTTTCTGATATAGACAATGAGTGGTTGGATAGGCCCCTCTTTGTTCTAAAATTCTCTTTCTGAGCCCCTTTCTCTGCCTCCAACACATATTCTCTATTCCTCAAATGTGACTGTTCCTCAATTGTGTGAGTCTCTGGCACTCAACTCTTCTCCCTACATTTATTCTCTCCCTCAAGAGTCACCCACTCTCATAGACTGAACTATCAGCTCTAAGCAGACAAAGGTCAACATTGCAGACCTTACCACTCTCCCTGTTGGCAGAGGCATAGTCAAGAGCGCTGGGCCTGAGTTGTTGGCCCAAGGAGAGCTCTGGGGCCACCCTTTCTTCTCTCAATCATACTGCAGCCAAGTGAGAAGTGAGCAACACTCCATGACTGGAGGATGCCTGTAGGAAGGGGAGATTGGCATTCTTATTCCCTGTTTGGATGGGTGCACAGGCAGCTGACTTGTTGGTCTATCTCATGCTTTCTTGGAGAAAAGAACTGGTAAGAGAGGTTAAATTGGAGAAAGTAGGCAGCAGAGGAGCTCCTTCTGGTGTGGCAGGGCTGCATGAGTTTCCTCTGCTGCATCTTGCTGGGCTGGAGCTATTCTTGCTGGTACCCTGTCAAGGGGGTCCAGGATTAAGAAGCTAGAGGTATAATGTTAGGGGTGGGAGCTGGGGTGGGCAAGATAAAGCCAGAGCTGGAATGTCTAACTCAGGAATAATAGGATATGAAGAGTCCTACCTCCCAGGCCATCTTCAAAGAACTTATACATGTGATACACTATACATAGAATCAGCATTTAGACACTTGTCATACGAACAACATAGAAGGTCAGTTTGTGTCTGCCAGAGAAGCAAAGCCAATTTACAGAAAGAAAACTAAAAGCCAGGCAATTGAGTCAAGAGACATCTGCCATTCCTCCTTTATTTCCCCAGCCATCCCTATGCCAAGGTCATAGACCTTGAAAAGGGAATTAGAGAACCAGATCATGACCTCAGTCCCTACCCTCATATACACCCAGACATGCCACACATTCCCAGGTGCAAGAGTGGAGAGGAATGGGAGAATATACCACCACTCTTTCCTTTCAGGGCCTCTGAGCCCCAGGTCTGGCAGTGTGATCATGGAAGGGAAAGATATGAATTAGAGTTGACACTGGAGTTTTAAATTGGATAGTCTTTTAACAGCCCAAAGGGACTGGGAAGTTATGAATCTGCTCAATATGTAGTTAAGGAATTTGCTATCAGGAAGGGAAGGGGGATTCCTACTAGGCCAGCTAGAGAAAGTGTTTACCATGAAATAATCTGTTTTATGTTTGAGCTGACCTAGTTGAAGCTGTGCAATAAACTGGACTTTTCAAATCCTGGGTCTTCCACTTCCAACTGTTGACCTTAGGCAAGTTACTTAAACTTCTTTTACCCTATCTGCAAAACGGGATTCATGACATAAGATACATAATGCACTTAGAACAATGTCTGAAACCATAAGTTGCTAACCTCACACCAGCTGTTGTCACCATTATAATTCACATATCTCACATTCATCTTTAAATCAATATGCTTGGGAATAAGTGGTGATTGGATTGCCAGGGGACATAAACTCAAATGCACTCAAAGGTATGGAGCATGAAGAAGGAGGGTTAGGTAAGGTAAAGAACGGGAGGCTATATGGCCTGCCTACTGCATTTGAATTCAAATTTTAAAAATCTATAATATACTGGCCAAACAAAATAATTCTGTATGTTAATTCTGTCTTGGAGATTATAATATCCAAAATAATTTCAAGATTCCATTTAGCTTTAACATTTCATGGTTACTGAAGTAATCATTTTAGCCAATTGGTGCCAGCATTCAACCTGGACTCAACCACTTACTCAGCTTTGACCCTTCTTCCTTGCTGCCTCTTTATTCTGTTAGTCCTTATACCCTATATCCTGGTCATGCCTCCATTAATGAGTCCTTAGCCCTCTCTAACATAACTTCTGTATACTCTCTGTTACTGTCCACTTCCACACCTGTATTAGTCAACTATTGCTGCAAACCTAGGATTTTGTAATGATAAAGGTATATTTTTCATGTTCACTGATTAGAGAGTCAGCCAGGAAGGGTCTGCTACAGTCTGTAGTTGGCTGGGCTCCAGGCTTTGGATGATGATTAAATTTACATCACATGTCTCTCATCCTACTTGGACCAGCAAAGGGCAGGAGCACAAGAGGATGAACAACAACAACAAAAAAAAGCAATGCCTCTTGAGGTCTTAACCTAAAACTGGCACACTGTGACTTCTACTCATATTTCACTGGTCAAAGCAAACCACATGGCCAAACCCAACATCAAGAGAGCTGGGAAATATCCTCTATTTACTCTAGTGGAGGTGTGGCAAAATCATATGGCAAAGGGTGTAAATATATAATTCTAATAAAAGGAGGGCATGAATAATTGTGAACAACCAATAAATCAATGTAACAGCATATTATCTTGGTCACAATTGTTTATGTCCCTCCCATATCCAAAATACACTTAATCTCTCCTCAAGACATCAACCACAAGAATGGAGCTATGTGGAACAGACTTGAACTGAAACCACAGCCTGGAGTCAACCCTAACTCAGGTGACCTACAGCCTGAAACAGAGCCACTTGGCTTAGCTAGCCTGAATCAGCAGACCTACAAGTGTAAAAATAAATGTTTGCTGTTACAAGACACTTGAGTTTGGGGGTGGTTTATTAAGTCGTATTTCTGTTGGATTACATGACTAATACAATGCATTTTCTCATATTTGTTTCTATATAATCATTACTTTCTTAATTTTCTCAAATCTTTCCATATCTCAGACTGACTCAAATCTTCTTTCAGTACCTGGACCTTCATCTCATCTCCAGTAATATCTATGGAGGCTACGTCACTCTTTGTACTTCAAACATGGTTACTCTACGAGCTTTTGAAAATGTGTTATTCATTCATCTTTGAACAAAGATTTTTGAATACCTACTATGTGCCAGAAACAATAACAGGAGCTGGAAAAAAACAAGGGTGAAAAGAGAATCCCTCCTCCAGGAGTTTATAGTCTAATAGGTATAAATAAGGAACAATTAAGAAGGTACATAAAAGCTCTAATTTCCAAACTATTAATCTTAACTGCTTAAATTTTAAACTAGAGTAAGGAGTTAAGGGCAGAAATTATTTTATTCTTTTTTAAAATTTATTTTTTATAGATGTATGATAGATATACATAGCTTCAGAATACATGTGATAATGTAACATACTCATATAATTTGTAATGATCAAATCAGTGTACTTGGATTATTCATCACCTTAAATATTTGCCTTTTCTTTATGTTAGGTACATTCGAATTATTCTCTTCCGTCTATTTTGAACTATTTTGAACTACAACAGATTATTGTAAACTATAGTCACCCTATTGATCTATCTAACACTAGGTCTTATTTCTTCTATCAAACTGTATATTCATACCCATTGATACACATTTCTTCATCTCCTCCTCCTCCCTATCCTTCCTGGCCTCTTATTCCTTTTTGATCCCTTTATAGTACCAGGCACAGCGATTTGTCTAGAGTAAGTATTCAATAAACAGATGACTTGTTTTATTGTTAAATGATGTCTACATCGCAACTGCCCTTGTGTAATGTCTAGCAACTGAGTCTTCAGTCCATTTTCCCAATAAAACACTTATGTAACGTACCAGGTGGTCCTGGCTGTCAAGGAGAATATATTGTTGGTGAGACAGGCAGGTACTTATGATAGCACTTATTGCACTATACTAAGATACGCAAGAGTACTATGGGACCAAAGAAGGGGGGGTCAATGTCATTTGGGGAAGCAATTTTATAATTTTATATTTATAATTGCAACTTGAAAAATGTATAGAAATTTTCCAGGCAGAAAAAAAAAGAGAAAAATTACTTTAGGTCACAAAAACATCATGTACAAAAGTACTGAGGCATGTAAAAGCAGATGGTTTTGGAGTATGGAGAAATTAGGTTGGGTGGGAGTTGGGTGATGAGAAATGAACCTTCAGCTAAATTGAGAAGAGCTTTGTATACCAAAGTAATGAACTGAGATATTATTCCATGGAGATAAAGAAGGAAATAGGAAGTTTTCAGCATGGAAGAATTGTAATTGGATATTCTATTTATTTGAGGGTGATTATCTCATGACAATATGATTGGACTAAGGAAAGATAATTTGATTATGGAATGATTAGTAAGGAAACAATTGAAATGATCCAGGCCCCAAATGATAAAGGTCTGGCTATGATGGAAAGTGGATCAGAGAGACATTTCTGCAATGGAGCTGTCAGGACATGCTAGGTCAGTAGACAGAAAATGTAGACCAGAAGGAAGTAAGGCAAGTCTGCATTGTGTCTAAGTTGGGAGCCGAATAGGAGTGGTGACTTCAAATAGCAGAAAAGGCAGGTTCCAACTGGAAAGAGCACTGCTCTGGATTTAAATCCTGTCTGTTCCGCCCATTGCTCTGCAATCTTGTATAAGATACTTCACCATTCTGAACTATGGTTGTACCACCTAAAAAATGGAAAGATAATATCTACTTCATAGGATTGTTTTGGGGTTAAATAGGAGTAAAACATATAAAACTGCCTGATTGATAGAGGTTTCTTGATAAATATTTTTTGAATAAAGCAAACACAGAGAAGTAGTATCAATAGCAGAGACTGGGATTTAAATCTGGCTGGTTATGTAACCTTGAATATGTTACCTAAATTCCTTAACAATCACTTTCTTCATATGAGAAATAGGAAAAATTTGACCTGCCTCATTGGGTTGGTAGAAAGATTAAAACTGAAACCATATGCAGGGCCTCACGTACACTGATAGATAGTAGGCACCCAATCAATTTGCATTGAATAAAAGTATAAATTAGTTCAACTGAGCTCAGTACACCCTATTTAAAGAGGCAGAAAAATATATAACCCCTTTTAATAAGTATTACACACACATGTATACACATACACACAAAAGAGGATGTTAAATCTCTTTTATATGGCAAGCTTCCATTATTTGGAGAGTTAACTTAGAAAAGTTCATTCTTCAATAATGTAAAAAAAAAAAATGGCATGCTTCTCTAATCTACTTGTATTGCATGGAAAACAAAGCCAGGTACATAACTAAATCTTTATGGAGAGTAAATACAGGTGACCTGCATAACTTTTACCCCAAAGAAGTGGTACATAGACTGAAAAAACTTGAGAACCATGATTTTTAAAGAACCCAAGTCCTACCAATATTAATTCATTATCTAATTGTCTAATTGTTTGTGAATGATTTGTTGTTGATATTAGTCTTGCTTGAATAAATGTATTCTACTTTGTATATCATGGCTGTCGTAGACACTGCTAGCTGGGCGCCCCCATCCCGTCTCCTCTACTTTCTTTTATTAATAGTAATTGAGTCCACTTGCTTCCACTCTCCAACATTTCCCCTCCATGTTTTTTACAAACATGGCCTCCCCGCTACAGACTACATTTCCCAGCATGCCTTGAAGCTAAGTTATGTCCATGTGATGAGATTCCTGGCAATGGAAGTGGAATGGAATTGATATCTGTCATTTCTTGGTCCTTTCCTTAAGGACACCTGCCCTGAACTCTCTCCTCTCTCTTTTCTGTGGGCTGTAACGTAGAAGTGGTGGTGACCTAGCCTTGTCAACGCTGAGGAGCATGACATTCAGGATGTGGCATGAAGTAGTAAGGAAGGAATCTGTGTCCTTTAATGACCTAGGGGAGTAGATCCACTGCACTACTTGGATCAGCCAGACTAATGTGAGAGAGAAATATTCTTCTATCTATGTAAGCCAATAACATTTGGGGTTTTCTTTGTTACAGCATCTCAACCCCTATACATGGAATGGAAGGTTTTACATTATTTTTCAAAGAAAAAATATTGTTTCAATGGTGAAATTTGCCTTTAGAACCTAAACGATGAACAGATTTTTAAATGACACAAGTCTGATATGTCAGGCTGAACTTCTCAAAAACTCATTATCACACCGAGGTTATTACTACGGGCCTTTCTGTCATTCTTTATTTGATAATGGCATTTTGATTTCATATGGAGAATTATTGTCAATGGGGTTGATTTTGATTATGATTATGTTGTCTGTAATGAAGTAACAGTTTTTCCATTTCTTTTACTAACCCTGCCTGAGAATGCTGGTTGAATAATCCAAAGACCTTTCAAGTTGCCTTATTTCTCTTATTGGATTTAACCATGAATTAGATAAAGAAATGGGGGGAGGGTCTGAAAAGACAATGTTAAAAAAAAAGAGAAAGACTTTACCAGTTTTTAACCTTGAAATAATAGTGTCAATTTTGTATGCCATAATCACCAATTTCCAACTAAAATTTTTTTTGACTAATGGGAAGTACTAGAAATAGAATTTTATTATATTGTTTTGCCACTCAAGGCAGTTGGAGAAAAATATGATTCAAGATTCTTGCTCTGCATACCTTTTATTACTAGTATAATGAATAGCTATAAGATTGTTTAGGTGTCAAAAATAAAGTCAATAAAAAAGATATGTAACATAAAAGAACAAGAGCACCAGATGATGGTAGAATATAGCATAATATAGACAAAACATATAAAGTTATACATGGCCACTTAAACAACTTATCTCAATTGTAGATAGGACTGCCCTGGATCAGCTGACCTGGAAAATAACTGCACTGCTGATATTTCAGTAACTATCTGTAATTCTCAACTTCAGAGAAGTCAAATCAGTTTCTTCCCCTCACCTTCCCAGTAACCACTGACAGCTGTTGTAGTGGAAAGAACTCTTGGCTATGAATCAGGAAACTTTATTGCTAGTCCTGGCTTTACCACTTTCTAAGTGTGAATTTGGACAGGTCACATAACCTCTGTGCAGAGTGACTATGAAGTTCAGAATGAGATAATCTATGAGAAGTATTATGGAAAATAAAAAGCAGTATGCAAATATACAGTAGTGTGTATGTATATATGTGCAAAAACCATTGTTAATAATATAAAGCCACATATATATGCTCATATATGAAGATTATATATACAAATGAACACACATATACACATACATATATGCCCGTATGTGTGTGTATAAACACATTAAAAACTTCTACTCAATTTAAAACGTTTACTCTTTAGGATTTGTGCCCTGGCTGCTTCTAAATTGACTTGGAGGCAGCAGTTATAGATTAACATGCAATGCAAAGGTGCAATGAGAACCTGTAAAACCAAACAGAGCCCATGTAGATGACATTTAAAAAGGAAGTAAGTGCTTTTTAGTGGAGCCCTCCTGCTCTTGGTTGATGGCTGGAAAGCAAAGCATAAAATAATACCTTTATAGTAATATAATAACAGGTTACTAATGATATATTTGTTGCCCCTTCCTAAATAAAAGCTAGAATCTTGACAGTGACCTACATCTAATCATGTGGTCTCACCCATATCCATTCCTCTGTCTCCTGATCCTTGGGTGATAAAGTAAATGGGCCCAGCTCTGCCAGAGTTTTCTGGAAGTATCATCTGGGAGGCATCAAGTTCCCAGAGTGGAATACAGGGCACATGTGTATTTGCACCCTAATGGCAGCAGGACTGTTCCAAACAACATTCTTAAGAACTTTTTTTCTCAGTGATCATCATTAATCATGAGGTTAAGGAACAAGATGACAATCATGTGACCATCATTAATCATGAAGTTAAGAAACAAGAGGACAATCATGAGAATAACCTATCTTTCCTTTACCGAGGTCCCAACAACTTCCCTCCTAAAACAATTTTAAGTGAGCTACCTTCTTTTTCATATACCTGTCAGTACATCAGGAATTAATTTCATTATGGGGTGGAGGGTAATACCTACACTGTTGAGTCATCAGCTCAGATAATACCATTCTATTCTGAAAACGTCTCTTAATTCTCTTTGATCTTTATTTCAAAACAACCAAAAGTAAAACATCGCATTTTATGGCCTCAGTCCTCAACTTGAACACCAAATATATTAGACTATATTTTTATTGGAGAGTTTAGTATTGATAACCACTATCTCAAATTAAAACTTGCAGAGGAATCACTAACTTAACATCCAGACTAGCAAAGAAAGACATTTAAGAGATTTGCCTCCCCCTTTGCCCTTTTTAAAATAGCATCTAAAAGGGGTTAGAAATCTCTACCCAGGCGGTGTGGAAACAAAGAGTGAGAGCTGATCACTGCGTACCATTCCCACACATTGTTCTGGTACTGTGGTTGGCCTCGTCACTCGGCCAAGCATCCATCACTCCAGGCGCCCATGCCTCTCTAGGCGTTAGAAAATGCTCACGACTGAGACATAGGTCTTTTAGAAGTTGAAATGTTTTCTTCTCCAGATTAATATTTCTATTTTCTGATCCTCACAAGAAAACAGTTCCTAGAGAAGAATGTATAAAGTTTGCCACCTTAGAACCATTATGTGTCTTGCTTCCAAGGGAAACCTCCAAAAGCAGCATCTCATCTAGTTTCTCAGTGCACTTGCCAAATAGGCTGCAAAAAGTACCAGCCCCGTTTTACAGATGGAGGCATAAGTGTCATGAATCCCAGCCTCTCCCCAGGCAGAGAGAGAGACAGAGAGGAAACAGTGGACCTGCATGGACAGCCGTACATTCCACTCTCCTTTCTTCAAATGTGTATTTGTGAGCTCATATGTCAGCGGCAGACTCCTCAAGCAGGTGCAGAGTAAACAAGTAGAATACATTGGGAACACAGGTCCTTGTGACTAGAATTTAACCTGTCTCACAGAGCAACTGCAAAGGGATAAACTGTATGCGAGTAAACACTGTCTAGTTGACCCCAGACTCACCTTACCCTTCTTGTCCTCTTGGAGTTGTAAATAACTGCCCAGATTGGCAGAAGTCCGCTAGAACAGACAGTGGAGAGAAAGTGAGAAACCACTAACCCTTAGTCTTTATATGCCCCCTCTCCCTCTGTTCAAACATCCCCCTTCACTCTGATTGGCTTCTGGTTCTTTCACTGTGCCTGGCCTTTGAAGTCTTCTCTGCTCAGCAGCACTCAGGGTTAATGTCTCCAACTTCCCCAAAGCTTCTACGCACATCCTGGGCACGTCTGTGTATTTCCAGTGACCCAAAGTGACAGTAGTCAATGAGAGGTAGCTTCTTCCAACTCCTTTTCCTGGAAACATTTTTCTACCTTACATGACTTGTCTTGGCTCTTCTAAAAGGTGAAGGAAGGTTATCTAGTCTCTTTCCTTAAAGGTTATAAACCACAATGTGGTTCTGTTTCAGAGGGGTGGTCTGCATGATTGGCATATTACTGTCAGAATGAAAACTCAGGTTCCATATTTAAACCCTGACCTCATCTTCCAAATCAAGCACCATCAAAATATTATGAATTCCATTATTGCCTTTCCTATTTGTCACCTTCCTACACAGATTAGCAATATTTTCCTTTCTTAATCTGTTTTTTATTCTTTTGTGTCTAGTATAGTTTCTTCTAACATAGTTCATGATATGGGTTGTTTTTCTGAAAAAAGAAAAATTCTTTTATTCCTAGTTTTTCACGCCATATTACAGAATGAACCCATATGATTTCCAAGGAGTAATAACTAGAAAAGCTTTGTTTGTCATTTCATCTTTACTTCTTGAATTCACAAATGAATATTCAGGTCAAATTCTGTCATAATAGGCCAAGGGAGTTTCCAAGTTCCTTTGTTGGTGTGAAATTTTATTATACCCATTATTGAGTGAAAGCAAAAGAGAAGGTTAGGAATTCTTCAGCTATACATAGACATTGCTATTAGAATATTTGCTGAAGTGGCATATATCCAATATGCCATTTTTGAATTTCAGCATGACTGACCATTTCTGATAACCAGAATGTGATAGCATTATTACTTAACATGGAATTGAGTTTTACAGCCTTGATCTACACACAGAGACTGCAAAAACATGTTTTAAAAATCAGTTAATTGAATTTAACTGATTTCTGCCTAACAGATAAATATCAGCTTTCCCTGAAGTCTTAATTTTAGTGAAATTCAATTAGCAATGAGATTTAACATTTTTAACAATAAATTTATAACATAACTCAATTTAATCCCTTAATATCTTGAAACAGATGAATTCATCCCTCCTTTCCAATTTCTCTGGATGGAGATGTACTGAATGTCCTCTTAGAATTCTCAAATGCTGAGTTATTTTTGATTCAGAACATTTCCACTAGTTACCCTTGAGTAGACATGCAGTATTATCACATTACTTTTGGAATCTCTTTCGACTGTGACCCACATTCTCAGCAAGGCAACTGTACATGAACACCTTCTTCTCCATCAACACTTTTTTTTTTAAATGACAACTCCCTTGAGTACCAGGTCACCTTGTAAGGTCTCAATCCATCGAGTTAAGTACATGTGATATATATTTCTACGAACTGGAAGGATATTTTCTTTGCTCAATTTACAAGTACCAAGAACTTTATTAATAACTCCCCTACATATTTGAGTTGTGAAATTCATGGTATTGTCCTAGAGAATTACATTTCTCAGTATTTATTGTACTTTTTTCCACTCTGCACCCTTGTTATGTATAAGTATGTGTGTTTATTTCCTATAGTTAAAAATATAAGTCTTAAGTCAAGTCCCACCTATCCAGCTCACAATACAGACTTTGACAAAATAAATTTCTTCTTTAATAGGTAAGCTCTTGATATTCATTATTGCTGTCTGTGGATACAGGTCATGGTATGTGGTATTTCATAATAATCTTTTCCACATGGACTATCTGAAAAAAATCTTGTGAAGTCACTGTCTCCTTGTCTTGACCTCCTCTTCTCTGGGTGCCCAAACCAGTCTTCAGAAAGATGTTTAGCTAACAAAGACTTCAAACGTTTCACCTATCCCAGATCCCTTTATTTTAATCAAGAATGAATCTTAATACATTTCTAAATGTCAGGTTTCCATATCTACTTGATGGGGGTGGGGAAACTGGGGTGGAAATGCTGCCAGTGCTTTGAAAGGAAGGGAACAAAAGAGGCAAAATACATAGCCGGGAATTTTTAATAATTTTTGTATTTTCATATATTATTTCTAAGCCTTACCCTACCAGATGTTCATAAATAAGAAAGCTGACACTCCAAGTGGTCATGTGACTTGCCCAGAGTCAGACAGCAAAGCAGAGGCAGAGCCAGGATTCGGACCAGGTCTGTCAACGTCCAGGCCCACCCACCTGTGCCTGCACATCTTACTGGACCCCATCAGAAGGCACTGAGGAAAGGACAAGTGAGGGCTAAAAATCTTCAAGTATCAACTATAAGTAATTTGGAAATTTTGCGGGAAAAGATGTTTAATCAGAAAATGTGCATGGAGAGTCTAAAAATTTCCCTCCCAACATCTTTCTAAAGTCAAAAAAAAAAAGTGGAAGAGTAAAATAGAAAGAGCATGGGCTTAGAAGTCAGAAAGCACTGGGTCAAATTCTGCTACTGCCTCTTATTATACTGGCTCATACCTTGGGTAAAAATACTTAGCATTTTGGATCCAAGTTCTCCCATAAAAGAAAAGAATATAACAATACCTACTACATAGGGCTACTGTGAGGATTAAGTGAAATAACTTATATGAAAGTCTCAAGATGAGTGTTCCATTCATAGTATTAACTCAATAAATGGTCCTTCCCCTTCCTTCCATCCATTGTTAAAGTTTATTCAAAGGAAGATGCTTTTCAAGTCTGTAACAATGTATTCTTAGATGAGCAGAGGACAGCCGCTGTACCACCATGGTTAAGACCAGCAGTTCTAAATCCTAACTGCTGGCTCAAATCCTGTTTCTTCCCTTTACAAATTGTATATTCTTGGCCCATTTGCTCAACATTATGGAGCCTCAATTTCCTTCAGGATAATAATGGCACTCGCCTTGTGAGATTTTCTGAGATTCAAATTCGTTAACGTGAACAAAATGCTTAGTACAGTGACTGGCACTTAGTGAGTGCTCCATAAATGCTGGCTATTATTATTAACCAAGCACATAACAGAGCTAGAACAGTAATTCTCAACAGTGACGACTTTGCTCCCAGGGGACATTTAGCAATGTCTGGAGACATTTTTGTTGTTATAACTTGGTAGGAAGATACTCCTGGCATCTACGTGGTAGAAGTCAGGGATGCAGCTAAACATTCTTAAATACACAAGACAGCCTCCCACGAGTTATTCAGTTTGAAATGTCAATAATGCCAAGGGTGAAAAATACTGAGTTAGAAAAATCACCCTTTGTCAACAGAGATCCTGAGATGTTTTCTCCATCGGGCATTAGGTACTACTAACCAAATACTGCTGGCAAATCAACCCTACAAAACTGCACCCCATTCAATATCAAGTAAGCTAATGCTGGAAAAAGTTAAAATGATTATTTCATATATGAGATTATAACATATTAGTATGTCTTAGAGATATTTTAAAATATTCTTTTGAAAGAGTAATCTTTATTTCTAATTAGAATACTGTTCTAAAATTCATTGAATAAGAATTTTGAGAGTAGATGAGCAAGGATGCATAAGGGCTTTAGAGACCACAGGTCCTGTAAAAATGAATGCCTGCAAGCTTATCTGAATGCCTTCCCCTTTAAGAAGAGCAAATGGTGTGCTTATAATGGATACCAGGTAGGAAAGAAAGTGAGCATAAATTTTCATGCTCCTTTATATTTTCATCCTCCTCAACCTTGCCTAGATATCAATATTCTGTGGGTGGTGGGGTTGTTTGAAGAAAGCTAAATGCAAAGAGCTCAAAGTATGGCAGTCCCAATGTCTGAGGTGAATTTAGTAGGATTGCTAGCTGGGAGGATTCCTTATCCATCCTTTCTGGGAGATTCTTTGTATCTCCTCCAGCTTGAGTTGAACAGGATATGTTAGCCAATTGAACCAGAACCTACTACACCCAACGGAAAACTTTCTTCACCAAAAAATAGCCTCTGAAGTCTGAGGAGGAAAATAGGAAGCTCTCCCTAAGGAACACACTCTTGGTCCTGACCTTCATTGCGTGGGACCTGATGGCTGGTGCTCAGGCAACCACTAAGTAACAATGAGGTCCCTTTCGTTCTTCCATCTTTGGTAGGGAGGTGCTGCTCAAACACTGAACACAGTTCTAGCAAACAGAAGATGCATGAACACGCTTGAAGCTCTGACTCGAGGAGGGAAGGGAGACAAGGGCAATGTATATAACCTTAATGTTTGTACCCCCATAATATGCTGAAATAAAATAAATAAATAAAAGAAGATGCATGAAGAGGTATGACTCCTTTCTCATGCTTGCAGGTGAGAGGCTCACATACATACAAAATGGCCTCAATGCTGTCTGCCATATGTACAGAGGAGAACTCTTTGTAACCTTCGTATAGTATTGGGCTAAATAACGA
This sequence comes from Cheirogaleus medius, assembly GCA_008086735.1. NCBI lineage: Eukaryota > Metazoa > Chordata > Mammalia > Primates > Cheirogaleidae > Cheirogaleus > Cheirogaleus medius. Next base: position 18,760,746 of record VBSM01001979.1, on the reverse strand, counting down.
TGCCTAAAGATGTCATGTCCTAATCCCTGGAACCTGTAAATGTTACTTTATTTGAAAAAAAGGTTTTTGCAGGTATGATTGAGTTAAGAACCTTGAGATTGAGGGCATTATCCTGGATTATCTAGAAGGACCCCAAATGCCATCATAAGTGTCCTTGTAAGAAGAACACAGAGGGAGATCTGACAGAGAAGAGAAGGAGGCCATGTGACCACAGAGGCAGAGACTGGAGTGATGTAGCCATAAGACAAAGCTGACAGCCACTGGCACTTGGAAGAGGCAAAGAATGGATTCTCCTGTACAGCTGATGCCTTCATTTCTGCTCAGTGAAACTGATTTTGGATTCTGGACTCCAGAACTGTGAAAGAATACATTTCTGTTGTTTTCAGCCATCTAGTTGGAGGTAATTTGTTCCAGGAGCCATAGGAAACCCGATACAGCACACTGATCATGACTGTGGATTCTCTTCTCACAGGCCCATGTTACCCTAACCTGAAAAGGAAAGAAGAATTGAAGAAAAAAAGAGGAGGAGGAAGAATGAAGAAATAGAAAGTAACAAGAGATACAAGAGCATATAAGAAGAGGAGGAAGAGAGGAGAAAGAAGAGGAGGTTTGGAAAAGTAGAGGAGAAATAGCTTTTCTAAATGGTAGGTCATGTATGAATTCTATTCAGGAAAAGTACACATAGTCCCCAAATTCCACTTATACCTATGTGGTGGACATTATGACTATGCCTAGGTCTTAAGAGGAATTTGTCTTTAAAAATCTTCATGATTCATCCAATGGTTTTAATGTAGCTTATTAAAATTTTACTCATCAAGGTCACCGATGACCTCCTTTTGGTCAAAAATAGTGACCCCTTAGTCATCAACCTCTTAGGGTTGATTTGCCAACCCTAAATATCCTTCAAGATCCTGCTCATAACTTGCTTCCTCTACAAAACCTCCCTTGACCTCTGCTGTTTCCATTTTCTGAATTCCTATTACATTCACAGGAATTATGTCTGTTATTTCTGCTCCTCCAAAAAAAAAGGCCAAGGATACTCCTAAATATCTCAAAATGCACAAGACAGTTCCCTACAACAAAGAATTATGATATTTTTCTATCCCCTCCAGCAATCTGCACAGGGCAGGTCTGTAATAGAGTCCTTGTGGTGACTGACTGGCTACCCACTATTCTGAGGCCAATAATACAGATGGTCTCATCTGCTTCATCTTCTACCTATTTATCATATTGTACAATGATGACTGATATTGAGAATTATGTCCCTGAGGCATGCCAGGTCTAAATCATAAAAAATAGATTGATAAAATTCATTGTCTTGCTAGTTGAGAAAATCTACTCATACATTTCAGGAAGATTTCCAACTAGAAGAGTTAAGGCCAGAATGCATTTCTCATCATCCTAATTCAACCCCCAAATGCAATTAAATGCAACCCCTCAAGTCTCAAATATTCAAAGCATCAGAAGATTTACTTTATTACCAGAAGAGTTATAGGTCTGTCCTACAAAGACACCTGAAGGTACCTATTTTCTGGTATTTATTTCCCAATATGTGGCAAGTCTTAGTATAAAAACAAGCTTATTTTTTAATTGATTACATGTTACTGGCTTAAAATTACCCAAAGGAAAGTTCGCATTCTCAGGCCTGTTTATATTTTTTTATACTGCTCATTTACATCCACTATAACTGAAATTGAAGTCCAGCTCAGTAAACTATACTGTAGTGTAGTAAGTTATCACATAACTGCCCACATGCAAACCATTGTGTACACACACAGAGCTAAAGAATCTAGTCAAGGACATACAACTCTTTGTGAACATCCCTCATGATTTTACATTTTAGTGTTTATTATTTTTTTATTTTTCAAGCATAAAAAAACCAAAGGCACATTGTTGGCATTCCCATCTTGCAAAAACAGTGAATGTAAACCACATCATACAATTAAGAATCACAAACACAGAAAGAATGGAAATAAATTAAACAAGTGAACTAATTAACATTCTTCCAGAACAGAAAGCTGAGACTTAAAATATTGTAAGCCTTAATGAAATAACAGCTGCTTTTTAAAAACCATATATTCCAATAGTATGGTGTTCTATAATTTATTGCCTTTCTCAGCTTGGAATACATACAGTTACGTGGCCCATATTAACATTTTGGGGGCCTTTAATAAATAACAGCTTTTGAAACTGGACATTAAGCTATACATTAAGTCGAGTTGCTTCAGAAAATCTTTCATTTTTTTTTTTCTTTTGGCTCTTTTAGAATGCTCCCAAAGAATGATTCAGAGAAACCATAAAAGGATTATGATGAAATTCATAAAATGTAAATGCACCCCACCCTGCTCCATGTATTATTTATGTATCTGAAGCATGACACAGTCATGTCAGTCACATGCTCCACACATTTCTATTTTGATGACCTTAATTAGGTCAGAATAATAATTAGGATTAAAAGGGCCACACACCATGGAAAGCTTGGCAGGTTCCAAGCAGAGAAAAAGGTCCTTGACTAGGCTGATTTTGCCAGGTTCTTTTTTTCTACTTCCCAAAGTAAATCCTGTAGGTGCAAGCCTATTTTCCTGTCTGTTAATGATAACACACTTAATATTCCACTAACACTTTCTGAAACTCTTTAACTTCACTGTTGTCCTGAGAAAACTCTGCTCCTGAAAAGGAAAATAATTTTTCTTCACCCAGAGCCTTTTTCTTTGTATTAATATTAATATCACACAAGAATATTAGCTCTGAAGAAAAGAATTTGGTGGCAAAATTCCATATTTACTCATGAAATCCACCCCCAACTTCCGCTCACACATCGCAATAGGACACTCCGAATCTCCCATTCCTACCTCCCTCCCTTCACACTTCCCCTCAGCTTCATCTGACACCACTTTGGGTTTTTGACCTTTTTCTGCTTGAATCAAAAGCCACTTTTACTAGCAGAGGATTCTTTAGGCAGAGTATATTTTGTATTTGTTAGGGCAGAAAATTATTTAAATTTTTATTTTTTTTTTTAAATCACTTGGCACTGGCTAGAGCGTAGAGACAGGAAATGGAGTCAGTCAGTGCCCCATCCTCCAGCATCCAGCCCCACGGGGCTGCTTTTTGTTCCCTCCCTTGGGTTGCAGGAAGGGTAAGCATATCAAACCCTAATGCATCACCCAGCCTCAATGAGATTTAAGCAGCGTAGTGTGGTTGACAGCAGCTGCCTTGCCTTCCTTTTCTTGAAATCTATTTAAAAAACACCCTCTAAGAGAAAAGAAATCCCTTGGTGCCATCAAACACACACTCTGAAGCCATACTGTCTGTATTCCATACTTACTAATATGTAATCTTAGGTAAGGAAATCTCTCTGTGCCCCAATTTCCCCTTTGGAGATATAGTCTGGAATGAAAATGATGATAATACAAGCTGGATGTGGTGGCTCACGCCTGTAATCCCAGCACTTTGGGAGGCTAAGGTAGAATTGCTTGAGCCCAAGAGTTTCAGACCAACCTGAGCAACATAGTGAGACCTTGTCTCTACAAAAAAATAAAAAATAAAATAATTAGCCAGGCATGGTGGCATGCATTACTCAGTCCCACTCGGGAGGCTGAGGTAGGAGGATTGCTTGAGCCGAGGAGTTAAAGGCTGCAGTGAGCTATGATCATGCCACTGCACTCCAACCTGGGCAACAGAGCGAGACCTTGCCTCTAAAAAACAAAACAAAATTTAAAACATACTAACTTGATAGGGTTGTTGTGAGGATTGAGTTAAAATATTCAACATTCTTCAGAACAGTGTTAGCACATAGTACAGGATATATGTTAGGTATAAAGTATCTACATCTCCTTCCCAGATAAGAAGATTCTAAGACATGTTTATTCCCACTCAGTAAACATTTGATGAATCAATACACTCTAATAGAATAAATATGCTAATTCTAGAGTCCAGTTCGCTTCCTCATGGATTGGTTTATAGTTTTTGTGATGCGTTGTTGTTTAGTAAATGGAGACAGAATCTTAGAGTACTTGGGTGAAGTGGATCAGGCCTAGATGGTATGAAACATTCATGAGCCACCATGTGCCAGGTTATGAGCCTGGCCCTTTTCACGTGCCCTTACGTGTAAGTCTCCTAGCAGTTCTTTTAAAGTAGAAACAACTAGTTTCATTATACAGATGAGAAAAATGAGACTCAGAAATATTAAGCAAATTACCCAAATGGAAGAGCTGGTAAGTTAGTGGTAGAGATAGGACTTTAATCCTATTTTTAAGCAAAATATAATACGTAAAAAGGAGGGCGAAGGTGGATTATCCAAGCAAAATGACTTTACAGAAAGGTCATTATTGAAATCATTGAAAAACAAAGTTTATAATTCAAAGATAGTTTAGTTTCACTTACAATTAGCTTTAAGGTAGAAATTCAGACTACACACCATCCACTCTTAATCCCTTGCAGAATGCTATTATTGTATGCTTCAACAGTATCCTCATAGACCATCAGAGGTGAACAGTAACCCAGAAGACCACATAGTTCAACTTCCTAACTTAAGGGCTAAGAGACACAAGACGTGAATGGCAGGCTCAATGTCATACAGGCAGTCAGTGGCAGAAGCAGCCAGGATTCCTCTAGACCTAACACTACTCCCCATGCAGCATGCAGTATAGCCACTGAGACACCATGGTTTAAAATCCATCCATTTAGATGCATGCAGACTCTACTTCATTTTAAATATCCCAATTCCTACTTTAGCATCTAAGCCTAAAAAGAATATTAGAGTAATTGTTTAAGTTCTCTGGGAAATAAAATAAATAAGAATTTTTTTTTTAGTAGTAAAAGCAGGTAGAGTTTATATCTAGGATCTCCTATTTTTAAAACCTAACCAAAATTCTGGTATAGTCGTATCCTCTCAAGTGAAAATAAAGGGAAAGTGCCACTCTTCTTTATGCAGAGAGGAGGAGTTAAAAGGATCCTTAACTCATTTTTTTTCTGTTAGATTGTAGTCATTCACCAAATATTTACTGAGTACCCAAACAACTACAATAGCAGGAATGCTACTTTCCTTGCATATTTCACAGCACTCATTGTAGCGCTGGGCTTTTGGTAGTCACTGACTGACTGGTGGCATCGTTTCATATGTTCAGTGTATTGGATAATTTCAGGACAAAAGTCACTGAGGTTATGTCAGCTACTACTGAAGGCCTCCTATGGAGGTGGGAGAAGCATGTGGTTCTTGACTATGCCAATGCTTGTGTTGTCCGGAACCATGCAGCACAGCATGTACTTTCTCAGTTAATAGAATATCATCAGTAATGTGAAGTCCAAAGGCATACAGTTTATTTTATTGTGCATATACCAGAAGCTTATAATCAACAGCATTGTCTCTTATCAGGCTGACAAGCATCAAGTTGTGCGATGGTATCTATACTAAAAAGCAAAATAAAACAAAACCCCCAAGACTGTAGTACCATCTAACTATTAATATGTCATAGGGCCTAGGAAGCTTTGTTAATGTGAGTTACAAAAGACAGATGAAAAGCACATTATCCACTGCTTTGGCAACACTGCATCACCAAACATAACAGCTGCAAAAGTTGAACCTTGGGAAGCTCAAACTTTATGACCTAAACTTCAGAATGTCCCAAACACCACTTTGGTAGAAAGGGTTGTGGATTGCAATGGCAATGTGGAGAGAGAAGTAAAGGTAAGACAAAGAGGGATGGAAGTACACAATTCTAAGTGATTTTTATAGCAGACACTTAGCCCAAATAAGCAAATACATTTCTAAATGACAAGAAATTGGCATATAAGCTAAGCAAGTTTTCTCAAGCCAAATGTCTTGGAATGGAGGAACACTAGTGGGATGAATAGGCAAGCAAACCACAATCGGCTGCACATTAGCTAGATATTGGCAGGTCTGTAAGGCTCAGCAAAGATTTACCTGCCATATTGCATAGGCAGGTAAGCACAACTTCCTGAAGATATTAAAAAATCAAAAATCTCAGAGCAATTGGTTTTAATTCAATATTATGAGTCTCTCCCCTCTCCCTAAAAACCCATATTGCAAAACCAATTTAGGATTTAAGGGACCAATATTATAATCTCAAAGATTCCACATTAACCATCTGGTGGACAGTCCTAGTGAACTATGCAGTGATGACAGGAATATCTACCAAAAATCCACAAATATGATGGCTAGCACATACTCAAGCCTTCAGCTATATTCTTGCACAAACACAAAGGAAATGGTACATACAATGATAACACAGATACTTTACTGATATCCATTATGGAAAAATAAGCACATTTCATGTTCAGTTAATTACTTATTAATATTGATGACACAGGGTTGTTATCTGATTGGTGTGGTTTTTGTGCCATTTGTGGCACTGAAGGCATGATTTAAACCCTTAGGTAGAAGTTCCAAGAACAACATGGTGATCTCAATTTAAATGAATACAATCAGATAACTGGTTCATTTAGGTGCTGAAAGGCTTTGCAGATTTGGCTATCAAGACTAGTTAATAAACACACTCCACATAGCAGAGAAATATGGTGGAAAGTGTAGGCAGATATGGTTAGTTCAGTTAGCAAATGCATTTTGAACACTTAATACACCATAAACTGAGCTAGGCAAAACAGAGAGCCTTTCTTCAAAGAGATTAATATCTAATGAAACATCTTGTAATTTAGAAATATAATAATCATGTTTATAGCATCTATACATAATGCACCAAATAAGCTGCTTTCTTGGGTATCATTAGTCACATTTGATGATTTTCCATATAGCTTTCAAATATCCTGATACAATATTGACTGAAAGAGTTAAGAAAATATTCAATCTGTGATAATATCAAAACAACAATAAAACCCCCAATCTTAGTTCTTTTTACACACATTTTTCTATATGGTAGATCTCTGGCTAATAGTTGTAAAATGCACTGCAAATATTAAAGTGATGATGATTTACTTTGGTCTGACCTTCTCAAGACCTACCTGGATTACAAATGTTACCACATGGGTCTTCGCATAAGTTATGAGTAACTTGGGAATGAACTTCCATGATGCTATCAGCAAAAGGTAAGTAATTACTCTGTTGGTAAAAGACAAAATTGCTTTTGTTAAATTGATGGAACATTTGTGAGAAGTCATGGTGCTGAGCTCAGTGTCAGAATTAACATGGGTCTCATTCTCGTGTTTGCCACTTTGATAGGCATCAGCTGTCACCTTAGAAAAACTGGTAGTTTTAAATATGTTGTCTGCACATGTGAAAGGACAAGAAATTCTTCACACATTCATGCTTTCAACACCAGGATTACAGACCTCAGAAGGTTTTTAAACTTCTTCTCCTTTAGATGCTTACTCTGTTTCCCGTTTACTTGTAATCACTCTCTGAAAAGAGCAATAAACACTGAACATTTAAGGGTAATGATCATTTAGCCTGAACATCTACTTGCATGAACATTCCAAAGGAAAGTTTTTCTGTAGCTTCTCTGTAGTAGCAGTATCTGAAATGGTACATCCCATTGAGAAATATAACAAGTGCTAAAAGGCAAAATTAAGGGTAGATAACATCTGACCTCAATCATGGGCATCATTATAAGAAAGAAGACATTTTCCACAACTCAAAACCAATAAAACTGGAGGTAACAGAAGACAGAAGATGGCAGCTGTTCAGTTGGACATCTGTATCTCAGTGCTCCAGAAATGAATTGTTCTCACATGAGATCTATTAGAAGCTCAGCCTATCTTCAGTAACAATTCTGAGAATTTGAATCTAATCATTTAATACACAACAAATGATAAATTCTTACATACAAGATCCTTGCTTCTGAAAAGTAAAGGTTACCCAAAGCAAAACAAGAAGGATTATTTTTGGGTTGTATGGCTATGCTCAACTTATCTTTCACCTTTAGCGTTTGCCCTCAAAAGGAGTCTAAGACAATGCAAGGGTCTTAGCTGTCTTCTTTATTATTTGATATTATCTAAATATATACAACTTTTAAATACCTTCTTTTTTAAAGTTCAATTTCATTTTCTTTTCTGAGAAGAGCAATGAATAGTGACACGTTGATGGGTAATCAACTTTATCGGTGTACCAAGTAAAGAAATTATATTTAAATTCTGAAAAATTACAAGGTTAAGATTGGTGATATATTTTTTTAGCCAATTAAATGAGATTGGGCACATAGTAGGTTCACAATAATTAACTGATGAATGAGTAAATGCATAAAAAATTGAATTAATGGAAAGAATGCTTTCTTGGGTAGAAGGCCATGAGTGCTGAGGAAACTTAGAATTATAAGTATATAATTGTTGGCCTAAGTCCCTGTTAAACAATGGGAAGATTTTTCAAAGTAGATAACAGCAGGTGTAATAAAATGCATGTGTATATTCATGCAGGTTGTTTTTAAAACAAATTATCTGCATAACTACTTGGTACAAATTCCAGACCACAAAATAATAAAAGACATTTTAATTTTAAACATAGTTTGAGAGGTTATGCTGTTTGCTAGACTTACATGTTTTTTTAAAAATTTATACAAGATGTATATGTTTTTGTACTTTTATTTTTGTAATTGGCTGGGAGGGTGGGGAGTCCTTAGCAAAGCTTCTCAATGGGGCCTATCACATTGTAGTTACTCAATAAATAAACAATCTTTCAAAAAACACTTTCTCTGAGTATGAACAGTGAATTATTTAAATTGATTTTCAGAAATCAAGAGATCTAAATCTTGAAAAGAGTTATTTTAGAATTGGAGGATTCTGTATGGATTTTTATAGTCCATTCCATAGCAATAAGGCAGGGAGGGAGCAACTTTATCAATAATAAACCAATATTTTGTATATTTAAGGGGGTAAAAAATATAAGATAAAAGGCTAAGACAAATTAATTATAAGTTTTTCAAGGACAAGATGGAAAGGTACAATAGATCTCTGATCTTGGCTGAAGATAGTGAGGTGAAGCTGGATGAGACTTAAATATCTAGGAGTCATCAAATCAAAATCTTTCTCAAGATGACAATGTCAAAGTCTGGAAATGTTACTCTGAAACACCGTGGATGACTGTGAGCCACTGGTAGAGAAAGGAAAAAACGAAACTGCATGTGAAATGATAACATAGAACCAATGCCCTACATCAGGTTGCTCCCAAGTTCCTGGGAGGGAGAAAAATCAAGATTACAACTTGGCCCTAAAGACATTCACACCCTTTCTAGATAATCAATCTGGTTCTGCCCTTCCAACTGGGGAGAAGAAAAACACTATAGGTCCTGATTTAATTGGATGTCTGGATGATGATCCTGATGAATGGGTAGAATCCTGGTTAATGGAAAGAAGGCTGTTAGAAGAAGCAGGTGGGGAAGTGACCTCTGGTAATAATTCAAGCATCTTTGGAAGCTGTTTTAAGTCCTTCTCTTGGGACTGGAATTGCAGGTTAGACATCTGGGAGAATACACGGTATTGGAAACCAAATTTTAAAAGGTTGTATTGTATTTTAAAAGGTGATTGTATATCACCTGGAAAAGAATGCATTTTCTTGTTTTTGTTTTGGGATAAGACACTAAAACTCAGAGGAGGCTATAATCAAGTGTATAGGAGAATAGTTCTTGAACTTGAGCCCTCATTGGAATCATCTGGAGGACTTGTTGCAACACAAATGTTTAGCTCCACCGCCTGAGTTTCTGACTCAGTAGGTGTGGGATGGCCAAAGAATATGTAGTTCTAACAAGTTCCCAGGTGATACTGGTGTTGTTGGGTTTGAGGCTTGACTTTGGGAACCACTGCTTTCGGGAATACCAAACAAAAGGATATGTATCTTCTTTACAAAGCTCTGATTTGCCCTCAGTGGAATCTAATCAGTAGGTTTACATGCAGTTGAAATTAAAAAATAAGCAATGACCACTACTGTTAATTTGGAACAAACTAACCTCACAGAAGACTTCTGCAATGGAAAAAAATAATGGGAAACTCTTTCCACGGTACACACTGGCTTTACTGGCTGTGGTCTCAAAGCACAGAATGAACCTTGGCCAGCAGCATGAGGTCTCTCAAGCCTGCAGCTGTTGGGAGGAGGCTGCTCTGCCAGTGACTTTGGGCAGGAAGTGCCTCATCAGAAGCGATGTATCTATTTTACTCAGCCCCCTCCCCTCCCGCAAAAGGCAAAAATCCCTAGGTTTCTCCAAAACCTCTTTTAACGCCCACCCTCCCAAAGCCACCATACTAGATGGCTTTGCTACCCATGGCTGTTTTACATATGGTAACTGACAGTTTGAAGTCCATTATGATGGGGAGTTTTTACAATGCTAAGTCATAAATCAAGCCTGTATCTTCACTCACAGTGGGATTAACGATAGCATAAATAAAATGAAAAGCCACAATGACAGACAAGCGCAGGGCATCCAGATTGAAAAATATCTGAAAGAAGGCCACTTTGCATCTGGATCCAAACTGCCAGCACGCAGTCCATAAAGAACATTGAGGATTAGCGCAACTTTCATCAGAAATATGACTTTACAGTGCACATCAAGTTCAACAGGACTTCTCACAGTGCTCCTTTCCAGGACCCTGCATCACATAAAGGATGGAGTGCTACCACAGTTTTTTCTTTCCAGCAAACAGTTTAAAATGTGTGTTGTTCAAGGCAACCCAGCTTCCTCTGTGCTCATATCATTTTACAGAACTCCTGCCATCCTTCATTCCCTTATCCAGCTAAGTGCTCAGCAACAATGGACAAACAAAATCTAAACTAGCATTACCACTACCCTGGGGATAACGCTGAATAAGAGTTATGCAGTATGATCTGATAATAGCTGGCTTCAAGAGCAAAAAAAAAAAAAAAACAAACAAAAAAAACTACCCAACACTTTTTAGGGGATATTTTTGAAATTTAGATTTCAAATCCTATGTGCAATTACACACACATTTTGGGAATTGCTCTTTTGATTATCAGGCAAAGAAGATAATATGAATAGGTTGTCTGATACATGAAGTATATGTAAACACTGTATTAAAAAATAGTGTGTAGCATCAGGCATGGATGAAGAATAATGATCTTATTTTACCAAGAGAAGACTTTCGTATCTGGTTAATAGACCAGCCTGCATCTCAAGAAAAATAACATAAATAGTTCATGTATTAATCTCACTAACTGTTTATGGTTACACAATTATCCTGTTAATCATGAATTACATGCTCATGATCAGTGAGCATGACTGTAGTCCACAGGGTGGCCCAAATTAAGGACATGAAGCTGCTTCTGGCCGGGCGCGGTGGCTCACACCTGTAATCCTAGCACTCTGGGAGGCTGAGGCAGAAAGATTGCTTGAGCTCAGGAAGTTTCAGACCAGCTTGAGCAAGAGTGAGACCCCATCTCTATAAAACAATAGAAAAAATTAGCCAGGCGTGGTGGTGCATGCCAGCTATTTGGGAGGTAGAGGCAGGAGGATGGCTTGAGACCAGGAGTGTGAGGTTGCAATGAGCTGCAATGATGCCACTGTACTATAGCTGGGGTGACAGCAAGACACTTGTCTCAAAAAAAAAAAAAAGCTGCTTCTAAAGATCTTTGAGGGGATGACTTCATACCAGCGAAAGAAAATAAAGAGAGACACTGGGAGGGAGGAAATATTTCCAATAGAAATATAGTATTTCAAGGACAGAGAGAGATACACTTTCTCAAACTACAAGTTTTCACATTGTTGACTAAGTGTCCTGGGCTTTTAAAAGCTCATTTGAACCCTTGGTGGCTTCAAATGACTCACAAGTACACCTGACTCTTAACTGAAAAATTTGTAAGAAAAAACAAAAGGAAACTGTAATTTAATGGAAAACCTGATACTATAAAAATTCTGCTTGGCCGTTTTTATTTTAAAGCAAGTATGATTTAAAAAAAAATATTAAATCAGAATTTAAGGAAACTGTCAATTAGTGACTAAGGAACATATAATATCCTACTTTCCTCAGAATATTTTCTTACTTTTAAATTGTAACATCTGAACTGTTGGTAGTTTAGTGTCCACTAATTTAGTTAAAACAAATATTGCTTTAAGCCAATATTCTGATCTTTTATTTCCAGTGAAGTACATAGCTAAGATGACACGGAGCTCTAATATTCAAGGATAAATTCTAACTTTTATTTTTATTTAAATAATGCCAGTCAAAATGCTTTACAGAAAGAATAAAACATGAGAGGGTATTAAGTTGTGGGGACTTATGGAGAGTGGACAGAAGACAGATTGGGCAGGATCTAGCATCTGGCAGTTTGAGAAAAAGAGTATTCATCCTAGAGAATGACAATGGCGTAACTTCAACTTTTTAAAATATAGCAAGTTATTGTGAGAAGTATAGGTGCTAAATAAATATTGCATGGCTCTATTTTGACTGTAGTGGCATTTTTTTTCTATGCTCAAAAACATAAGAGTTCTATATTACAAAGGGTGGAGGTCATCAGATTATATATTGTTTCAACCATCCTCCTGAGAGGCAGCTAACACATAGCTAGGTTTAGAAATCCAGTGTATTCCTGTAGAGAGCATGGTGAGCAAGTTCACATCCCCAATTATCACAGGGCTTTGCACCCACGTCAGAGTCAAGCTATGTTAAGGAAGAAAAGATACTCAGCCACAGAAGTATTCCGAGGGCCTCAGCCATAAGCGTAGCCAAACACATGTGACATAAAAATCCTTCTCTTATTGGGTGCTTCTGAAAAGAAATGCAGGTGCTACAAACCCCTGCAGGTGCTACAGACAGAGGTTAGAAGTTGAAGATGGGGCTTGTCTTACCAAAGCAGAGCATACTGGTTTACAATCAAAAACAAGGGTTACTTCTCTCAAATTCATCTGGGGGCTTGGAATCTAAAGTTCTGCTTTTCACTGGGCACAGCGGTTCACACCTGTAATCCTAGCACTCTGGGAAGCCTAGGTGGGAGGATTGCTTGAGGTCAGGAGTTCAAGACCAGCCTCAGCAAAAGTGAGACCCCCAACTCTACCAAAAATAAAAAATTAGGTAGGCATGGTAGCAGATGCCTGTAGTCCCAGCTACATGGGAGGCTGAGGCAGGAGGATTACTTGAGCCCAGGAGTTTGAAGTTGCAGTGAACTATGATGACACCATTGCACTCCCTGGGACAACAAGTGAGACTCTGTCTCAAAAAAAAAAAGTTCTGCTTCTCAATGTGTTTCTTCTAGCCTTAAATGTGTCCTGTTTTGTACAGAAATGAAACTAAATGGAATCTTTCATTCTTTCATGGTTTAAATTTCTTTTCTCAAATAGGGATAAGTTGATATGTTTCTCTTGCTAAACATTTGAGAGCTTAAAAGTTGAAAAATGTAACTATTTTTATATCATACTTTGGTGCATGAAATGCCTTTATATACAAACTTCCCCAAATTGAGTTGCCAGCTAAGGTTCATAAGTTTAGTTTGTATCCAAGAAAACCAGATGCTTTCGTGAGAACAGCTTCCTCATTTGAAGGCCATGAAAATCACAAATTTTCTGTTTTGTTTTGTTTAAAATTGAGAAAAAATACTGGGACAGTTTCTTTGGGGATGGGGTGTAGGAATCTTGGAAAATTACTCAATGATCATTCACATTCTTGGCTACCATATGATGTGTAGTTGTGTTTATAATAAGCACAAATCCTGAGTAAAACAATTTGAGGTATTTATGCCTTTCTAAAAAAAAAAAAAAAAGGGTTGCTAAGTAAATATACCACCTCATTATATTTAAGAATTTAGTCCCATTTAAAGCACTATTTGTTATTTAACTATACAATTCAATACAGACTAGATAGAAAAAATTTACCAATTACTGTGACTCTAAATATATTCTGCATACCACTCAACTGAGATTCAAAATAAAAATTGCATTTATCATACCTGAAAGGAAAAAAACTGAAGAAAAATAGCATTAATTGTTTTCTTAGTTACGTATGTAGGCACTTTTTATACATGTAACCTTTAAATCTAAATGCTATATGCATACTATTTTATTAAGCTATAGATTTTATCTCTTATTTAGTAAAAATATGTAGTTAAATTGTAACAATAAGAAAGTAAAGCTAGAAGTTCTGGGAAACTGGGTGCATAAAATGTTATATAACCAATGGGTTTTCAACCTTCAAGTCAGACATTAGTCAAGGAAATAATATGACCTTAGCCAATGGGAAAAACATCAAGCCAGATTCCTCCCAGCTGTGTTTCTCCTGTCTGTGGCCTTCAGCAACTTCAATGGAAGTTTAGTGTGTTTAGGGAGAAAGATGGCCAGAAGAATCAAAATTATTAAACCAAAAAGGTCAGTCTTCAAATTAAGTCTTGGACCAGGCTTATTGCAGAATAAGGTTTATCCTTTCCAATGTCCCAGTGCTACAAGCAATATGGTGGACTCAAATGGGGGCAATATCACACGTAATTGAGGCCATCCTGCCAAAGGAGTGAGTAAAGGAAAAGAAGTTGTTGGTTTTGAAATGTATAAATCAAACTATTAGTGTTTCCTTAGCATTCTTTTTGATTTCCAACTCAAGCTTATGATAACTGCAAGAGATAGAAAAAATTCTCAGAGGAGACAGGTTCTTGGATTTAATTCCATATAAACAGAGGGCCAAGGAATTTTGACAAACTCGTTGCTCACAAAAAGTTGACTTTGCCTTTGAAGTTCTTGTGTGTTCCATATTTAAAGTCAGACACCTTCATTCATCCAATAGTAGCACAGGGCATTCAATAACATGATATAATGACTTTTTTTTCAAATTTAAAAACGTCTTTCAAAAGAGTCCTCTCCATTCTGTTATAAAATCACAAGCTAATATGTTTTCAAGGATTTTCTAAGTAAATAATTTCAGTTACTTTAAACTTTCAGGTCTAACTGGCTTGGTTTAATTTTTTTTTAATGACCACAGATGCTCTAATAATGGTTTAGATCAATTCCTATTAAACAGAATGGGCTGAAGTCCCTACTAATACATAAAGAGAAAAGCTATTTAACTTTTATCCTCAGGATTTAAGTAAAACCTGTTAATTTTCTTCCTTATTTTTTTTTTTTTACTGTTAATTATTTAGGTCCAAAGACTAAACTATTATGGTGTTGGTCAAAACATCCATGGCAATAATTTCTCAGTACCCTAAATATTATCTTAGGGTGATACAGGTTATATGGAACATCAGGACTTTGAGCTGCTCCTTCAAAAGTGAGACTCCCACTAAAACCTCATGATGCTAATTAACACATTATACAGCTCTGAGAAGTCCTTAAGTTAGATAAAAGAAAACCAAACCTGTTTAATGTTGTCTAATCCAGAATTTCTCCAGCTAGCCTGAATACATCACCTCTTTTTTCATGTAATTCCTAATGCCAAACAAACTTTGGGACATGCATACCTGTCTTTATATCTCTTTTTTTCCTTCTCGTACAATGACTAGCATATACTAGGAACCAAGAAACACAGGGGTGGGGGGTGGGGTTTGGAATGAATACATGATAAAATGCATGGCTATACTCTCAGAGATTATATAGCTTGTGTTATGTAATTTTTTTATATGAAACATCCCCATGTACTATAGTAAGAGTTGCATTCAAGTTCACAGAAAGAGAGTGTCATTTCTTCTTCTGTACCTTCAAATAAGGCAAGTTAGGAAAACATATCTTGAGTGTAAATAGAAGCATCTTTACGAAATACGAGAAATCTAACAAGCAAATATACTTTGACAAACACAAAATATAATGCACATTACAAAGGCATTGCTTTATTGTCCTTGTTTCTGTGCACAATCTTCCCACAATGGCCCAATAGGATTCAGTTCCTGGAATTTTACCATTCTTTAGCATTTAACATAAATCTTTCTCCATTGGTAGATCAGCATGTAAAGGGAATAATTCTCAAAAACACTTTGATGTCCAGAAAAGCTGGGATGCTAGAAGTAGACAGTACCAAATTATACAAGAACCCTTGCAGAGTAAATCTCATGGACTCAGGAGTTTGGTGCTGTGATTTCGGTCACAGTAAACCAAAGATGGTGCAGATAGATTATGACTGAAGTCATCATAATGGGATATTTGGCCACCCAAAGATAAATAAATAAATTGTGATATGAATTCTTTACAATGCTCTACAATTCAGATATCATTTATAAATTCTTTATTGCTATTAAAAATGATGACTGGAAATAATTTTAAGCTACTGCATGTAGTAACAGACTGCTGAGATGATGGATGTAACAATCCTGAGCATTTATAAAGTGGACTGTCTAACATTATATATGCATATCTTCATGACATGTTATAACACATGATAATTTATTAGGTAGAATGCATTTTTTAAAAATCAATTGTATATAAATGCTCCCTGAATCTAAAGTGCTGGCCACTTTTGCCTTGAGGGGATCTCATTTTCCTCCTTTAGTTTTGCCAGTAATTTATGAAAGGACCTCAATTATAAATCCAAATTTTGGTCAGGAAAATGTGACTGACCACACTTAAAAAGGAAATTGCAAAGTGAAAATACCATTCTTTCTGTGCTCATATAAGTTGCCGATAAATTAGCTGCACATCATTCCTGAGCTGATATTATTTGGATTGGTTTAACTCATATCATTTACAAAGACCACCGTAACATCATTTTAGTCAGTGCTTGGCAATTCCGAAGAGCTGAAACTGCAGGTATGTCTGTTAGATAATCTGGGCTCAACTGCTGCAAGAACAGATGTTATTATTTGTAAAATACTCATGTAAAGGAACTAAGTTTGCTTTTTTAGCTCTCATATTCCTCATTTTTGGATTGTGGACTTGTTCCATTCATTGGTAAACTTGTGGCATCTTCCTTGATTGAAGCTGAATCTGAAGCAACAGTTCTTTTGGAAAATGCTGGCAAGGTGAGAGGAAAGAGAAAAACCTAGGTGAATATAAAACCTGGGCTAACAAATTAATTTTGCAGAGGGTAGTTAATAAATCATGATATTCAATTTAGTTTTCTATAATTAAACTTTACATGGACTAACAGACCTTCAATGTAAGAATAAGCAAAATTATTTTACTACATTTCCAAAACCACATATTTATATGATTTAAAAGCTTTTTTTTAAAATTTGAAGATTACCCAAGAATGGAAGGTGTGCGCTTTGCCAGAATGCAATGATATAAACCACACATGCACACACACATGCATTTAAAGGGAGAAATCTTAAGGGTCTCCTTTATATGGAATCCTGTTTGTCTCTTCCTCTAGTCTGCTGAGAATAAATCTGGAATCTGAGTTTACTGTTTTTCTACTACTTCTTCCTTGTCTTCTGAGCTCCAGTCATCTATATCAAAAATGTCCATGTGAAATCTTCCCTCCTGATTTTTACTCTCTAATGCCTGCTTATTCCTTACTCTTCTCCTTGTAGAAAATGACATATACATACCCATCTGTCCAGTTTCTCAGACATTGATTTTCCCTCTTCCTTTGTTCTTCCTGATCCATCCACCCAATTTAAGAGTAAGCTCTGATGGTTCTACCATCCAATTTCACCTGAGTCCTGATTCGCACCATCTCCATTACTATCACCCCAGCCCGGGTCACCGTTTTCTCCCTTCCTGTTTTTCATCTGCTCCGTTATGATCCTTTGTCCACACCACAACCAGAATTTTCTTTCTAAACAGTAAATCAGATTGTCACTCTCCTGAATAACTCACTCTCCTGCATAACTTAGAATAAAATCCGAACATCTGACTATGGCCACACTCATTCACTCACTCACTGGCTTGGCAGCCACCTCTCTAGGCGATGATGTCCCTATCTTTGGAGCTTCTGTATTTTCTGCTTCTGTTTTCAGGAAGACTTTTCCTATCCAATTTTGACTCAGCTGATTCTTCTTGCTATTCAGGTTTCAGCTGAGTTGTCACCTCTCAGAGAGGCATCCCCTGATTGTCAATCTAAAGGAGTGGTCCTGTGCCAGTACCTTCCATCATTTCACCTTTATAGCACCAATTTACCACTTTAACGTGTATGTTTACTTGCTCACTACCTGTTTTTCTAGGAGACAAGGTGACTTTGCCTGTCTTGTTCACTATTGTCTCCTCCAGAACTGAATACAGAGCACAGTGCATGGCCTCTTACTAAATATTGGTTGAAAAAGTTAAAAGATAGTCAATTGAGAATTTTATAGCTGCTTTCTTGAGAGCATCTAGAGAGTACCTTGTTAAATTGCAATAATCAGAACTCAATTATTTAACAATATGTGGCATCTAATTGATCAGTGAAAAATACCTGAAACGTAGTCACTAGCCTCACGAAATTAAATCCTTTCATGGACAAGAAACAATTTTCTTGCCTTATTAGTGCTCCGATGTTTTTATTGCCATTCATTTTTGGCATTTTATCCTACAAGTTTGAGAACAGACTACATATGAAGTATCTATTCACATTTAGCCAGGTGGACCTTGGAGTATAACATGGAAGTGGAAATAGTATGCTATTCTTGCTGTGGATAAATTATTTTTCACCCAAGGAACTTAGAGGCACCTCAAAACACAAATTGAGAATACTAACTTTCCTTTTTATAGCAATGTAAACTGAGGTAAGGAAGTGAAATGGTTTTTTTAAGAAACTTTTATTAATTTGCTTCCCTAAGAGTATCAAGTTAAAATAATATGTAAGATTCCTTTCCAACTTCTATAATAATCCTTAGATACCATTATTTTCCCATGAAAAATCACAGTACTTTCTTTTTAGACTTATTTATTTTAATAAACATTTTTTTTTAGAACTGTTTTAGATTTACAGAAAATTTGCAATCTGCATTTATTTTTATAATTTGGTTTGGAGAAACCAACTCCACAAAGATTAAGCATTTTAGTCTCAAAGGACTAGAGATTTCTAGAAGTCATCAGATTACTACAGACTTCACTCAAGGCTGGTCCTGTCAAAGCCCCGGGAGTGATGGCCCTGTCCTGGAGTTGTGTTCCTTTAGTCTAAAAGGAGCTATACATGGAGACTAGTGGTCAGTTGCTACTTATAAAAAACAAAAATGACAGTTTCAAAAGCTGACATTATGCGTCTCTCTTACTAAGCCCCCACTGTCTACAGGCTGAAGGTAATGGAATCCAAGTCTTCTAAAAGAGTGCCCTGACTCATGGCCATAACTTCTAGCCAGCCAGGATAAATTTGGTAGTGATCATGGTTTTAAATAATGGATTTCTGTGTTCCTATTTCCAATGGTAATATAAGCTTACAATTTATACATTTCTTCCCTTCTTCCTGGCAGAAGGAATCTACCTTTTCTTGAATTGACCTGAACTACACAAAGCTGACATAAATTACTTCTTAAAACAAACTTTCATTAATGCTGGATCATTTCAGAGACCACAAATTATGCAGTATTTTCCCATTTCCTTTGTTTTTTCCATGGTCAGTGATTCTATGCTTTAGTTTGGTCACAGTTTGACAGGGCATCTAAGTCAGCAGAATGAATGCCTTAGCATCTACAGCTTAGACGAAAGGCCTCATTCAGTACAGATTCCAACTAGAGTAAGAAATTGCCTGTTCTGTGGGCCTAGAAACTCATGTCTGTCTAAGGACCTATGGTTATCTACTCCTCAATCCCCTATACAGGTCTAAATCACTCTAAATTCCAAACCCCAGTTTCATGTTTCATTCAGAAAGTTACAAGAAAATTAGGAAATTGCTTGTCAGAGATAAAACAGGGTTTTTTTTAGTAGCATTTATCTTCATAAGAAACATTTTTAGCCAAAGTGTACATATATATATCAAATATACCAGAGGGTTGCACAGAAAAACAGGAGTCTCTTGCTCCATCCCTCCAAATCCCATAATCCTACTCCCCAAAAGAGAGTCACAATCAACTCCTTTAGCTTTATTTTCTGTATTTCATTTATGTAAAAAAAGCCTATATTGCTATTTTCTGATTTATCATTTTTAGACATTATCCACACCCACCCACACCTCCTCACTTCATCCTCCCAATATAGTTACTTCTGAACTTTCAGTTATGTCAGTAGTGAGTGTTTATGTTATTTTGACTATGTAAATATGGCTCACACAAACCTAATAGGTACACTATGACAATGTTTCTTTTCTTGTTCATTTTTCCCCCAGGCTTATTAATTGACCCTTTTTAAAATTTTCTTTTATTTTTTTGTTTGCTCTTTCTCTGTGACCATCTTAATTGTTTCTAATTACTCAATTAGATCTGCCATATGTCTATTAATGGTCTTTTTTTTTTCTAGGCACTTAACTATATCAGATAATCTATCAGTTTTTTGTTTGTTTCCTAAAGATTTTCTCATAGAATCTTTCTCTATTCTTTTTTTAGTATGGGAGAAGTGAAGAACATGAATGTCCAGATTAAAAAGGCCCATCCAACAAGTAGCTAGAATAGCTAAATAAGTAGCTAAAATAAATAAAACAAGACTCACAATGAGGCACAATATCTCAGACTCACTGAGGTTAAAGAGAAGATCCTAAAAGTTCCCGGGGTCAAGGGTAGGAAGGGTATGGTAGGGTAAAGAGCGAGTGGAGAGGATGACTTCAAAGGAATGAGAGTCTGTACCTATCTATCTATGATTTTTCAACAATAACATCGGATTTTAAAGGATAATTGTTCAAAGACTTCAGAAGGAAACTCATGTTCAACTTAGAATTTTATAGCCAGCCAAAGTCTCAGTAAAGTGTGAATGGAAAAAAAAAGTCTATTTTTAGAAATAAAAAGACTGAAAATATTTACTTCCCTTTCTCCGATGTGCTAATAGAATGAAGTGAAACAAGAAAGAGGGAGGGATAGGATCTGGGAAACATGACTTACCAACATAGGCAGAGGGTGGAAAAGAGTGGCAGGATGACAGCTCTGCAGTAGGAACTTGTTGGGTGGGCCCTTTGAATCCGGCACTCCTGCCCACCTGTTCTACTTGTTCTCTCACTCCAAAACTCATTGATCCTGTATTGTCCCTACTAAATTGATTTTCTAAAAATCTTATCTTTTCTCTCTATTGTCCCGTTCTTTTTCTTCTCTTTCCCTAGTTTTTTCAACTTTGTTTTCCAGCTTTCTGGTTTTCTTTTTTCTTTATGGTAATCATATTTTAAAATTCTGAACCCTCTTATTCTGTGTTTGTTTGTCATGGTATCTCGCTCTTATTAAAGTTAATGGACATAATATTTTTTCTTATATCTCTGAGGGTATTAATATATTTTTTTAAAACATCTTCTGTTCCCTGTATTATCCATTTGCTATAGGTTCTGTTTTTCTCTTTTTTGGTCCCAACATCTCTCTCTCTCTCTTTTTTAATTTTGGAAGTTTAAAAGGAGATTAAAGAGAAATAACTTAATTTCTATAAGCCGAAATTATGCTATAAAAATGCAGAAGTATTCAGGGTGATCCTAATTTTTCCCACTTATAATATACTCCATTATTAAAAACATATGGGAAATTCAAGGCTCATCAGAAAAGCAAATAAGAATAAATATGACTTTTAGAAATGAGTTTAATTACTTAAAAATAATTAATGATAAAGTAGCTATGACTAAATTTTAAAAAGTATTCTTGAAAATATGGGGATGGGCCCAGGAGGAAAATTATAAAACAAATTTATAAACAAGAAGAATGGTAAAACATAAGGCTATGAATTACTCAATAAATTAAGTAAATAAGTAATAAACAGTTTTACTTTTTAAGCCAAATTTTTCAGTCAGATTTTACAATATAAACTATAGTAAGTGGTTTCTTATTCAAAATATCTCAATGATATTTTTTCCTATTCTTATTTATCTTTATTTCCTTTTGAGCCAGTATATTTATATAGAAACCTATGGCTGCCTGTGAGAAATATTTCTTAATTAATGATCACAACTGGTCATGAAATGCTAGAATAGAAAGCTAAATATAATTTCTTTCACTGTTTATCATAATATTAAATAAAATTCCCAAAACCTTGATGTTTTCCATTTAATATCTTCAAACTACTTCCTTCTAGATGCCCTTCTAGGGAGCCTACGAAAGTCATAATGGCACATTTAAATTGCAGTAGAACAAAGACCTCTCCATGCTCTTGAATGTCTTATTGAGTGGGATACTCTGATATTTCATGGTGCCTAGTCCTTAACCCTCCTCCATGTTTATTTATATATTAAACAGACCTGGTGAAATTTTTCCTTGGCTTAACATGAGTGACAAAAAAAAAAATTGGCCTATGTATATATTAGATTCTGAGGTGCCATAGCCAACTTGAGATATGACCCATATTGAAGAGTGCCTGCCAGATTAGAATAGCAGAGGGTTTATGCAGATACAAAATCACTTGGTAAAATGATGAAGACAGGAAAGAGAAAATGCTTAGCATTTCGAATAAAATAATCATGAAATAATAAAAACCAAATCATTTATCAGAAACTGATAAATATTTATTCAATGAATCCATGAATATAAATCTGCAAAAATGGGACTTATCACCTTTGGATTTGACCTACTTCCTTATGGCTCGTTTTGGTATTTTATTTTATACCAATCTAGCTATTTTAAATGACAGAATCATCAAATTTAATGTATAACCCTCCAGGCCCATGGTAAACTGAAGAACTAAAATATCATCTAAATAAGAATCCATTAAGTAACGTTCTACTCGCAATAGTTTAGATAAAAGTGGATTTTAAAAAAACTCATGCATCATGCATTCATCTAATATTATTTGAATATTAATTGAGTATTTACTATGTGCCAAGAACTATGTAGAGTGCTGAGGACACAGTGGTGAACATAACAGGCATTGTTCCTTTCCTCATGAAGTTCCCTCTTTGGTGGAGAGAAGAATTAGGGAACAAAAAGCCACTCAAATAACAAATAACTCTATAATTACTATTCTGAAGAAGGTTTCAAAGGAAACTTGTATAGCACATTGTGGGTGCTCATAACAGAGACCACATTTAAAACTGTATGTTCTGAAGTCTCTTTAAGTATATAACATAAAAGCTGAAATGTGAAGAACAAATATAGGAGGGAAGAAAAGGGGATAGATGGTGGGGGATGGCACCCTGGACCAATGGATCCATACCTTGTTGATACTGTTGATGACATCTTAGCAAGAGTTACAGAATATTCAGAGTGAAATCAAGCAAGCATTCTTATTCTTTGTATAAGATTTCACATTTCTGAACAGTTATATGCAAAGATTTTCTGCTTTTTGATGACTTGAATTTTATTATAACTTCCTTTACTCACTCATCCATAGTTAAAATAAAAAATTTGCTTAATTAAGATTTTCACCTGAGTGACGTATTGTTTTTCTGAGAAGTATGAGGTCTAAAAAGATGAGATTCCATATATTTTTTAGTAAATTACATAATATTATAAATATACTTGGGGATTATTTGTATGATTCATAATAAGAATTTTCTAAGACCCATAACAGGACTATTACTACCATGTCACCAGCCTTAAACTTTCACTTTTCTGTGTGCTGTATTTTCTTAAATCCAATTTAAAAACTGGTACAGGACTTCATTACTTACAGTTCAAGTGTGAAAATCGTGGACTAGACAGGAAGCGACTACGGTCCTGCCAAGAGGATGATAGATCTAACTCACGAGTGTAGGAACCTCCCATAGAGGTTCTGTCATCCTAAAAAAGAAAGCATGGCATTTCAGGTCAATGATTGTAAAATCTTAAGGACTGAGACTCATTTAAATGTGCTGAAACTGAAATTAAATCTTAATATATGAGCTATGTTATACATGCACAATTTAATACAATTATAATCTTTGTAAAAAATAAAATATGTGCATACTAAAGAGTATATGAAAAAGAAAGAAATCACTCGTTGCCATAGCAGCATGACATATTTCTTTCCAGTGTTTTTCCCCTCTATAGATAGGATTTATAAACATAGTTATAAAACTTTGTGTTCTTCATTTATTTAAATTTGTACTATAAACATTTTGAAGTCATTAAATTATCCTAATCTTTACTTTATGGGTTACTCATACAATACGGTGCAGTGTTCTCCAACCTTTTTGGCACCAGGGACCGGTTTGGCTTCATGGAAGGCAATTTTTCCACAGACAGTAGGAGGCAGTGGGGAGGCGGAGCTCAGGCGGCGATGCAAGCGACAGGGAGTGGATATAAATACAGATGAAGCTTTGTTTGCCTGTTGGTTACCTCCTGCTGTGCCCCCCTCCTTCCCCATCCTAAGTTTCATGGAAGACAATTTTTCCACGGACAGGGAGTGTGGGCAGGGTGGCAGGGGGGCGACTGTGGAGCTCTGCAGCCCAGCCCCTAACGGGTCACAGACTGGTAGCGGTCCACAGCCTAGGGTTTGGGGATCACAGCAGTGGATATACTATGCTTTACTCAGTCATGATTTTACTTGGAATTTAGGTGGTTTCTAGTGTTTTACTGCTATAAATAACACTTTGAGAAATATCTTTAAATATATAACCTTTTCCACATTTAGGATTATTCCTTTGACTAATTCTTAGGTAGAAATAATGGGTCAATAAAAACAATTTGATGTTTTAAATACATTTAGCTAGACTGCTTTCCACAATGATTATATTAATCTTCTTACTCATTTAACAAATATTTAATAAACAAAAATGAACACAGAAAAGAATCCTCTCATGTATTGTATGAATGTGTTCTTCTCCCCAAATCTTAGCTGAAAATGAGAATTATAACTTTAAATGATTTAACTAATAGATTAAAAATAGGTGCTTTAATATACTTTTCAGTGAGAAACAGTAAAATTGCAATTTTTTTCTCATGAATGTTGTATAATTGTTTATTATACTTCCTTTTTTTTTTCCTTCTTTCACTCATTCATTCATTCAACAATAAACTTGTTTGGCACCTACTATGTGGTAGGCAAAGAACGAACAAGACATTGGGGTATATGATCAGGAACCCTTAGGGCTTACAGAACAGAAAGGCATTAAACAAACTGTACAATACATGAGATAATTAAGAACTATACTAAGTGCCATAAGAACAGGAAAATAACAGGAAGAACCAAAAGTTAGATTTGGGGACTGGAGAAGATCACTGTGGGAAGTGATATTTAAGGCAAAATTTGAATGCTGAGTATGAATCAATGAATGAGCCAGGTGAAAACTTACGGGTGGAGTATGGAAAAGTGGAAGGTAAGGAGAAAGGAGAGAGAGGCAGCCAGGCAGTGATGGCCCAGATGAGTGGTGTGTGCTTGTAGTCCCAGTTACACAGGAAACTAAAGCAGGGGAGGATCACTTGAGCACAGGAAGTTGAAGTGTTACAGTGGGCTATGATCTGGCCATTGTACTCTAGCCTGGTGACAGAGGTAGACCCTAACTCTTAAAAAAAAAAAAAAAAAGGCCAAAAAAATCTTCTATGCATTTGTAAAAGGCCCATTTATTCTGAGCTACAGGCATAATCCTCAGATGGTTCAAGATCATTAGCCTTCATGTACCAAAAGGGAGATGAGGTCAAAAGATTTAAGATGAAGACCCTGCAGTTTTTAGCCAAGTGGTTTTTAATTCTCTCTAGTTATGGGGATTTCATAAGAAACTTGAAGTCATTCACTATAGGATCTCTGAAAGGAAAGCATATACATTGTGTCCCACGTGTATTCCAATGATTTGTTTAGAATGAGTTGACACGCGGCAACTAGAGGCAGGTGAACTGGCTGTTGTAGCTCAGATGTGACACACTGAAGGCCAGGGTGGTGATGGAAGATGCGTAAATGAAAAGGATGGATATGCTCTCAATCAGTGCTAGAAATTTCCACTGAATCACAGTTTCCATATGAAGGATGAAAGAGAAAAGCATAATGAATGGTTTCCCACTAAAAGATTTTTTGATCATTATGGGCAATAAGAGAAAGAAAAAAATAAGGGAAACAAACACACATTTTGCCCATTGACACCCGAACTGAGAAAGTCAGAGGACAGGAGTAGACATGTAGTTGTGGGCACCTTGTTGGAACAGATGGTGTAATGATGGCCTCAAAATGTGACTACCAGTGGAAGGATGAAGTACACAGAAATATTTGAATACTATTCATTCTTCTTAAAAGGCATGATTTTAAATTTCTAAAACAAAATCAACTGGCATCAAAGCAGGAGTTATATCTTTTCTGTTTACAGAAAAAAATTACATATGTTGTGATAAAACCAGCTTTTTCACAAATGATAGTCAAAATCTGGCACTGATATTCCATTCTTAGCAAATTTGGAAAATACAAGAAAAATTAAGAAGAAAACAAATAACCCAACAAATTAAAAATTTATTAGTATATAATAATTTAAGGGAACATTTTCTAGTTCTTATTTATAAATATCTTTTTATATTGAGATCACCACTTGTTGCCAATTTTGTTTCCAACTTTTTTTATGTAACATTATATATCAAATTTTCTCTATCATTATTATATCACAGTTTATTTTACTAATCTCCTATTGTTGGAAATTTAAGATTGATTTAAGTTTTTTCTATTATAAACAATCATTTGATAAACATGTTGGTATAAAAAGCTTTGTCCATATTTTTATGTTATTTATCTAATATCAATTCCTAGAATTGGAATTACTGGCTAACACATTATAAGGTTGTCCATTTGTATCAATTTTATCTAGGTTGTCAAATTTATTGGTAGAGTTGTTCATAATATTCCCTAATTATCCTTCTAATGCCATTAGGAGTTCTAGTAATGTTCCTCTTTCATTCCTAATATTGACCATTAGCTTCTTTTTTTTTTCCTAATTGGTCTGGCTAGTGGTTCTTAAATTTATTAATTTTTTCAATGAGCCCAATTTTGGTTTAATTTATTTTTCTTACTTTTCCACTTTTTATTTCATTGATTTCTGATCTTATCTTTACTATTTCCTTGCTTTCACTTACTTTGACTTTAATTTATTCTTTGTTTTCTAGTTTCTTATAATGAAAGATTAAATTATTGATTAGATCTTTCTTCTTTTGTAACACTCATTTAATGTTACAGATTTCCCTCTAAGCACTTTTTAGTTGATCCCACTAAAAATTTTAATAAATAGTGTTTTTATTTTCATATAGTTAAAATATTTTCTAATTTTCGTTTTGCTTTCTTCTTTAACCCATCCATGGATTATTAAGAAGTATGTTGTTTAATTTCTGAATACTTGGGAACTTCCCAAGTATCTTTCTACTATTGATTTCTAGTTTCATTCTGTTGTGGGTAGACAACATATTTTGCATAATTTCAAGCATCCTAAATTTATTGAAATTTGCATTACCACCCAGGATATAGTTTATCCTGGAAAATGTCCAATGTGCACTTGAAAAATATATGTAATTAGATGTTGGGAGGAAATATTCTTTAAGTGTTAGTTATGTTTAGTTGGTTGATAGTATTGTTCAAGTCTTTTGTATCTTTACTGATTTCTGCCTATTGTTTTATCAACTACTGAGAAAGGAATGTTGATATCTCCAACTATAATTAAGGATTTGTCTCATTTTCCTTACAGTTCTATTAGTTTTTGCTTCATATATTTTGACACTTTGTTTACAGGTGAGTGTATATACATTTAGAACTGTTATCCCTTCTCTTTACAGTTGCTGAGTTACTCCTCATTCAACCACTTTCATTTCTTTCTTTCATATATGAAAAATCAGGAGGTTGAACTCTAATGTCTTTAAGTTCTAACATTTTATAAGTCTTTAAAAAACTGTCAGAATCCCCCATACTATCTTGAAATAGAACTAGCAAAATTAATCTTACAAGACTACCCTAAATGAAAACAATTTCATAATCCCTTTGAATAATCAACAAAACAAAATATGAAAAAAATACTTTCCTCTCTTCCAATTCTGTATTGATATTTAATTTGTGGAATTTCTATAAGTAAATTTTACAAAGTGACCATAAAATGAGAGTTTCTTTCTAATTCCTACCTATCTTTGAATCAAATACTTAAGTATTAAAAATAAAATATTTGTTGAAAAGAAGTTTCTTTGCAATTTTAATAATCCCAGCTTTTGCTTTTTAGCATATCCTTAGCACAAGGGCCTATTTTTATTGCCATCTTAAGTCTCAACTAGGTAGTTAGCCAGAATTCTCTGCAAAAATTCCATTGGGTGAAGGGACTTGTATTTTCTAATATTTTCCCTGGGCTTCTTCCACTTCTTTTTCATAACCCACATTGTAATTGGTTTCTTAAAAGTGTTCCAACCTAACTAAATTTCTTTGCTAAACTGATCTCTAGTGATTAATATTTAATGATGCCCACCAAGCATTTTTCTCTCAGGAATATTAGAAGTTCAAAGTTTATTAGACAAATGATACATTTAATCTTTTCAAATTTTAATTTATCCAACCATTCCCCTGGAAAGAAGGAAGAAACATGTATGTATTTCTCAATCTGTGGCAGAACTTTTTTCTGAATTTGTCTCTAACCTAACAATGCACTGTGCCTTCATTTCTGCCCCACTTTGAATTCCCAATTCTCCACCAGTGCTCAAGAAAGCTTAATTTCTTCCTCAGTAAACCTTATTTCTATTTGAAAGTCAATTGGGACAATTTTAAATTTTAATTTCCATGAGGGTGAGGTTTTGATTGTTTCTATCTATCCTTCTTTCCATCTACTCATCCAAATACTCCACAATTTAGCATAGTGCCACCTGTAGTGAGGAACTCATATATGATTATTTCTTGACAAAAGTGCAGAAATTAAAATTTGCTATGGTAGAAGCTTAGAAAGAGAAGACTGCTACTCTTATATTCTCAGTTTCTTCATGTAAAAAAATTAGGAGGCTGGACCAGATAATGTCTAAGTCCTCTTAGAACTAACATTTTATGATTCTAATCTATCTGGACAGAACCAGTGAACAACCAGTACTTCTAACTATGCAAATTATTTTTACCACAGGAAATCCCAATTGATACAATGATACTACAGGGTGTCCCAAAATTTAGGAAAAATTTTGTAATGGATATTTTGTAAATAAAGGTACATTTATAATAGCTACAATTTTCCATTTTCCTTATGTATGGTGACTTTTGGGAAACCCTATGTAATACTCATTTACCAGATTAACAGACTAGTGAAAATACTGTGCTAGATCAAGCCATTTGAAGCTCTTTGAGCAGTTTTTCTTATAGTACTAATACATTTACCCTTATCTAATTGATATTTTATTGTATAAAATTTTATATTTCTAGTGAATCACTAATGAAAAAGATTTTGCTCAGTTTTTTTTTTTTTACCTACTTTAAACTGGGAGCCACATGACTTTAATTCATTTTCAGAAACCAAATCTGCTCACAGTGGATAAAAATTTACCATAAAAAAAGCACACTCAAAAGAATGTGCCACTGATAAAGGCAAAGATGCAAAGATGTTTTAATGATGGTGGCCTTATTGGAATCTGTGCTTATTTTCTTAAAGCAACTATTTTAAAGGAAACAATCATTGTTTCAAAGAATATATTATGGCCTGTTCATTAAAAACTAATAACAAAAAAAAACTTATAACAAATTTAACTGGTATTTTTTATGTTTTTAGTACCTAGAGTTTTGAATTTGAGATTATTAAAAATGGCCCGTAGAGGTGAATTTCTTCACAATCTTTCGTTTCTTAATATTCTTGTTGAGTAAATTATTTGGAAGAGTGAAAGCATGTGGCTTGTTAAGGGATCTATGTTTGGTAGAGTGAGGCTCTTATAAGTTAAAATATTAATATGCTCATCTATGTATCCATGTTGATTCCTGAATAAGCACTTTTGATTCATTGTAATTTTCAGATTTTATAGCAAAGAAAAAATTCCAATTCAATTGGCAACCTTTCATCTAACTTTTAAAGAGCAAGATGAAATCAACTAGTTAAGTATTATAGCTAGCAGGTTAGTCTTGATCACTTTAAAAGAATAAACATCTCTTTAGATTTCAGCATGATTTGATAGCCTGCAAGGTTTTGGATATTTCATATAAGCATTACTGGAAAAATAGCACTTAAATTTCTGTTAGAATTTTAGAAAGGCTGAAACTAAAAAAAAATTTTTTTTAAGTTTTTTAAATTACTGATTTAACATATATTGTACACTCACTGTATATTCTGGAATCAAAGATGAGTCAGATAGCGCCTACATTCAAAGCCTATACAATCCAGTAGAACAGCATTTCCCAGACTTCAATGTTCACTCATAGTTATACTACCATTTTCTTTTATGTTTATTTAAAAATTAACCTGTAACTCAATTTCTATAGAGGAGAGGCTTAAAGGATGGCAAATCGGTTGGGGCTGACAGCAGCACAGAGCTGTATTTGCATAGCAGTTTACATATGATTCCTTATCAAAGCATGGGGAAGAGCGGTTATAAATGAGATAATTGATGTATTGTAGAGTTAAAGCTCTCTCAAATTTCCCCATGGTTGCCACTACTATTCCCAAGCAATATCTGTAAAATCACATGAATAACACACTAGTGATATATTTTTATAGTCATCAAAATAAGGATGTGCATGCAACACCTACAATCTTGAATTGCACCAGGAATTATGCATAGCATGCTTTAGAAGCTACTGTTGAAGAAGATTTAAGATATGTACAGAAATAGCTGACTTGAGAGAGAATGTGCTAACAGCCATTAATTGCTGTGAGCAAGATATAAACAAATCACAGAGATTCAATGAGGGAGAAATGACTACCAGGAGCAAAACATGTACTTACATCACACACATGCTTACACTGAACAAATATGACAAAGAGCTTTGGCAAACTTTACTTTCCATAAACTCTGCTAAAAGCCACTATCAATACTTCTTCACCTCCCTCATCTTATCCTGTAAAACATCTGCTTCTTTAAAAAGAAATTGCATACTAACTCTCCAACTAGACGTTAAAAATCATGACTTTTCTTTCAGGAGAGGAAGGATGGGGAAAAAAACGTGCCTTCTGTGATTTTCACCAAAAAATTCCAATTTTAATTAAAACCATATATTTAGCATGAGTAAAGGTAACAAATAGGAAATTCTTGGACAAAACCATGCTCCTCTGTGAATTCAGATTAGCAATGCTGTGTTACTAGCTGACTTTTGAACATTCTGTTCTATTTGAAACAGCTGGGACAGCAAGGAAGACTATGTCCTGCAGAAACCCAATTAGGCCTGATGAAAGAGAGTCCATGAAATGCTTCTGTTGTCTACCAAGACAGAGAAAATGTGTTCGATTCAGCTTTGAATTGAATTCTGAATATAAATTTTCAGATCAGGCTTTTTCCAGTTAGCTTGGTCAACTTAATACAATATTACATTATGCTCTCACAAATGTAGACATTGGTCCTGTTCAAAATCTTGACAGGTTTCTAGAAATCTGATCATTTTTGTCTTGGTGATTGCCATGGGAATAAACAACAGAAGATCAGCTCTAGCCTTGGACTGACTGAAAAAGAACCTGACTTGCTGACTTCCCGCTAACCCTTGCCTCCCCCAGCCATGCGGTTATGTTGGATGTTTCCCTGCCTTCTTACAACAGCAAAAACATGAGAGAAGCCAGTTGCCAACATGGTTCTGCTATGCCAACAGTTATTTGTCTGTCAACAGCAATACAGTCAGAGTTCTATAACTGAAATGCTAATAGAGATCCTCTTCCAAACTGAGATGTGGATAAAACACTTCCCTGTACCTTGTCATCACAAACCTCTTTTCAAAAGATTCTTAAACAAAGTTCTTTCCATTGAACACCTAATGTGGTTTATTGGGACCACCTTTATAGCATTTATCCCTTTCTCCTTTGCCTTACAGTTGTTTGTGTGAAGGGGTTAAATTCCTAAGGGTGGGTAATGGTTTTTCTTATTACGCCATTACCTCGAGCCCCTAGCACAGCGCGCCTTGTTTACAGTAGGAACCCAATAAATGTTTATTGGATGTTGTGTTTAGAAAACCAACAACAACAACAGCAAACATGAATATCTTCCAATTACAAGAGAAGTTCAAAAATGTCAGGGATCTTTGTCTTGTTCACTGATTTGAGTCTCATGCGCCTAGAAAGTTCCTGGCTCATAGCTGGCACTTAATATTTGTTGAATGAATGGATAAGCATTATGACTTTCCAAAGAGCTTGGACAGTATATATTTAACTGGTAAATAAAGAAAAGGAGATGTGCCATATAATGTGTAAAGGAAGAAAAAGTAGATGTCTAATTTCTCTTTTCTCTAGACCAGGGGTTGGCAAACTTTTTCTGTAGAAGGCCAGAGAGTAAATAAGGTTTTGTGGGCCATAAGGTTTCTGTTGCACCTACTCAACTCTACCAGAGTGCAGATGCAGCGATAGATAATAGGTGAATAAATGAGTGTGGCTATAGTCTAATAAAGCTTTATTTACAAAAATAGTTGGCAGGCAAGATTTGGCCTATGAGCAGTACGCCGACTTCTGCTCTAGAACAACTGTGCAAGAATTAGCTGCTAGAATCAAGATGACTAGGTAACTATTCCTTCCTTGAAGACCATGCTTTCTGCATCTTTATAGGTCCCCCAACAGGTAGTACAGTGGTTTACAGTATGGTAGCTGTACAGTAATGTTTGTTGAATTAAATGGAATCTTACACTGATTTCCTGGAACTGCAGTTTTCAGTAGAACCAATGAACTCAAATCCCTGTAATATGACTTTTCTTTGAACTCTCTCCTAGCAAAATGTGGGGGAAGTTAATAGCTGCTGAAATAATGTTTTCTGAAACTGAAGTCGTAATGGGGTTCCTTCTCTCTTGATTTAAAGAGTCCTGATTTCTCTTATTCAAAGCATTTTCTTCAGATGTCAATGATTAACCAGAGGTAGCTCTTTTGATTACCCATGAAGACAAAAAATGATTAACATAACTTTCTCATTATCCATCTAAGCTAATACTTCTTTTGAAGCTATCTCCCCTCTCAGTCTTTTTAAATAATGTATTTACATAACAGGCATATGAGCAAATGACCACTGGTATCTATAATCGGAAAAAAATGTGTTCTCACATTTTCCTCTCCAATGACTACCAAAATGTGATATTTCCATGAGTTTTGTGTTAAATTACTACATTATTTCAGGCCAGGAATCTGCTATGTATGGTAATAGTCTATATATTCAACATTGAAATGTATCAGTTTTAAAATGTTTAAGTAGTATTAATGTGGAAGAATGCCATCAGAAAATGTGCTTTGTGGCCCTATCCTATACTTGCACTATCTATTTGCAGAATTTTCAAACTTATTTCTCATTCTGTTAAATGTTGGCCTCTCTTATGAACTAGGCTTGCTTTCCTCTTCAGCTGCAAATGTAATTTTAAACAGAGCTCCAGTGAGATTACTTGCTGAACATGTTAAACATTCATAGCTTTGCCATATGCTGTTATGGAAATTGTATTTATTTATAGCAATTTGGGTGCCACTAGATAACAATGATTCACCTGATACCAAATATAACTGTATCAGGAAATAATGTTTTAAATGTTTCATGTGCATCTAGACCTCTGTTGAACTAAGAGGCATATACTGTGTTTATGTATTTCTGCAAAAAACTGATTTTATGTAGAAAAATACAGTTCTACATTTCACGACTTCTAGAAAAAATTAGTTATATGCGGACTAAATTTATATTATAACAGCACAGTGGTCAAGGACATAAATCATAGGGACCAGGCAGATTTAGGTTTTAATCCTGATTCAACCATTCAATTACTTTATAACCTTTCTTTCTTCAATGGTAAAAGAGGAAAAATAATGGTGCCAACTTGCCAGGATTGCTGTGATGATTAAACATGATAATGTACATAAGGCATGCAACACCTACAAAAAAGAGCAACTTATGTCGTCTGTATTGATACATGCTCCATAATTACTAATTATTATTAGCTTGTGTAGCCTAAACCTTGCATTTCTGTTGATAAGCAGAACTCCTTTAAATGGTGGAGAAATGCTTAAGTATACGGGACCTGATGAGAATGTTGGGAGACGATTTAAGAATTTAAAAATTGCCACATGAGACAAGGTCACTACTATAGTCAATATACCAATTTATAAAAAACAAAAGTAAAAAGTAACAAAGTCACAGGATGTCCTTTTCACAGTAAGGGTATTGATAACTTGGCATAATTTTGTTAATTTCTGTTTGCGATGGAGTTAGTATAATGTTCATTTTAAGTATGCTAAGGAGGACTTATGGAAATGAGCACCATCTTTATACCCACTGAGCATTCTATCCTATTATATTCAGAGGGGGAAAGAAGCTTCTTAGAAATAATTATATTTCGCTGTAATACGTGAATATATACAGTGTAATGAATATTCATATATATTAAGTTTGTAAGAATAGAAAAAAACCAGAGAGCCTTTAGCTTTTCTTTTTTTAAATGGACTTGGAGTGCACATTTGAATATAGATGGATTCCCTCCAGGTCACTGTTCTCAATGGGGGGCAATTTTGCTCTCCAGAGGACATTTGGCAATGTCAGGGGACACTTTTGGATGTCACAACTTGAGAGGGAGGATGCTACTGGCATCTAGTGAGTAGATTTTAGGGATACAACTAAACATCCTACAATGTCTAAGACAACCTCTATTATCTGGTCCAAAACATCATCTGTGGGATTTAGTCCCGAGGAACCTTAAACTTATTGAATTCCCAGTTCTAAGAGCTAAGAGCTCTTCAGGGCCAAATGGGTTTAAAATCATCCATACCCCAGATGCACATTAGGTAGGCTCTAGGGAATGACATGACTTTTGTCAATATGGCCAAATCTTCCCAGTATCTGTGTTGGTTTCATGGTCATAAACCATAAGCTGAAGTATGAGCGTGGAGTTCACATCCTCAGGAAAAGAATGACCGGACATGCCAAGGCTATAGTTTACAAAGTACAATACATTAGTCAACCTACTGCGGACTTCATTGCTGACAGAGCTGGATTTACACATAGAGGATGGAAACCATCGCACTAAGACTTTGACCAACCAAGGGGCCAGGGGTTAACTGGCTCAGGATTTCTTAAGCAGTGTCAGTTCCCATAGACAAACAACACACTGAGCAACAATGGCACAGACTGAAGGTTTAGTTCTCAAGCCAAAAGTTATAATCTTTGGATTTTTGATCTCTATTTCCACAGAATTGAAAAGCTATTTCAAATACCAAGAAAAAGCTTCTGTTTCACCAGTGCCCTTACATGAACACTGGAGGGGCTGCGTAAGAGGCTGTAGCCTTAAACATGGATAATGCTTACTGACTAAAGATGTATACAAAGAGCATTACCTTGAAACTTTTGTTCCTGTACTTGATGTCATCTTGGTGATGCTGAAGAGAATCTCTGTGAACTCTGTATTTAGAATATCTCCCATCAATTCTCTCGGATGAACTATGGGTATCCTGGAAAAACAACACAGGGTCTGAATTGGTGAATGAAAGCAAAATTAGTGCTTGAAATTAGAATAAGAAAATAATGATATGTAGATTTATAAGGGAACCATGGGCCACCATGGAAAAAGAATAAAATGGTCACTGTTGATGCTACCATAAAAATAAAATGGGTCCCACATTGGTCATTTGGTTTCTTTTAATAACTAGTCCCTCTGCTTATCTGAAATGATTAAAATCCTTTAGAACAAGATTCAAGTCACAATGAGTTGTCCAAAGATCGTCATTAATGATATGTGCCCATTTTAGATGTTGTGTACCATCTCTTGAAGTAGTACTTGATATCGAAATATTTTCTTTGTTGAAAAAATGCTACCTTTAAAACTAAAGCCCTGGCCGGGCGCGGTGGCTCACGCCTGTAATCCTAGCACTCTGGGAGGCCGAGGTGGGCGGATCGTTCGAGCTCAGGAGTTCGAAACCAGCCTGAGCAAGAGCGAGACCCCATCTCTACTAAAAATTAGAAATAAATTAATTGGCCAACTAAAATATATAGAAAAAATTAGCCGGGCATGGTGGCGCATGCCTGTAGTCCCAGCTACTCGGGAGGCTGAGGCAGAAGGATCGCCTGAGCCCAGGAGTTTGAGGTTGCTGTGAGCGAGGCTGACGCCACGGCACTCTAGCCCGGGCAACAGAGTGAGACTCTGTCTCAAAAAACAAACAAACAAACAAACAAACAAACAAAAAAAAATAAAACTAAAGCCTTTATACTTCACTTATCATTAAATAACATTCTACCTTTTAACTATTATGTCACATAAATACTTAAACTTAAGGATATCTCTTCTGCCCTTATAAGAATAAAAAGATTCAGGTAATAAAGAAATTAAGACAGCAAAAATTTCCAGGGCCTGCCTTTCTTTCTTTTTTCCCTTCATTTCTTGGGGAAAAAAAGGAACACAGCAAACAGTTAGTTACCATAGCCAATTATTTAGACATTTCTATTTTGATTTAGGGAGAAATTAGAAGAAAATGAGGGCAACTGATTTTGGGATGCACAAAAAATCATCTATGGGATTTAGTACCCCAAATAGTCCCAAGGAACCTTAAACTTATTGTATGCTTAACCTGGAAGGGGTATTAGAATTCCAACGTTCTTATTTTTATTAAAAAAACAAATAAACACACCCTAAAAACTAGAGCCCAGGGAAGTTAAGAATGGCTTGCCCAGGGCTAGACAATTTGTGGCTGATTGAGTTTGGAACCCAATGCTATTCCCTTTCCACCTTATCAAATATGTAATGTTTAAAATATGGGATTGTAGAGCTGAACTACTTGTTTCAAAATGAGGCATGTGAGAGAGAATATGACTACATTTAAATAAGAATAAAGTCAAGCCTATCTAAATAGAATGAGGTCTGTACTCACACTTAGAATCATACGCTACAGAACTACCAAGAAATATGTGAAATAAATTTTCTCATATATGCTAGTAATGTCAGTGTGAGTAGGAACCACAGAGATAATATTACTCAATTCTCTCATTGTATGGTTGAGGAGATACCCCTGAGACACTAAGCGATTTTGTCTGGTGCATGAACTTGGACCAGAACTTAGGCCTTTGTATTCCTGTTCATAGCATACTAAATTGTAGAAAGTTTTAAGGGTTTGAAAAAATATAATCTGCATCTAATAATCTAAAGGCTTTGGGTATTTTCATTTAAGGCTATGTCTATGTCTAGTCAATTTTAATAAATTGATTTAAATGAGCTCTTTTTAATCCTATAGATGGCTTTAGAGTACACATTGATGGGTTTCAAGCTAAAGGCAGCAGGGCAAAGCAGATGGGCTTTGCTCTTGTACATAGAATTAGATCCCACTTCCAACTAATTTAACATACTCCAAACTTTGTTGTTCTCATCTGTAAAATGGGGAAAAATACTGTCCATCTATAGGGTACCTCTGAAGATTAGAAAAAAATGCAACATACAGTACTTAGCTACTGCTTGCTAATATACTGTGTGCATAATTAAATCATTTCCCTTTCCAAGTGAAAGGTTTCAATTTTAATTTATTGGAAAGTATAATTCTGAACTTTGAAAAATATTCTCTCTCAAAATTTCATGATTTAGTCTTCTTCATATGTGAGTTTGTGTGTATATAAGTGTGTCTATGGTAGATAATCACTAGCCCATAGGATAAAAAATAATAATAAGCCTGTTGGTAATAGTAGAGAACATAACTGTTAAATTATACGTATGAACATTCTGTTCAATGCAGACAACTGGGGAAAAAGTGATTTGTCACTAGAGTTAAACTTTATATTTCTATACTGGTATAAAACAGGTATCTGTTTCACAGTGACAAGTGCTACCTGTTTCTAATACCTTCTCTTATCTGTCCTTCATTTACTTAGATGATTTCTGTTAGTTACAGAGAAAAAATTGGGAAGAATATGGGCATAACATATCACCCACTATCACACTGGGTTATATAATGGCAAACAGAAATTACATCGTCTTGGACACTGGTTTCATAATTCTTTGATAGAGACTTAAACTGCAAATATATAAACAAATCCTAAGAAACAGTCAACACTTCAGTAAAATATACTTGAAACACTCAGTTTTATTCTATTTATGATAGTCTAGATTTCTAGATGTGTCAGCTCAACCCTGGATATTACTCAAAAACATTTAGTTACTGAACTACCAAAAGATGCTTAATGCTAGGTAATTTTAAGATAGTGCAGACCTTGAGAACATCATCACATCAATGCTTCCAATGAATCAATATGATTATGATCTGGCTATATTCCTATCCACTGTATCCTCAAATAATATGCTAGATTTAAACAGAACCTAAATATAACATAAGTTATATTTTAAGGCCAATGTGAAATAAGAAATTACATGGTTTCCAAAGGGAAACCCTCATCATTGTTAACTTCAGCCATGCAGGATCAACAAATTATAAATCATTAAAATTTTACATTACATATGTAATGAAGATGTTCTTAGGCCCAGACTTTGTCTGGCAGGACTGGGCAATGGGGTTATTTGCTTTGCAGCTCTCCTCTATGAGGAACTTTAAAAATAACACAAGGTAAATTCACACATGTGTCTAATTGGCTTGATGAGGAAATACTTTGTGGTTAGAGTTCTACCAATAGATGGCGTGAAATATGAAACCCAAAACTCTATGTGGATTGAATTCATATGTCATAGTATAGGGATAACCTGTGAACTATCATATCTTTAAAACAGTACTCAACAATTTGTAAAGAAGTTGAAAATTCATAGATTGAAACTGCTAATTAAAAAAGTTATCTATTATCAATATAATGTATAACTCCCTTTAATTCTTAGGTTTTTATAAATTATTACTAAAGCTTTAGGGAGCCAAGTGAGCTTCTAGTGGTAAGGGTAAAAGTCTCTACTTTCCTATATTGTGCTAATACATAAGTTTCATTATTTTCAATCCTGACTTCACAAATAATGTCAATGAACTTTGGTAAGATGGAGTATTAAAAGTCCCCAATGTTTTTAGGTACTTCTTCCCTCTCTATGCTTTTCTTTGCACATCAGGAAGATGTCAAGTATTCTCATTCAGATAAAAATACAGAAAGAGACAAGC
This sequence comes from Cheirogaleus medius, assembly GCA_008086735.1. Classification (NCBI taxonomy): domain Eukaryota; kingdom Metazoa; phylum Chordata; class Mammalia; order Primates; family Cheirogaleidae; genus Cheirogaleus; species Cheirogaleus medius. The sequence continues at coordinate 18,721,833 of VBSM01001979.1, read as the reverse complement.
CAACTCTTTCTCACTCTGAAGTCTTTGAAATCCTCTAGTAGGCTCAGTTTCTCAGGCACAGACTCCAGATGGTCCAAGGCCACTCGGGTACTCTGAAAAAGAAAACATAAGGAAACCAAACATTATAAAAAATTGATTAGTACTCTCAGAATTCAAATGCCAAAAATCAGTTTAGTATAAGCTGTTCAAGCTGTAGCTTTAGAGTCAAATAAGAACAGATATAATAGCATTTCTAAGATAAATTTATCTTTTTAAATCAGAAGAATTATTTCCTCTCAAGAAGTATATGAGATGCATTTTCAAGACTGACTCAGATATAAACACTCTTCTTGGATAATTGCTTTCAACTGATATGCTATGAAACTTTCTATAGAGCATTTCATATTAGTATTAATTTACAAAACTGCTTCAGTGAACATCAGAAATAAACCACAAGGTAATACTGAGAAATAGATGAATTTGCAGTTACTTATGTATGGAGCCTATTAGAGATTCTCAAATGTTGCCATTATAAAGAACAGAGTTCTCAGCAATTATTTTAGTTAAAAAAAGAAAAGGGAGCAGTTCTTAAAAGACTTGGGAGAAATATATGAAGTTAAACATTTGCAACAGGGACGCATGATCCCGTTGATTATAAATCAGTAACTTATCATGCAGTCTTTGATTAGCTGTCACTATTAAATCCACCAATATAAACTTTAGGAGGAAATGATCAAAAAATTTCACAGCCAGGCCGGGCGCGGTGGCTCACGCCTGTAATCCTAGCACTCTGGGAGGCCGAGGCGGGTGGATAGCTCAAGGTCAGGAGTTCGAAACCAGCCTGACCAAGAGCGAGACCCCGTCTCTAAAAAAAAAAAAAAAAAAAAAAAAAAAAAAAAAAAAAAAAAAAAAAAAAATTTCACAGCCAACATGAAATAAGAAGTTAAATGGTATAATAACCTTGAGACAAAGACTATATAGTATATCATATGCATCTCTGTATTCTTAGTCCTGTTACAATGCCAGACATATTAGGCAGGCAATAGATGTTAGCTTTTAAATTTAAGATGAATTTCAACTGTTCAGTGAAATAAATGAACCAAACCCTATGGCTGGTGCATGGGAAGATCATGTGCTCCCCTACATCTTCCAAGTGAAAGGTTCTGAACAATGGACTCTGAGTGTGTCACTTCTAGACTGAGACAAGAGTCCTACATTCCCTGTCTTCCATCCCAGTCCTAGCTATGAGAACCCTGAAGGCCACATGCTGCAGATGGCGTAACTATAAAAGAAGAGGAGAACCACCCACCATATTGGACTTCATGTGAGATATCAACCTCTATTGTGCTAAGCCATAAGATTTCAGGGTTTATTAGTTACCAACACATGACAAATATCTACACCAAGAATTAAATAATTAAAATGTAAGCTAATCAAGTAGTCAACTGGCATTTTTTGTGGAGGAGGAGGCTTTCAATTATGAGTATGTAAAAATTTTTTCTCGGAAGGAGTTCAGTTTTCTTTCACTTAACCTTCCTATGTGAAATCTCCTATCTCCCCCCAGGGAGATGCTGGTCTATGCCTAGCATCTGCAATCCAGAGCCTCACTGAAGCAATTTGTCTAGAGCATATACTTTATGTCTCCTGCAGGGATGGAGAAAGGGAGTTGCAAGTCTAATTCTTCGTTACAGACACTTCCTATGTATCCATTTCTACCACCTCCTTCTGCAGTAATTGTGCCAATTACTCCAATTCAAAAGCCTTTTCAGAATTCTGCAGGGTGAATGACATTCGATTTTCATTGCTACCCCCTTGACAGGTAGCGGAGTTTCACCTTTTCTGTTCCAAGTCATTTTACCACTTTTCAATGTTCTGTGACTTAGAGTTACAGATGTCGTCTAGTTTTGATACGTGCAAATGAATGTTTCTATCTCTTATCCTTATTTTTGTAATGTGATTTTTTTGAGAAGGGCAGAAACACCTTTACTTTGCCATTTTGAAACAGAAAGTCGTATGTGCTATTTCTTCAAGTTCATAAAGTCCTTTTTTAGGATCCATTTAAAGGATTTAGTATTTTGTTCCTTCTGCTTAGCATTTATATTATTGTTAGTCTTTTGTCTGCATGTACTCACTTAAACTGCCACACATTTTAAATGACTTCATTTAATTTTTTCATGTATAGGAAAGATTCATCAAAGTGACATGTTCCTTAATACAGGCCACAACTTGAAGGCTTAGGAGAGCAGGTAGTTTTAGCCACCAGGTATGCTATGTTTATTTAAAATAAAAAAATTACAGATTTTCTTAAGAATTATATTGGCTTGTAAGCAATAAAATATAAAGCAATGCCCTGATGATTTTAAAGCAAAATTTTATGCATTGAATAAAATCATCTTCATAAACATACTCTAATAATAAAGTATTATTAGTACTTTTTTTTTCATTCCATAATTTTTCTCATTCAAAAGTGATCCTCTGAACCTGGATTAAGTATGTTGAACTCATTTTGTTCTCAAAATAAGCAAATGTTCTCTTTTCCTACTAAAAAATCCAGCATGTTACGCAAATATTTTTGCTTAAAATTTTCAGTCAACCAGGAGACTATACAAAACCATTTTATTCTTGCACACGCTCACATGCTAGTTTTTTGACTATTTTATTATGTTT
>VBSM01001979.1:18690636-18719087 GCA_008086735.1 Cheirogaleus medius | reverse complement strand
ATGTCCACTTAGGTGTTGATCCGTTAATACCAATTTGCTGGTAAGTACATGTGGCGCTTGTTTTTACATTCTTGAGATACTTCACTTAGTGGAATGGGTTCCAGTTGTATCCAGGAGTATACAAGAGGTGCTATATCACCATTATTTCTTAAAGCTGAATAGTACTCCATGGTATACATATACCACATTTTATTAATCCACTCATGTATTGATGGGCACTTGGGTTGTTTCCACAACTTTGCAATTGGGAATTGTGCTGCTACAAACATTCGAGTGCAGGTGTCTTTTTTACACTCCTCTCTCTCACGATTTCTTGCCTCTATGTCTCCATAAACTCATCTTTACACTTTCTCACCATTTATTTCGCTTGTGGCTTATTTTATAATCTATTTATGAGTTGCTTCTAAATATCTTCCTCAATATTAGAAATACTTTTCTGGTACACAGGACTTTCTCTTATATTGTAGTTAATCAGTTATCAACAAATGTGTAGCTTAGATATGATAGAAAGATCTACGAGACAAAGACAGCATACTTCCTGTTCTTCAGGAACAGTTAACTTACTGAGTAGAGAAATATGCATATATCGAAGACATAAGAATTATACAAAGAAAAAAGTTAACTGCACTTATTTTAAGGAAATTGCATGTACAAATGCTGAGATGTCTAGAGGATCTGCAACAATAAGATGTGAAGTAATGAAGACACTGAGTCTAGGCCTACAGGCATCTCAGTTCTCACAATGTGATTTCATCAAGTGATATTTTGGGGAGTACATTTATTTTCTGGCTCTTCTTCCCTCCTACCCCTCGCTGTATGTGTGTAAATGTGCTTAAACCACCACTTTGGCATATAGACTCACTAGACTCAAGAATATGCACAGCATTGCAACTTTTTTTTTTTAAATGTGAGATTGGCTAGGGTTCTGTGATTAGAATCTTGTCACATTACATGTCATTTCAAAATCACTTTTTCCCCAAAGCTAACAGTGTTAGTGAGATAAAACTCATTAGCAGATGACGAGTCTAAAATAAGGAACTTGAATTTCAGAGATGCCAACAAGACCTATATCATGTTAGTTCCTAGGGTAAAATACCTTGTGTAGAGTCAGGGAAAGTTTTTATTTTTTAAGTTGGTTAATTTTTTTCTACTTTACATTATCTAATGCTTTAAAGGGCATGGACAAGTCTCCACTGTTAGAATTATGGGAGCAACGTTCATTCTAATGATGGTCTCAGCAAATGACAGGTGCTTAACTGGTCTTTAATTTTCTTAATTCAGTTATCTAGAACAAATAAGTCAGACACCCACAAAAATTTAAAAAATGTTTCTCTCTTAAAAATGTTCCAAGATACTAAATTTCATATCAAATTTCAAAACAAAGAAAAATTCACAAGACTCCATTTCATAAAGGGTCAACATATTGAGTGTATTTGGTTTATCTCAGAGGCTTGAAGAGCTGGACTTGCATTGGCCTAGAAGCAGTGGCAAAGCAGATGATCAGTTAATTCTAATCCTGTTTAGTAGCTTAATAAAGGAATGAACCATAAAAATGTAATTCTATTTTGAATGTACTTCTTAATCCCTATACTACTTTAGGAGGTAGTTGTACACTATCAGTATCACTATTATACAGATGAGGCACTGAGGATAACAGAGTGGCAAAACAGGTACAAATCCAAGCAGTCTGAATGCAGAAATGACAGTGTTCTTATTTCAAAAATATTTGCATGGCAAATCACCAGCTAAAAAGGAGCAGATAGCAACCAGAAGCTATGATAATGAGCACTGTATATAAATGCCTAACCCCTTTCTAGCTATCTACTCTTACCAGCTAGATTTTGAAGATATGCCCTTGATGGGCTTATTTCTGAAAGAGAAAATTTTAAGATGGAACCATGAGGAATTTCATCCATCACTGCCAAAGAGTTTGCGCTCAGGACCACGCATCCAGGCATACACATATACACACACAAAAGGATCTGAAAAGTCTTTCTGTTGATTAATGGATGTTAACTGTGAGAAGAGGTTTATGATACTAACACCTTGTTTTTTTTTCATAATATTTAGGACTTGTGTAGTATATTATATGGCCTATAAGAGGTTCAGATAAATGTTGGTTGAATGAAGACAAAAGCAGAGTTACCATGTTCTAATAAACCCACTGAATCTTGACCTCTTTATTAAAAACCAGAAGCACAGGCTTTGCTGTTTCATTTATTTTCTCTAGACTAAGGGCAAGATCAAGTTTTGCGAAATTCACAAAACCTGTCTTGTGGCTTTTGCACCTACAGATGTGTTCAGATATCTGTTGACAAGGGCAAGAATTAAGCTGCCAGTTTCACTATTCCAAAATTTTCAATATACATAAACTCCTATAGAGTTGAGCTGTTTGTACTGGTCCACAGTACATTTTTCCTTAGGAGTTCCTTTGTTTCTGACTACAGGGAAATTGAATAATATAGTATGACAACATAAGTAGCAGCAATTAGGAATTAAAGGGAGGAATGAAATTCTTAGATTCCTGTCTCTTGTAGAGAAAATTTAAGAAACAGATTTAACCATAAACATATGTTAGTATATATACTTTTCTTTGTAAAAATGCACGCTTATTTTCTTATTAACATTTAACAACTACCATTTTCTTAGGGTATTACTGAAATCATATGTGTTTTGAGTTAAGATGATGAATAAATTAAAGGGAATGCTGTCTATATTTTTATTTTAAAAATAAATGTGTGTATTTTTGGCACTACACACATGTTAAATAAACAAGGTTATGAAGCCGTTTATTTGGGTTCAAAAATGCAATTCTATTTCATTTGGAAAGGGATCCACTCCAAAACTTTCCTGACAAATGGCTAAAAGGTGGTAAAAGGACCTGAGTAAACATGTTTCAAGGAGAGGAAGGGTGAGATCATAAAAAGGATAGACTGTATGTCTTTTCACTGGTGGTAACTCAATCCAGCACAGATGTATTGGCTTCATAAGGCCCTGTTTTCCAAACTGTATCAGACACTCACTGGAAGGAAACTGAACAGTAGCAGAGAACAGGCCAGCAAGGTCATATTGTTGATGTACATCCTTCAAGAGCCCCAGTTGTGTGGTGCTCAAAGTTACGTGGCTTTCCTGGAATATCAGAAGAGTCCTCTATTTCTAGACTGTGTATTTTAAAAGAGGTCTAAAAATCAGACACTCACTTAGAAGTGTTTATATGTGTCTTGGAGCACATAAAGCTTGTTATATATATAACATATAAAGGTATATAAGGCTTGTTAAGTAAAAATGCCATTAATAGTTAACATGTCACTATGACATCAGTGTTCACATTTGGGCTAAAATCTAGAAGATTTTTTGTCAACAACAGATTCTATTTGTCTTCCTATAATACCATTCTAGTTAAAAGTGGTAGAGTGGTAGAAGATCTCCCTTAAAAAGTGCAATGTTTAAAAAGTTGAGAATAGGTAGCATATCTTCATTGAAAAACCTGGATACAGAAGGATTTCTAGGTATTTTCCAACTCTAATTTGCAATAATTTTTAAGAGAAGAACTGCATGAAACAGAGAATCTGCCATTCCAGATTGTTGCTTTATTTCTAGACATAACCAAACTATAAGTTTTAGTCAACTCATTATCTTAAAAAGATAATCTTATTAGCTTAAAAAGATGTAATGCATTCTTGAAGTGTGTGTGTGTGTGTGTGTGTGTTTTCCTTTCAACAAGAAAACACCAAGAATGAGCTGAAGGATCATATCTCTTTCCCAGTGATTCTTGAGATTGTACCCTCTAATATTGTTCTTGCCACTCCCTGACATAAAGAAAAAATAACACATTAAGACAAATGAGGACTAGTTTAGTGTACTGAACAATAAATTAGGCACTTACAACTGTTTTACAAGAAGAAGTGTCTTGAAATCTACAATCTACTTAATTGAAATCATTTTATTTCTTAAAATTGAACATAAAATATACTCACAAGGGAAAGAAATTTAAGATCATTTGCAGGGAAAAAATGTGATTACATGTTAAAAATGCGCAAACAGTATAAGCAACGTCTTCTTGGAAGAGACTGAGTTTATCAATTTCTGATAAGGTGGCATGTAAAGAAATTATGTTTCTAGGTGCACAGGTCCCAGACATGTGTTTCCAGCTGGCTGATGAACAGCCGGAAGTGGAAGGTATGCTAAACTGGAAATCAGCACCCCTGATTTGTGGATATTCAGAGTTCCAGTAATGTTACTTACTTGAATTTTGCAGTTTTAGGAATATCACTTTGCTCTGCCCTAATAAGCTTCAGTCTTTTATTTGCCAAATGGGAATAAATAATGATGGTCTTTATTATCCTAAACCCACAGGGTAGCTGTGATTATCAAGTAAGAGAGTGAATGTGAAAGGGCATTGAAAAATAGTCAAATATTTTCCAAATAGCAGGCAACAAAAAGATGCTGAATCTGTGAGATACTATCAACTCCACTAACTCCCAAATAGAGAAAAGGTCAGTGACAATCTAAGACCATAGCCAATAAAAACCAGTAAACAAGGTATAAAGCAGAAATAAGGCAAACTTAACTAAAATTACATCCAATATTTAGAAATGCATTTACTATTCCACAGACATCTAAACCATGAAAGTAATAGAAGCGTTACGGCACATAAATTACTTTTGTACATACTGTGCCCTCCGTGGCCAATGTTCTCTCCAGTCCCTACCTGGTTAACACTTCCCCCCAATACTATGAGCATTTTCAAGCATATGGGGAATCTGAAAGAGATTTAGAGATCTCTCATATCCCCAACACCTAGATTCTACTATTAACATTATTTTTGCTTTATCACATATCAATCCATCTATCCATCCCTCTGTTTGTCCTTTAATCCAACTTATTTTTAGGAAGTATTTCAAAGTAGATTGCACATATTAGCGTACTTCCCCCAACTACTCCAGCATGCAAATCACCAACTCCAGTTTGTTATTTCTTTTTTAAATGTGAAATTTACATGTAATGAAATGTATAGACGTTAAGTTAACTGGTTAAGTTTCATTATCTTTCATATTTAAGCCAGGCTTCCCAGCCTTTTCTGATCCTGTCACACAAGCTCTCTGTTGCATCACGGACCTCACTTTGGTAACACTCACCAGAGCACTAATATTCTTTTGTGGGACTGTTGGATTACTGTTTGTGTCAACAGTAGGCACTAAACATCATGAGGGCAGGGAATGTGTCCCCAGCACTCCACCCAGTGCCTGCCACAGGAGAAATATTCAATAAATGCTGCTTAAACAAACAAATGACTATTATGTGATGAAGGAAAGGTTTTCACATTTGTTCAATCTGTAAATATTTACTGAAGGTCTCGGACACTGTTCTAGAGGTGAAGCTTACATTTTAATGGGGGAGAAACCAAAAAATGCATAAAATGTGAGGTTGTCATAAATGCTCTAAAGAAGAATAAAGGAGGGTAGAGTGGTAGGGAGTGAGAGGATTGCTATTTCAGACATAGTGATTTGGGATAGCCTCGCTGATGAGATGGTTTTGGAGCAGAATGAAATGAGGAACCGAGTCATGAGAATCCCTGGGGGAAAGCAATGGGGACAGAATAGGGGGCCTGTCTGGCACATTGCAGGAATGAATGGCCAAGAGCCTGGTGTGGCCAGGTAAGGAGCTCATGATAAGCTGAGGCCAAAGATGCCTAAGACAAGAACTTAAAGAGCCTTTTAGGCCATGGTCAAGATTTTGTATTTAATTGCCAATGAGATGGAAGGTATTTTGAGAATTTGGGGCAGAGGAGTGACATGTTCTCATTCACTCTCCAAAAGAACATTCTGGATTTTGTATAGAGAGCAGACTGCTAGCCCCTTAGCCCTAACCAGGAGAAGAACATGTGGAGTATGAAAGCAGGTTTGGGCACCTTACACCCAGGCTGGGGACTTGCTGGACAGCAGCAGAAACTCTGAGACCCATCTCAGAGGTCGTTTGTGTGGGGCTTCATGAGGAATTTATTGGGAGAACAGACTGAATCTCCAGAAGGGCCAGGGTGCCATATCAAATACTCCTGATTTACCCCAAATACTTTCACACCCTAAGAACATGAATTTTTGCTGTAAATTTCTGAAAATGTCCTGAATGTCCACAAAATGTTTTCTCTGTTCATATTATTTTCATCTATGGTAGCCTTCTGTTTAAAGATGGGCAGCAAGAGAAAGTAAAAAAGATCATTGATATGAAATCAGGAGATGACGGGTTATATCCCAGCTTTGACATACCAGTTGTATGAATCTGGGCAAATTGTTTAACCCATGGGCCTCAGTTTCTAAATCCGGCAAATAGGACTTGAACATCTCTAATAACTTTTTTGGCTCTCGCCTTAGTCCACTATAGTTTTAACTGCTTCTCCTGGTAGGTTGGGATCTGGTTTTTAAGCTTAAAAAGTTGGAAAGAGTGTGAAAAAAATGTTTTACAAAGAAAAAGCAAAATAGGGAAAAAACTACATATGAGATTTTCGGGCTTAATATTTACCCAAGAACAACTGTGGGGTGGAAAAACCTTTACTCTTCTATGGCAAAAAGTAAAGTTAATGACTATGTGTGTATATATAAAATAGGAAGAAAGACATTTTTGTCTCCTTGGGTTTTTGCCCCATCAAATTACCAACTCCAAATATTTGTCATTTTGTATTTTTAGAAAAGATGCTTCCAAAAGCAGGCAACAAACTTGATTTTCACTTTTTTTCACTTTATAATTGGCCTAACTTATAAAAAAAAAAATGATCTCACAATTTCCCCCTTATCTGAATACTGCTAATTAGCTTCTGGTTCTATTGCCATAAATATTATTTTATACTTTTGCTTCTCTCCTAAAAGCTCCTATGCCATCATGATGTTGTACATTAAGGTTCATCAGTCTGGAATATTCTCTACAGAGTGCTCAAATTAGCTCACTGATTCTCCTTCTGTAAGCCTTGGCTTGGTCACTATCTCCTCTAACATTGCAGCTAAGGGTACGGGCTCCTAAGCCAGTTTACCTGAGCTTAAATCCTGGTTTAGTCACTCACTGACTGTGTGTCTTTAAGGAAGTTCCCATCCCTCTGCCCTGGGACTCAGTTTCCTTATAAATAGGAATTATAATAATACCCATTGTGCAGAGTGGGTTGTAAAGATCAAACACATTAACACATGCAAAGTACTTAGAGCAAGGCCTGGCATGTAGCAAGAGCTAATAAACACTAGCTTTTATTACACTGATAATATTAGTTATTATTCCATGAACCACTCTCTAAACTCTGGGTTAGGCTGCTATACTCAGTAGTTCCCATGCACGTATATATCTCCCATTATGTGCGTAATTATTTCGTAACTGTGTGTTTACTTGTCTCCTTCAGTAGACTGCAAATTCCTCAAAGGCATGATATTTTCCCCTATATTTTCAATGCTGAGTACTTGGTATCTCACATGATAAATTTCAGTTTTATGAAAAACCCTTCTCATCACAAAGATAAATATGCATTTAGAGCTTAGAAATATTGTGGCAATAGAAATACAGCAAAATGTATTAAAAGCAGAATTTAAAAACTGTTTTTGAGGAACAGAGAATATTTCTAAACAGACTCAAAAATTAAATAAGCAATAATTAAGAAACAGAACTGGAAGAAGAATGAGGGGACAGTAAAGTTGAGTTGAATAGTCTAGACCAAGTTAAAGAAAGGAAATGAGAACAAAGACTTCTGTGGATCTAAAGAGGTGGCACAAGAAGCGAGTGAGTTGAAGAGCAACCTGCTTCCTGAGGATGAGTCCACAGGGGCTGATCCCTGCTGCGCTATGGGGACACGGAACACAGAGCATATACTGAGAAATGCTAATGATGTCCCTGAAACCTGCAAAGCCCTTGTCCCAAGTCCTCAAGACACCCTAACGTAGGCAATCACATTTGTCTCTTTCGTATTTAACGTGGAGCAGAGGGTCCCGATAAAGAACTCTGATTAGGAATAATTGTTCTGGCTGAGGTAAGGTCCAGGCTAATTTACTTAAAAGCACCTTGGTGAGGTGAACATAATTAATCCTCTCTGTTCTCAAAATAAAGGGTTATTTTCTTTTTAAGAGATGTTCTGTGTTCTCAAAGAGGATGACAAAACAAATTAATCATTTTCCATTACTCCACGCACAGCACTTGGATGTTGAAAGAACATGTGAACAGTTAATCCCCCTATATGGATGAGTTTCTGGTGACAGGCAGATCAGATCTAAATAGAAATCAGGCAAGGTATTTTATTTTTATCATTGTGGCATTGAGACTTAATTCAAAAATAACCGAGATCAACTCTGCCTATATTTTCAAAGTTTGCTTTCATAATTAATCCTTTTTTGAACACTTAGAAAACACGCTTTTGGATTTTGTACAAAGCGTTCCCCTGACGACTGTTGCCAAAGAAGACAGAAGCAGAAACTATCAGGTATATTTTAAAACCATCAAAAATTCAGCTGAACTATCTCGAGGAATCCCCACCGCCAGACCATACTTAGTTAAAAGTATCAATAATTTAAAGTTATAGCAATCCATTTTGGCAGACACCTCTTTTAAACAGCTAATGTTAAAGGTGAACTGTAAATGTGTTTGAGATGCTCTGTTAAACTATGCCCTGAATGGCTGAACAAAAAAGGTAAGAAGGGACATATTAATTATATGTGAGTACAAGTATATATTTTTGAATTCTTCCAGGTGCTGAATTTTCAATCATGGGTGAAGAAACATGGATCATGAAGACCAGTGGACACAATATAGCTGACAATGTTATCTGGTGAGCAAATTCATCTGCCATTTGCCACAGCCAATAGTTTTTCTGAAACTTCAATTGCCAGAAAGTCCCCTCCTCCCAAATGAAAGCCATGCATTCATTCAACTGGACAACAATGAAGCTTTGTGGCCTGGTGGTTAGTATGAAAAAAGAGCTGGTCTTGCCAAAATAATTTGAAATTTTGAATTTAGGCCCCCTTCCCCACTTTGCTGTAACATATTCAAATAAAATGAATAAGGTCTGCAGCCCTTATTAGACACATTAAAAACTAGAAGTAGCCAAAACCACACAACTTTGGACACTTCAAGTATGTATGAAAACTCTAGAAAACATGCAATACTCTGAAAATTAAATAGGATTTCACAGAAACTTATTAGCCACACACTGAATAGGACATCCAGCCTTTACTCAACAAGAATTAAGCACCTATTATGGGCAAATCAAATCTATAACATCACTCCACCAGATTTCATTCTGCTAAACCTGACCAGATTTAGTTTAAAGATATTCTTTGGATTTCTGAATGAAATTAAATTGTTAGGGAAATACAAAGATATATATGCATTATATTGTAAGTTTTCATTAACCATTTTTTTTTTCCTTTTAAATTAAGAACTTTAAAAATAGTGATTGTCTTAGTTTGGCTGCTGTAACAAAAATACTATAGACTGGGTGGCTTGAACAACAAACATTTATTTCTCCCAGTTCTGGGAGCTGGGAAGTCCAAGATCAAGGCTCTAGGAGATCTTGGATCCAGTGAGGCTCTGCTTCCTGGCTTGCACACAGCGACTTTCTTGCTGTATCCTCACATATACAAAAGAGAGATCATCTCTCTAGCACCTTTCTCTTCTTATATGAACACTAATTCCATCATGTGGGCTCTATCCTCATGACCTCATCTAAACCTAAGAGCCTCCCAAAGGCTTCGCCTCCTAAACCAGCCTGTTAGGGATTAGAATTTCAAAATATGAATTTTTGGGAGAATACAAACATGAAGTTCATAAGAGGAACTATGTCTTACTATTCTTCAAATCTATGGTGTTAATATATAACAGCTAATCAATAAATATTTATTGAATTTCATGCTATAACTGCTTCTCAACATTTTTTTAAAAAGCTAACGTGAAAGATCAGATAATTTATATTTGATTTGGGAATGGTCTTTTATGTTGCCGAGTGAATATGGGTGTGCCTGTAATTCTGAAATTCACTCTAAATCTGCAATTCTCAACCCCTGGGCCATGGAGTGGTACTGGTCCGTGGCTTGTTAGGAACGGGGCCATACAGCAGGAGGTGAGCAGAGGTGAGTGAGCAAAGCTTCATCTGTATTTACAGCTCTTCCCCATCACTTGCATCACTGCCTGAGCTCCGCCTCCTGTCAGATCAGCTGGGGCATTAGATTCTGACAGGAGAATGAACCCTAATGTAAACTGCACATGCAAGAGATCTAGGTTGCGGGCTCCTCATGAGAATCTAATGGCTGATGATGTGAGGTGGAGCTGAGGCAGTGATGCTAGCACTGGGGAGTGGCTACAAATACAGATTATCATTAGCAGAGAGGTTTGACTGCACAGAGACCATAATAAATCAATTGCTTGAAGACTCATATCAAAAGAAAATGCCAAGAGTCCTACTTAAATTACAGGTTCATTGCAACAGGTGATTCACACTCTCCAAGCCCTCTTTGTATAACATGGTGACCGGTACCCAACGAAGCCCTGAAACATTCAAAACTGCTTCACCACATGTAGACCAAGCACTCTGCATTAAAAGACAAGCCTTTGGAATTTTTCAAAAGAAAATAAAAGTGAATATGAGGAATACAAGCAATTATTGAAGGTTACCACTTCATCAAATGTGTCTGCACTGAGAGTGTCATTCTTAGTGGCTAACGGCATTGCTAAAGCTAAGAAGCCCTTTACTACTGGTGAAGAGTTGATCCTACCTGCTGCTAAGGACATTTACCATGAACTTTTAGGAGAGGCTGCAGTTCAAAAGGTGGCACATGTTTCTCTTTTGGCTAGCACCATAACTAAGCGAATTAATGAAATAGCAGAGGATACTGAGGCACAATTGTTAGAGAGGATTAATGAGTTCCTGTGGTACACAATCCAGGTTGACAAGTCTACTGATGTTGACAACAAGGCGACAATGCTTGTTTTTGTGCAATATATTTTTGAGGAGGATGTGAATGAGGATGTGTTATGTGCACTTTTATTGCCCACCAACACCACAGCTGCAGAACTATTCAAGTCTTTGAATGATTATGTATCAGGAAAACTGAATTGGTCATTTTGTGTCAATGTATGCATGGATGGAGCAGCTGCTGTGACTGGTCGGCTTTCTGGTTTCACTACTCGGGTCAAAGAAGTCGCTTATGTATGTGCGTCTACGCACTGTGTCATCCATAGAGAAATGCTGGCTAGCTGGAAAATGTCACCTGAACTAAACAATGTTTTATGGGATGTGATTAAAATTATCAGCCACATTAAAGTACATGCCCTTGACTCATGTCTGTTTGTGCAGCTCTTTGAGATGGACGCAGAGCACACACGTCTTCTCTTACACATAGAAGTGACGTGGCTTTCTAAAGGTAGCTCACGGGCCAGAGTTTTTGAGTTATGAGAGCCACTCCAGAGATTTCCAGAAAAACAGTCACCAATGGCAGCACATTTCAGTGACACAGAATGGGCCACAAAACTTGCTTACTTATGTGACATATTCAACCTGCTCAATGAACTCAATCTGTCACTTCAGGGAGAACGAGAAGTCGGCAAATAAAGTGACTGCATTCAAAGCCAAACTGGAATTACAGGGATGACGAGGGAACACTTGGATTTTTGATGTTTCAAACATTAGCAGAGATTTTGAAAGAGACTAAGCCAGGGCCTTCTTTCTCCCAGCTGGTACAAAATCACCTATCTCAGCTTACAAAAGACTTTGAGCATTACCTCTCTACTACAAAAGACCCCTGAACTGGGAAGGAATGGGTCTGCGACCCATTTGTGAATAAGCCGGTGAATCGACATTGTGCTAGAAAAGGATCAACTCTTTGAGACTGCAAATGACAGAGGCCTTAAAAGTATGTTTGAGACAACTTCAAATCTCCATACATTCTGGATTAAAGTCAAGGTGGAATATCCTGAGATTGCCACAAAAGCACTGAAAAGCTTGCTTCCATTTCCAATATCCTATCTTTGTGAAGCAGGGGTTTCTGCAGTGACAGCAACCAAAATGAGATTACAGAGTAGACTGGACATAGGCAACACACTTTGGATGTCACTGTCTCCCATCACCCCCAGATGGGACGTGTCTAGTTGCAGGAAACCAAGCTCAGCGCTCCCACTGATTCTGCATTATGGTGAGTTGTATAATTATTTCATTATATGTTACAATGTAATAATAATAGAAATAAAGTGTACAATAAATGTAATTCACTTGAATAATCCCAAAACCATCCCCCTCCCGGGGTCCCGCCCCCCAGGTTCCATGGAATAATGTTTTCATGAAACCGTGGTCCCTGGCGCCAAAAAGGTTGGGGACCACTTCTCTAAATGAAATAATGAAGTTGCAACAATAAAATCAAATTAAGGGAGAAAGGCATTCCACTTTTTGGGATATTCTAGGACACAATACTCATGAGAAGTATCAGTTAGAGAAAGCAAATCTGGAATATTTTATATTGCTTCCTGGCTTGCAGTCCCCCACCCCTCCCAGGCTTTAGTTAGAGGTCAAAGGTGAGAGATTTGCTATTATTATTTCTAAGAAGGTGCAGACATAGGTACATATCTGAGGGAAAATGCTCAGTCATTCAGAGCACTGCTTTAAATATATGCTCTCTCATCTTCTTATAGGGAGTTCCTTGCTTTCCAGGAACATTCTGGAGATGCAAATAAGATACCTATTGATAAGTAAAAACTAGGTCTATCGAATTTACCATAATATCACTTGTAGAAGTTAGTTGCAATTTTTATACTATGGGAACCACAGGAGATTCATTTGTAACAAACAAACAAAGATGTAACAAACATATACAAGGACAGGAATACAGAACCCCATTTGTTCCCAGAACGTGGAACACAACAATGACTTTTGTTTAATTTTTAGTATAACAGGAAAATTAGTCATCAGTATTTACTATCCAGGTCCAATGGGTAGTTCACTTGTTTTATATTTTATTCATCTGATGAATAATTTAGAGAATAAAATGATAGTAAAAATAACTTTATTAGAAGTGTTAATATGAATTTAAGCATATTGCATATTCTATGGTTCTGAAGGTATGAATACAATAGACTGCTAAAAAACTGTCATTCATGAACTTGGCAAATACCCATCTTGTAAATACTGATTTCAGATTTCAAATACATTTCTAATGGTTCTAGTTTATCATTACTTCTAGCTTTTTCTTCTTGTACTTGGCATCTTCAAAACACAATACTTTTAAAAATGTGACAGTTTCTAATTTTTATAAATTGATAAGTTCATCTTCTTTACTACATAATTGTTTGTATTTTTACCCTTTACATTTATAAGCACCAATTAGAATAATCAATCCAATGAAAATTTTCATTTATATATGTTTTTCCTTTTAGTCACTTTTGTATATAAGCTGCTTTCAATATTTGCCCACTTGTGTACCGTATGAAGTAAATTTTGGCGCACATTTATAATAAAACATGAAAGAGTACTGTCACATATCCTTTTAGCAAATGGGCTGGTCCAGGTTCTTGTTGCAAAATATTGCATAAT
This sequence comes from Cheirogaleus medius, assembly GCA_008086735.1. NCBI lineage: Eukaryota > Metazoa > Chordata > Mammalia > Primates > Cheirogaleidae > Cheirogaleus > Cheirogaleus medius. The sequence continues at coordinate 18,705,544 of VBSM01001979.1, read as the reverse complement.
GAATTCCTTCTTATTGGATGACTAACTGGATGAGAGCATCCTATTTCCTTTTTGTTCTTAGAAACCTATTGTTCACTACTGATTCTTGGGTTTGCAATAATTCATCTGTGATATTTTCATTTGAAGACTGATAACCTGATTTTTGCTTATATAATCAATTTCACCATCATTAGAATCTAGAGTGCTGCTATCTCTTTATATTCATCTTCTGAGTCATCTAATAACTGAAATGTCTTCTTCTGTCAATTTCCTTCTCTTTGCCACTATGGGAAAAAATGAAAAATTTTGAAATCTTAACCTGCATTCAATAAAAGTGGTAATAATTTTAAAAGATAATGCTCAGTTACGCAGAACACTCCATACCTTATTGATAGATGGTACAATATTTTGTTGGGAAGCCCTGCTCCATGGTATTGCTACACATATTGTGAGAGCTTTTGTTTCAGACTAGCTTTTCAAGGATGTCTGTACAGAAAACAGCCTTGGAAGGTACAAATAGTATCTCCCTCTGGGGCAAAGGTTGGGTAGGAATTCTTGCAGCTCCTTTGATAAGAATGGAGGCTTCATAAGCTCAGGGATCTTCAGCTATAATGCAAATTCACTCTGTGTGCAACTCCCACCTGGGCCCACCTCCTCATTACCCCTATGGGGCTTGTGCATGAAAGGAAACAATGCAAATATGAAGCTCACGCTGGCTGCTGTGCTGTGTGTAATAAAGTCCTTTGTCTCCTGTCTTCTGCCAGCATACACAAAAGTGTGGCAGACTAACTTGCTAGCTTGCAAGTAGGGTAAAATCTCAGACCCTTTGCAGTTCTTGATATATTTTGGGTACCACAATAAAAAAACAAAATATTATGTAATATTGATTATTTAGTTTACCTATTACAACATCCTTCCATGTGATTCCATCATTCTACCATTTTCATATTAATAAAATGATAATTTTACATGATCATTAAATTATACTGATAATTTCTAGGATAAAATAGCAAAATGTTTCAAGAGAGTAAGATCACCAAGATCCATTATATATCTGCAGGTCAGAATGAATTTTATCCTATTTTAAAAATAAGGAAAAATTTTTTCTTTGTTCCTTGAAAGATGCTAAAGCATGGAATAAAATTTTAAAACATCAATACTTATGAAAAGAAATTAAAAAACCAAGATTAGGTCCAATTCACTTTGTTGGTACACTGAGAATTAAATTACCCTTAAAAAGCTTTCAACGTTTTATCATCACTTTCAGAATTCTCTTCACCCTCTTAGGCCCAAGTTTCTCCTCCCGGTGACCTTCCCTAAACCACTTCTGTGGAGTCTGATATAAAGTCTCATGGGACTTCATGAAATACTTGTTCTACCCTACAGTGCAGTGCGGTACCTATAAGGAACCAACCACACTTCACACTCAGTCCTTTAAATGGAGTAGTTGGTTATCACATGTCGAATGGAGAAATGATTGAAAGGCAATGAGTGTGATCCAACAGGGGATTAACACCAGAGTAGTAAGAGGAGAAATGCGAAAAGAGAGATGAGGGAGGCAGTCTACATAATCTTTGTTAATATGCCAAAAATAAATTTACTTAATAGCTCATTTGCCCATTATACTGACTTAAAAAAAATACATTTTTTTTAATTGTTCATATAGTTTCCAAAGATACCACCTTTGTAAACTGGCCAATCTGTTAAAATCAGAGAATTGATCATTTAGTGAATTCATGATAGGGCATTGGCCCCTAAAGTTAGGTCTGACAAATTTAACTGTTATTAAGAGGCTAAAATTAAGCTCCCTGAATTTTCAGAAAATTAAGGAAAATAATGTTTGAGAAAGAATCTTACAACTACTGTTTAGGTAGATTAAAAAGAAGAAACACTGGGGAAAGAAGACACGACTGTATCAGTAGAAGACATGAAATTAAGTCAGTGGAAATGAGTAGGACTAAATCCAATAGACATGAAAGCAGAGTAACACCAGGCTCTGGGGATAGACTGTAAAGGCACATTCTTAAAGGATGTATTGAAGATGGCCTGAATCAGTGATTCTCAACCACAGCTGCATATTACAATTATCTGGTGAGCTTTAAACAATACTGGGTCTTATCCCAGGTCAACAGAATCTGGGGGTGGGGATGTGTTAAAGTAAAATTACTTGGATTATTAAATAAGAACTCTAAATCTAAACTTCTTAGAGCCTAAATTTGAAACAACTGAATTGAATTTTGGAGGTAGAATTTATATAACACAAAGTGCCAAGACATATAATCAGTGTGGCAAAATGAGGTCTAGAATACAATGTCCTGATTAATAAGCCAACCCTTTCCAGTCCATGTACTGCTCTTGTAGCTGGGGAAGGTAATGCACACATAAGGGAGGAATATTTTTAAAATTTAGAAAAGGAATTTTCCATCCATTATCTCACTTGATCTTCTTAGCAAACCTTTGAGATAAGCAGGACAAATGTTAGGCCCATTTCAAAGATAACAGGAAATACACTCAGAGACATTAAGTAAGGTACCCATGTGAGTCAGAATTTACAACCAGGAATTCTAACTCCCATCCATCAGACACAAATAATTGTCTAAAGCAGTTAAAGATCATCTGGCTTTTGCCTTCCCCTGTCACTCAATTCCTATACTTCTGGAAGAAACACACTCTTCTTTAAGAAAAAACAAATGTCGAATTAGGAGTTTTGAGGCATTACAGAGCAAAGCACGGTCTAAGTTAGAAATGAAAAAGATAAAATGACAATAGGAAGTTCTCTGAAAAGAAGATGTAAAGCAGTGATCTACTTTTTTGGCACCAGGGACCAGTTTCATGGAAGACAATTTTTTCCATGGATGGGGGTGGGGGAGGGATGCAGGGATTGGGGGGAGGTGTAGCTCAGGTGGTGATGTCAGCGATGGGGAGTGGCTGTAGCAGCTGTAAATACAGATGAAGCTTCTCTGGTTGGCCCCCCTGAGTAGCTATTGGCAACGGCTGCTCACCTCCTGCTGTGTGGTCCAGTTCCTAAGCTTCATAGAAGACAATTTTTCCACAGAGTAGGGGTCGGGGTGGGAGAGAGAGCTCAGGCAGTGATGCATGGCCCGGTTCCTAACAGACCACAGACCGGTACCAGGCTTGGCCTGGGGAGTTGGGTACTGCAGAGTAAAGGGAATACTTCATTGAACCCAAATGTTTTAAGTTAGTGAGTCTACCTATGTTTAATGAGCTTTAGACTATATGGTTAATGTCTGATGGCAATGAAACAAATATATCAAGGATGTGTTTAGCCTTTGCTTGGGATAGAAAGCAAAGGTAGATGTGAGATGCTGGTAGAGAAAAACATTGAAGAACCTCCCCTAAATCATTTATGAAAGACCAGCTATGCAAAATAATTAAGAAGAGAGCCTAAAGAGAATAATAAGGGAAGGGCTATTCTGATGGTTTAGCCTTTCACTGTTTGATGTTCAAATATAACGTAATTGGGAGCAATGACAGGCTGAAATCATTTACTAATGTTAAATAATTAGCATGAGACCACTTTGGGCATTTATATTAAGAGTGCTAATAGTGACAATTTATACTCTCTCCAGCCTTTCATCTGAGATCAAAGTTTATTAAAAGCCCTAAATAAACTTTATAAACACTTGTATAAGTGGTATTAGAGCCGTTATGCAGTTGCATTAAAAAAAAAAAAAGATCAACTGAGGTGTTCATTATCACTGAGAAAGCTCAAGACAGAACTAGTAATGCACTCTAGGGGCAGGCCAAGTCTTTTATTCAAAATTCAAAAGGAAGAAAACTAGATCAAAGTTGTTTTATGAAACACCATTTACCAATTAGCTTAGGGCACACTCTGACAATTTCAATATGGCTAAGAATGTCAGTGCCCTATTTCTGAGTCTACTTCTTGCCCTGCTCAAGGTAAAGATGAGATCTGATTGTGAATTTTCTTCCTCTTCACTTTGCATCATCAATAGATACTCATATACTAATTGTTCCTTACTCATGTTTTCATTACTCTCACCAGTCACAAGTAGAGGATGTGGAATGGAAAGGTCATTGTGTTGCTAATTAGGACACAAATTCTAGCCCTATTTTGTCATAGTCTGAAATCCATAGAATCCTCTAGCCACCAGACTTGTCATGTATACAGTGAGGGGTTTTGGAAAAGGTCTCAGGACTCTGTTTAGTTCTAATGTTATCTAAAATGTGAGATACATTGCAACAAGGACGTAGTCTGCTGTATTTTCTACAACAGTAGAGGCTCAGTAAGTATCTGTTATGTAATATAATGATTAAACTAGAGTAAAATTTTTGATAGCAACTATTGGCAGGGTAGAAAATTAGTGAAGATCAGATTTTTCATTCTTCTTAGACTAAAGCCTGTTAGGAAGAGGAGCTTTTAAATATTATCTAGTCCACCCCAACCATTAAAAATAAATTTTTAAATTAAAGTACAGAGACATTAAATAACTTGTCTAGGGGGTCATGTGCCTGACTATGGTGATGTGACCAGAAGCTAGATTTTCTCACTCTTAATCAGATACTATTTTTTACCGTAACACTTGCCATCATTTTAAACTAGGCATATAATTTTCAGCTAAAATTTGTATATGAGTTGTTAAAATTAGATGCAAAAAGTGAAAAATTCCCCAAATCAGTTTTTCATTAAAGGCTATTTTTAAAATGTGCATAACATATATTACTTCCACCTATTATATATTAAGAGTGTAATACCAGTATTTTATTTTATAGTTAAATTAGGATCTTTAAAAAAATCAAATATACTATTACTCTGAGATTTCACCCAGATATACTCTCTTAAAGAAAGAAGGCATTTCTTATATGTATAATATTTTTCAGAAAGATACTTCCATTGTGTTTTGTAACATACATTCATATTATCTTCACAATATAAGCAAGAACACTTGCACTAGAGAATGCACTGTTTGTTCTTGATAGTATTTAGAATGGGACTATAAAATACACTTCAGGAGAGGAAGTAAGAAAGGCAATAGGCACTACTTATCAGCATCAAATACAAAGCTGTCAGTCTGGCCTCCAAACACTCAGCAATTCAATAATATACTAAGTTCATCTGCTGGTGAAGTTGCATTCATTATGTGACTTCTCAATAATCCCATCCCTATGTCACTACGTTTATGAAAAATTTGACAGGGCTGTAACAAACAATTTTTGCAGGCTGAAAGAAGCCCCACATTTTTAAGTTGGTCATCACCCTTTGCCACAAGGTTGCAACTCTGCAATAAAATAAAAAGCCCATTTGTTTTAACAGTATTTTCTACATTTGACCATATACAATCATGTTTTAGAAGCTTAACCCTTTGAAGATGACCCCATTATTGGGAAACATAAATATTTTACTATGGACTAACACAGAATGCAGGCTCTGTATTTTGGGACAAGGTAGAGAAAGGAGAATGTCTAGATTGTTTTACCCAAGATCCCTCATGAGAGATTCATGAGGATATTTCCGTTTGCCCTCGATGCGAATATACAGAAGGTAGACCAACATTAGAGCAGTGGGAAACTTGGCAGAACGGGTTAGGACAGGGTTTGTGCAAAACCTTTTTCCGGTTTCAGTTTGAATGGGTTCCCAGGAAGTGTCAAGTCCGAACAAATCCAAAATTTTACAATGTAGCTCAGCCAAAACTGCTGAGATTCACCTGATTCTGGGTCAAAACCGTACAGAGCACACTGCGTTTTATTTGGTATAAAGCCAATTGGACTGAACCTTTCTGACAACTTCAATGAGAGGCTCATAGCCTTGGCAAAACCAAAAATGAACCCAGCTTGATCTTTGGTTTTAAAACAGCAAGTTCTGGCTTTGTAATGAGATAAAGGCAAGTTTTACTTAGCTTCAAGATTCTTACAAATACTTAGGAGAGGCACTGCAAATAATTAACAGTTATTCGGCCAGATTTACATACGCAAGTCAGTTGTTTCCTGAACTTAACAGGGGCACTTTAGTATACTAACTCATTTGTGTTCCTATATTCCTAAGTGCCCTAGAGCACAATTCAGTGTTTTAACAAAGAATGATGGCTCTTCTTCAATTTATGTACCCATAGAGTGATTTGTACAGTAGTAGGATGAAGCACAATTAGTGCTAGATCCAGGGTGGGAAGGAAAGAAATTAAAAATAAAACGCCCAATAGCAATTGTGTACTTGAATGCAGATGATTGAAGTAGGTGTATATAGTGTTACTTATTCTATAATTTTCAATGAGACATATGGGCATACTCTTGTGATCTTGGACACCAAGATCTTGAAGATCAATTAGTACATAGAGTTCAAATCTGTTACCTCTAATGTTAACTGTATGAATCCTGCTTAAGACTCTACAGTTTTTTAAAACTAAAAATCATATTTCTAAGAGTTTACCAGTGTTTTATAATAGTTCTCAATATGGAAAAATCTTTGTATACTATTCTCCATATACTTTTTATCCTATAAATTATGCTAGTATACTATCTGTAAATACACTTTGAAAATAAGGGACATAAGACTTCTTTATGTATTTGAGAAGCTGATTAAATGCTAATAAATTGCAACAACTAATTACACATTTGCTCCAAGTCAATGGTTTTCAAAATTTTGATTAGATACTTCCTAAAATAAGTTTTTATATTATGTATTGCCCTCTTCCCTGCCACACACACATATTTTTTATGTTGTCTAAATGTTTTCATCATTAGTTAGTTGCAAAAGGTGACACTGCCTGGAACTATTGTAAATAATGGTATTTTCAAATAAAGCTCTATATTACTTACATAAACTTACCCAGTAAACTTTAAATATCTCAGTAATTTGTTGCTACCATTTATCCACTTGCAAAATAAATATGATCCTCTTTTTTGAAAAGACAGATATTTGTCTTCTTCCTTTTCCCTTTTTATTTCCAATCTATTTTCCCTAGCAGATATTTATCTTAATATAAAATATATCCAAGCTTGTAAGTCTTTTTATTGGTTACGCTATCATACTTCATCCTTCTTCGTAACAGCAATGTATATATACAAATATACAGAGAAAAACTGATTTTTAAAATTTCCTGATTGTAATGCTTTAAGTGTTATATGCTTTCGTGAATTGAATTATCATTACAATTAATTCTGGGTATAAGTTTTGAGAAAAATTATTAAATGTGAAATGTTAAAAAAAAGTTTTTAAAAGTCTCTCTCTTAATGGAATGGAATGGATATAGCTTCCTCTTTTCCTGCACTCAATTAGTTCAGGTAACCATGGGTAAATATTAATTTTTATTTGAATAAGACAGGGCTCCATTTCATTTCTATTCCTCTTTTTTTTTTTTGGTACAGATTTAATCACTGACAAATCCTTTTCACATAAAAAGTACATGAGAATGAAAGCAGTTTTGTTATGACAATGTTACTCAATTTCTGGAATTTGAAAAGTCTTCCTACTTTTATGGCAAATATTATATAGCTGTCATCAAAAATTAATTTAATGATCTATAGGCTCTGTTATGTCCTCTTTCAACTTTGTTGAAAGCAAAGAATTGGAAACCACCTAACTTACCAAAGGACTGTAATACAGTTATTAACAGTTTACTTGCTGTTTCTGGAAAATATACCAAAAAGGCTTTATTTACTAAGACTTGTCAAATGACTATAACTGTTCTTTCACTTTTGTTTAACTCAACATATGCAGAAAGGGTTGAGAAAAATAAAAATCTTGTTCACTTTAATCTACTCTATCAGTATAGTATCTTTGATATATTTATTTTATCTTAGCATTAAATATATATTCATATAAACCTTAGGCCGACAGATTGGCAAAGTCAGTCCTCATTGTCAAACCAATCAGCCAAATCAGGCTTACTTTCTGGCAGAAAAAAGAGTCTAATTTCATTTTCTAATTCAATGAAATGTGTTAATATGTGCCCCTGTGACAACTGTCTCACTTTTGAATTATAATTCTAAGACAGATAAATAGATAAGTCATGGAGCCTGGCCAGAGTCTGTCACATGGATGAAATAAGATACTGTTGTCTTCAGTGATTTCTTACCAACACTCTCTTAGCTTTGATTTCTGGAGTATACATTCTTTGATTATAGCAGGATGGTGGAAGAGGTGAGGTCATTAAATAAAAAGTCTTCACACTTCACACATCCTCAATTAACGATATATGTGTCATTTAGAACACCTCAATCCCACTACCCTGTATATCTAATATAACTCTTTGTACTTAACAAAAATATACATGTGACTAAGAAGTCCTCTCTCAGTGCCTATAATAAAGGAGGCCAGCAGGCACTAAAATCTTAAATTACCCCTTTTTGGTACCCCAAAGTGCCTGGAGGAATTTGCCATTATGAAATTCTGGATGGGTGAGAAATAGGTTTTGTTTTTTGATTTTTGTGTTTTTTTTTTAAAATAAAGTAGGAGGAATTTGGTTATGAAAAGTAAGACAGCCTCTTCACACAGAACCATTTTAGGAGAAAGTGTATGTAGAAACTGAGCATATAAAAACCAATTCTCTTAAAACTATTTGTGCCTGAATACATTCCCATCAGAAGATCTTTGCACACTCCCAGGGGCATGCTACCTCAGTTTGAAGATCATGCTTTAACTCATCAAGCTCTCTTTGAACATTACTGTTGGGGACAGCATTAATCATTTTGCAGCAAAATTTATTTTTAAAAAGTTCTTTTACCATGTTTCAATTCGCTTTAATTTGTTTTTTGGTGAAATATGTCATAGATACAAAAGAGTAAATTAAAAAATACATATATATACACAGTTGAAAGAAAATGACAATTCTTTGTGGTTTTAATTAGCATTTCTCTGATTACTAATGAAGAGTATCTTCTCACATGTAACTTCTTCAATCAAAATGCTTGCTTATTTATACCCTTTACCTTTTTGTTTCTTTTGTATTCTGGGTAATTGTTTTCTAATTGTTTTGTAGGCAATAACATTTGGATCTAAACTGGTACTTGGTTATTATCTGCTGTATCCTAAGTGCAGCTTTTCTTTCCACTCCTTGTTTGTATTTTGATTGGATTTACAGAAGTTCTTAGTTTTAATGTGGTCACATCAGTCATTTCTTGTATATGACCTATGTTTTCAGTGCCTTCTTTGCCTTTTTTTCCCCAGAGATCCTCTGAAAATACTCACCTATTTTTTGTTCTAAAAATCATATGGTTTTGCCATTCACTTTTAGACTTTCATCTACTTTTACCCCTGATATTAGATAGAGGTTCAGTTTAATTTTTTTATAAACTCTATTGAAAAGTTCATTCTTACTCCCTTGATACATGGTGCCAGTTGTGTCAGACCTAAAGTTTCCATGCACAGTTATATCTGTTTCTGAGTTCTATATTTGATTACATTGAACAATTTACATATTTCTGTGCCAAGAATACATTACTTTAATTTCCATAGCTTGAGTAAGTTTTGATATGTGTTAAGAAAACTCCCCCACCTTGTTTTTCAGAAATCTCTTGGCTATTCCAAAGTATCGTCTGTATAAAGGATTGGTAATCTTTTGTTAGATTTTTTTCCTATGTACTTTGTATTTTTTGCTACTTTTGCATCAATATACTTTTCATTACATTTTCTCAGTAATTGTTGCTGGAGTCAGAAGGAGAATATACTGGTTTTTATCAAAGAAACTTACTAAATTCTCTATTTTTTTCATAATTTAACTATGAATTCCCTGGGCATTTTATATAAGCAATAGCAGTATTTGCAAATGGTGACAGTTTTACTGCACTGGCTAGGACCACCTGCACAGTGTTTAACAGAGCTGTGAAAGGGCACATCCTTTGTTCCTGGTCTTAAAGGAGGACTTTCAACATTTCAGAGCTAAGGTGATGTTTGCCATAGATTTTTTTTCCATATGGCTTTTATCAGATTAAGAAAATTTTCTTCTATTTTTAGTTTGCTAAAAAGTTTATGACAATGAAAATGATAATAATGAAATAAATGCTTTTTACTCATCTATTGAGATAACTAATTACATTTTATTTCTCCTTCATCTATCACTAGGGTGAATTACATTAATTTTCTAATATTAAGCCAACCCTGAATTCCTGGAATAAACTCAATTTATTCATGATAAATTATCCTTTTTGAACATTCTTGAATTTATCTCACTAATACTTTGTGAATATTTCTGCATCCATGTTAATAATTGAGAAGGCCCTCATTTCTCTTATTCATACTTTCTACGGGTTTTGGCGCAAAAGTTATGCATGCCAATTCATAATATGAGTTGGGCATGTTCCTCTTTTTCTAGTCTTTGGAAGAGTTTTTATAAAATTTACAATTAGAAAATTTTTCACAATACTCTGCTATGTGGCTAAATTCTCCAGTAGCTGTAGTTATATCCTCTTTTTCATTCATAATGGACATTCGTCTTTTTTATTATGACTGGTTGGTCAACAGACCAATTTTACTTTGTTGGCTCTGCCTATTGATGTTTGTTTACTATTTCATTAAAGACTAGAGAGTCTTTTCTCTATTTTTTCCTTTCTTTAGGTTTATTGTCCTTTTAATTTAATTTCCTTACAACCTCTTATGTTGGGTAATAAACTCATTGATTTTTATCCTCTCTTTTCTGATAATTTAAGTCTTTGAATTTCATCATAGATACTACTTCTACTATATCCCACATATTTTAACACTTATTTTCATCATCATTCAGTTCTATATATTTCATAATTTCCACTATATTTTTTGATCTATGAATTGTTTAGACATTTGTTTTCAAATTTCCAAAAGCCTGTGATTTATCTGGTTATCTTTTTGAATGTTAGAGCCAGATAAGCCTATGTCACTAAGTTCTGGCCCATGGATATGAACAGTAATGGTAAGTGCAGCTTCTAGTTTCTACTAAAGGTAAGATACATGCCATCCCTCTTTTTCTTTTCTCTAGTTAGAATGCAAATATAAAGGCCATGGGTGAAAGCGGCATTGGATCATGAGGTGGAGGCAACATATTGAGGATGGAGGAGCATAAAAGATAGAAAGGAGGAGCCTGTATTTCACATACCATGGTAACATCCTACCTGCATAGACAGCTTATATTTGGATTGCTACATGAGAGAAACTCATTTTTATCTTACTTAACCCACTGTTATTTTTGGAGTTTCTCTGTTACTATAGTCATGCCTAACTTTAATACAAAGGTATGAGAATTTAAATTATCATGGTATTAATAGAAATGAAAATAAAGACAGATTTGAAAGGTGATACGAAGAACTGAATTTATATCTCCAAGTTGAATTGCCTTACATTCCCTTTCACTTCCTGAAATGACTCTTACTGTAGTGTCTGTATTTCCTATTCTCCCTTGACTTTCCATTTACTAAGTTCACTTCTCTAAACAACAGCATCTACTTTGACCCTGCCTTTCTGGCACCAAACTGCCCCTATCCCTAATTTTCCAAGAACATTTCTAAGGTTGGATCACCTTCAAGGTGCACTTTCCCTATTCGTGCTTGCATTCTCTCATCGCTCCACTCTATCCTGCATACTGTTAATACAGTTGTATTCCTATACACCACATTTACCAAACCAAATCCCAGATTGAAAACCATCGATGGTTCCCTGTTGGCTTCATAGCTGGGCTACCTATTACCTTCCACCTCCCCATCTTGCAACGCATATGACAAAGAATGCAAAATGATCACAACACTGTTTCCAAAGGAGCAGCCAGAATCTTTCCCAACAGAATGTTTCAGTAGCAAGTACTGACCAGTAGGAACTGGCAGTCAGGAAGAACCTGTTTCTATCCCTGATATGAAAGATCAAGTCTAAACTCCTTGGTTTGTATTTTAAAACTCCAGAATGTCTCCTATTACTCTCCCAAACTTTTATATGTGTTATGTCCTATGAACCTATAGGGGAAAATATGTGAAAGGCTTTGAAATGGAACAAAAACTTCCTAGTTGTTTTCAATGGAAAACTAGCTTTTGCCTAGCACACTCTCTGGGTTTTCTGATTCTATGGAATCCCTGTATCTGTCACTGTCTTTGAGTTATTTATAACTATGTGAGTTGCAGATAACTGATAGCAATGCAAATGATTCTTGTTCACAGGAAATAAATTTTTGTCTGGTGAGGTTCCAATGATTTCTCATGTCCACTGCAGAAGAAGCCAATTTTGCCTTGATTTTAAACTCATTTCAGCACTCTTTACTGCCTATATATGTGTGATTCTTTGAATGCCTGTTTAAGTCAGTTGTAACATCTTGCTCGTTCCCTCACTAATTAATGAGTTAAATAAAAACATTTGTCATGGGTTCATTTTATATTTGTATGAGAGTCATGATTTTACCTTTTAAAAAAATATCCTTTTAACAAACTCTTTGTTCATCACTGCCTTCACACTTTGATTTATGTCCCCAATATGCAATGGCTTCTCTGGCTCTTTTTACCTGACACTACTGATTCTTCATATTTCAGAGATAAATCTAAACTCCTCATCATGTTCTCAAACTACTAAATCCATGATTTTCATGATGAACCTAGATCACAATGAAGCCTTAATTTACTTTATAATTATCTTTTTCTCATAATAGCTCCTGCAAAATGCAGTATCTTTTTTATTTACATGCTGTATAGTGCATTTTCATTTTAGGCCATTAATTTATTTCAATGTGAGTGGCTTCTCTCTGCAATTAAAGTATAAATTTCTGGAGGGCACAGATCACAATTTGTTTTCCTTTTTTCATCCTCAGTGTCAACACAGTGCCTTATATGATGTCCAATAAATATCCATCACTGAATCCCATCCATGGCTCTCATTCAAAATTTTTTTTTCCAGGTAATCATTTAGCTTTATTTGGGAAAGCAACCTACTATATTTTGACTGATGGTGGTTCCTTCTCAGAAAAATTCATATTAAACTTTAGTGAAGATGTTTAGAGCTTCTGTGAAATGCCAACTAGAGTATTGTATTGACTAGAAAGCCAGGGGAATAAAGAATAAATTGATGTGCTTCTGGGAATTTTTTTCCCCTTGACTATTGGACTGATGCTGTTTATACCTATATTTCTGAGTGCAGTCTCATGTGAGGGTAAGATACGTTTCCTTCAGTATTCATTCTTTCATTCTACAGATGTTTATTACTGTCCACTATATATGAGACATTTTTTACAGATCTTGGTGATGCATTTGCAAATAAAATCCAATTTCTAATTTAAAGAGCTTACCCACTAGTGAAGAAGGAGAGAGAAAATTTGAAGAAAAGGAAGAAAAATGGGCATCTGATTGTGACCTAAGCATGTAGAGAATTGGTGGCGAGCCAAATCATGTTTCTCATTATGATGAAAAGACTTTCTTATTTTCAAGTATTATAACTATTGAACTTTTAAAATCAATCTATTGTAAATACTTGTAATGGAATGGTGAGACTTCAGACTTTTGCAGATTTATATCACCATGATATACACCCTACACACAACATCTTATGTGTCCTAAATACCAACTCAACCAAATGTGGACCACCAACATTTTTCTGAGGTTTAAGTGCTGAGTTGTGAGAGAATTATAAATGATCTTGAGATTGCTTTCAGCATATTTGATGTTATGAACTATAAAGTACTTTATCAGTTCAGTAGTCTACCAAGTATTATTAAATTCTGCTCCTTATAATGCCATATGAAGTCAAAGGACTTCATAATATTTGATCATTAACATTATTGCTGAGCATTTTAATTTTTATGGTTTTATTTATAATTATTTTAAATTAAAACTGTCTTATGAAAGCTACTACCATAAAAAACCTACCCATTTAACCAATCTTATTTTTCTCATGATGACATTTTATTCATCTTTATTTCTAGGGGAGTCTTTAGAATACGACATTTAAAATTCTACTCCATAGAACTTTGTTACTAAAGATGTTAGATAAATTTTAAAAATTAACAAGTACAAATAAAAGTTACAGGTTTTTGTCATTGCTGATATTTTGACTTTTGCATAGCATATTGGTATAATTCAAATGATTAAATAAGAAATAATAAGCAATCAAATAATGATAATGATAACCTAACATTTGTTTGGTCCTAAATATTTTCACATGTATTTTCTCTCTTAATACCTGACCTCATAAAATAATTTTAATTTCAACAATTTATACAGATGAAGGAAACGAGAAAGCAGCCATTTGCTAAATGTTGTATAAGTGGCATTTTGTACACTGAATCCAGGTCTTCAAACTCAAAAATCCTGTTTTTGTTCATATTTTTTTAGAAAAGCATTCAATTCACATGCCAAATCCTGTTGGCAAGACACTTTCTAAGGGTAAGTAAAATATATGTGAAAGAACATCAAACATTTTATTCACCTATAATGTCATCATACTGAAACTGAGAAGGTCAGTGTACTTTCTAAATGGCCCAATTAAATCTAAGGAAGAAGCTATTTAATATTTACCCGCTACAGCTTAGACACTGTCAATCAAAATCACTTGCTTACATGTTACTAAAATGTACTGTTAGCATCTTTCCAATCTTCAAACTCACAAAATAAATATTTTATTCTTCATTAACCATATTGTTTATAAGATTTTTATTTTTCTCCTGCTTAATAAAAATATAAAGAAAAAATCATTACTACTCCCAAGACACTATTTATATTTTATGTATTTTCTTAAAGTTCTTTTAAAGCAAAAATATGCACATTTAATATTTGCAACACATTCTTTTTTTAAATTTCAAAATATTAAGGGGGTACCAATGTTTTAGGTTACATGGATCATTTTCGTAATTCTTGAGTCCTGGCTATAGGTGTGCCCATTGCCCAAACAGTGTTCATAGTACGCATTAGGTTGGTTTATTCCCCTTCCCTCCTCCCCTCTCCCCTCTCCCCTTTGGTGGCTCTCCACTGAGTTTTACTTCCCTCTGCACATCACACTTTTTTTTTTTTTTTT
>VBSM01001979.1:18653204-18690542 GCA_008086735.1 Cheirogaleus medius | reverse complement strand
TTTTTTTCTATTTTTGGTATAGACGGGATCTTGCTCTTGCTCAGGCAAGAGCACACTCTTCATATATCTTTATATAACACTTTTTTTCCCATATAACAGCAGGGTAATATTTACTTTTTTGAAAATATGACATTTTATAATTGTATAATATTTCATCATAAGATGGTACCATAATTTAACTTACTGTTCTTCCAATTTAAATGGTTTTCACTATAAAAATGTTTATAAAATATAACCAGACTTATTAAAACAAACAAAAATAAAATTACAACCCATCATTCTTATCCAACAAATCAATACTGTGAGTTTTGCTCACTCTATTTTGTTTTTTATATGATTATATGTTATCATTAAGGTATACGGAAGATTTTATATCCTGAATATGTTTCCATTTAATATTATATTATAAACCTTTTCTGTAAATATTATGGCATGTTGGGTGGAAATTCTATACTTTACCTAAATATTACTTTATTGCCAAACAATAAGTTGGCTTCCCTTTTTTTAAATTTAAAAGTAATTTTCCAATAAATATTATAAGAATAGTCTTTACATCTATGCAATTAAAAAATTATTTCCTAATATTAGATTTCTACAAGAAAGATTATTCAGTAAAAGGCTGGCCAGCTTTTATCATTCTGTTTGGGATACTGGTGAAAACAATGTAAAAAAATATATGAATGGTGAAAACAACCTGGGCTTCAAGGTATAAATTGCATCCTGATCTCAGTGTCTCATCAACTAATCCTTTTAGTGATTGTGAAATACAGAAACAAATACACAAGTATTGATTATTTTTAAACTAATTATGGTTTCCATAAATTAGTACATCTTGGCATCATGAGTCCTGAGAGATAAGTGACCACATAAATATGCTCAGATTTTAATGTTTTTTTCATTTAAAAAATTCTGTATCAACATACCTTTTAGATATAGTTAGGTCATTTCCCCCTTTGAATCTTAGATGTAGTTTTAGAAATGCTTTCTGGAATTGATTCCTTTGGTGTGCTCTGAAATCCACATCAGGAGACAGCAGTAATTCTGATATAAGGAGAAAGAAAATGCCCCAACTTACCGTTTCTAATGCAATTACACGTTCCTGCAAATAAAACATAATACATAATTATAAACCAAAGCTATTAAAAATTGTTTCAAATTTCCTTAATTTTCAGGTTTTCTAATTTACCCTCTATTATTAATAATTTACTTCAAATATGTAAAAATGAGAACTCTTACTCAGAATGACCTCTACAATAGAAAAATAGTCATAAAGAATCACTATACATTTTCTCATCTCATCTCATCTCATGTTAGGACTAGAGGGTTTAATTTCATAGTAAATATCATCAATCGAGTACAGTTATTGAAAGGAATAGATCTTACCACCTTAGCATTGGCAAAATTGTTTATCTATACAGAGATATGTAACTATTACATAGATTGGAATATATGAACGACTACTAGACAATAGCAGTGATATAGAAAAGATATTAGCACATATACTAGCTCTCAATTAGGTATACAGTGATAAATATGATCTCACAAGAGGGCAAATCAGACATAAGAATAATTTCATTCATTAAAATTAATAAATAAATGGTTGTTGAAAACAAGGCAGGAAAATAAATGAGAAAGACATGCCACATGCAGCCTATCCTGAACCCAAATAGACCTTCATTATCTATAGCATCTTAGAAGGTTTACAGAAATATTTTGAACGAGGTCATTGATGACAATGCTTAAAAAGCTAAATGGTTAAGAAAATGTTTGTATTTTCAACTCCACAGTTGTGTTCTTAACTGTTTTCAGAGCTGACAGTTATAAACAGGAAGTCTATACCAAATAAAAAAAGACTAAATTTGAGATAAAGCAGAGTCTGAAGATTTAAGAAAATGAAAAGCCAGGCCCAGCGCAATGGATCACATCTGTAATCCTAGTACTCTGGGAAGCCGATCCGGGAGGATCCCTTGAGGTCAGGAGTTCGAGACCAGCCTGAACAGGAGAGAGACTCTCATCTCTACTAAAAATAGAAAAAATAAGCCAGGCATGGTGGTGCATGCCTGTAGTCCCAGCTACTCAGGAGAATGAGGCAGGGGGATCACTTGAGCCCAGGAATTTGAGGTTGCTGTGAGCTAGGCTGATGCTATGGCACTCTAGCCCGGGCAACAGAGTGAGACATTGTCCCAAAAAAAAAAAGAAAAAAGAAAAGCCATCCTTTTTTAGGAGGGTCAAGGTCATTTGTCTTTCTTTTCTCTCATTTTAAGAATTGGAGGAAATCTATGGAATCTGGATTTTTTTGTTCAATAGAATTAATCTTTTATCTTAAGAATTAAAAAGAGGAAAATGGTACAGAAAATGACTTAGTTCAGTTCTCTGCAGGGACCCACATGGACCTATAACACTTAGAAGCAGAGTGAACTTGGCTCTTAACTGCATTCTCTCAGCATCACCTAAAACAGAGGGCTGCACCTCTGATGACTTCTGCAACCCAACCTCCAACGTTCAGACTGGGAAACTGAGTGGAACATTTTCCCCCTATAAACATTTGGCTATGTGGACACCAGTTAAATGAATATATTATGCAAAATCAGCCCAAAGCAGACTGTTTTTAGCAATATAATCTGTTTAATTGCATTTTATTGGCACACTTAAAGAGGACCTCACCCTCGCCCCCATAATTTTCATAAAATAACTGCTATTTTGTTGGTGACTTGTGTACCGTCACATTTGAGCGCTTCATAATAAATGCCTATGATGCCTCAAGGGGGCTTTGATCTATTGTTACCAGGCATCTTATTCATAGTGCATCTGGGACAAAACCATTCAGCAGTGCTTTATTATCCTTTGCAGACTAAACAGAACCTCATTAGATGCCTTATACAGACAGAAACAGCCTTTGGGCAGTACCACATTTATATGAACCATCTTCGAAGGCTCAAAATATTTACAGCCCTTTTTGGGCCTTAAGTTTTCCCTATACCATGAGTTTCTGGGCTAGTATTATTTAGGATTAACATATTTTAAATGCACACATAAAGTTGGCTTGAAATGGGAGACTTTATATAGTGTCAAAACAGTTCTGAATTAAATTCTGTCTTAATTCATATCTTAGTGCTTGGCAAAGATAAACTGAGAACATCATAATTTACATATTAGTGCCTTCCTTTTATTTAAGTATTTATTTTAAAAGAAATATGTGCCTAGTAAATGAAACTATGAACTCAAATGATTAAAATACCTCCATCTTGTTAAAATATAAAGGTCAATAAATAATATATTTGAATGCACATTACTTTATATCTGTTTTTAGAAAACATACTCTATTCCAAAATGGTACAGACAGCTTTCAATTAAAAAGGTATACGTTAAAAAACATAAGGAAATTAGAAAAAGAGAAAATTTAGTTCATTAACCTCAATTTCAATAATTCAATTTACCAATCAATAACAGATAACAAGATACCAACGTTTATTGGCAGTTAGTGAGCTTTGTCTAAATTGTAAAGTTTTCAGTCTTAATTGTAGGCTATAAATAAAAAGAAACTATTCCTAGTCTTTATGAACTTAATACTTGATTTTAAAATTTAAGAAAAGTTTAAACAGTGGTAGCTGACATCTTTATTGGCAGACAAGATTAGTTATTATACATCCGTACATAACAAAACTAGGCTACTGTGCATCCTCATTCTCAAACAAAATATTTGCATATTTCTTCTCATAAGCCAATATTGTAGTTTTGATACAGTTCATGAAAAAAAAATGCTAGTATAGGTCCTAGAATGAATGTATAATTACACCAAAATAAATTATATCTCCTTAACCTCTCCTACCGTACCTATAGCTGCATTCGTAGATTTTTTTTTCTTTTTCTTTAATCTACAATTTTCATTTCAACTGATTTATCTTCAAGCTCAACCTGCAGGTTCAACACTCTGCTCCCCACACCCACAGTCCCAAGCCTGGATCATGAAAAGAAAAACATTGCTAAGACCCTGAAAGAGGGGTTAGGAGGTGGGAGAAGCACAGAGGGAAGACAGTCTCCAAAAGTAATTAAGACACTTTTATGCTGTTTCAGATGGTTTTAATAAGTTAGTGGTTCTGATTTTTGTAGTCATGGACTTTGAGAGTCTGATAAAACTTGATCTTTTCCCTAAGAAAATGTACATTATACACAACACACACATATAATTTAGTATAGGCTTTAAGGGGAAATGGAGACTCTCTGAAGCCTACCCATGGGCCTCCAAGCTCTTTTACTTCAAATAAAAACACCTAAAATAAGACATAAGAATATTATAAAAATATTGTATTAAGCCAAATCTTTCTCCTTTATGAAATGTTTCTAGATAAATATTATAAGAAACAATTAGACTATAAGAGCTGAGGGCAGAAGTAAAAATACAAAAACCAAAGGAAAGATTTCCTTCAAATATTTTAAAGAAAAAAGTTCTTGGGGGAAAACCCTGTTTTGTTGCTATTGTTTTTATGTGATTAGTCTCTTTTCCACTATTCTTTAGTTCTAAGAGAGAGAAAGTTTAAGGAACACCTAAAATGGCAAAAATACTTATTTTAATGTTTACTCTTAATGATTGTACTTGTAGTCGCTGGACTGCATAGTCACTGAGTTACAATGGAAAGTGATGATAGCTGTTCTATTTGGGGGGAAGCCTATAGCATATGTACTATTAAAAAAAAGTATTTTAGTTTTTTATGATGAGGTTAATAACCTGCGTTGAGCTATATATATATATATTCATTTGCTACCTGGTCACATTGGGGTGTACATTAGAATTCGCAAATGAACCAAGGCAAATTCATTAGCATCACTGCAGACGGGCAAATATTTGTAGGCTAAGTTCAGAAATCAGCACTAACTGGATCATTGTTATCTTAATACCCGATCATTAGTAGTTTATTTGATTCAGCTGAGCAAATCAATTAGACACATTGATTCATCATATCTAAGAGATGAATTAGAAGCTTATAGGTCTAAATAATCAGAATTCTTCTGCCTCTGGTAAGCAGAGTTGAACAGGTGTAGTGACTTTATTTTATCACAATAATGCATTATTTTCCAAGAGTACTTTAAATATATCTTTGGCATATGAAAAAGCACAACACTATCATAAAAAATAACAAGAGTTTCCATCTTTTCTATGTCTAAGAAGCTTGAAAAGCATAGAATAATTCTGGAAACTTCTCTGGTATTTAAAGGCCATGATGGACATATTTTCAAAAAGAAAAACCCACAGTGAGGACTTCCTCCCATCACTGTTCTAAAACACAAAGCCTCTCTTCTGGAAGAAAACCCCACTCAGCTTCACCCAAAGAGGCCACTGCACGGTGTTCTAACTTCCAATGTCAACTCTGCTTCATCAACACTCACACTTTACCTGCTACTTCCTATATAAAGGATATAGAAAGAAATGCAAATATGTGTATTTTTTCTTCTAGGCATTTCCCCATGACAATCCACTGCATTTTGACAATTTGCCGGTTATATTTCAATAATTAAGAGAGCTAGAAATAATTTCAAATGTATTCTCTTTCAAACTTTAAGATAGTGAAAAAAGAAAGGCTTTGATTAAACATCACAAAAAATATCAACATTTCATATAGTGATTTAAAATAAGTTAGAATAGAGATAAAAATCACAGTCTCAATATAGCAACGAAAAAACATTTTTTAAATATACCTTTGGTTGGCTTTAAATATAACAAATGCATCAATGATTTAAACATAAAATTACATGTTATCTATTAGAAGCCAAAGTTACTCTATACTTCAAAAAACTCTGTGATGGTGGCGTTAGAGCAGGTTGCACTGGTTTTCCCAATCATTCAATGTTCAATACGGCCACCATTCGATACTTACAGTCAATTTTTGTTAATTCATTTCCCTAGCTACTTACGTGACTTTTCAAATAACCTACTTCAGGGTCCAAAATAACAAAACAAATATTGGGGGGAAAACAACAACAACAACAAAAAACCCCACAGTGATGCATCAAGATTTTGTCTAAAAAGTTATCAATTAAATAAAGTCCAACATTTTGACTACTGAGAAAAATTAATTTAAAGGGATAGGTCATGTTCTAGCACAGAGTTAGTACCCAGTAATGTCCCTTGCTACTTGCTTTCCATTCCAGGGATGTGGCAAATCCCTGATAGAATCAGAAGCAGAAGCAATCACAGGATTTAAGAACAAATTCAAAGTGGGTGATTCACATTTCTGATATGTTCTCTCATCTACCACCATTGCCATAACAGAGACCCGAGGGCAGCCAGTTGTTCTTCTGCAGCTTTCTACTATGTGCTCTGGCTGGCATTTTGGTTTGTGGTTTTGTTTGTTATGAGGTCATTACTGATCATTATACTTCAGTTTGACACTATTCGGGAAAGGCTGAGGTTGTACTTAAATACCGGAAGTGGGATATGTGCATGGGTTTGTGGGATAGAGAATGCAAGTGGGGTGAAGGAGAAAGATGAAGAGAAAGATATGGAAATGGGGCTTGGACAAATTTCAGACTGGAAAATACAGCCCGAGAGGCAAGGATTTTCTGTAAAGACCCTATAAATACTTCCAGTTAGTTATATGAAATTGATACCAAAAAATCTCAGATTTATACCTTATATTTCAAATCAAAAAGCAAAACAATGAAATTTCTTTTTTTCCTTTAAAATGAAGCAGCATTTCAAGATTCTTCCTTTAAAACACAATGTAATGTGGTACACAGAGGTATGTGCCTACAGAATATGACTTCAAACAAAATGAAGGACAAGAGACATAGAATTATCTTCTCCAGGGACTGTCCAATTCCACAGTGAAACTGCTGGTAACAGGTAACAAAGGAGAGTAACATGTGGACTAGAGAGCAACTAAAAATTATTTGCAGATAAAATAAAGACTACAATGGTGGTTAGGGGCAATGAATTTCAGAGATTGTCTTCAAAAAGATGGAGGAAGAGGAGGTGAGTAGTAGAGGGAGAAAGCCAACAAATCAAAAACAAACACATCGTATTTTTTTTTTCAAGGCTTTACATTTTCGGAAGTAAAGTACATGTCTCCAGTTGTGAGGTTAGTCATATATCAGTAGAATATGTTCTGAACTCCTGTGCAAATTATATTGCAATGGTGATTGTGGCATAATGTATGGGAAGGCTAGTGTCCTGCAGAGCTTACAGAAAACAGTAGGGTATGCTTTCATTTTCAGGTATACAAAGGGGTATGTATCTGACTGCCACCAAATATAGCTGGTCTAATGAGAATCCCTGAGGCTGACATTTCCTTTGTTTTCCCCAAGGACACAGGTCTCCTGGGCTTCTAGGTGAAGAATATTTGCAAGGAAACCCGTATAACCATAGAATCCTTCTTCTCAAGCCCGTTTCTGCTAAATATTTGAATTATAGCACTTGATTATTGACTATCATGCATGTCACACGGTTGAGTCATTAAATGGTACAAGTGAACAGTTCATCTTGGGAATTAAATTGCTTACCTTTGGACAATTCTAAAAATCCACAAACTAATTTATATGCAGAGTCATTTACTCACCAGTTTTCAGGAATTAAAGCACAAGGAACACTATATTAGAGACTCTCTTTCTCAGCCCTCATTTCCATATTCCTTGTGTGTGCTTCTGTGCAGTCACCTCTCAGCATTCTACACTGGAGAGGCTGCTGCTAAGGATAATCACGCCTGAGCAGAAGATCTTAAAATAAATAATACATTTCGCTGAGATGAGGTAGTTTTTTCTTGCTTCCTAATTCAGCTTTATTTAGACTAAAGCTATTATTATTTTCCATTTCCTAATATACAAGCACAGGCAAGAAGAGAAATATGGTTGAAGAATTTAGAACTAATGTCAGGTTATCCATCCTCTGATAATCAATGGTGCACTATTCTTGTTATCTAAGAAAGCTGAGGAAAAGAACAACCCCCAAACTTAGTTTTTAGTTGCACTTCTGGGAAGTATACCTGAAGGCTGGATTATCCTATATGCCCTAAAATAAAGCAGATATATTTTGACTATTTAGTTCCAAACATCCTAAATATTCCTATCTATGAAATACTTAACTGCTTTTTCTTCAAATTGAGCTTCATTCTGATTTTTCGCTGCAGTCTGACTAGCATCTTCCCATGGTAGAGGTTTAAACCATAGCTTCGGCTGTTTAAGAGAGATGTGAGTTATGAAAAAGAGTTGAAAGGCTCTATTATCTTAAAGTAATTAGAAGTGCTATAAATAGTAATAGCTATAAAAATAACACTGAGAAGACTATACTAATTTCAAAGTTTTTACATTTTTGCATTTGGAGAAAATGATATCATATAGTACTTTTAAAACGGTCCTCAAAATAATTCCTTAACCATTTAATGTGACAAACTTTAAGGAAATCATTACTTAAAATTTAAAACATTTTACTTTTCAGGATTATAAATAAAGAATAGTGATTTTGTTCAAAGTTTCCTCAATTGTCTTCTTTTCAAATTTAGCCCTGGAAGTAACTCATCCTAAATTCCAAAGTCTAGGAAATGAAGAAATAAATAAGATGGGAGTCTGATAATAGTCTCATCTGGTCAGTTTTAGCCTGTAATGAAAAATACTGGTAGCACTCACACTTCTTTGGATAATGGAGCCCGGACGCAGTAAGATTGTACAAGTTCAGGATGTTTGATTATTCAAAATTATACCTTCTTTTCATTTGCCAAATGATTTAAAATTCTACCAACAGAAATTTATTCTTTGAGGAAGAACTCAAAAATTTATTCTTAGACTCACCTATGCCAGTTCATCTTTTCAAAAGCCCACATTCTTGAGATAGATAACCATTAAACTAGTTCATTCTAAGGCAGGGTGGGCCAAATCTAGCCAGCCACATGTTTTTCTAGGCCCACGAGCTAAAAATGGTCTTTGCATTTTTATTTGGCTGAAACAATCAGAATAAGGATAATATTTCAAGACATGAAAATACTTTAGACAGGTTGGTTAGGTTAAGTCCCCACGAAGAGGTAACATTTGTGCTGAAACCTCAAAGAGAGAAATGAGCTAGCCATTGAAAGAGCTAAAGGAAGAGTATTACACAGAAAGGAGGTAGCAAATGCAAAGGTCCTGGGACAGGAATGGGCTTCCTTAATTTGAAGAACACAAGGGACACTTGTATGTGTGTTGTGGCTATTAATGAAAACAACCCTTTAAATTACTAGTATCATAAAAATCAACACTATTCACTGAAAATTTAAGTGCCAACACTGTATTGGGTACTTATATGTTTCTATTTTTATTTATTTTTTATTTCAAAATATTAAGGGGGTAATGTTTTTGGTTACATGGATCATTTTTGTAATGCTTGAGTCCTGGCTGTATGTGTGCCTATCACCCAGTGTTCATAGTACCCATTAGGCTGGTTTATTCTCCTCTCTCCTCTCCCTATCCCCTGGTTACTCTCCACTGAGTTCTACTTCCCTCTGTGCACTTGTGTGCTCATCGGTTAGTTCCAGTTTAATAGTGAATACATGTGGTGCTTGTTCTTCCATTCTTGCGATACTTCACTTAGGAAAATGGTCTCTAGTTCCATCGAGATTGTTGCAAATGGTATTAATTCACCTTTTTTGTTGCTGAGTAGTAGTATTCCATGGTATACATATACCACATTGTATTAATCCACTCATGAATTGATGGGCACTGAGTTGATTCCACACCCTTTGTGATTGTGAATTGTGCTGCAATAAACATTTGAGTGCAGGTATCTTTTTGATGTTCTTATTTTTAATACTCACAAAAACTTCCAGGAGAAGGATATTATTAATTTCATTCATTTAAAGTTAAAGAAACAGACTCAAACACATTTAATGTGTTGAAGTTCACATCATAATTCAGTGGAGCTTGGACTTTAATCTAGGTCTGCCTGACTCAAAAGAGTCTATACTAACTCTCAAAAACAAATTAAAAGTTATATATATGTATGTATTTATGCATGTATGTGTACACATATATATGTGTATATATATATATGTATATATGGAGGGAGAGAGAGAGAGAGAGATGCTTCGCCTTTTAACAGCTCTGCAAAAATACAGCTAATGGAAATACCACATGCTGATAGTGCAGTTTTATGAGCAAATAGACAATAAATACTTTTTTATTAGCATCAGGGCTATTTTATGTTTTTGCATGGTGAAGGTTAGGGGATGCACTGGAACACGGTTCTGGAGCTTCTTCCTTAAAACTACATATGCCAGAACAACATTCCAGAATCTAACTTTTAACAGACATCAGGTGACAGTGTAATAAAATATACTATATCACAGTAAAATATAATGATCAAATAAAAACTGTTATTTGTACACAGTTTTATATTTATTTCAGGATATAATATAGGAGAGATTATATTTTTGCCATATGCCTTTATTAAGTAAGTTGCAACTTTTTCTTGCTTCTCTGGGTCTGACATCAGGCTAGTAGAAGCACACAATACCACTGGGGAAACAGCAGAAGAGAGAACAGAGAAAAGCGAAAAATCTAAACTTAATTAGCTGTGATATCATGCAGCTAAATGACACCCCTATTGTTCTGGTCCCCCAATTCTTCTGGATCTGGACTACAGGAGTTTGGATTCATCACTGAGCCTATTTATGGCCTCCTTGCTCCAACTCCTGTTTCATTTGTGACAAATTTATTAGTTCTTCCTTTTCTAACAGTAAAATGAGAACTTGGGACTACTATTACAACCAGAATATAGTAAAGGCATAGAGTCTCTTGTACATAATATTTGCTATTTCACTTTATGAGCAAATACAGAAATATTGTTAACACATATTACATATAATTTACTAACATGCTAATAAGGCTTCACACTTTCAAAAGTAAATATTAAACTTCTAGCAAATTAAATATAGAATAGTAAATGTGATACAGAGACTCTGGAAATGGAGTGCACTTTAGAACCAATTTTTAAAATGCAGAATAATCACTGATTACAATAAAAAGTAAAAAAAAATATAACAGGAGATGCTTATTAGTCATTTTTTCAGCACATTTTAGTTTTATCACTTTTTGCACAATTTAAAATTTATGGAAACCTTCTAATGCTGCCTTTAATTTTTGCCAGAATATTTTGAACTTGGTTTAATACTGAAATTGAAGAAGCCTGAGGAGGGCTTTAATAACAACTTTCTTTGGTCTGTTTATTTAAAACATGATGAATAAGCAAAAAGAAAAGGTGCAGAATGGAAAAAGAAAAATGATCCCTTCTTCTTCCTAGAAGTGTTTGAGATTACTGGACTGTTCATAATCTTGCACCAGGAATTAAAATCTTCCTCACATGCAACACTGCCTCAGTTGTTATATGTATGTAAACTTGAAGTCTAAGAGTTTATAAGCAGTTTTAAAGTTATAGAAAGGCAATGAGAAGTTTCACTAACATTAAGTCTCCATATCACCTAGCTTATTTAATGCACTCTCTAAAAATTATGTAGTTTCTTATAGTTTTTATCTTGAGGAGATAGGGTGCCACTATTTTACCACAATACATGCTTCTTAATATGTCTGCTAATGAATCATTCTTGCAGGAAAAGAAATGGAAGAAATTAAAAGAAAGAGAGACCAGGAACCTAAACAAACCAGAACAACATGAAAAGGTAGAGAAATTCTGTTCTTCATAGCTCATGAAGTATTTAAGTATAATAGTAATAGTATTAATAGTACAGAAGCAAAGCAGGTTCAAATACAAGTAGTAGCCCTAACACTTAACTGGCTGAACAAGCTATGAGCCTTAGTGTTGTAATCTGGAAAACGAGAATAGTAGTATCTATCTTTTAGAATCATTGTGAGGAATAAATGACATAGATTTAGAAGTTTTAGCACAGTGTATGACACAAACAATTGCTCAGTACCTATTAATATCACTCACTAACAAGTGAGAGGTGACTTTTTTCTTCTCCTTTGATGCACAGACCATCACCCTTCAGGGCTGAGATAGCGCAATTCTGATAGGAGTTAACAAGTGCTAAATAAGTATTTGTTAGTAGATTGAAGCATAATGTTAGTGAGATTTCAAGATCTCAGACTAGGGAAATGCTTTGCAATGTTTCTGTATATTCTGAAAAATCAGCCAGAGATTGGGAGAGGAGATAGGTCTAGGAATGAGAACCACAGTTTCTTTCAATGATGTCCTATTAATACATAGAACCTCAGAGATGTGTCCTGTGAGTCAATGAACATTTGTTTCAAGCAGAAAGGTATAATTGCTGAGCATTATTTCAAAACCTGCTGCACACTATAGTCATAACTTAGAATATTACTTTTCACAGCTGTCATTGTTATCAGGAGATGGAAGACAAAATGGATGAACAAGGTTATTTACCCAAAGTCAGAGGTCTATCTAGGGATGTAACATGAGAGGAGGCATAAGCAGCACACTGTAATATAGTATGTGGAATGGACTTAAAGTGATCACTTAAGTTCTACAACCCAAATGAAATTGCTCCAAATTGTAAGGTGACCACTAACTCAAGACTGGCAGAAACTCTCAGACAAGCTCAACACTACTGAAACATCATAATGTGCTGAGATGGTTTTTCATTTTTCACAAGAAAGCATAAGCTGCTATTGCCCATGGAGCCAGAGCCTGTACTCTTGACAGTGGTACCAAGGGATATTTTCTGAAGTGTTGCTTTTCATGAAGTCAACTGCAAAGGGGATGGTGCATGAAGATGCATCAAATAATCTTCCCCCTGGTAGGAGCAATTTACCAAATCTGTAAAATACACCTGGGTCATTTTCACTACCAACATTTTTAGTAAACTTTGTGTCACAGAGTAGAATTCAGGCTTTTGAGCTCAAAGACTATTCTTTGTCTTTGCATTTTTAAAATGTTTCCAAATGGTGTCTGTTTTTTTTTTTTTTTAAAAGGCTTTTTTAGAAACTTGACTCAAGGAGAATGCTAAGTCCTGAAGACTTGTGCTTTTCATACTGTTGGATAAACAGTGCCAGGCAGATTTTTATACTTCTTCTATTCTCAAAACAAAATGACCTAGTCAATCAACTTCGATATATTCAGAGATAAGAATACTTTCCTCTCGGGGTATTCTATTTTCAAGTTTTACTCTGCCATAAATTTAGAGTTAAAATTAAATTCCAAATTTCAGGTAAAACAGGGTGATAAAATTTAATGATCACTAAAATTTCAAGTGGAATCCATTTTACTGAGCTTTGGTCTCTGCTCTCTTGAGGCCTTTTGACTTAGTAAATTGAAGTGTGCAAATCTAATTGGCTCAGACCCTGCTTGACCTCAAGACAGACTGCTAATGCTTTATCTCTGTTGAGACTTCATACCAAATTTAATGCTTGGTAAGCCTCTTCACCTTTTGAAAAAATAGAGATTTTAATGAACCACTGAGTTTCGTTGCCCTGATAGTGGCAAAGGGTTGCCCAACCCTCTACTCCCATAATCACTCATATTTTGTTTTGTTTATGTCATTGCTTAGAACATTTAAAAAAAATCATATATCAGAAGAAAAAATAGATATACATAACTATTTGCCTAAGTCCTGAGGAATACATCTGGATATAATAAGTAAGTATGCATTACATTTTGGTTTCTAGAATTGCAGAAGTTCCATTATAGCTCTCATGCGTCAGCCTAGGGATGAGCAGGGACTGTATTACTTTCTAGTTTAATAAAACCTTAAACAGCTAATCCCAATTTATTTGAATAAATTTATCAATTTATTCAAATTGAGACTTCTAAAAGTGTACTTTAGCATTTCCCAGGAAAATTAGAATTTCTGGGGAAGCGAATTGCTTCAATTCTTCCGGAGATCCAGTGTTACAGCAGAGCCTCCCCCTTCATCTTTACCCCTCTAAAGTATCTCTGAAGGGACTCTGAAAGGGACTCACAGCTGGCCACTCCTCTAGTTCTAAACTTAATCTTTAAAATCCCCAAACCGCTTTGTAGTTTCAGAGTAGAGGTTACAGGCATTCTACAGTCTAGCAGAAATGACTGACAGCAAAACCATGGCCATTATCCAGCTTATCTATCACCAGCCTAGCCCTTGCATGTTTTTTCACCAAGAGGATTGGCCATCTAATGGGTCCACTAAGATGTTAATGCACAATCTTGTTAGCCTCCACCAGGGCAATTTATTTGCCCATATCAGTCACATTCTTTGGTGATTTTTCTTGCCCAGTTTTTCTCCAACAATGTGCCTAACAACTTTACACTGGCATTCTCTATATTATAATACCCCTACATTAATATTTAATAGGTTTGTTTCAAAAGAGTCAAGAAATTATGTTCTATTTTTTCCTTGAAACACTGTGCTGCCATAGTGTTCAGGTACTCCATAAGTACCTGAAATACAGTAATGGCTGGGGAAAAGATTATCTTCTCTTTCCTGCTTGTTTCAAATGCTTTTGCCTAAGCACTATTAAAGTGACAAAAAAAAAAAAAAAAAAAAAAAAAAAAAAAAAATCTAACGCCTGTCCCTCAACCCTTAAAATCAAACCCTTTGAATGAAAGGTTCCAGACTGTTTTTAAAAGCCAACTGATAAAGAACTTAAATGTAATTATAAGTCATCTGAAAAACAGCACATCACTAATGCCATTTAATATGCTTCGTGGCATAGCTTCTGGAAATGTTTCAGAAAAAAAATATAACACTTAAAAATATACATAAACTCATTTTTTAAAAAAATTAAACAAAGGAGTCCACTCATTTCTAATAAAATTTCTAAGTATCCAGAAATACTTGTGATAACATTTAGATTATAGGTCCTATACCTAAATGTTTTTTTCTCCTACGATAAAGAGATTGATATGCATATGTAGCCCAATAATCAATTTCATTATTGCCACATTGTGCCTTTTTTCTTCTTCCTCATCATATTCAGTAGCAATCCAAAGACATAATACTTCCTGCAGCATAACCTGACCAAAATAGGAATTTAAATTTCGGGGTTGACCATGGGGTGGGGAGGTTAAGAGAGAAGGTAAGGGTAGAAGGGTGAGAGAGGGAGGAAGAGCTCCATGGGTGCAGAGACCCTGTCTGACTTGTACACTGCTTTATCCCTAGCATGTAGCATCATGTCTGGCACAGAATAGGTGCAAATAGTCAGTGAAATTAGTTATTGAGGACCTGCCAGGCACCAAAGTTTTCACATTTCCTACTGTAGTTAATCCTCTCAACCGTCCTATGAAGTCAGTATTATTATTGTCCCCGATTTACAGATATGGATATGGCT
The DNA here is from genome assembly GCA_008086735.1 of Cheirogaleus medius. Classification (NCBI taxonomy): domain Eukaryota; kingdom Metazoa; phylum Chordata; class Mammalia; order Primates; family Cheirogaleidae; genus Cheirogaleus; species Cheirogaleus medius. The sequence goes on along the minus strand of VBSM01001979.1, from coordinate 18,675,302 downwards.
GCCTCAAAATAACCTACAGATGGCCTAGTAAAAGAAGAAAATGAATAGGAAAAATTATGTTCATAAACATCTAGTTTTAACTCATTTCAAATTAAATGAAAAGAGAGATGACCGTAAACATACGAGGAGGGGCATATGAGTTTTGCAGATACTCTGTTTAGTGACTGTCATAGGTAGCACTGTGAAGCTTTTATAACTAAGCGTGATACTAACTCTTGGTATGCTTTGCATTTTTGGATTCACAAAGCAATGTGGGGAAAAGTGAGATGTCAATGAAAGGTGAACTAGGTAGATTGGTATTTTAAAAAATAAAAACAAAAAACAGCAGCAGCACCTACCACTATCAGCCTATCAGCCATCATGAGCAAGGTGTCAAGTCTCTGAATACATTTCAACTACACTGAGGAAAAATGGATTACCTTTTGTGTCTATTTTAAATGTTTCAGCTGATCTTAAGAGGATTGAAGAAGGGATTTGCTTGTTTCAATGCACCTCAAACCCATATGCAAATAGAACTCTGATACTGCACTACACATTTATAGTCAAAGACAACACTTTGTTTTTAAGAAGAGCAGCACACAATGTAACTGCAAATGAATGTCACAGAAAAATGAGCCAGATGACATTAAGCTCCAATGAAGAATTTTGGTAATTACAAGCTGCATCGTAAAAATCACTGTCAAATATGTTTGTCTTCATTGTTTGTGATTCCTCTGAAGATTGAAAACACTCTTCCCTGCTGCCCACCCCTTCCGCCTGCCATTTTATCCTTTTCCATTGCTTCCTATCACTCATGCCAAATTAGTCATATGTATGTGTGTGTGTGTATGCACACAGGAATGACAGAACTTGGACAATTTCCCCCCCAAAAAATTTAAGCCAAAAACGAACTCTGGAACAGAGATGAATGTTATTTTTTAATGGGTGGACCATAAGGAGATCCAGGAATAGGTTCTACATAAATAAGAGACAAATAGGGTGCCATTTGTTTGTTTTGTCAACAGAAAATTACTGACTACCCACCATGGTGAGGCACTGTGCTAAGTAGTGGACGTCTGGGAAAGCAAAAGACATGAGATTTGCTTCACAGGTATAAAAGGAAACTACAATTCATCGGATGGTAAATTTTTGCTTTGAAACCTAACCCCATAGTTATATGGATCTGAGGATTTAAAAAATATTTATTCAGTTCTATTGATGATTTTCCCCTTGAAATATTCTTTTGCTAAGATTCATAACACTATGTTCTTCTGAAATTATTTTCGTTATGTCTTAGACTCCTTTGCAGGATTTTCATGCTTAGTCTACTATTTAAATGTTGGTGTGCCCTGAGGTGAGGGTACAAACATTTTGGTTACATTTTATATCGTTGCCTCTCCCTAGCAAGGGTTAGAGGCCCGCCGCCCTCCTCCCACCACAATGCACACCCTGTCCTATAGCTGTGAGTTTACCCCCCGACCCCCATCCCTGGAGAATATTACTACCATGTGAGCACCACTGCGTTAATCAGTCAGTACAAGTGGAGCCTATTCTTCCGATCTTATGTTACCTCACTTTGGATAATGGGCTCAAGCTCAATCCAGGAAAATATAAGAGGTGCTAGATCACTGTCGTTTTTATAATGGAGTAATATTCCATTGTATACATATACCAAATTTTAATAATCCACTCATGAATTGATGGGCACTTAGGTTGTTTCCACAGCCTTGCAATAGTGAATTGTGCTGCCATAAACATTTGGGTGCAGATGTCTTTATTATAGAATGACTTTTGCTCTTTTGGGTAGATGCCTAATAGTGCTATTGCTGGATTGAATGGTATTTCTAATTTTAGCTCTTTGAGGTAGTTCCAAATTCTTTTCCACCGAGGTTGCACTAATTTGGAGTCCCACCTACAGTGTAAGTGTGTTCCTGTTTCTCCGCATTGTCGCCAGCATTTGTTGTTTGGGGATTTTTTGATAGAGGCCAATCTCACTGGGGTTAGATGATACTTCATGGTGGTTTTGATTTGCATTTCTTTAATGATTAGAGATGTTGAGCATTTTTTTATATGTTGCTGTGACTAGGCTTTCATTTCTTCTCATTCTACACAATTCTCCTGGGAGTTCTCATTTGCTCCTATGGCTTTTAGTATCATACATATAATACGGACGCAAGATCTGATGACATCAAGTTCTGCATGTCAAGTTTAAACATCGGAGCTCCAGATTCATATGCACCCTTACCCTTGACATTGCCATCTGGATGTTTGAAAACACAAAAAGTTGAACTGACCAACTTCCCTCTACCTCATTGACTAGCACAACCATCCTTGAAGTTGCCCAATCAAGAAATCCAAGAATCATTAACTCCTTCCTTTTTACTCCTTAACATCCAATATCAAAGTTCCATGGGCTTTATATGCTAAAATACATTATGAAACCACCTACTCTTCGTGTTCTCTGCTACTACCCAATCCAGGTCACCATCATCTCTTGCCAAGAGTCTCACAAATATCTGCTTAACTGGTCTCCTTGGTTTCAATCTTGCCTGTTCCTAATTATTTTTGAATTTACAGCCAGTTACCTATTCAAAATGCAAACTTGATAATATCATTTTCTTCTTTCAAACCCTTAACTGGTTTCACCCATACTAAAGGTAAAGTCCAAACTCTTTGGGGAGGTCCTTTAGACCTCTGCTTACTCTATAAACTCCTGTTTTGCCTCTCCTCTCTCAGATGATACATTCTCCCATACCGAACTTCTTTCAGTTTCTTAAACATGAAACTGTGTTTTCTTTTATCCTAGGCCTTCCCATATCCTTTTTATTGCCTAAAACTTTTTTTTATCTTCATGTTTCTTTTCAACTTGCCTAGCTAACTCCTAGTTATCATTTAAACACTGGCTTCCTTTGGGAAGCCTACTTGGATTGACACCCCATCCCAGCTCAACATGCCTACCTTCAAATTGCACTTACTTCCTGTTCACTCCCACCAAACCTACCCTTACCTACAACAAACAAGGACAGATTTTCCTAATATATGTTCCCATTGCAACTTATACATTCCCATTAATATGACTATTTAGTATTTTATTATAAACACTCATTTGATAGTCTTCTCCACTAATTCTGATATAGAGAGCAAGAAGCTATCCAGTATATATGCAGCTTGCCTTTATATCACTAGCACCTTGTACAGTGCTGTGCACAGAACTGGTGCTCAATAAACATTTGTTCAATGAGAAAATGGAGTACCTTTATTTACAGAAAAATGGGAAGGGTTTAGAGCTAAATAAAATACCCCCCCACCCTTAAGGAGAATAACATTAAATGCAGAATGTCTGTTATACATAATTATAAGATGATAATGAGTAAATAAAATTGACTCCAATTTGGATACATGAGGATCTGCTAACACTGTAAATTAGAATTAAATATTTAGCTCTCCCCTCTGGGATAATCTAATCCACACTAAACACTTCTGCAAGACAGTTTTATGATTTTATATTACAGATGAGAAAATAGGCACAGCAAAGTTAATTGAGTTATCCAAGGTTACCCAGTAAATCAGAAGCAGAGCTATCGTGCGACTGTAGGACTTCAACCTATATACTTTAATAGTCTTCTCTAAGCTATCACCTTTGATATATGTGAATATAGAAACTTAGGAATATAGGTGCTTTTCCATGGATTTTCCTCTAGTGTTTAACATCAAAGGCTTTCTGTGATGTGCCTCTGAGCTCTTGTGCACTCTCAGAGATGTCCAGAGGTGACAGTTCTCTCTTTATTCTTAATAGAGTGTTAGTATCAGGCACTAATCACTAGTACAAAGTGCCAACATTAAGCTCTTCTGCTGTAGGACATCATATGGCACACTCTACATCTATAAATGTCCACAGCTAGTTGGCTAGTATATTCTATTGCACTGAATGGACATTTTTGTAGAAAATGCTGCCAATACTTACTAAATATTTGAGAAGTAACATAGGCTATTAAATTTAATGGGATTACTGGTTCCAACATTTGTATTGTGAGAGAAACTCAAAACTATTTGTCCTGCCATTTCAAAAGATATATGTTCAACAAATATGTTTGTATGTGGTATTCTGGGGGCAATGGCAAACATAGCACATAGCTGAAATGTCTCAAAGATACTTTACTGCCTTCTTAGTATAGACATTTAGTGTACATAGAACTTTGCTTTCTATAACAACAAGCATTGCTGATATTAATTTCACAGAATTAGGCAGGGTGAATATATGCTTTAGATTTTTCCTAGCCCCTGACTGGACCAACCAATGTTCTTTCTTTTTATACCTGAATATAGTGAAAGATGTTAACAGAATCTAATCTGTATAAAACTGTAGTTGACATGCGCCACTTTTATTAGATGTATAGAACTATGCTTCATCAGCATTTCCAGATCAATTATACAATTTTCTCTTAATGGATATACCATCAAATAGAAGATTCCCCAATCACAGATCATTTCCCTTGCTCTTTGGCCTTTACTTGACCTATCCTTCATTTGCCAAAAGCAAACATCTTTACCCCTAAACCCCTAAAGCACTCAAGAAAGCTCATTATATCACTCTCCAATCCTGCCTTGTAGCTCCAGGCCCACGAAGAACTCTAAATGTCCAAAGTATTTACTGTTCTTAATCCCCAACATGACATTAAGTGAATTGGTTCTGTCATGTGAGGATAACTGATTATGTTTCCCCTAATAAAGATAGACACTTGAGTTACCCACATGTAAGTTAGCCCAATGTAAAAGGAAGAAAGAACTTCTGTCAGATGCCAACTTAACATACATTGCTCATACCATGGAAATGTCAATTAAAATTCTAGTGAAGTCTTTCAATCAAACACAATTTTCCAGTTCAAGAAATGTGTATAAACCCATGGTAAATTGAGAGGCTATACAAGGTAAACCTTAATTTCCATAGAAGTGTGTGTGGATTGGTCAGTGGTAGATGATATCCATGGAGTCAGAATACTTTTGACTTTCATATGAAAATGTAGATTCCATGAATTCATCCTCGTTCATCAGACCTGTTTTGGGGAAAATGACTTTGAAAGGATATTGCCTTCATTTCCTAATGTGGCAGTTCCTATTAAGTGATACCAAGGAGTAAAGGTTTCTTTCAAAAGTAGGATAGAGGCTGAGTTGGCTTCCTGCTTCTGATTATAAGTGTTCTCAAAGACTTCTAAAGGAAACCAGTTCCAGTTTTAGCTTTAAAGTCCTAACACTGTACTTGTCACACCATTTGCTGCTGTACCAGTGTGAATGTGACAGTAATAGGATAACAGAGCAAAAAACAAATGCTTTTATCCCAAGGATACTTGCCCTATCTGAAAATTTACTTTACCTGCAGAGATCCCATTTCTTCATCTTTTCTTTGGGTCTCCTCCAGCAGATCTACAACAAGAAAGTAAAATACCCATCAAAATACAATGTAAAAATGGGTTGCCTCTTATCATCAAATGTCATTCAGTCAGTAGCTTGAATAAACTGTTGCCTGGGAAGAGAATTTAATGTTTAAGTGTGAGAAGCAATGTAAAAAGAATGCTCTCTGATCCCAACTGGTGACATGTCGCAGAGCTTTGGACCTTGACAAACATAAGCTGGTTGAGAAGCCCTGGGAGGTCCAAGCTTTATTTGAGATACCAGAGGATGATACTGCATCGATTACAGATCCATAATCATACCAATGGTTTAGAAATTTTATCCAATGTTTAAATAACTCGAAAGTAACATAAATTTTCTTTAAAAAAAGAGAAAGCCTCTTTCTTTTGAAAAAAAAATTAGAAACAAATCATTTGCTCTTAAAATAAATTCCCAAGCCAAGTTCCACCCCCAAAAGTCAAGTTTTATAATCAAATTAAAACATGCTGGTATAATGGGTGCTATTAATGGAAGTAAGAACACAACCTCAACTATAAAGTCATATTAATCATCATTTCACACTGAGAGGGTGGGATGTATTGAAGCCACATCTGACCAAGAGTTTGGCACCATCTCAGAGAAATTAGTGGCTGGAAGGTAGTCAACTGAAGATTCTGCCTTAATGCATGCATATAGCCATGGTGTCCCAGTGCCCTACATTAATTTTTGAACTTGCTATAAAGGAAAATATATTTTTTGCCTGCAGCTATACCACCCTGTGTTATAATCTTATTTAGATCTCACAACCTAAAGAGGACTAGGCTGAGTCAGAACTTGGATGAAAATTGGCAAGAAACACCCACAGAAGCATACATTAATATTAGCATTTGCCTTACTCTGTGATTGATATAGCTTAGCAAGAGGCTATGCTGCATAAAAGAAAAATAGAACTTACAGAAATTCAATATATATCCCAGAAATGCAAACCCAAATGTTTTTAACAAGTGCTACACTAGATACAGCAGAAAGTGGTAATAGAGTGGGGTGGCAGAGTCATGCCAGTGTGTCATAACTGGGCAGGCAATACACTGAAACTTCAAGAGACCTGGCAGATGATAGAACTTACAGTGATGGCCCTTTGAGACTGCACAGCTAAGAGGGCTACAGAGAAGGGGCAAGCAATCTCTTCCAGACACATGCACTGGGATTAAGGATAAGAAGTAGTTTCTATTCCACAAGCTGTAGAGGAACTGACTCTGGCTTCCCAAACCTCCTATAATCAGTCATATCAATAAAGTTAGAGGAGCATGACAATGTTTTAGGGTATATTTTAAAAGGAGTCTTTGGTTGGTATATCAGGTTCTTCAGCTATAAGGTACAGAAACCAACTTGAGTTGTTGCATATTAAGTGCCCTCAATCATTCCTCTTTCTGCGTCCTTACTTATTTGCATTGTGACATTGTAGCTACTTCTATTAAGAGGCCATGCACATCTACTTCTTCACTTCTTGTATTTGGGCTGGACTCCTACCTTGATTTGGTGAAAAGAATATAGCTGAAGCAACTCTTGAGTCAATCCACACTGAGGCTTCAAGAGGCCTCACACATTTTCACTTTTCCACATGGAACCCTGTCACCACCATTTGAACATGCCCAAGCAAACCTGCTAGAAGACAAGAGACACATGGCCCAGGACTCTTCCTACCCCTGTCTCCCTGCAGGTTGCCCCAGCTGGCAGCCAGCAAAAGCTCAGAAGCAGAGCTGCCCAGTTGGCCTGAAGATGACCACAGATGACTCATATGGGAGCCCAACTGAGACGAGACAAACTACCCAGCTGAGCACAGTGCCAACTCCAGCTCACAGAATCATGAGCTAAATAAATGGAATTTGAGAATGATTGATATCCAGCATTTGCCAACTGATCACAATGAGTTGCAAACTGAACAACAAGCACTTAGAATTTATTAGAGACATATAGAAGTAACTAATAGGTAAATTAGGGAAAAGAGGATCCAAAATATACAGAGAATAATAAGAAAATGTCTAGGTGGGTTGGAATGTGGGTAACATGAGCTAATGGGCATTTTACTCTGAGTGCTTCCAATCTTTGTGTAATTCCATTCAAGATAAAACTTCATAAAAAGAACAGTTAATGAGCTTAGCTTAGACCTCTTCCCTACTGCTTGGCTAGGGCAAAGTATGGAGACTTTCATTGATAATTTCAAAAGGATTGGACTAAGAACAGAAATGATAGTTTCCAAATGCAAAATGAGGCTACCATAACAGGAGGAAGAATGGACATCAGACAGGCCAACTGCCCTACTCCAACTAGTCTGAGCAAACTATGTCTTTAGCCCAACTCTCTTTAGTATTTGTGAAATATAAGATCACTGCTGTGTCCCTATGGTCATTTAGCTCCACTACTTCTGGAGATTAGATGTTCTCAGATCAAGGCCCTTTGTAATGAATTACATTGTTTAATGGTGCAGTGGACCTGGACTGATGCTTAGTGAGGTCCATCAACCACAAAAGAAAACTAATTTTGTTCTTCTAGAGTAAACCTGGTTTGTCAAGCATCAAACACCTTAGATAAAACCTACTGGATAAATAATGGGTACTGGATCTCTTATGCAGCCAAACACAACTCACCCATCTGATAAAATACAGATGTAAAGAAGTTCAGTCTACTCACTGAACTTCATAGAATTATAGCAATGTAAAACTTATGCTCTCAGTTTTCTCCAAATACACAGCGGTCACACGGCTTTTCCAACAAACCTGGTGCCAATGACAATGATTGATTAGGGATAGCTGAATAAAACAACTATAGAAGAATTCCTAGAATTGGCATTTAAAATACATAAATTTCGCCCTGACTGAACTGCTGCCTAGCTTATATAAAGGGTACAAGTGGACACCTGTTTTTTTTTTTTGGTTTTTTTTTTCTTTGTGCCATATCCCTTCCCACTGAAAACTACTATTTCCCTTTTCCATGTGATTCCTGTGAAACTTTCATTTAAGGGGCCCTAACTAATCTGTCCTGCCCTCAAAATAGATCATGACCCAGGCTGGCAAGTCAGAGCATTTTACCTCCCTGAGCAAAGGAGCTAAGAAACACCAGTAGGAATCCTTCTCAGGGATTAAAATGGGTACCAGGGGAGATACTCTCTCCTTCTAAAGCCACAAGCTCACATTGCCTGGTTGTTTCCAAGTCTGTATTTTCTACTATGTTGAAGGAATTTGTTCAACTGTGAGGTCAGCAAAGAAGAAATGAAAGCCAGGAAAAAGAGCATTGATTGAGGACTATGTCCACCCTTGCTGGAAGCCCACAAATAACCTGGACTTCCAATAAATTCTTCTTTTTATTTTTATTTTTTGCGATTGCTTAAATAAGCTCTAGTGGTGTTGCTGCCATTTTTAAAAGTCTCTGAGAATGTGGTTGTATTGAACCTTCTTATCTCTATTCAGAAACCTGGAAAACTTAAGAGTTAGAAAGAACTTTCTATTCCATATTAAAATCTTTCATTCTACAATAAATAGATGAAGATATGAGGCTCAAAGAAGGAAAATGGATTGCCTGAGATTACCTAGTTAGTTAGTACTAAAGCCACACCTAGAGCTTTGCTCTCCTCTCTTCCTGCTCTATTTATCACTTGTACGACTCACTGCCTAATTGTACCCTTCTTCATATTGTGAATTTAAAAAATACACATCTGTTTGCATTCTCTTGACTTGCTTTAGAAGTACTCTGATGTCAACAACCAGGGCTTCTATGTCTTTATATCCATCTCTCCCTAACTACTGCCTCCCTACCATTGACACTTACCTTAGATCCCCCAAATTCCCTGCTCCAACTACATTACTGCTCTATGCAATTGCTCACTTGTTAGGTGCATTGTTCACATACATGCATTTGCAATGATGAACAGAGTCATTAACCTGTGCTGAAGAAATGTGGCTACTGGGCATCTCTGAGAAACACTACTCTATTGCAAACAGACACAAGATGAGAATATGGGTGAGATTTCTAGATAGTTGAAGTGATTTAATACCGTGACAACTTAGTGCCCCTCATGATAATGAACAATCTTGTTTGTTCTTATAAACTCTAAAACAAATGATCAGCATGGAAAAAGCTGGAGGGCTGCACTGCTCCCTTGCTCACCACTGGCATGTTCCTGTTTCCCCTTATTCTTCTCTGGTTTGCTGTTCAATACAAACAGCAATTCAACTACCATGCAAATTGCTGTGGTGAAATGTGCTTCCATCAACATTAGTTAATGAAAGAGTTTTGGTGAAAAGGGCAGCAGCCCTGTGTGTTTTCCTTGGATTGGCTCCCATTTTTTTAAATGAGCTGATACTAACCCATTATGACATATAGTCATTAGAGGGGGAAAAATTCCCTATATAAAAGTAGGACATCATGGATAAGAATTGGACAATTCAGTTGTTTTGCTTTGTTTTGTTTCTACTTTGCATTTCCCTGGCACACTTAGGGTAATATATTATGGCCGTGTTTTTGGCTAAGACACTTTTGTACCAGTTCTTCTGCATTCTTTGCAACCAGTGGTCTGGCTGTTTAAGGAGGTTTGACACTTTTTTATGTTGATTCTGGTTTCTGGTAGCCAAAGTTGCAGATAGATTGTTCATTTGTTTTTAAAAGGCCAGGTATGTGTGAGCAACACACTCATCTAGTAACTTTACCCTTCATAGGAAGGTTGAGGATCAAGCTTAGAAGTTATTACTTTTTCCTTTAACTTTTACTATAAAATATCTCATCCCTATTATTACACAGCCCAACTGATAATGGAGAGAAAGTTATAGAAACAGGCTTCCGATACGTAACATTTATAGCACCAACAGTGGACAGAGTAGCACTGGCAGCAAAATATGTTGAATTAATGATTGTAGTTTAGAGAAGAGCATTTAGCTCTGGCTCTTGTACCTCACTTAGTAATTCAGTGCTCCTGTTCAATGTTACTCTATCTGTCCTGACATTTACCAGAAATAATGGATAATGTAAATTCTCACAATAGCTCGATAGTTTTTAAAAAGTACATTTGTGCCATTCCTCTTTGTGTGTGGCAATCATTGTATTAATATAATAAAATCAATCAAATAAAACTGCACACTACAACCCTAAAGAAGTCACAAATGATGGACTTACCTTCCCACAGTAGCACTTCAGATACTCAAGACATTAGCTACATGCCAAAGACAATGGTCAGTTTCTGTCTTTCATCCTTGGCTACCCGGTTATTAGAATCGCTGACATTTTAGGGACAGAAGGGAACACAGAAATAATCTAATCCCAGAGTTTTCATTTTTTTAAAAGAAGTAAAATTCTGCCCTATAAGTGAAATCATATACACTTTCTAATGTATATTATAAATAGCTAATTAAAAAAGCTGAAAGGGAGCTGCTTTTGTGGGAACAGAAGTAGAGTTCCTAGGGGGCAGCCTGCCAAGTTTCTCTCCTCTTCTGAGGTAGACCCCTGTAGTGTCATGGTGATGTAAGGCTCTAAATTAACCTGACTGAAAACCACTGATCTAATCTAACCTCCTCATGTTTCCTAGATGAGCACTGAGTTGAGAGATCAAATGTGTCTGTCAATGTCGTGTAGCTAGTTAATGGAAGTCCACGAATCTGAGCCCAGGGCTTCTGAACTGAACCAAGGTCCAGGACTTTTTTTTCACAAAACAGTGACCGTTCTTCTTTGACTTTCAAAATTTCTAGTGAAATAACATAGTATTCCATGTCCTATCATAAATTCCTATATATTTCCTAATACCTTCCCAAACTGAAAGGAAAAAAAACTTGATTCAAGCACTTATGTACCATCAGCAGTCTGTGAGAAGACCCACAGTTACTAGCTGTCCCCATTAAAATTCCTCAGTTCTGGGAGATGACATCAAAAGATGTTGCTTTTTTTTTTTTTTTAAGATGGGGTCTTGCTCTATTGCCCAGGCTGAGCAGTGGTGTGATCATAGCTCACTGCAACCTCCAACTCCTAGGCTCAGTGATCCTCCTGCCTCAGCCTGGCAACTAGCTGGGACTACAGGCATGCGCCACTGTGCCCAGCTAATTTTTATCTTTTTTGTAGAAATGGTGTCTCGCTATGTTGCCCAGTCTGGTCTTGAACTCCTGGTCTCAAGTGATCCTCCCACCTCTGCCCCCAAAAGTGTTGGTATTACAGACATGAGCCACTACACCCAGCCAAAAGATGTGGTTTTGATGGAAATCCAATGTCTAGCCAATTGAGAGGACAGTTTTTGGCAAGGCATGTTCAACATACAACATACAGAATATCTCACGAAATAAAACAACAAAAAACCTGTTTAAGTGAATGACAGTTAAATAGTTTCTCAGCTTAATATAACATTTGCCAGCAAATGTTTTCCCTATTTTATTACACTATCGAAGGTAAATAGGATAAAAGTGTTACTATATTAGCCCAAATATCACAAAAACAATCAAATGTGTTTGACTTACAATTGTTATATGCAAAACACTTAAACAGTACCTGGTATATAAGAAGAATTATATATGTATCAGCTCTTATTATTATTTTTCAAAATCACCCTTAAATATCCCTGCTAAAATCAGCAGATTGTGTGAAAAATAATCAGTTGTGATTTGAAACAAACAAGCTAAAAAGTCCTCCTAGTACACTTCCTTTAGACTCCATCTATTATTGGCAGCTACATTAGTTAAAACTCTGCCATATCTACTGCCACCCGCTGGCACATATCTGGATATACCACAATGAGTTAGTTTTCTCATCAGCCCTTACCGCAGAAAACACACAGGTTAAAATGAAGAAGAACATTCAAAAAGTATGGCTATCCCTTGTGGTCTGTCTCAGACGCTGAAACAACATACTGGTCTACAAATGGAGCCCAAATAGGTCAATAAATGAAAGGTTTACAGTCCACTGTCTGTCTTGGTTATGTGGTAAAACATCCAAATACAGGTACTCATGTTTTAATTTGATGTTAATTCATTTCTGGTGAAACTTTCCATTTTGACAACCTCAGAGATTGAAAACCCCTGGTCCACAAAACTGCTACAGTACAGAAAACAGCACAATAATCTAACCCATTCCACCTCATTCTTGGGTCTGGCATTGAGAAACACCAAGATAGAGAATGAAAGTTCTGACTCAGTCAACTATTATGTTTTTTTGTCATTTCTATTGGCAACAAGAACAGAGAAAGTAAGGATATATTCATAAGGAAATAGACCACTCTCCTAAATTGGTCTAAAGACTGTCTTGGCCAAAAGGACTATATGTGACAATTAGCAAAATGAGCAACAGAATTTTATGATCTGTTGTAAACACTACTTCAAGAATAAGTTTCATATGCTCAAATCTAGGCATAAAATCACTTTTCTTCCTATATGTACTATCTCTGAATTGTGTTCACCTAATAGAAAGTTTGGCTTTTATTTAAATTACTTAGGTTAGAAAGTGGTTTATCCTAGATTCTGTTCTGGTTCTAGACTCATAAGATGCAACTGGGTGTATATTTTTGGGCCTACAGAAGTCCTGAGTACTTGACCTATTCTTTGATCCTCTCTTGTTTACAGAGCTATAAAAGTTTGTGCTAGTTTCTTGAGGTATCTACTACTGAACCAGATCTAGGCTCCTCAGGTCTTCAATATTCCTGGGTCTACTATAGATCAAAACACAATTTAAGTTTTTTAAAGAATTTTTTTTCTAGCTTCTGCAATTCTTATGCTCTAAAGGTAAAACAGACCTCAGTAGTAGAATGGTATGGCACATAGCAGTGGTCCCCAACCTTTTTGGCACCAAGGACGGGTTTCATGGAAGACAATTTTTCCATATAAACTATTCCCCAGGGCTGGGGGGATAGTTTCAGGATGATTCAAGTGCATTACATTTATTGTGCACTTTATTTCTATTATAATTACACTGTCACTTGTTACTCACTGATAGGGTTTTGATGTGAGTCTGCAAGCAATTGACTTATTATGGTCTGTGCAGTTAAACCTCTCTGCTAATGATAATCTGTATTTGCAGCCGCTCCCCAGCATTAACATCACTGCTTCAGCTCCATCTCAGATCATCAGGCATTAGATTCTCATAAGGAGCGTGCAACCTAGATCCCTCCCATGTGCAGTTTACAGTAGGGTTCGTGCTCCTATCAGAATCTAACGCTGCCTCTGATCTGATAGGAGGTGGAGCTCAGTCAGTGATGTGAGTGATGAGGAGTGGCTGTAAATGCAGATGAAGCTAAGTTTGCTCACTCCTGCTGTGCAGCCCAGTTCCTATCAGGCCACAGACTGGTACCCATCTGTGGCCTGGGGGTTGGGGACTGCAGGTGTACGGTACACTTGGTTACAGCGTACAGCTTAACATCAAAAACCAACTGTGTTTCCTCTGGCAATTCACACACAAAGAGTATGTATCCATGTTTATAAATCTGGCACATCACATTGTAAACACTTCCTGGCCTGACGTAGAGGCAATCTCCTTCAAGATCTCCATAAATATAAGGGTTTCCTACCTTCCTAGTGTATTGATATATTCCCTCAGAGAAGTAAATGATTAGAGATGATTTTAATGTCTGTATGATATATATACGAAACATATGACAGCGATGAAGATGCAACAGAAAATTCTGAAAAAATTCTGAAGCTTATGAATGGAACACAAACCATGACCTTTCGCATAAGTCACTTGGATATACAATCTTGTTGATCTACTCCTCTTTCCTCTAAAGTGGGGATCAAAATAACATTATAGGATTGTTATACTGAATAAATGAGATAATGTACATAACTTTCTTGATTAATAGTAATTATCATTACTATTTCATCACACCTATAGAGAGATCATGATAGTTATTATCAATTATGAATATAAGTTATGTGTTGATGATTAGCAAGACCTGCTGGGCAAGAGAGAACATAATTGAGCAAAATTCCATATTGGTAGGATAAAGACCATCAACGATCTCTTGGATACTGTATTCTGTTCTGAAGATTGAGATTCTATAATATTATTAACCTCTCCCTCCCCATACCTTATAAACTTTTTTCTGATTTGAATATGTAGGGATCAATACAGTGGAATCTTGTGAGGAACAAATGTTATGAAACTGTAGTTTTTGTTAAATCCCAAATGGATGTTATAGGTAGAAACAAAAAGTTGTTTATTAACACTTTCAGAAAAGCAATGATATCTTTAAGTCTACATTTTACTTCTAAAATGTTTCCTGAAATTTTCACCCAAATTATTATAATAGCATCCTGTGTTCCCTACCTCCAGTCTCTTAGCACTTCAATCCTTCTCCTACACTGTACAGAGTTATTAATCTAAAACAGATATGCTCACGTCACTCTTTGCTCAAAGATGTTCTGTGGCTTTGAACTGCTCATAGTATCGTATTCTGCCTGTGTTGCCAAAGGCGACTGATTGGTCATGACTTCCCAGAGTGCATATGGTCAAGTATTCTAGGGATATGCCTAAGCTCAATGGAAAGAAGTTCTTAAATTAAGTTTTGATGCCCTCCATTGGTATGGGGTCAAAAGAGATAAGTGAAATGTGGCTAGTATTTCACTAAGATAAAGGCCAAATTCCTTAGTACACTCTTTATAAAGGGATTTGTCTATAAATTTATTTCCAACAGTATTATCTTTTGTCATCACTGCAACATCTTCTAGCATTATCTGCATATCCTTGCTGGACTTCACTACCTAGACAATGTATAACCATTCTTCAAATCTCAGGTCAAAAACAAATGTCCTCTGTTAGCTTTCACAAACCATCCTATGCCCAGATACCACTCATATGCCTGAAGATATTGCTTTTTCTTCTGTGTTCCCAAATCGCTTTGTTTCTACTTTCATTATAGTAATTATTCTATTATAGTTCATTGTAATGACTTTGGATCTGTTCCTAGATTTAAGCTTTTTGAGAAGTACCATACCATATTCAGAGGATTTAGTTCAGAATATTGTACATACTAAAGACACATTTGCATTTGCTTTTAAGAAAACAATAAAGGCACAATTTCTTATAAATGGTTACAGATTTAAGAAAGAAGAGAGAGGAGGGGATACACTGGCTCCTATATTGCTGTACTCTGGTCTTTATATCTTTACCATGATATCTGGAAAGCTGGGGAAATCCATAGTTTGCTATCCTAGGAATAGCACAGACTTGATATCCACCCCTCAAGATAAAAATCATTAAGTGAACTAACCAGATGATACAAAATAGGTAAACCCTACCAGCACTTCAAAATAATTATTCTGAAGTTATAACTATAATTTATGTCATTATACTTTACATTACTTTTTCTATATTTTCACCCTTTTAATCTTTCTACAATAGTTGGGACTTCTTGTTCTAAAAGTAGATCTCCTTTGGCAAAAGTCAGAAGATTCTAGCCAGATCTGAAATTGGGATAACTGAACAATTAGGACAAAAAAGACAAAACTCATGCCTACACAAGCTAATCAGTAATGCTCAAGTTTCTTCTACTTCATGGACAAGTTTCTTCTACTAAGCCCATTCAAAGAAGGTAATGCAATATGGTGAAAAAAATTCTAGAACAGAAATCAGGAGATGTGGTTCTAGCTCTTCCTATTAGTTAGGTAAGTAGATTTGCAAAAATGGAAACTTAATCTTTCTTGATCACAGTGATCATATTAATAAAAAAGTGATTTTATTAGGTTATCAGATTATTGCAAAGATCCCTCTAACACTGAAATTAGGCTGCTGCATGGTCTCCGAATGTTAGCTGTTGTCTCTTAGTAGAGTGTCTCAGTCTGTATGAGTAATAATTATTCAGAATTAATATGGATGACAATCATCCCCCTAAAACTTTTTAGAAACCCAAACTGATTCTTCACTTAGTATAAGTAATTATTCTCATTGTTAGGACTGTTTATAGATAATAAGGACATGTGACAAATTCATTCTCATTTCCCTCTAATACCTATCTGTTTTCTTTTACACTCATGGTAAATACACTTTAGATAATTGCAAATCTTCCCTTTTTGTTCCTCAAATCCTCGCAATTACAGTAATTCTTCTATATCTTCTTATCCAGAGTCCTTTTAAATTCCAATAAACAAATTAAATTGCTGTTTCATCTAGAAATAGAAAAACAGCACAAAGTAGATTTTTTTTAACAAATGGATTATATAACACAAATATTTTTCATTTGTCAGATCTGTTTCTTTTCGTGTCAATGTCAAGACAAATAAAAGATCAAGAATGTCTTTCAAGGACAGCTTTCCCCCAAAAGAGACATCAGACAGAACTTCTAAAGGGCAGTCAAGCATATGAAACCTAGTTCATGAATAGGAAGGTTTGGGACTTCAGTGGTTTTAATCCCTTACTATAAATGAGAGTTAACAATGTGTGTCTCACTTAAACAAAAGAAATGCAAAAGCTACCCCACGGGTAATAGAAAAATATAAGTAAACCAAAATCATCTCCAATGTAAGATTATAGTAGAAAATGAAAAATTTTAAATGAGTATTTTATTTGGTGTTATGTTCAGATGGCAAATTGTTTTCATAGATAATCTCACAGGTCATTGCTTCCTTTAATTAGTAGCTTTTGCTAAACATAAAAAAGCCTCAAGTAATTTTTAACACTGATTACAACTGCCTAGTCCATTAACAAATTGTCATATTAACACTGGCCACATTGTACAGTCTATCTTTAAAGGCTACTCTTTTCATTTTCATAGATTTTAATTAACTTTTCCTTTCCTGTTAGGATTGACCACTAAACAGCAACAGCAACAGAGGCATTTTGCCTTCTTTGCTTCTGGATCAGCTGCATTTTGACTGAAAAAGAGATCCAGAAAATGCAAAAAACGTATATCCCAAATTAGATGGTGCTGATGACTTGTAGATACAAAGAAGCCAGGCTCTGCGAACTCCACCAACACACTGATTGAATCAATTTCATGTTGCCACAGTACTTCTGGAAGTCTCTTTAAAATTCCCTTTTCCATCAGCAGCTTCTCTTATTTGCATTAGCTGGGAACAGTACATATAATCATAACTGACAGGCTAGAAGGAGTTTAGCCTTATAAAACAGGGAAAGGAAAGGAAAATGCTCATTGTTTAGATTCCCTAAAGTAGAAAATGTTATCTTTGTTTGGGAAACAGAATGTACTGTACTTTCAGTCTAATCCCTTAAGGTTTAGGCAGGTCTACAAGTTTATAACAGACCTCAAAGAATCTACTTTCAAACAACGATCTCTTTTCCCAGCACTTTCATATATAAATATAAGTGTGTAAAGAGCAGAAAAGCCTGACTCTTGAACACTATGTCATATTATACGTGTAACATATATAATCTCTGCTCAAATACCACCTCACTTTATCAGAAAGAATTTTCTATTGTAAAAAGATCTAAAACAACACATATACTCTCCCCTTCCATAATTACTCTCTATAGTCTTATATATGTTATATAATATATAATATATACCATATATATTATATACTGTATATATAAATATGTACATATATACTATATACATAATATATAAATATATACATATGAAAATGAGTTATATGTATTTGTCATTAGATACAGCTTTTGATACTGTAGATGTGTTATATACCTATTTATATACATAAACATATATAAATGTATATATACATAAATATATAGGTTTTATCAACAATAACAAAGGCTATATCTAAAGACAAACACATGTAGCTCATTTTCAAAATAAATATGTACTCTAAAGAAAACAGGTATATGCTAACAAATGACTAAAGCTATATAATAAATATGACCAGTTACAGGATAATCAAAATAACACACACACAAAAAGAGAGGGAGGAAGGAGATAGAGAAACAAAAGCAAATGCAATATTCAGAATTCAAATGAAAATACAGGCTAAATTTCAAGAGAAAAACCTTTTTTGACAAACCTTATAAGACTACCCCTAATCTTTCAAGGGAAGAGTTTAAAGTGTTCACATGTACCAAGCTGTCTAGACCATCTACTGTAGGTGTGTTACAATGAATACAAAGTCCTGCACATTCCTTTCCCAGATTCTACATGGACCAAAATGCTATTAATCTTAAGAACCATTTCGCAAGTTAAGCACCTTGGATATAATTTCAAAAAGCTTTTAGGAATGTAAGAGTAGGAGCACTCAGGTCCAGTATGGCAGGTGCAGGCAAGTTTGGGGAGAGGGGAAGACTCTTTTGCAGGCCCAGCTTTTCAACTTCACTGGAAGAAAAAGCTCTGGAGCATCAATTAACTTCTTAACAAAAGGATTTTTCAACATTATTACTTTTTACAGATTACACAATAGCTCCCCCCACCCTCCTAAAGTAGATCTCATTTTTAAGTCCTACCTTCACATATCCAACCAACCTTTCAATACCCCACTGGTATTCTCTCCGCTCTCACCTATCACAACTCTCCTCCCTGCAGTCTCAGCTCCAGTCCTGCTGGCCCTCTGCTCTTCCAAGAGCCTGCCATTAACACTGCCTCACCTCAGGATATTTGTCATGACTAGTTCTTCTGCCTGAAGCATGCGTGCCATTCAATCCTCCACATCTTTAGGTCTCTGCTCAAATGCCACCATATTAGAAAGGATCCCCGGGTTTAAAAAGATCTAAAACCAGAACTCACAGCTGTCCCTTCTACTTTATCCTGCTTTGATTTTCTTCATAGTACTTTTTGACATGGAGAACATTATATATTTGTTCAAACTGTTTTGTCTTTTCCTTTGGACTAGGATGTAAGCGCCATGGTGTTGCTGATTCTGTTTGTTCAGATCACTAAGTATCTTAGGCACCTGGAACAGTGCAGGGCACGTAGGAGGTGCTCACTAAATACATGTTGAATGAATGACTCCAATTCTATTCTTCCTATTAATGTAAAATTGAACTTTATACAACACAAACCACATCTTATTTCACACCTCAATTTCCTCCAACACCAACTTAACCTTGCTTAAAATACCTCAATGACTTCCCATTGCTTTTAGAATATCATCTACATTCCCAACAGGATCTAAAAAGCCTTTCATGGATTCAACTCTGTTTAATTTTTCGGTCTCACCTTTCACCATTTCTTTCCATATCCTAAATTTGAGTCATACTAAACTATTTGCAGCTCTTAAGCATATCATGCTCCCTTGGACCTCTAAATCCAAGCCTGCTTCTCCTGCCTGGAGTGCCCTGCCTACCCTGTTTATCCTGGCTAACTCTTAGTCTTCCTGTTCTTCAGGATCCAACAAAGCTTTCCCATTTGGGGCAGATACTCTTAGTAATTGCTCTCACAGTCAGTGCCCCGTGCTTTGCTTTAACACAGCACCGGCACACTATTTTTAAAAATAATAATAGTCCCCTTATTTATCTTCTCCCCCTCACCCATTACTTGAAAGCTCTTTGGGAACTGCCAGGCGTCTCTTTGCACTTAGTCAACATGTTACCTGAACCCAGCAAAGCCTTAATGAATACTGACTATATGAATATATATTACATTTATATTAAAAATTAAAGTACATTATTTTTGGAGATTTGAGACCTGTCTGAACCACAACTTGAGATTATTAGAGACATACTATGATACTGCAAAGACTAAGACTGTAAATTTCTACAGTAGAGTTTTCATTTTCAACAAACTATAATACATAATCAAATATTTGTTATATGTAAGTTCAAATATAAGGCTGAGATATTTTAAACTCAGTAAAGCATTTGGATAAGTAAATATTATGTAACTGGGAAGGGCTAGGCATGATTCATTTTTTTTTTTTTCAAAAAGTAACCTTGGTTAATATTTCAAGATTTGCCTATAAACTGAGCTCTTTGTCTCTGACTTTGAACCTTTTAAACCCAATATATTAAATCATATATCTTGAACTTTACAGCATAAATAAAAGGAATTTATATTATTAAGATGTGAATTTAGGGATTCTATTATTATGGTTCCTCTCTGCCTGCCTCCTTCCCCCATAAACCGGTTGAGCATTTGGGTGTCCATTTTCCCACATGGTGATGGATTCGCACTTTGCTTCATCAGGTCTCCTTGGTCTCCCTTGGGCCAACAACACATTTTAGACATAATTATGGGAGCTGTCTGCGGCAGTGGAAAACCAAAGTTAACTGAACCACATGGAAATAAAACCATGTCACTGGTGTCATTACCAGTATACTCTAACCAACACAGTTAACCTCAAAGTAAATAGCAGGCAAAAATGGCAAAACACTCCATCTTTTGGAGAAATCAGTCCCTTTGGAAAGAATGCAATAAGAAGGAAAACCTAGACTCGTATTTTTTGGACTAAAAGAAGACACAAGTATTGATTTATTTTTTTCTTAATTATACATGCATGTGGGTCAAAAAGTTATAGTTAGGAAAAAAAGTTTCCAGTGAAAAGCAATCTTCATTCTCCAGTACTCAAATACTGATTGCCCATCTCTGAAGTACCTCCAACAGTCAACTTCTATTACCACTATCTAAATTTTATTTCCATTTCAGTGTACTTGCATATGCCTGTGCGATGTGCGCGTGCAGGTGTAAAGTTGTCTCTCTTTTAACAAATGTTAGCAAGTTAGGTACTTATTTTTTTTTAATAATGTATAAGTCTTTAATTCATGTGGAATTTATTCTGCTGAAAGCAGTATAGTATGGACCACATTTTGTCTTATTTTTTTTCCCCAGATAATGGCTATTGGCTCAAAACCATTTATAGAATTATCAATCTTTTCCCCCACTTATTTGAAATAAAATCTTATTTGGGAACTAAACTCTCCCTGTGTTTGAGCATATATCCAGAAATGCTGCTGTAGTTGTTTATTACTCCCACTGATTTAACATTGCTTTATGTTTTTGATAACTCAGAAGAGGTATAAATATCTAGCAACATATCATGTAATAGGTGACATAGATTGCTAAATGTAATATTATCTTCAAAAAACTATAATTCATGGGGTACTCTCATCCATCCTGAATCTTAAGTATTTATACATAATATAAAGATAAAACCTTTGGTTTAACAATCAAGTAAAAAGTCTGAACACAAAATTGGTGTATATATGGGGAAACATACTTTCATTCATTCGTAGTGGGAATGAAAATTGGTACAAACTTATGGAAAAAAATTACGCAAACCCTACCAAAATGAACAATCCACACATTCTTTGACTTACCAATTCTACTTCTGGGAAATTATTCTGCAGCCATACTTTTACTAATGCAAAGTGAATTAGGTATATTGTTATTCACTGCAGTGTTACATCAAAGACTGAAAGCATCTTAAATTTACATCAGTATGGAAACTTATTAAATAAATTATGTGATATTCATACAATGGAGTTTCAACACGGTTGTTAAAGGAATGAGCAAGTTCATTATATGCTAATACAGAAAAATCTCCAAATAATGGTAAGTAAAAAAACAAGATGTTGAAAAGTTTATAGTATGTCATCATCTGGGTAAAAATGAATAGAAAAAAAACATGTATTCTTATTTACTCACATATGTACAAGTTATTCCGGGAAGGACACGTGAAAATAAGAGTGTACAATTTTGTGGCAAATGAAAAGGTTGAGAATAAGATTTTTCAATAAATCCTCTAATTTATCATTTTAGTTTGAAATCTTAGAATCACTGACAAAGCATAAAGTATCTATTGAAAACAAAATGTCTACACTACCCAAACTGATCTACAGATTCAATGCAATACCTATTAAAATCCCAACATC
>VBSM01001979.1:18596221-18653104 GCA_008086735.1 Cheirogaleus medius | reverse complement strand
ATAATATGCTGAAATAAAAAAAAAAACTATAGTGTTCCAAGAACTATAAGATAAGGAGTTTTTACTTTTGTTATTAAATTATTTAATTCAGATTTATTAAATATTTAAGACCGAAG
The DNA here is from genome assembly GCA_008086735.1 of Cheirogaleus medius. Taxonomy (NCBI): domain Eukaryota; kingdom Metazoa; phylum Chordata; class Mammalia; order Primates; family Cheirogaleidae; genus Cheirogaleus; species Cheirogaleus medius. Next base: position 18,652,988 of record VBSM01001979.1, on the reverse strand, counting down.
AGAAAATACTAATAATCTTATATTGTCATGAATTATTGAAGGGAAAAAACCCAAACTAGATACTAGCATCAAGTAACAAAAAATAAGGTGATTTTTTTAAATCTATGGTAAATTTTAGTTTGGAATAAGAAAGAAAATTATTTACGGATTATGGATTATGGCCAAGTTGAAATCAACAGTGAAATCTAGCAAAAAGTATCTCAGTGAAACATATAGATAATTCAATTTAACATACATGCGTTGAAATATCACAAATCTTAGAGTATGGCTCTTTTAAAGTAAAACATCTTAATAAAATTACAGCTTCATTTCAAGTACTCCTCAAAGTTAAAAGAGAAAAAATATTAAATATTTTAAATGAGAGTAAATATTGTTCTTGAAAACTTAAATATACAAGTACCTTCTAATAGTACAATAATGCTATAATTGTAAAGCATAATAATGGCTATGATCTTGCTGTTATATGTAGTACAAAGCCACAAAATCATAGTTTGCCTTTTAACCATTCTGAAATATGGTAAGCATTTCTTGTCAAATATTCTTGGTAGATTTCAGAGTTCTTCTATCATCTCTGATGAAAGTATGTTAAAATCATCTTAGAAATCTCAAAATGATTCAGTAAAAGGGAGTAAAAGGGGCAAGAATATAGATAGATATACAATGAAAGAATGAAATGGCAGAATTTTAAATTCTATTATTAGGAATAGCATGGACAAATAGATTAATCATATTAATTTGATCAATGTACTCCTCTTATGTATAGAAGCCCTCAGTGATTACCACATTAGGCCTTACTAGGTAACACTATGATTGTTATTCACTTGAAAGTGCCATGAATTTTCAATTGAAAGTTAACCAGAATTGCAATTTGAGAATATCAAAGAATAATCATATTCTTTGAGAGTACATGAATTACTTTATACCACAACTTGGCAACTGAAAGTAAACTAGTATATCAAAACACTAGTAACCAAAACTAATATGAACAGGGAAAATGGACTTAGTAAAATTTACATAGCATAATATTAGTGAAAATTAAAATAACAACACATTCTGAGTTATAGTTGACAATAATGAATTCAACTGAATCCTCCAGGCTAAAGCTCCAAGAGAACCAATTTTAAAGCAATTTCTAAAATTCTTAAAGATCACAGAAACCAGAAATATTGTTCGTAAAAGGTTAGAAATAAAAACACTTGCTAGGTAATGATGATTATGATCTCACAGTTATGTGCAGGACAAACTATATACAATAACTACAGTCTGCTCAAAACTGTTTTGAAATATTAATAGAAAGCATTTGTTAAAAAGTAAAAGTATTTTTCTGAAATTATCATCCAAATGACCATTTATAAGAGATGTGCGTGCACTCGCTCATGCTCTTGCACGCGCTCTCTCTCTCTATATATATAAGCTACTTATATTTCCAGATATACATTCTAACTGGCTCAATTAAGTTTTGATTAAGAGTCATTATGAAATAAGATAGCAAGCTACCAAGACATAGGACTAGAGAGGAACACAGGGCAGAAGACTGCAAATAGGTCTTTCAGAAAATAGAGTTTTTTATGATGGGCAAGTTATGTGCAAATGCAAATGTCTATTAACACAGTAAGAAAAGTGTAAAGGGAACCATTTAATGGTTTATATAAAAATATAACTCCATTTAATAAAGAATAGGTGATTACAGAAAATATTTTAGATATAATTTTTAAAATAAAATTGTCTTTTTCATATTTGACAAGACTAGATTTTTAAATAGAGGTCAAAGAGTCAGAAAAAGGGAAAGAGATGTAAAAATTAATAAGCAAGACACATAAAATATAACTAAAATGGGAAGAAAAAAATCGATGGTTAAAAAAGAATAAAAAAGAGACAGTAGGTTCCAAATGACAAAATGATTTACTCAGAAACAATACAGATCATTTGTTTTATAGAATTATAATATCATTATCATTACATAACTTCCATATTGCTGAAGCCAATGAATATTTTTCTATTCCTATCTCATTTGGGATCTCTTTAACATTTGACACTGCTGACCACATTCCCATACTGGAGACTCAACCCTTTCTTTGGCTCATGTGACAACACTACTTAGAGGTCCCACCTATTCTTGTCACTCCTTAGTATCTTTTAAGAATTCCCCTTCCCATGGATAAACCTTAAATATTACTATTTCTTGGGTTCTGTCCTTAAAGTATTCAGATGAACATCTGAGGTCTCTATAGATCTGGTTCCAGAAGATAACATGGCTAATTTCTACTCTCTTACCCTACCTATCTATACAGAACCCTGTCCCATCCAGGTAGGCTTCCTTGTTTCCTTCCTTCCTTCATGCAACCTTGTTTTCATAATGCTACTCCTTCTCTTCTGAATGCCTTTCTTTGCTTAGATAACTTTTACTTAACCTTTAAAAGTCAGATATAGTACCATCTCCTCTAAGAACTTCCTCATAAATCCCTAGTATAAGATGACTTTCCTCTGTGCTCCCACAGAAATCTGCTCATGTAATAGCATTCATCATCTTGCTCTGAAATCACTAATTTACATGTCTGCTTTCCTACTAGACTATAAAACTCGAAGTTAGGCCACATCTTTTTTTTTCTTTTTTACTAAGATGCATAAAATGGACATAGAAAAGGTTATCAAATGTACAGCTCAATAAATTATCACCATGTGTACACCTATGTAACTATTCCCTGAAAGATTTCTTATTTGACTTTATATCATCAGTGACTATCATATAATAAACACTCAATAAATATATGATAAAAAGTAACAAATAACATTGAGTTTGGAGCATATTAATCATTGTGAGAAATCAGCCCAGTGCTATGATCCAAAAATCAGATTTTTAGATACTAAGATCAAATATCACTTCTAGTGGGGAAAATCTATAATCACACAAATTAGTATAGGAATGAAATCTGCAATTCAACAAATATGACATTAAATAACCACCTTGTCAGGAAACCAAAAATATACAGAGCTTGGCATTAAAAGGAGAGATCATGCTCCACTTCATGATATTACTTTTGTGAGCAGATCTTTTGGTCTAGCCAGTTACATGAGATAGCCACAAAATACCACTAAGAGTTAAAACCCAGAAATAGGCAATCTACCATCAGCTAAACAGCTGAGCTTCTTAGGCAGTGAACATGTCAAAAGGTTTGATGCAATGGGAAAGCTACCTATCTGCTTCATGGTGAATGGTCATGGAAGACTGTTAGCCAGGTGGGCAGGGGAAATGCTACAAGGCCATAGAGAGCACAACTCCAAGAGTGAATTGCTAAAAGTGTCAACAGATAGGCCCGCTGGTGCACAGAATTGAGGAATGGATTGTCTCAATTTATGTAAGCACAGTCTGCAGCCTGGGAGGCTAAATAGCAGAAGCTCAGATACAGAAAGGTTATCTAAGCTGTAGCAGCAGCTGCTAACCAATGGGACTATCTACATCTGTACTTCACTTAGAAAGGGCTAAAGGTCTCCTGTGGCCTGTTCAATTTCACTCTTGCTGATAGGAAGCTGTATCCCTATCACACTCAGATAATTATTTAACAAAACTTAAAAACTTGCAATCCATTTCGGTATTACATTTTACTTCACTGATAGCTCATTCAGTGAGAACTATAATACAAAGGAAAGACGCTTCATAGGAATCATCATAGTAACAATGATAATACCAGTAGCTAAAATGTATGAGTGCTGACTATACTATAGTCACTGTGCTGAAGGTGTTCATGCATTTTCTCATTTAATCTTCGCTCAATTATGTATAGACGATTATTTTCCCCATTTTACAGGGGAGGAGACAGGCTGATAAACTTGATTTCAGGGCTGGGAATTAGCAAAGCTAGGTATCTAATTCAAGTCTGACTTTGGAACCTGCACTTTTCCCAAATTCAAATGATTTTTTTTCTGTTTTATAGGAATTTTTTAAATCAAGTGCTTGCATTTCTAGTCATGATGCAGGCTGTTAACAAGATTTTTAAGAAGCAAATAGCAGGAAGGTCATATAAGATGTCCAAATTTACTTTAGTTCTCCAAACATCAGTAATGAATGTTTCAAATTTGCATTGCTAGCTATCACAAAATGCTATATGGAGTCTTACTGAGGGAATATTGGAACATTTAGATTGGAATTATCAAGATGTAACTGTCTTTAGTTTTAAAAACTAAATTATTATGACTATTAGTGTTAAATTTCAACTATCAGAGCTATACAGATATTTAGAGATCATGTAGTTTAAACACAAAAAAGAAAACTAAAATACATGGAAAAGAGGTGACATAATAAATGGCCCTACTAGCTATCAGTCACAGAACAAAGAGTACAGACCTCTTAGACCATAACCCAATAATTCTTTGTTATATTACATGGCCCCAGTGGAAATTACTCAGTGCCCTAAACTAAAAACTTCCAATAGTTCGGTTGGCGATTTTGCAAGCAATAAACTATATTATAACTACAGAAGAAAAAATCTGGAACCAAGTAAACCAGCCCAGTTTCCATATAAAGGATGTTTTGGCAACAAGTAGATCTGGGTAGGAATTCAACATTATGAATCACCAGGTCAAATCACTTAACCTATGTGAGCATCATCTTTTGAAAAACTTAAAAGGATGGGGTGGAATGGAAATAACTATTCATAGGATTGTTGTAAGCATTAAAAAGAAAACAGGTGAAAGCTCCTAGCATGATACACAAAACATGTTTGCTCAAAATGCTGTTTGTCTTTCCTAAAAGTGCATGGTATACTTGGTTAAAGCAACAGCTCTATAGTGGGCTGTATGGGTTTAAATCCCACTTCACTGAATAGCCATGTGATTTGGAGAAATTACTTACCTTCAATGTGCTTTAGCTCTCTCATTGATAAAATGGGGACAGACTTACATCCTTTGAAACAGACCAACCCCATTTTATAGATGAGAGAGCTAAAGCACATTGAAGGTAAGTAATTAGATAATGCACGTAAAGCAGATAGCTTACATCCTACAACACTTAAAGCATTTTTGAGGGGAATTATTAGTATCTTGAATCCATTCTGTAACATGCAATAACCATAAGTATTCAACATTCCCATTTATTTTATTCTGTATAAGACACCATGTCAATACCTTTGCTTCAATTTTTTCTTATATCATTTTTTGAAGATTTAAACAACCGGATGTGGAGAGCATTGTCGGGGGGAAGGGCATACCTCTAACCCTTCTTAGGGTGAGGCAAAGTTATACAATGTATCCAAAGTGTAAAAAAAAAAAAATCTTTTGTTGGATGGAGGGCAGGCGGGAGGGGGGAGGAAGGGTAGAGTTACATAATGTGTGCCGTGCACGCCACCTGGGGACTGGACTCACTTGAGGCTCTGGCACGTGGGGGGGGGAGGAGTGGTAGGGGCAACGTATGTAATCCTAACAATATATGTACCCCCATTATATGATGAAATAAAAAAAAAATGCCTCAAAAAAAAAAAAAAAAAAAAAAAAAAAAAAAAAAGAAAGAACCTGTAGTTATCAAGGAATTAAAGTAGATATTACAACAAACAATCTATCATAATATAAAGAAAAGTGAGAAACACATATCCATTCTCAATCTTATTTCCAAATTTAAAACAAATCACAGTGTGCATTCACCATTCAAGATAGTATCGATATACATGAACAATTTAGCTACGGCCTTCTGACAATGAAATGTCTATAGCTATACTAGAATTGCTCTTACAGTAAACATCTTAAAATGCAGAATAAAACAAATACATAGTTGAGTGCACAAGAAAAAAAGGGAAATACTGGATACACAGTCAAATGAAAACCTGAGTGTTACAAACAAGTTATTGCTACAGGAGACCCTGAGGTGGAAATAGGATTAGGGAGGATATCTACTAAACCTGAAGATAGGCCACAACAGCTAGAGTTTTGGATTATAACACTCACTAAGTGAAAGAAAATAAGGACTTGGACCTATCCTGAATGAGACAGGAAGCTGGAATAGAGATTCCTGCATGAAGCTGGGACACTCTCTAAAGCATTTCTTCCCAAACTTTAGCATTCATAAAAATCACTTGGAAGGATTGTTAAAAGTCAGACTCCTCAACATACTCACAGAGATTCTGATCCAATAAGTCTGAAATTTGCATCTTTAGCAAACTCCCAGGTAATACCCATGCTGCTGATCCATAAACCAAACGATGAATAATGCTATTTTACCTAAGGCTGCATGCATCATTAGTAAAAGGATCCTAAAATGATCTTCCCTGATCCAGAGGGGTGACAAGAAAGCTTATCTCTGACCAGGGCTCCTATGCTGTGTACTGGTTTGGAGTAAAAATGTCCACTGCTTGCATGGCATATGAGTGCTGCTATGCCTAAGGAATTAACACTGAAAAACTGGTGCTGCGTTGGGGATTCTTCTGAGGCATATGGATGAAGTAAACACAAGACTGCTCTGTAGGAAAACTTTCACAAGCCAGATCATGTGAAATTACCATTTAGATAACTCACAACCAGTAATTAAAAAAACATACAAGAAAATGTTTATGAGCAAGAGTCCTCAAAAATAATAGATAGAATGATACAACCAAAACTTAAGAAAACAGAACAATTCGAAGAGCCTATAAAATGTTTTAAATTATTTAAAGACACACAAGCACACACGAAAATGGAAAACATTAAAAAAAAGAACTTCTAGAAATGAAAAAAAAATAGTTATTGCTACCAAAAGTTCAATAGACATGTTTTAGATTAGACACAGGTAAAGAAAGAACTAGTAAACTGGGAAAGCAGCCTAAAGATATCTCACAGAATGCAGAACACAGGATAAAAAGATAAGAAATACTAAACAGCAATGGAGATATATTAAGAATAGGATAGGAAATTCCCATATGTGGCTCATGAGAGTTTTAGCAGTTGACTAAAGAATAGAGGAGGGAGGCCAAGATGGCAGACTAGAAGCAGACCACACAAGCCACTTTCGAGGAGAGGTTCCAAAGTTACAAAGTTACAGTAGATGCCCACCTATGGATAGATCTTCTTGGAGAGAGCGTTTTAAATCATCAGAGAAGTGACAGGAGACACACAAACGGAAGGAGAAGATGATGGCGTGATTCAGATGGCAAGATTGGAAGGTATGTTGGGGAGGTGTTCACACATGGGAAAGGATCAGAAGAGAGAACGTTGGGTTTCTACACTCTCACCAAGGACACTGCAATCTGAGCTGTGAGGGGCTCTCCCCCACCAGCATAGGACCCCATACTGATCAGGGAGCAGCTTGGAGACTGGGCAGTAAAACTGCACCAGAGAGCAGGCACAAAAGGGACTCACTAGCTTCCATTTCTGGGTCACCACAACTGATGCCATTCTGAGCTCTCGGGTCCAGAGTGTCCCGTCTACACAGGTATTGGTTTTGCTGCAACCACTACAACATTGCCCTTGTCAGTCTGAGGAGGGAGCAGGAAGAGCAGACCCCCTTGCACGCACTATGACTAGGAGCCAAGTGCCAACCCCCCCCCAAGGAATTTGAACAAGGCAGGGGCCGATATCACCCAAAAAGTCCCACAGCAACAGCGGTAGTGGGACCTGAGTGGAAGAGAGCCCCAGTCATCCAGCAGCCCACCCACTGTATGTCACCCAGCAGCCCTGCACACTGCCCAGTGAACCCTCCTCCCCACCAATGGCACCACGTGATACCTGGTGCCACACCTGTGGTCTAGTGCTCCATAATAGACATGCTAGCCATGAGCCACCCTCCCGCTATATGTTGCCACTGCACCTTGAGCCTAGGAGAACAAATGCCTGTAGCTCTGACACCCATGGCCACCACCTAGACAGCCTTCCCCAACAGCCACTGCCACTGCCATGGGGAGACTCAGACAAACCAATCTCCAGCAATGCCTGCCTCTGTGGCAAGGAATTCGCCCACTCCACCACCCAAGCTTCAAACAGTGGCCAGAGGACCAAAGTGCCACTGCACATGAAGATCCCCCAGCACCAGAGGTGGACTGCGAAACCACACGGAAATAGGACAATGCAGAAAAGCTATATTACAGGCTCCTAATACATCCACCCCTCTCCTGCTGGATCAACTTCCAGAATAGGATGCTAGTGCCCCATCCAGGGACCTCTCCTTCTCACTAAGTTGGAGAGTTCCTAGCAAAGGACAACAAGCACGCCACAAACCTACCTGCACTGAGCTGAGAGAAGAGGTTTCAGATGAGAAGAAACCCACAAAAGAACTCTGACAACATTGAAAAAAAAACAAGCCACTTTGACACCCTCAAAGGATCACAATAGATCTCCAGCAACAAACCCCAATCAAAAGGAAATTATTGAATTGTCAGAAATGAAATTTAGAAGTTGGATGTTAGATAAAATGAATGGGATTGATGAGAAAGTTGAAAACCAACACGAAAAAGCCAAAAAATTATTTCAGAACATGAATGAAAGAAATGAAAAAGTTGCTAAAAAGATAAACAACATAAGAAAGAATACAACTTAAAGAAATGAAAGAGTCATTTAGAGAATTTCCAAACAGCAGAAAGCTTAAACAACAGGCTAGACTAACCGGAGAAAAGAATTTAAGAGCTTGAAGACAAGGCTTGTGAATTAAGGATGCAAAAAAGGAATAAAGAATAATGAACAATCACTCACAAAAGTCTGGGATTATATAAAACAAGCCAATGTGATAATTATAGGTATCACTGAGAGAGAAAAAGAAAAAGCAAAAAACATAAAAAATCTATTTGAGGGAATTACTGAGGAAAACTTTCCTGGTAACACCAGATATTTAGATATCCAGATAGAAGATGATCATCAAACACCAATAAGATGAATAGCAAATGAGACATCTCCAAGATATTAATACACACACACACACACACACACACACACACACCATGGAGCACACACTCATAAAAATGAGTGACATAATGTCTTTTGCAGCAACTTGGATAGAACTGGAGATTATTATCCTAAGTGAAGTATCTTAGATATAGAAAAATAAATAAGTTGGAGCTAAATGATGGGTACACAGGGGCACAAAGAGATGTAAAGAACATTGGAACAAGAAGCGGGGAGGGTAGCAGGGAAGTGAGAGATAATAACTTACCTGTAGGGTACAATGAACACTGTCCTGGTGATGGGCACACTATAGGCCCTGACGCTAGCATTATACAATGTATCAATGTAACAAAAACCTTTGTTTTTTAATATTTTAATATTTTGAAATTTTAAAAAAGAAAGAAACAATAGAGAGAAGCAACTTTAGAAGACATAATGACTAAGAACCTTCTAAAACTGGACTCCTAAGAATGAAGAATCACAACAAGAACCAAGCAAAATAAATAAACAAAAATAAGTCTATACCAAATACATAAAATAGTAAAACTGAAGAATATCATGGGCAAAAATATCTTACGGGGATAAGAAAAGATATGAATTTATCTGTAAAGAAATTACAATTTGGCTGATAGAAGATAACAGCCACAACAACAGAGACTGTAAGATAATAAAATATACTTCAAGTGTTAAAAGAACATAACAGCCTAGAATTCTCAATCCATGTAAATAATTATTTAATAATAATGACGACAAGATAAAACCATTTCTAAGACAGAAAATTTACCACTTACTGAAAGAACTAGTAAATGATTTTCAGTACAAAGGAAACATACCCTAAGGTCCTTTTAATGTTTGAGGGTAGAGATCCTGAGCCATTGAAAACTTTAAATTAGGTAGACATGTTATAGTTTTAAGGGTGCCTGCAAAAATAGTGGGGTATAATACTTCCAAACTTGTAGAGATGAAAACTGTAAAGAAAATTCAAACAAGTTATGGATATGTACACAAATAGTAAAAATAAAAGCACACACAAGAATGATATATACCATGTTCAGGACAGTGGTCACATCTAAAGACTGAGGGAAGGGAAAAGAATGTACTTGGCATCTAGCAATCAATACACAATAGCAACATTTATTATCCAAATAAGGCAAAATGTTACTATCTGCTAAATCTGGGTTGTGCATACATGAACTTCCAACATTTTGATTTCTGTATATACTATATGTTTGTAATATTTCCTGATGAATATTTTTTAAGAAAGCAAATAAGTTTACTAAACCAACATAATAAGTACTTAATAAGTACTTAACATGTACTTATTTTCCAAAAGAAGTTAAGAGTAGGCTAAATTAATCAGGTAACAGACCCAATGAAAACCTAATTTTAAAATGTCTAACACATATTCTCCTTCTTCTTGAATCCCTTTCTATTTGGTTTGTCTAAGATTGTTAGATAGTGTACGAACTTATGCTGAAAAACATATAAACCAAAATGTTGTGTTCTTATTCTAATGATAATTGCATCAGTGGTCAGAGTGGACACTAATGAATAATAGATGATATTAAGTGAGAATTAAAGCAAATCCTACAGATCAAGCAAAACCTTATAAAATTATTTGAAGGGCTATAGTAATATAGCAATCAGCTTAAAATATACACAAAAGAAAATCAGAAACACCAAAAAAGAGGGTACATTCTAGATTAGTCTTTGAAATTCACTAGCTTTCTTATTTCCCAAATGTCAAGCTTCAAATCTGCTGTGATATATTTTTTCCTTTGGATTCAAAGTATCTCTAACCTCAGCATTTTCCACAGATAACTCAAGTCCACTACTGTTTGTAGGGGGTTTCTTGTTTCTTTTTCCATTCATCATGTGAAAACCATGATTCTGTCCTTTTTTAAATGACTCATATCTAACAGTATGTTGTTTATTAACTCCAAAACAATTCCTGTTCGTGACTATTGTGATATCCCCAAAAGAATGAAGGCCAAAATTAGACCTTTTGCCTTTTGGTTCATTCATGGGCAGATATGTAAAAGCTGTGACCTTTCCCCTCTCCATCTGCTCATTTCTTACAAAACAGCAGCATAAGGGCAGAAGTCAGAGAAATGGAATTGCCTCCCTAACTTCTAAAATTGGAGCAGACAGGTACAATGGACTAAAAGAAAAATAAGAGGACACAGATGTGGTAATAGGCGTTGAGGAGCTGTTTATGGCATTATTTAACGCATCTAAAAATAAGTATATGTATTGAAATCGTTTTTGGTTTTTAGCTTCCATTTGTTTTTTACCTTTATACAAAGTTGGCATCTTCAAAAGTTTTATTTTTTATTGAAATGGACCTTCCAGCTGTCCTATCCCCTACCACCCTCATTTATTCAAAGTTTAAGGCAGGGTTTCAGATTTCATCTGCTCTGGTCAGAAATATAAAATGTTATAACTTACATTCATATTGTATGTAACAAAAACAAAATACATTTACCAATGTCATGAAGTAGAAGAAACAAGAGATAGGCCCAATTACTATTCCTTTAACTCTTCAATACTTAAAGCAGTATCATTTTTAAAAACCCAGCAAATAACTAAAAGCTTAATACTATAAATTAGCATTAAATGAAACACATAAAAAATCATTTCTTTCCATAACATTTATCATTTGTGTTGTGAACATTCAAAATCCTCTCTTCTAGCTTTCTGAAAATACACACTAAATTATTAACCATATTTACCCTACAGTGCTATAGAACACTAGAACTTATTCCTCCCATCTAGCTGTAACTTCATTTTCATTAACAAACCTCTCCCTATCCTCCTCTCCCCCCTGCCTTTCCTAGCCTCTAATAACCACCATTCTACTCTACTTCTATGAGCTCAATATTTTTTAGCTCCCACACATGACAGAAAACATGTGGTATTTATCTCTCTGTGTCTGACTTATTTCCCTTAACATAATGTCCTCTAGGCTTATCCATGTTGCTGAAAATGACATGATTTCATTAATATCATGACTGTATAATATTCCATTGTGTATAATATACCACAATTTCTTTATCCATTCATCTGTTGGTGGACATTTAGGTTTACTCCATATCTTGGCTATTGTGACAAGAGCTGCAATATACATTGGGGTATAGGTGTCTTTTATATATACTGATTTCCTTTCCTCTGGATAAATACCCAGTAGTGGGATTGTTGGATTATATGGTAGTTCTTAGTTTTTTGAGGAACTTCCATACCATTTTCTATAATGGCTGTACTAATTTATCTTCCCACCGAAAGTGTATAAGACTTTCCTTTTCTGGGCATCTTTGCTAGCATTTGTTATTTTTTGTCTTTTTGATGATAGATAGCCATTCTAACTGGGGTGAGATGATATCTCATTGTGGTTTTGATTCACATTCTCCTAATCATTAATAACGCTGAGTACTTTCGCATATACTTTTTGGCTGTTTGTATGTCTTCTTTGGAGATATGTCTATTCAGACCCATTACCTATTTTTTAATCAGATTATTTATTTTTTTGCTGCTGAGTTGTTTGAGTTCCTTGTATTCTGAATATTAGTACCATTTGGATGAATAGTTTACAAATAGTTTTCTCCCATTCTACAAATTGTCTTTTCACTCTGTTGTTTACTTTCCTGTGCAGAAGCTTTTTAGTTTGACTATCGTCCCACTTGCCTCTTTTTGTTTTTGTTGCCTGTGTTTTTGAAGTCTTACCCATAAAATCTTTGCCTAGATCAATGTCCTCAAGCACCTTCCCTATGTTTTCTTCTACCAGTTTTACAGTTTCAGGTCTTACATTTTAGTCTTTAATCCATTTTGACTTGATTTTTTAAATATGGTAGAGACAGGGACCTAGTTTCATTATTTCACATATAGGTATCCAGTTTTCACAGCGTCACTTATTGAAGAGGATATACTTCCCACAATATATGTTTTTTAGTGCCTTTGTTGAAAATCAGTTGGCTGTAAATATATGAATTCATTTCTGGGTTCTCCATTCTATTCCATTGTTCTACATGTCTGTTTTTATACTAATACCATGCTGTTTTGGCTAATCTAACTTTGCAATATATTTTGAAGTCAAGTAGTCTGATGCCTCTAGCTTTGTTCTTTTTGCTCAGTATTGCTTTGGGTACTTGAGGTCTTTTGTGGTTCCATTTGAATTTGATGATTATTGTTTCTATTTCTGTGAAAAATGTCATAGGTATTTTGATAGGGATTGCATTGAATTTAAAGATTACTTTGGGTAGAAAGGCCATTTCAACAATATTAATTCCTCCAATCCAAGAGCATGGGATGTCTTTCCATTTTTTGTGTCCTCTTTAATTTCTTTTATCATGGCTTTGTAGTTTTTATTATAGAGATATTTTACCTCCTTGGTTAAATTTATTCCTAGGTATTTTTTTTGTAGTTATTATACAGAAGTGATTTTTAAAGTATCAGATTTGTTCTCTCATTCACGCTAATATTAAGTGAGCCCATATTACTCTTTAAAAAGCCACAAAATAATAAACAGGAACTGTGGTAGGTTGATTAGTGGTCCACCAAAATATCCAGGGTCCTAAGTCCTGGAACCCACAAATATGTTACTTTCCATGGTAAAAGGGACATTGCAGATTTTAAGACTCTTGAGATGAAGAGATTATCACAGAGTATCCAGGTGAACCCTATATATAATCACAATTACCTTTTTTTTTATTATTTCAGCAAATTATGGCAGTACAAATTTTAGGGTTTCAAATAATGCCCTTGACCCCCCTCCCCCCACAAGTCTAAGCTTCAAGCATGACCATTCCTCAGACGGTGCACGTCTCACTCATTATGTATGTATATACCTACCCCCCTCCCCCCTCCCACCCGCCCAATACCCCATTAATGTAATTCCTATGTGTCCACTTAGGTGCTGCTCAGTTAATACCAGTTTGCTGGTGAGTACATGTGGTGCTTGTTTTTCCATTCTTGGGATACTTCACTTAGTAGTATGGGTTCCTGCTCTATCCAGGAAAATACAAGATGTGCTATATCACCGTTATTTCTTAGAGCTGAATAGTACTCCATGGTATACATATACAATTATCTTTATTAAGAGGCAGGCAGAGGGAACTTGACTACAGGAGGGGAAACAGTGATGAGATGACAGAAGTAGAGATTGGAGTAGTACATTTTGAGGATGGAGGACGGGGCCACAGGCCAAGGAATACAGACGTCTACTAGAAGCTCAAAAAGGCAAGGAAAACAATTCTCCCCTCAAAGCATCCAGAAGGAACCAACACCGCCAACATCTTAACTTTAACCCAGTGAAACTGATTTTATACATCTGACTTCGAGAACTTTTTTATTGAGTTTAATCTCTGGTTTCTAGGAAATCAAGATATGGATAATTTGATTTTGAATTGTATGTTTATGTGTTTCAAAATTAGAGAAGTATATAAACACAACAAAACCAAGTAGATAGTAAGGGTTTAAGTCCCACCAACTTTTCTTTCCTTAAAGCAAATGCTATAGATGCATTTGTTTCATTGAAGGTATATGTCTCTAAATTTCACACTGAAATTACCCATCTAAAAACAAAATAATTTTGGAAACTATCAAATAGCATGTGCTTTCTCTAAATGTCATATACCTAGTGGCTTCAAATTTCAGAGAGCAGTCATGAAAATAAAGAAATATCTTCTTTCCAAAGACATTCCATTTTACCCACCCCCAACATATATGTATATGAGTTTGGGGAACAGGGTAATGATATAAGTAGGCAAAATGGATGCATCAAAGGTATGCATCTTAAAAAGCATACATTTTATTCACAGGTGAACCTCTCAGGGCTTTTCTCAGAGCTCAATAACTTTTACTTGTGTATTCCACACAATCCTGACAAGGTATTTGTTAGACCATAGCATATTTAAATAAACAAATCACACTCAGGCACATGGAGATTCTGAGCAACTAGTAACAGAAAGCACCCTGATTTCCAGAAGAAGCAACATCTCAGAATAAGGAAGGGAAGAGACATAGGTAATGTTAGAGCACAGTAGTCTAGACTTCCATGGTACAAAAGCAAATAGTTAATGCTGAGGATAATTATTGTTTTAGAGTACAATCATCGAGATCAAGAATAATTGCCCCAAGTCTCTAAATGAATGCTCAGCATATTCTCCTTCAGAATGTAGGTGAAAATAAGGAAACATAAGGAACTTACTGAAAGACTCTCAGACGTGATTAAAACAAATATCTATGCTTAAGGATGTAAGCATCAATCACCTGAATCATCCACCTGTGTACAGCACATGCTGTTGGCTGGACACTGTAAGGCCCATTGTAGATGTTCAATTAACATTTGATGGGTAAATTCATGAATAAATAATAAATTAAATGAATATCATTTATTTTAGGCATACTTATATTAGTACAATAAATTATATATTTATTTAGATTGCAATTAAGAGGACTATTTAGAAATTATAAAATTCAAAGGCAGTTTGGTAAAAAGAATAAAATGACAGAAATGAATATATTCAGAAAAATTACTAGAAAGTCCATTTTTAAAAAGCTTACTTAATAAAGTGAAAAACTGTTCACTCAGATTTTTGGTGTTAGACATAATAGAACTAGAGCAATAACCCCACCAGGCTACAAAATGAAAGTCCCATACCAGAGATTGCATTCTATTTCCCTTAAGAGTTTTTCAAGTAATCTAACACATTTACCTCACTCAAGCTGTGTGTGTTTGTGTGTGTATTTAAACCAGTTTGAAATAGTCTCAGCACAGCTCTGTTAAAGGCTATTTAGCTCTAAGAAGTAAGCATACTAGTGAAAAAGCTTAGATTGCAAGACCAGAAAATTCAGAGAACTTTATACTGTTATAGACCCATATGGTGGTTTGACAGATCAAACTAACCTCCAAAGGGAAATTTCCATTTGAATGGTAAGTAAATGATTTCAGACATGAGATTGAGGTTTTATTTAGAAATACAGATTAACACATCTGTTATCCTAAATAGTGAATGTTTAGGATAAAGACTTTCCTTTCTCATACTTAGAAGTTTCATATATATCTATCTGTTTATCAATACCCTCATATTTTTAACAAAATATTATTACCTTGATTGCCACATCTTCAGATGTAGTATCACATATCAAATTAGGAAAAGCACTTTACAAAAGTAGTTATATGTAGTAAAAGCTAAAGAAAAGGGAATGTCTTTTATTATATTTAAACTCATTTTAAAATATGTACTGATATGACTTTATTTAGTAAGCTCAACTCCCAACATAAAATATAGCTATAATGCACATCTATTCTCTTGCCTGTCCGGCATCCATTTTCCCCTTTTCCCTAAATAAAGTACCCCGATTTTGCTTTGGTAATCACCTTTCTCTCACTTTCACTTTGAAGTTTTAATAAAGCTAACCCCACTGTCTGGTTTTAGCTTTGGACAAGTGATTGAAACCTGGTCAATAAAAATACCACAACCCTTTGGCAACAGGGAGTGGTTTAAGGGTAGCATAGATGATCAGGTAAGGCAAAGTCTAGGGGCATCAGTCCCAGGACTTTTACTAGAGCTACTGGGAAGTAAGCTCATGCTTGCTAAGATGGCCAGGTGAGCCTGTAGCTACAGAGGCCATGATGTCACTATTTAGAGAGAACCTGGCTGAGAATGAGGTTAAACTAAAGGGAAGCTTTAAATATAAAAGAGCTGATAAGTGGAGGGAGTTAGATTTTTGGATGCCACAAATGAATTTTCTTGTGCCATACTTAAAGACTGTATTTGTATTTTCAGTTCTTAAGTCAATACACATCACCCAAGCTCCCCCTTTTTTAGCTTTTAGTCAGTTTTTTTTAAAATCAGGCTTAATGCCACTTCAACCAAGATTCCACACTAATACAATAGTTCCTATAATTCACTACTTTATTTTCAAATGACTTTAATATTTTATTATGTAGTAATGATCAAAAGAATTGGGCTTTGACTTCTCAATGAGGCCTGAGTTATAATTCTGGTTCAGCCACATGAGTTGTGTAGTCTTTAACAAACTAAGTCCACCGAGGCTGGTTCATCCTTCTCTGTAAAATACACATAAGAACGTGTACCTTGCAGAGTTGTGGTGAAGACTAAATCCATAGTGTGTTAAATGTCTAGCACACCGGACACTTGGTAAATTGCATTTCCTTTCCCTTTTGGGGAAAAAAAGAGAGCTTTCATGTATGTATTTATATTTCATGGGTGGCATGACAAAAAGGTTCTTCTGAGAGTGTTCTCAAACTCAAAAGACAAAGGTAATCCTTAATACACCAGTAAGAAACCTTTGATTTTTTTAAGGAAGGGACATCTTGGGTTAAGGAACTGAGAAACAACATTTTAGAAATAAGTCAGTAAAAATGGATCTGAGTAAAATTCTTTCACGCAAGCAAAAGCCTTTTTAATGTACATTGACATAAGGTGTAGTCCAGACAGGCCTTGGGTTTGGACAGACATTTTTCTACGTGGGTTTTTTTTTTTTTGTTTGTTGATTTTATTTGGCTTGAGGTTTTTGGCTCTTGTTTTTTTCTTTTTGTTTCCATCAGTGACTTACTCAATCTAACTTTCTGTAACCTTTGAGTCACATATTTCTCGGATACTATAGTTGTAAGAAAAACATGAAAATTATGTACCCTACTAACAAAACATTTTGAGTTGGTTTCAGAGAGACAAATCTAAGAGAGAATTTAATGTGTTTCATGTGGTTTGTTATTCATTGAACCAATCAAGAAACTCCATGATGAATTCATTTAACTTGTAAATTCCTAAAGACATGTTATCTAGCATAAAAGTTTAGGATATTTTAATCTTTCTTTCCCCCTTGAAACCCAACCTAGATGACATTTTCATATAACTATTATTTGCCCTGAGAAGAAAAATCAGTCCCTTCTGCTTTGTTCAATTTTGCCCTCGCTGTGGTCAATGTAGGCAAATTAGTTAGATCAGTGGTTCAAAAGCTGATGAAAATCATTAACTACTAAACAAATAGTTATATACTTTTACAAACTAAGGTGGACACTTTTCTTACATGGCATTAGATTGTGAATGAAAATTAGATTCCATAAAATCAAGACATTCACTATAAATTACCTAACCTGTGATTCTGAACAAATTATAGCATTCTATAAGTAACTAGAATTGAATGCTTGTTACCAAAATTAAGTTGTATGGCAATGTGACAAAATATTTAATATTTAAAATTTTATAGGCTTTAGAGTTTACATTTAGATGTGAGGTGAATTCATTAGGATAGTACTTTATGGGTAGTCAACATAATGGTTTACATTATGAAAGATTCTTTAGCATATGAAAAAGCATCTCTGAAAAAATATCCCCAAATCTGCACTTGCAAGAACTTAAGTCATAAGGCAAAAACCACAATTAAAATAGAAGTTTACTTGTTACAGTAATGCACACATTCCTTCTGAATTATACAGACAACAAAAACTCCATCTCCCTAAGCCAATAATCAAATATTTCTGTTAAATTCACATAATTTGTTCTCATGACAGAATGTATGCAAATTTGTATTGTTTAAAAAAGTAACTATCAAGGCACAAGCTAATATAATGTGAACAGAGGGTAATAATCTTATAGACACTATCAAAGAATTGTCCATAACATGTTTCATTTGGGCTTGTAAAAGAAAACCTATAATGCCAATGTTCTGGAGAGTAATTTTTATCTTTGTATCAAGAAACCAAAAAATATTCATATTTTTTAGAGTCAATAATTCCATTTAGATGAACATAATCAGAAATGTACAGAATTATATATGTGTAAAGATTGTCATTCTATTGCTATTTATAACAACTCCATTAAAGAAATCTAATGTCCAACAATAAGAGATGAGTTACCATTTCCTTTGAGAATATGATGAACACTAATGACTCTTCACATCAGAAATATACACATATGCTTTACTTCTATAACACACACATACCATATAAACATGATATAAAAACTGCATTGCCGTCTAACTTTTAAAACTATTTAAGGAGTCAATAACAATTTCATAATATATAGGAGATAACTTTTAGGGTGATGGAAGGAAGAGAATGCAAAGTTTTCAGAGCAGTGAAATTGCAATACACTTTCTCTTGAAATTAAAGTGATTAGCCTAAAAACCTTAGAGAGATAACAGATAAAATTAAAAATTAAAGACTACCAATACCAGGGATTCATAGTGGTCTGGGGTCCAGGAATTGGGGACCACAGTTTCATAGCAAATGGAAAACACTGCAAGATTTAAGTGTGGGAAAGTCACGATTAACTGGTGTTTTAGATGAACTTCTCAGGTTGCTTTACAGAGGAAAAACTGTTGAGAAACAAGGCTTCTTGCTAGAAATCCATAATGCCAACTTTGACTTTACATTGACTGTGCTCTTATAGATGAGTGAGTCTTTAATGTGTTTTCCTCTTGGGATTTTGATGCCAGATTCCTGAAGGGAATTTCAAGATGAGAAATTTTAAAGCAATAAAAATGTTCTCCAAGGACATATGACTATTTAAAAAGTTTTGGGACAAGTGCGGTGGCTCATGCCTGCAATCCCAGCACTCTGGGAGGCTGAGGCAGGAGCACTGCTTGAGTTCAGGAGGTCAGTATCAGCCTGAGCAAGAGCGACACTCTGTCTCTACTAAAAGTAGAAAATTATCTGGGTGTCATGGCATGTGCCTGTAGTCCCAGCTACTTGGGGGGGCTGAGGAAGGAGGATCGTTTCAACCTAGGAGTTTGAGGTTGCAGTGAGCTATGACGATGCCATTGCATTCTACCTGGGGTGACAGAGCAAAACTCTATCTCTAAAAAAAATATATATAAAATAAAATAAAAAATAAAAAGTTTTGCAAGTGGCACTAACATAAACATAGAAGTTCCAAGGTGACACAGATAGAAAACAAGAAAAGCAAAATAATATTTTGAATGTGTTAATTTTTCAATATTCTGTATTTCACAATTGGTGAGTTAAGCTTGGTAGGTATTTTTTCCAGATTGCATAAATGGGAAAATGCAACTAATGATGTTATTTCTCCCTTTATCCCGCCCAACATTTCTTCCCAACTTCTAGTTCAGAGAATCCAACCTCCTAATCTTAGTTATCTTTTATCCCTCTCTTTTACCCCTACCTTTCCATCTTCTCCTACAACATTGCTCACATGTCTTTTTTCAATTTCCAGGCTACCACACAGGCCTACTTCCTGATGCCTGGATTGTAGCAAAAGTCTTCCAACAGTTGCCTTACCTACATTTTCTCCTCACTCTAGTATATCCCCAACACAGATATCATGATAATTTCCTTTATACAATTTTCACATTTTCCCTTCTAGATAAAAATGACGAGTGGCTTCCCACTGCCTGATTTATCAGTCTGTATTCACCATAATATTCATGGCATGACATTGATTTATGACTCTGCTCCCAAGCCATCAGACCTCCAAACTTATAACTTAGTATAATATTTTCTAAAATATCTCCTCCTTTCATAGAAGCTGGTTCTCTCTGATCAGATCAATCCTTTACCTGCTCCTAATGCCTACTCCTAAATACCCTTTAAAAAAATGTTCCTGGCTTTATCTCATGCAAGTCTGACCACTTCCTCAATCTGTCAATGAAAATTCATTACAATGATCTCCTTCAAGCCCATACTCAATTTAGATGAGACATTTGCTAATTGAATTCCCCTTTGATTTTGACCTAGAATAGGCCTGACACACGGAATCCAATGCACAGTACATTATAGCATGACTTGACAGCATCACCATCTCTGTGCTGCCCCTCTACCCTAGAATTTCAACTCCACTAGGAAAAACAAAAACCAAAAATCCTAAAACCTAGGTCATTCTACTGTCATCCCAGAGCACCCAGACTTGACTGTTATTATACTTATTAAATTATCATATAGATAATAATAATAATAATTTAAGAGTTGGAAACTGCAAGAATAGTTTCTGATCATTGTACAGAGAATACAATGCTACATGACAATGACATTAGTAGGTTTTCAATAACTTAATCAATCTATCCATATAATGAGTATGCATTATGTGTCAGACATTGACTTATGTAATGGAGATTTATCAGTGAGCAAAGCAACTTAATTCTAGTGCCTTCTCAGGTTCCCACTACAGGTTGAGCATCCTTAATCTGAAAATCTGAAATGCTCTGAAATCCAGAAATTTTTGAGCATGTACATGGCCTTCAAAATTGTGGAAGAATACATTTCTGTTCTTCTAAGCTAACATGTTTTTGATAATTTGTTACAGCAGCCACAGGAACCAACACACCCTCTTTGGATTTCTGATCATATCCCCTTCCTTTCTGGAATGCCCTTTTTCCTTCTCTTCATGTTTCAATAAATATTCACTAAATAAATAACAATGAATGGCCAAATCCTATAGTTCCTTCAAGTGCCATTTCTTCTATAAAGTGTTCGCTGAATACTTTAGACCATTTAAATCTCTGCCATCTGTGTGCAGAGATAATAAATTTTATACAATTTTGCAATCTGTGACTTATAAACCCACTAGTATATTTTTCTAATCATCCCACAGAAGCCATTCTGTGTTTGTTTCTGGTGTCCCTCAGACTGTGCATAAAGGATCTGGAATGTTCTTCTCCCAGATGTCCACAGGGCCCCATAGTTTTCTTCCCTCAGATGTTTGTTCCACTGTCACTTTATCAGAGAGGCCTGAGCCGACCATCCAATCTAAAAATAATACCCCTTCTCCAACCCTATACTTCTTTACCCTACTTTATTTTTTTCCATAACACTTTTTGTACTATTTGATTTATTTTTTTTGTGTATGGTCTTTTACCCTCTGCAGTAAGATGGTGAAATCCCAATAGGGTAGGGACAGTGAGTAGCACATAGTAAGAATTCAAGAAATATTTATTGAGTGAATGACTAAATGTAAGGAAATGCTTAATATTCATCTTTTTATTAGCTTTAGGAGACTAAGCCTGAAAACAGGTGATTAAAAATGGTAGCTCCTAACATGTGAAATACTATCTCTAAATTCAACCAAGAGCCAGAATTTCAACTCCAACAGCACCTTTATTAAGTTTTAGAAGTCGATTGCTCATTACAAAACTACTTAGAGGTTAAAAAAATATAGTCTTTCTTTTCTCTTCTTTTCATTCCATTATAAAGATGCATTGAAAGTTGAGATGAGAAGAATATATTATGGAATGCAGCTTCCTAACTCTCTAACATGTGTGGTTACATACCAGGCACAATGTTAAGGAATCACAAATTGACAGTGGAATGAACTAAGGTAGAAAATGGTATAAGCCGAAGAACCAAATCTATATTAAAATTATACTCTTTTATCTATTTCCACAAATGACATTCAAATTAATTTTACTTTCAAATAACTAAAATGTTTGATTATGAAGTGATTACACAAAAATAATTTGAACAATCCTCATTCTGGGAGATACATACAAGATAAGGTTCAGAAGTTGAGTTCAGACAAAACAATTTTATGCAAAGGCTAACAAACATATGGGATAAGTTACCAAAAGAGAATTACTGAAGCAAGAAACACCAATATGTTCCACTGAGAGCAAGGAGGGTATTTACATACAACCCAAATAAAGAATGTGGGAGAAGAATAAAATCCAAGTTTAAGACAACTGGAATTCTCCCCAGCAATGTGTGCCTGAAGTAAACTCATTGTCTTTATGATAATTAAAAGACAATAAAGTATTCTATGTCTTTCTTAAGTATATTTATTGTTGACATTTGTTAGATCCCTTATGATGAAGTCTGTGGACCACCCAAATCCTTTTATTCTAATATAATTTGTCTAAAATTAACACATTACTGGAAATCATATTCTTTGTTTATATGTCTTAGAAACAGTTGATTACCCTCTTTCTATAATGATTAATCTTTACCTTGTGGGGTAAAAAGAAAAATTGAAGCAATAAGGCAAACTTCCCCACTCTTTTGAGTGTAATTATAATCTTAAATGGAGCAAAAGTTTGTTTTGATAAAGGAATAGGTGAGAAAAGCCTACCAGTAATTATTTCATGCTGTCATAATCGAAGAACAACAAAGTTTAACTCAGTCTCTCCAAAAACGAAAGCAAATAACACATAATCAAATTCTTTCTTCCAGAAAGTGACTTTTCCATGAACCGAGACCAAAGAAAGCACTTATTGCATGAAATTTATAGTAACCTGAATAACAAAGCAGTGTTTCAAACCTCCATCTTTTGAAATATGGCAACATCCTTATTATTTTACTTTGACAGAATATTTCAGTAATGGAATTTTAGTCCAAATGTGAGAGATCTCTCTGTGATTAGTTCAACTGGCTAGATCACAAGCAAATAAGACTAATTCAGGTGCACTGGACGCAGTTTCATCTTTCTTCTCTAGTCTATAAAATATGTCATTAGTGATAGGTGACCAAACCAGAGATGGAGGATAAACTTTTTAAAAAATGTATTATCATTATTTTTTTTTTGAAAAAACTCATGATCTATTAGTAATGGGTGGGTGGAAACTACTACATTGAAATATTATTTTCAATACCTCATTTTCTATTAATTTCTGAAGCTACCATAATGGGGCTCTCAGTTCTTAAAACCACTACCAATTGTCTGCCAACTGTTGAGTCCAATGGACACTTTAAATGACTTACCTAATTTGACCTATCTGTTGTACAAAATACTATGAACCATTTCCTGAAACTTTCCCCCTATTTTTTTCCCCCAACAACTTTCTTTTCACTTCTCTGAATCCTCATTTCTCTGTATGCTTCCCTAGTTCTGCTTCTCTTACCATCCCCTTAAATGTTGATGTTCCCCAGGATTTGGTCTAAACCTCCCTTTTTTCACTCTACACTTAGCCTCTGAACAATGACAAATATGAAAATAGCTTTGACAAGTACCCATATATTAACAACTCCCAAATTGGCCCCCACAAGAATCTACACTTCTTCTGAGTTTAATTTCAAAATTCCCGTAGGCTATTAGAAAACTTGACCTATGTATCTTAAGGATACTTCAAACACAACATCTAAGTCTGAACTGGTTATCCCCATCCATCCTCTCAAAAATCGAAGAACATGACTTTTAAAGCTACAGAAATATCCAGCTCTGTAAACTGCCTAGTTATATATCCTCAAAGTGTTTACATTCTTTGAGAATTGATTCTTGGCTAGTTTGAAGGGCTGTTATTATGAGAATTAAATTTGATTATGTTATGGCCATCCATAAACATGTCTTTAACTTTAGTTATCTTTTTCTGTAGTCTCTCTCTAAGGACCTGAGAATCATTCTATAAACCTCTCCCTCTTCCCACACCCATCAGTAATACTCTGAACCATCAACTATCTTCGTGTCTCCAGCTCTTACCTCCTTCTGTATAACTACTGTATAACTGTCATTTTAGATTAAATCCTCATCATGCTCTATTGCACTGTCCATTTATATCCATGCTATAACTGAAACTACGTACTACTCCTCTGACATGAAAAATGCTGTGGCTCCCTGACGTCTAAAGGGCGATGTTTTACATTCTTAGCATGGGAAACAAGTCCCTTTTCTACTTGGCCTCCATCTGCCTTTTCAATTGTATCAAGTACCAGTTTCCCCAGTACCTTGTACTTGAGTCACAACTTGTTGATGTGATATTGCATGTGCCCTGTCAACGGTACAGAGCCTGTCTTTGCACCTTTTTCCTAGAGTCTGATACAATATCTGGTGCAAAGTATGCACAGAATAAATGCTTGTTGAATTAAAATTTTCTCCAGTTTAATACTGATTTTTAAAGTATTTACGGCTGCTGAATGACTGCTTTCTGGGACCTAATGTGAATGTACTGTTAAAAGGTCAAAAAAGAATTTTTTCTCCCCATTCAATACTGTTTACCCCAACAGTCAAAGAAAACTCTACTGTAAATAATTAAAATAGCCACATCAGAACAACTTAGAAATATAATCCAATTCAATTTAGTAATATATGTTTGGGATGGAGGAAATACAAAGAGATAGAGAGCTAGCCCTACCTTGAACGTAAGCTGCAGACCGCTGTGACTCATATCAGCCTAGAAATATTTGACAGTAGGTAGAGAGGGGACTGACAAGCGGCAGTTTGAAAGACCACAGAGGCTTCCAAAAAGACCTCACTGTAAGAAAAGAGGGGGGTCAAGCTTTGTTTAGTAATAAAGTTTTAGTATTAAGGAAAATGAATAATTCTTAGTAGAACATGTAATATGTAACTAGGATTCACTGCCAGGCCAGAAACCAAGGAGACGAATCGGGGACTTAAAAAGAAAGAGAGAGACAAAGATTTGAAATAGCATTGAAAGAAATGTTTCATTAAAATCATTAAATTATTTTTAAATTTTGAGTGGATTGGGTGTCAAAAAACATTGCTTTAAAAAGTACTTTAACTGGATAAACTCAAAGGAATGTTGTGTGGGTCCACAGGCATCCCGTGCATCAGGAGTGGTACCACTGAGGAGAACAGGGGGGAGTTGGCGACAGCAGCCCTGCCCGTTACAAAAGGAGGCTGGCGGGTGCTACAGTGGTCAGCAGGACAGCTGGGAGGCCTCAGTAAATGTGGGGCACAAGCCCACTAAGCAATGGGGCTTAATGATACTGGTGGTACCTAAAATACACAGCAATATGCAGCCAAAAGGGCACTGGTATCCAACAGAGACAGCAATGCCTGATAGGAGCAGCAGCAGGAGGTAGAAATAAACACACTTCCAGCAAAGGGTCAGAGTGCTTGGCCCACAGAAAGTACAGTAAGGTTGAATAGTAAATTCCCAAACTTCATGTCCACCTGCAACCTCAGAATGAGACCTTATTTGGAGATAGGGTTAGATAAGGATCTCAAAATGAAATCAGCCTACATTTACGGTGGATCCTAAATCTTAACAACTGGCATCTTCATGTGAGAAAAAAGAGGGAGATTTGGATGGAGGGACACAGAAGCACAAAGGCAGCCATGGGAAGATGGAGGCAGAGATTGGAGTAATGCAGCCGGAGGCAAGGAAGGCCAAAGACTGCCAGCCATCATTGAAAGCTGAGAGAGGCAAAGAAGGATTCTTCCCCAGAGCCTGCAGAGGTAGCATGGCCCTGCTGACACCTTGATTTCTGACCTCTAGTCTCCAGAACTGTAAAAGAACAAATTTCTCTTATTTTACACCAGCCAGTTTGTGGCACTTCATTATGGCAGCCCTGGACACTAATACACCAGTGTTACTAATTAGGTACCTGAATATGCACATTGGAGACAAACACATAGGACCTCCCCCCCCCAAAAAGAAATACTTGCAGTGACAGGAGAAGACTTTACTGAATGGGTAGAATCTGCAGAAGCAAGTAAGGACAAGAGCTAGTAAAACAGGGGTTTTATGCTATCAAGAGAAATATAGTCTACTTTGCTTTGTCTGCAGTTTTCTTCCCCTCTTGTTTCTGCTATTTCAAAATGAAGATATTATTGATTTTCTCAGAAATTCATTAATACAAAATGAGAAATGCAAGTTCAAATATCAAAGAAGTGATTAGTAATGACCATTATTAATAACTCTTCTGTTAATATTCAATTCAATGTAAAAACACAATACATATTAATATAATACCCTTCTTCTAAGGTAATAATTTAACTATTCTTTATTTCTATTAAAATTAAGCTCATTGGATAGTAAAAGGATTTGAGTCATCACAATTAGCCTTTAGTTAATGTTTAATGTGATTCAATTAATTGGATTATAAATATACAAAAGGCTCAATAACATATATAGCTCATTGTTATTTTAATGAAATAGAACATTTTCAATAATATGTTCTTAAATTACTAATTTGCATTTTCTAGGAAAAGAATCCATTCTCATGGAACAAATTGATCCTATCTGACTCAATATAAATGAGAGAACGATAGCACACTTTTGAGGAAAGACTATAGATGGTGATAAATAAGACATATCAAAATTCTATGTGATCTGGGCCAGATTATCAAACACTCTACACATCCAAGATTTCTCATCAATAAGTTAAAAGGTCAATTAGGTTTCTTTTGACTCAAACAAGCTATGACTCCATGAACTAACTATATGTAAATATAATTCTACTCACTACAACAAAAATGAAGCAATTGAGATATACTATGGGTACATTTCCAAATACTTTTACTTTTTAAAATGGTTATCATCTGAAAACATAATCCCAAGTTTTCTATCCAAAAAATGTTATTTACTGTTTATATTTTACAGAAATGTATTAATGTATTATATTTTATATAAAACAATGGCTGCTGTTATCAAAGAGTTAAGGCTCTAATGGAAAAAAGAAGACAAGAAATTAGCAACATGCAATAAGTCTAAATGAGTAGTAAAAATGAAGATAATTATGATGTGAAATGGGGAGGCATTACTACTTAATGGGTTAAGACAATATTATATAGGATGTAGTATTATTTACCCAAATTAATGAAAACATTATGTCCACACAAAAACTTGTACATGAAAGTTTATAGCAGTTTTATTCATAATTGCCAAAACTTTGAAGCAACCAAAATGTCCTTTAGTTCTCTGGTCCCCAACACCTGGGCCGTGGACCAGTACCAGTCCGTGGCCAGTTAGGGACCAGGCTGCAGCACTCTACCACACCCCTTCCCCCTGCCGCATCGCTGGGAAAATTGTCTTCCACGAAACTTAGGAAACTGGGTGGGAGGTGATGGGGCCCTGCATAGGTGAGCAGCAAGTGAGTGAGCTAAGCTTTATCTTTATTTACAGCAGCTCCCCATTGCTCACATCATCACCTGAGCTTTGCCCATCCCCAACCCCCCATCCCCCATCCCCCATCCGTGGAAAAATAGTCTTCCATGAAACCGTTCCCTGGTGCCAAAAAGGTTGGGGACCACTGCTTTAGTAGGTGAGTGGATAAATACACTGTAGTCCATCAAAGGAATATTATTTGATGCTAAAAGAACAAAAGTGAGCTATCAAGCTATGAAAAAAAAATGGAGGAAACGTAAATATATATTGCTAAGTGAAAGAAACCAATCTGTAAAAGGTATATACTATATGACTCCAACTATATGACGTTAAGGAAAAGGCAAAACTACAGAGGCAATAAAAAAATAAGTGGTTGCCAGGAGTTAGCGGGGAAGGAGGGTTAAATAGGCAGAACACACAGGATTTTCAGGGCAGTGAAAGTATTCTGTAGGTTATGACAATGGTAGACACATGTCATTACATATTTGTCAAAACCCATAGAAAGTACAAGCCAAGAGTGAATGCTAATGCAAACTATGGACTTTGGGTGATAATGATGCATCAATGTAGGTTCATTCATCATCACTAATACACCACTCTGGGGGGAGGTATTGATAATGGGGGGGGTTATTGATAATAGGAGAGGCTGTTCTTGTGTAGGAGAAGGGCTTATATGGGAACTCTCTGTACTATCTACTCAATTTTGCTGTGAACATAAAACTTTTCTAAAAAATGAAGTCTATTAAAAAATAAAAAGCAAAGCTTGGTGGAAGAATTTAGGAAAATATGTATTCCAGGAAAATCAAAGCTATAAACAAAAGCATGGAGTTAGAAAAGCACACTGACTATTAAGGGTTCAGGTAATGGTCAGATTGATAAAAACACACAGTTCTTCTGAATCAATAACAGAATCTACCTTCAAAGAATAGTTATGACATATGATTTCTCTCAGTGAGTATATATAAAGGTATGTGTGTATATTTATGCACACGCATATACACACACAAAATGGGATTGTACTACACATACAATGTAACTTACTTTTTAAAAATGTGAATATCTACTAGTTAAGTATGTAATCATTAAATAATCCTCAGTGTTATCATTGAAAATGGATGTATAATATTCCAATAAATACATTAATGAATGTATTCAACAAATATTACTGAGCATTAATGTGTACAGGGATGATTTAGATGTACCATAAATTATTCTACATTCTCATTCTCTACTTTGGCCAATTATTTTAATTTTACTTGTTTACTAACATAAAACTGAAATAAACACTTATGTATATACATCGTCCACTTTTTAAAAAAATTTTTCTAAGAGCAATTTCTTAGAAGTAGCATGCTGGGGCAAAGAGTACTTTCATTTATAAGGGGATACATATGTGTGTGTGCGTGTATGTGTATATTACATTCTAGAAATACCATATGGAATGTTTAAGAATACTATGTCACTACCTCTTGCCAATATGATGTGTTATCAGCTTAAAAATAACTGCCCAAATTTCTTGCAATGTGTTTATCTTCTTAAGATATCTTTCCATTCTATTTCACTGTCTTGTTTTCTCAGCGTGTTTTTTTGAGGTATGACTTTCTGATTCCATTCTCTAACCCCCCTCATTTGAGGCCTTGCGTCTTGAGTACATCAATTATTCTAAGAATTCTTTTTTCGTAGAATTTTAAGTACATAGTTTTCAACGCTGTATCTCTTACTCTCCAGGTAATATTTTCTTTCCCTGAACTATAGTGTTTTAAAAATAGACTCTGTATTGATTTTTTTGTCCTTTACTGATCTTTAAATAAGGCAATCGCTATCAAGACTCAAACATCTCCCTTTTGAGACCTTCTGTTGCAGTAGTCCCCAACAGAGGACATTTGGCAATATCTGAAGACATTTCTGACTGTCATGACTAGGGAGGGGAGGTGTGCTACTGGTGTTGAGTGAATAGAGGCCAAGAATGTGGCTAACTAGCCTAACCTGCACAGCATAGCCCCACAAAACAAAGAATTATATAGTCCAAAATATCAATGGTGCTGAGGTTTAGAAACCTTGTTTTAAAAGGAAAGTTGATATTTACTGCTTCAGAGTTAATTCACAACATTTTGCAGGCATTAACATAATGCAGTTCTACTGAGGGAGATATTACTCCTAATCTAACTGGTTGGTTCTTAAACCTTCTTAAGCAAAGTATATGGAAAATTCTATTTCCCTATTTCCCAACTTTTAA
This sequence comes from Cheirogaleus medius, assembly GCA_008086735.1. NCBI lineage: Eukaryota > Metazoa > Chordata > Mammalia > Primates > Cheirogaleidae > Cheirogaleus > Cheirogaleus medius. The sequence continues at coordinate 18,623,161 of VBSM01001979.1, read as the reverse complement.
TTCCAGAATTCTTTCAGGCTCTTCTGTAGAGAATATAGGTTGAAAGATCACATTGTCACAACCAGTTCACCCCTTATGTCCTGTTGAATTATTTTCTAGAAGTTATTGCTTCTAAATGGACAAAGAAATATGGCTACCTGAAAAATCAGCAGCAACTTTGTGGAGTGAGAGCTGACCCGTTTAATGATTGTTTCAGAACTTGGGTTTCTGAGTCAGGAGAGAAGTTGGTGGGGTGCAAGCAAAAGTATCTTCCTACCTCTTTTCAGTGCAGAGGTGGTGGTCTCTGATTAATTAAGTGAATTCTGACTTTATTTTCCTCATTTTAGCTTCACCTGCCTTATGGAGTTTAATTCTAAATTCTGGCTTTAGGTTACCTGTTAGTCTTTTTCCCCCCTAGTATTACTGCTAGTTTTTATTTTGGCACGTGGCCTGGATAGATATTTTGGTAGGATGTTGGAAGAGGCTTCATTCGAGGCTAAACTAATCTACAGTTAGAAATCAAAGCCTAAACTATGGTTTTCAGTTATTAACAACAGTGGACACACTAAACTAGTATCCTAGTCCTCTTTTACTATACTTCACTTACTTTATTAATTCTATTGTACTTTACCCTTTCCTAAAAGAGATCATAAGATAGGTAGATAAAAATAAAAGTATGCTAATAAAAATTAGCATTAATTTTAATAAATAAGTCTGAAGAATATCTACGTATTTGTAAACTTTAAAAATGTAAATGACATCAAAGTAGAAGAAGTTCATCTATTGATTCACTCATCCATTGAACATTATATTTATTAAACATTGGTCTAAATATCAAATTGTATTAAACACTAATGGATCAAAAGAAATTGTATAACATATTGCTTGTCTCTAGGACCTTTTAATTTTTGTGAGGAGAAAAGGTAACACCTAAATTCAGCAAGTAGAAAGCAATGTTAAAGTAAAATATAGGCAGGCTTACAGTAAAGTATAGATAGTATCAAGCGAGATTCCATGATGGCTTAGAATTTCTAAGAAAGGATTTGAAGAGGTTATGGATCAAAAGGGGGCCCTGGGTGAATCTAGCTGATGTAAGAAAGTATCAAATGCTGATCTTAATTACGTTAGCAACAACAAATGAGATTTAGGAAAGCTTAAGGTACATATGAACTTGTATAAGAGGAGGCCTGGCAAGCAGGTAAATGCTGCAGTTGCTTCCCGAAAAATCTATAAGGGTGGGTGAGCTCCAAAAGCAAACATGAAGGACTGTGCTTCAAACTGCAATCCCCAATTTCCTACCCTCAATCCCTCCTCTCCCTCAATTTACAAGTACCCAAAAAGTCATCTGAGGTCATCCATAATCTCACTTGTTCTACTTGATACTAATCTCTCTGACAGAGGTAAAAAGTGAAAGAAAAAAAAAGGTTTAAAGATTATGTCTCTTAATTTCTGGCTTATGACAAAGGATGGCATATCTAAAGAGCATGAAGGAATTAAAATTAAAAAATGAAACCTGAAGATATAAAGGTGCTAATGCAATGAAGAAAAATTACCTGGTGAAAATACTGGAAAGTGGGTGAATGAGACAAGGGCATGAAGGAAAAGCAGCAGGCTCTGAGTCTCTGCAACTGCATGAAGAAAGATCCATGGCTTCTCAAAGTGTGGTCTTAGGTCACTTATATGGGGATTACTAGTGGGACTTGTTAAACAGCTGATTCTAGGGCCCTACTTTAAATTACCAAAATTTGAATCTCCTGGCGATGGGGCTCAGATATCTGCATTTTTTTTTTTTCAAATGTTTCTTTCTAGTGAATTGACCATTACATTTCCAAAGTTCTGAAATGGCCAACAGACCATAGAAGGATAAGTCTTTAAGCTCCTGTTTGAAACCAACAGCTTCAGCAAACTGCCAGCCTTGATTCAGGGCCAAATATGTCTGCATTTTAAAAAGCCCTCCAAATATTTATATATATTAACTTTTGGGAACCAATGGAATAGAGAATAAATCTAGTCCTGATTAAAAAGCAATTTTCCAAATCTTATCTGAAGAGTTTTACAAATTGTGGGATGTGGCCCATTAGTGGGTCATTATATCAACTTAGTATGTTTAGTAAGTTTCTTCATTTTATAAGGACACAGAACAGCATAGAATAGTATTTTTAAAAAATCACATCTTGGCATAAGTATTGTCTAATAAAATTTTTGTTTCAGTCATAAATGTGTATACAATGCATGTGTGCCCATTGCTACTCATGTGTACCAGGTACTGACATACAATGGAAAGATCATGGTAAAAAAAAACGTGAAAGCCACTGCTTTACAGAGCATTAAGGAGCATTCATAGGCAGTAGCATGTTTGTGGAATTTGTTTCTTGACCCTAGGAAGAAGAGGTGGGCATTTGTGATTGGTGAATCCCTGCTATATGTTATAAAGGCCATGACAAATCAGAAAATGTTCTATTTTCCTGTAGCAAATATCAGATACGTGACCTGATAGCTTATCAAATCCACTAGCTGGTATCTATTATTTTTAATTCACTTGGCCATGAAGAATATAGCCACGAAAAAATGAAATATATTTGTAGTGACTCTGAAGCCCAAAATATGAAGGTGAAGGGCTTGGGAGATACAGTTTTTATTTCTTCTTTTAGCTGAAGTTAGGACACTTAAATAGAAAGGAGGATCTGAGAAGTAAAGAACTAGCTACATAGATAATATAGGACCAAAATTAATTATTAGTTTTCTGAACCAAGGATGTGAAGCCAAAATGGACTTTTGAGGGAAAAAAGAATTTATCTCATCACTAGGAAGAAAAATGTGGTGGGGTTTTTATTAGAAATGCAAAAGAGGATTTATTAAACACAAGGAGATAAATACAATGTCCTATGCTTCATCAATGAGGCTCCCTTGGTCAACAGATACTCACAGTCTCTGTTCTTACTTAGATAAGAAAGAAATGGGCTTCATCTCCAAGTAAGTTCTACCTCAGAAAAGAAATAGCTAAAATTATGTTAATGGAACATGATTGGTATCAAAAAAGATGTGTAAAAATTGCAGTGGGAGTTTAAAAGTAGGACAAATATTAGGGAAAGCTTTATGCAAGAGATAGTTTTTGAAGGAAGTTGTATAAGAACAGTCAGACCCAGAACATGTCTGGAAAGTGATAATGGAATGGTATAAATTGTTTTATAAACTCAACCCAATGAAGTGGTCAGGGACTAGCAATATTTTCCAACATATTGATATACTCATATATTTCATATTCATATATTTGTTATAACTGTGTATAGAAATATAGGAATCAAAATTAGGAAGTATGGTGAACTTTTGTGACTTATAGCTTCTTTTGTGACTAAAGGAAAAAGGAACAAGTAATATTTCTGGGGAGAATGCTATATCCAGCCTTGTAAACAGACAACATGAATGCTTTCTCTATACTTACTACAAAGCTAGACCAGAGAGCAAGGTACAGTAGTGAAGGGAAAACACAAATATTAATACAAGGTCTCACCTTGTTAGTGACTATGTCTTATTTATCTTTGTATTTCTTGTACCCATCCATTAATTTCCTTTTCCTTTCATGTATAGTGCCCAGTAAACATTTAAATATTTGCTGAATGAATGACTGAAAGAATGAAAAAATGAATGAATGAAAGTTGCTAAAAGCATAGCACTTGATAGAGTCTAGACTACGTAGACTGAGGAGCAAAGGACATGATCAGGAAACAGCATGAAGCTGATGTTGGGACATTTAAATAGAAAGGGGGATATGGGACGTAAAGAGCAGAAAGTTCAATTTGGCTGGAATATAATGGGAGCATTTGTAGAAGAACATAATGTTCACCCAGACAGGATTACTGAGAAGTTAACATTCAAAAATTTGGTTGGCTCTGGTTGGATGTTTTGAATCGTGGGTTTACCACTTAGCCTTTGTATATTTAGTCATGGTAAACCACTAAATATTCCTGAGAAAGAAAAGGCATGATCAAAAAAGAAAGACTTTAGGGAAATTAATTTGGTGTTGGTAATAGGCTGGATTTAAAGAGACTGTAGGCTACAGTGAAGGATTTGGAAATTATCAGGGTAGTTGAAATCATGGGGGTAGATGGAGTCCCTTGAGAGTACAAAGATGGTGCTTTGGAAATTTGGTCTCACCAGAAAACTTCCTAAAAGAGTAGACAACACTTGGTATCTCCACTTTCTTCACCTATTTAACCTTTATAATTTGGCCTGAAATGGTATCTCAAATATCAATAGTGACCTAATTGCCAAATATGATGTTCATTCTTTTTCCTCAATCTTCATCTTTTTTTTCTTCTGAGACAGAGTCTCACTCTGTTGTTGGGGCTAAAGTGCCATGGTGTCAGCCTAGCTCACAGCAGCCTCAAACTCCTGGGCTCATGCGATCCTCCTGTCTCAGTCTCCCATGTAGCTGGGAATATAGGCATGCACCACCACACTGGCTAATTTTTTCTATTTTTAGCAAAGACTGGGTCTCATTCTTGCTTAGGCTGGTCTCTACCTCCTGACCTCAACCAATCCTCCCACCTCAGTCTCCCAGAGAGCTAGGATTTCAGGTGTGAGCCACCATGCCCAGCCTCAATCTTCATCCTTAATGAAAGCATTGTATACAACCATCTTCTCTTTCCTTCTTCAAACTCTTTCTACTGGTTCACCCTTTTCTCTGATCAACATTTTCCTGTCTTTTTTGTCTTTTCTTTCTACTCTCTTCTCCTACATCTTGGCATTTTTCAAGGTCTTATTAAGGCTTTTTTTTTTTTTTTTTTTTTTTTGCTTTCATCTTTTCCCACTATGTGAATTAAACCTCTATCTGCATCATCTAAAACTCCAGTGACTTTAACACATCCCTATAGACTGCAACTGCTCTTCTAAACTTCACTTTTACAGTTTTAGCTACTGTTCTAATTGTTCTGGGAACACAATTGGTGTAAATAATCATTTACCTAACAATGAAATCATTTATTTTCTGTAAATCCCACCACAATTCTCAGTCACAGTCTTAACTGTACCTTTCTCTTCTCTCACTTTCTTAAGTCGTTTGGTAATTCCTGTTGATTCTTTGTTCACATTGGCTCACATCCAATCCCATAGCCTATTTGTATTTTTTCTACCCCATGTTTAAGCCCTTATTGTTTAATATTTCATACCTAGGCCCTGATTGCCAAACCCAGGCAGTGGCAAGGTGGATACACAAGATTATACATTGAAATTCAGGAATAAAATATTACAACTTCCATATTTATATCTCTATCCCTATTTATATCTATCTCTCCCACCACACTCTTCATGTTGCCACCAGAGTGATCTTATTAAAATATAAATCTACTATTGTCATACCCCTTGTATATCCATCAATTACAGGTTTTACAACAGTGTGCAGAATCCTTAGCTATCATGAAAAGTTGTTCATAATCTGGCCACTTTTCCCACTTATAGCCTTGACAGTCATCACATGCCCTTCCCTATAAGCATATGTATTCATTTACAACTCTGTTTTCTCCCTCCCTGGGGTCTCTCTTTGTCTGCCTGCCATTTTCTTTAGGGACCTAGGGGTGAGTATATGACCCAGGCCTGGCCATTCAGAGAACAACCATCTCCTAGCCAGAGTGATTAGTCCAAAAGACAGCTGATTGAAGCTGAACGAAGGAGAAGACTCCAGGTGACTTTTGTTATAACTTTCAGGAAAGAAGCATCTTCCCATTGCAGTTGTTTGGCTGGTAGAAAGATAGATAGGTGATGTTGGTAATTATCTTTGCCACCATTAGGAAAGAATCTGCCTGAGAAATACAAAAGAAAATGGAAAAGAAATAAAGGAAGATTCCTGGCAAAACCTACCGTGGGCTTTTGAGTTACATGAGCCAAAGGGAGTTTTTATTTTGTTTAACCACTTTGGTACCAGCATCGACTATAGTCATCAGCCACAGATGAACGCACACAGCCCAGCGTTGACTTTAGCTGACGGTCAAAAGCTTTTATTTTTACAGCTTTTATCTCTGCAGTTGCAGTGTGTACATTCAGCTAATAGGTTACTAGGAATCTGTGACCTTTTAACAAGTCCTTAGTAGGAGTTATTATAGTTATTTTCCTAAAGCTGCCTGTAAAGTAAAACAAGCTTTCAGTGCGTTAAAGCTTTCCTCATCACACAAGAGCAAAACGGATTTGTCGTCAATGCACAGCACAAACTATCGTGTGGACTGTGAGTGCCGGCTGTGGGCAAGGTTTCACGGCCAGTGAGCGCAGTACCGAAGTGGTTAAACCAGTTCGGGTTTATCTTCTTATTGTTGCAACTGAAAGCATCCTACTACTGCTACTAAGACCATTCTAGGAAGCCTCTGCTCACCTTCTAGTCTGCTTTACTCAACCTCTTTCTGTGTTATACATCGTTGCTTCTCCTGCATCTGGTCATAGAATTAGATGAAAACTGGCCTACCAAAAGCCTATCGACTATATGAGGAGAAATTGTACATCTTTGGCAAAGTTCAAAGTTAATTTTCTATAATAAAGTTTTCCGCTGAGATATAATGAGTAAGAAAAAAAAAGATCAATAGAAAGTGAAGAAGCCTCAAGTATTTCTTAATAAGCCCAAGTTTATAAAAGAAAATTAATTCAGGCCAACAGCTCTCCTGCTTTTAGCATTCTCTTTCCTATAGCTTGAGTTATAGGTTGCATTTAGTCAACTTCATGGAAATCAAGGACATGCCACCAGGAAAAAATACTAAAGCCCTGGGTAAAAACAAATAAGACTGAAAAGATGAGACTCCTTTTTCTTTTCTCCAGCTGAAAAGTTCTTACTTTTCTTAACCATAGAATTACTCAGAAACTAAACATAGAAAGTTCTAAGTTGCCTTGGGAGAATATTAAATTTAATTCTATTATACTTAAAAATCCAATAAGAAATTTGTGAATAAGCATTCTTAAAACAAAGTCAAATTCAAATTTAACATTTTATTACCAAGAAAGAGACCAGAGTTGGTAATTATAGTTGGTTACTAAATTTCCCTCCTTTTGTCATTGCCTAAAATCCAGGTTTCCATTTCTTTTTACTGGCCTTGGGTCCACCTAAGCTCACTCATACAGACCTTTCCTGTGCTGCCCTAACCATAATAAACAGAACTGACCCGGATTTACTAATATTAAGTAGAACATCTAGTCAGGTATCAGTAGTTGGAAGTCCATTCATTTTCTTAAAATAAATTGAACTTTTTTTTTTTTTTTTTTTTTTTTTTTTTTCGTAGTACCATCTCATGTTTCCCAAAAGGTAGATATCTACTTTGGCCTTATATTCAGTGGCAATAAAAATGGAAATTAAAATCTCTCAGAGAGATAACATAAAGAAGTATCTCTACTTAGTATGCGATTAATTCCCATTAATACTAGAGAACAAACAAGTAAAAAGCTTTATGAAAGGAAGGGAGGGGAAAAGGGAAGTTTGAAATTCTCTTTAGCAAGGCAGCCAAAGGTCAGTTTTGAACAAGAACAAGAAATCTTTTGTAACCAAAAAGACTAATAGGTAACATGTAGTGTTGTTAAGAGGAACACTAAAAGGTATCTTTAAAAACCGTTTTTGAAGACAAGGACTCTTAAGTAAACCAAGTTTAAGGAGAAAGCCCCATTGAACATCCTGTCTCCTGTTACTGTTTATACTCTTTTTTTTTAAAGCTATCACCAAAGTAGGGTACTTTACATCGATAATTTAGATCTTCCCAAAATATGGAAAAAAATTAAAAGTTAATTGGTTTTTAATTCACCTAGTACAAGTTTTAAAAAGGTAATTTGTCATTTCTGATCTGACATTGCTTATGGGCATGGCAACTGTAGAAGAATTATGGTAGGGGATATAGAAAATGATAGGAAGAGGAAATTGGTTTTGAGTCTTCTTAGATTTTACATCAGCATTCTTTGTTGTTGTTTGCAGACTTTATTGCCCTATTCATATTTATGCTTGTCAGCAAATTTCCCTTGGCTACATTCGAAAGGCAGCTGTTCATCCACACTCCCCAGTGAATAAATATATCAAAGCCAATTCTTGGCCCAGGGACATGATCTGATTTCTAGAAGACTTGCCAGCTTCCTTCTTTTAAGACACTCACAGTATGTCACTTGGATCGAGACAGCTTACATATTTATTTATTTTTAAATTAACTATTACTATATTCCAACAACAATACTACAAAAGTAGGAAAATCACTGTTGTGGTTTCAAGTCTCAAAGCAACAAGCAATGCAATTACTTAGTATCTCTATAAAGTGTCTGTAACATCTTAGAATGGTGCAGATTCTTCCCTAAAAGCTTTTAACAAGCACAGTAAAGGTGGTGAGCAGAAGAGGTCTGGTTGATCAAGAATTTGAAACAGGCACAAGCAGCTAACAACTTGACTCATGTGGTATATGAGGAGCTATTTTGATAAGGGAACACCACAGGCAAAATCATATTAGCTATAAAACTTTTCTACCACCCTAGATGAGGATTCAGCTCTCAAAGTAACGCTTAAAGTTACATAATGAGACTGCTGACGGGACAGGGAGCAACCAGACTACACAACAAAACTTTTGTTTCACTGTTAACTGACCCACATCAACAGAAATTATAATAAACATGGCCTGTGAATACTAGAGGAAACAAAATTAGGGACATGTTTAGAAAGACAGTGGAAAGAGTATTGTTAAAAATGACAAGGGTTAAAATGACTTCAAAGGACAAAGTTATTGAATAATTTAACTTCCCTTCAAGGAAGTGGTGGACCTTTTAACAGAATATAAATTTTGCAAATGAAGACAAAATCACGAGATACAAATAGGTCATAGTTAAGTTTAGTTGGAGAAGACATTCTAGAGAGAAAAGTGGCAACATTTGATAATAATTTTGTCCTATAGCAGGAAAGGAGTCAAGAAAAACATATAGATTCTAAAATGCCCTTCTCTGAATCAAAATAATTTATCTTAACATGCATTACAACTTATTCCTATTACCGGCTTAAGGGTCTGCTTTTTTTTTGCTTGAGTGTATACCTCCTGAGGGCATGAACCTTGACACACAGCATGGGTACCATAAATATCTGTAAACTGAATGAGGATATGCATGCATTAGTATACAAGTAGAAAATCACAGCATTACTGCCATCATTTATGGCTTTCCTTCACTTAACAAGCCTTGGTGACATCTACGATTCCCCAGTGTATCCAGTTTGAGAGTGCTCCCACTTGAAAATTTTGAACTTATTATACCATGGAAAATGAAAAGCTTTTCTGATCTAAATAATTATGGTATTATTATTTAAACAGAACTATAACATTTATATTTTAACTAATAGGACAGGCCAATCTGTTTCACTGGAAACTACTAAATCAGGGGCATATTTCATTAGGAGCATGTGCTTTGCAAAAATTCCTATAAAACTATTCTAAATAATGACACCCATTTTCCAAGTAGATGCGCGATTATATGACAAATCAGTAGTATTTATGATTTCGCAATTATTGTGATGGATTCAACTACCCGTGTCTTTTATCAGGGGGTTGAGAGGCCTTTTATTAAAGTGCAACCCTACACTTTCCTGGATTCCAAGTCCTTTTAACTGTAATGTTCTCAAAACCAGATTGTAAGCGCTAAGGTTGTGTTTGTGAAAGATCTCAGATTTGAAGTGGCAAATGCTTATAAATAGATGGGTAGGTCTTCTATGCACCCAAAAGATACTGTGAATTATGAAGATTATAAAATCTTCAATCTCTTAGGAGTTCATTTTTTACCCTCTTCCCTTCCTTACCCATATACTCTAAATACCTCAAAGATGAACCAGAAGCTGACTCTGAGATATGAAAAGGTTTAAATAACAGGATGGAGCTCCACAGCACTTCACATATTTCATCTATATTTTGTCTTTGTAAAATTTAAAGTGTTCAGTTTGTATATATTACTTGAATAAATATGTCAGCTTATCATATGTTGAAATATTCCTTGCTTACTGTATTACATCAGTGAGTTCTGAGATACAGATGCAATAGTTGATACCCATATAATAACTGCTCATCTTGAGTGAGTCGTGCCATTTTCTACATAAGACACACTTGCCTATATAGGAAATATAAAATTAGTTCTTTTATCGTACCTTCTGATTGCCATGATAAATCTGGAAGGGTCTATATGAAATATAAATACAACCCACATCATATTTAGACATATGCTCAACATAGATACATGCTAAATCACAATTTAAAAGAACTACCAGATCATTGCCATATAGTCTCAACTGCTTCAGGCACCATGCTGACTGAATGTTATTTTCAGGTAGTGTGCTAAGTACATAATTGTTCTTATAACAGTCCTCAAAACAGGTTTGTAGTACAACTCAGTCTGCTTTCTCAGCCTTTGGCTATCCTGTTTCCCTAGCACATTTTCCTTATACATATACCCTGAGACATATAGAAACATTTTATCTAAACTATACATTTTAGCCTAAAAAAGTTCTACTCAAAAGCTTTATCTGAGTTACTTAATTGCTCGAAAAAGACAAAATCCATATTCTTATCCACTCTCTTACTCATGTCTTTCTACAGACCCTTCAACACAGGTACCAGAGGACTCCCATAAGAACTAAGACAGTGCTAAACACTAAGCAAGGGTCAATGAAGACTTAATTGCTGAATGAAAATTCATTTGCCTGAACTTGAGCGTGGTCACTCAATGAAATAGAAATATGGGGTTAAACATTGGAACTAGTAAGTTTTATAAAAAGAATAATTTTAAATAAAAAGTGTCCTTCCCACTAGAAAAACCAATAGCATCAGTCTTTCCTCCTTTTCCACTTCATTTTCAACAATGCAATGGCATATTCAAACATGTTCCATGTTTAAAACTACTACGATAAGAATCTACTGATTTAGCGGGCTATTGTTGTCATTGCTGGACCACATCTAAATCTTAGAGCCATCAATAATATACTTTGAGTATACTTCAAAGATATAGAAGGACCAGGGAAACCACACAGGAAGCAGGAAGTTATTTTGCCTAATGGTTTGAGATCATTTATCTTTATAATTGGAGATATGGTTCTGTTTGTGATAAAGCCTCAACTGAAGTCTACCTCTTAAGAATAACAAAAAAAATAGTGGAAATTGTTTTCAAGGTTAATATTTACGTAATTGAGAGGCCAACCTGTTTGCTAGAACTTTAGGCGCACATGTCACATAGGTACAATATAAATAAATTGTCAATGCAGGCCAGCACTATCCTTTAAAAAGATATTGTGAAATTATCTTTTCATTAAAACAGGTTTTTGCTAGGCAGTTGGACTTCAAATAAGTAAATGTATTAAGCAATATAAGTAATTTTTCCTAGAATGCTTTATAATTCAAATTTTTCATTAATGTTGCCTCTCAACTTCAATTAATGAGATTTAAAAAATGATCAGAATAACCAACAAAATATGAATGCAAAGTAGTGTTGGAGAGGGTGGATAAAATTGTTTAATGGACTGAAAAACATCAATTGCTTAATTATACAGAACACATTGAGCTGAAACAATATCACTCATTTTCTATTAAATCTTCCATCAGCAGAGATAGAAGCTTTCTGGATGCTTACAGAAACTTTTTTCCAGATTTGGGAGGACTACACAATTTTTGGATAGAGCAATGTGGTCTCAGCTGAATGCATGAGAAACACAGCAGGGACATTTTAAATGACCCCAGTTTCAGAGGACAGCACTTGTTGAAACATTCGATAACTAATGTTACCTCATTTTGGGGTACTAAAATATATAGGATAGTCTAGTTTATGCCATGAAAAGTAGCTGATTTACATGTTCTACAGTGGTAAATCTGCTTGTTTCTGTTTAGAAAAGAAAATCTTAAGCATACTTTAAAAACTTAAAGTTTAAAGCCTAAAATTAAATTTATACCCAAATAATAAATAATACTGCAGTCTCTAAGAATGGTCGTTTACTCTTCTTTCATGACTAACTGTAAACATTTGAAAAAATCAACCCTCTTTGAAGAATTATTACTCATTGTGACCTTAGCCTTTGCAAGAGTCAAGATGGATTATCAAAGTCAATCTCTACCTTGTCCACTCAACAATATAAAGCCGTGTGTTCAGCCTTTAATTTCACACTGTGCAGTAAAACAGTGGATTTGCAACATTGCAAACCAAAAAAATGGAAAATAAAGGGTTGGCTATATAACCATATTCTGTAACTTAGAATATACCTATTATTCTTCCATACAGAATAATTAAATGATAGATGATAGAATAATATATTTTCAAAAAAACTGAAGGAGAAAAAATAACACATTAGACATGCCCCTTGAGCTAAATATAATCTCATATAGGTCTCAGGGACCACATTAAGGTTTGTACCACCACTGTTCAATAGAACTTTCTATAATGGTAGAAATGTTCTAGATCTGAGCTTCTGAGCTGTTCAGTATGGAAGCCACTAGCCACATGTGGCTAATGAGTACTTGAAATGTGACTAGTGCAATTGAGGCACTGAAATTTTAATTTTATTTAATAAATAGTTACATGCGGCTAGTTGCTTCTGTGTTGAACATATAGTTCTATACTCTACTATCTTTGACAATGACACTCCTGAGTGTCTGAAATACAGGAGAATTTTATCACTATGTTACCTTTTTTTGCAGCAATAACCAACTCCAATGCTTGAATAACTAAAAATTATTTGTTATCATGCTCCTTGCAATCTTCACTACAGGCCCCAGGCTGAGAGGGCAGCCTCTCTAGGATCTTGTCAGCCTCATGACAGGTGAAGAAGAGAGAAACTGCAGGCTGCAACTAGATTTTTAAGTTCCTGTTTAAAGGTAATTTATGTTCCTTCCACACACATTTTACTGGTCAAAACTAGCATGACCTCTCTTGATTTCAATAGGATGGAGGCTAAAGTCACATGGCCAAGCTGATGTCAAGGGGGCCAGGCAACATAATCTTACTCCAGAAAGTGGTAGCAAAAGTTTTCAAAGTAATATAATCTACCACAAGAATAAAATGTTGATTTCAAGATTTCAGTCAATGAATACATCCTAGGTTATAGGACACTTTGCTTTATACTGTTCATCAGATGGGATGGAAAGTGCCCCTAAATCTGACAATCAGTTCTTTCCCAGACACTTTCCAATAATAAAAATAATAATAACCATAAGTACAGCAATCATAATAAAAACAGCAGTAACGGAAATAAGAAGAGCAGTGATAACAGAAGTAAGAAGAGCACCAGCATTTACTGAGCTCCACCCCGGGGCCAGGCACTGCCATAGGTGTTTTAGACATATGACTGCACTAATTCTCACACCAGCTCCGTGAGGTTCTCATCATTTCCCTCAGCCCCCTTGCAAGGGAGAAAGCTGAGGTTCAGGACTACAGCCAGCAAGCTAAGAAACTGCAGAGCTCAGTTCAGATAGGATTGACCTCAAATCTTGTTCTTGTTCCACCATACAGCACTGTTACTCCTGTGCCTGGCATCACGGTAGCTCTTTATTAACTGTAATGTTAGCATTAATGGTAGGCAGCTCCAGTGTCAAATTTACCTAGTAATCTCCTACCCTAAACTCTCCACCCCCTACCTCTCTACACTTCCAACATTCTTAGCAGCCCCCAATGTAACCATCACCCATATCTGCCCCTGGCAGGATGATACTAACTCAATATCTCACTACCTTTCTTGGAAAATGTGTACTTCCCGGGCCTATTTACCACCTCTCATTGTGGTTCAGCCTGGAATATGGACTGACATTAAATACGGACAGTGACCTAATAATCAGAAATAGAGGATTCCTTCTACTTAGATGCCCTGAAAAGATGGTGAGGGGATGGCCCCAAGGCCTTCTGGCAGCAAGTGTCAGAAGCAATAAACAAGAGGTCAGGTCAAAATTGACCTTTGAGGGGCTTGAAAATAACTGAACTAATAGATTCGAAGGAAACAACAGCATCAGGGAGTTCACTAAGTTAGCTAATTCAACAGTGCACAAGCTGAGAAGGAGCTGTCAGAAGGATGTAGCCAGCAAGCTGATGCTCTGACTAAAGAAGAGGCTACAAAGAGAGAGAAAATGAAGGCAGAAAAATAATACTGTATTAATTATCAACCACGTCAGACCCTGTGCTAAACAACTACTCACAACAGCTCTGAGAAGAAGGCATTATTTATCTTTATTTTATAGATGAGGAAACTGGGGCCATGAGAGGATAAATTCATTGCCCTAGTCACAAAGAGATAGGACTCAAAACAGGGACACGTTCTTAACTTCTAATGTCAGGAGAATTTAACAAAAGAAAGAAAACAAGAACGTGTATCTCACTAATATAACCAGTGACTCACCCAAGCCTTAAGGTAGGTTTACTTTAACAACTGGAAACCAATGAGCACACCTCTTCTAGCAATAAAGGTTTAAAACCAGAGAACACAGTAAGAATCTACAATCCTAAAATGGATCTGCTCTAATAGCACACACTTTGCAAAAAGTCGACTCAAAGTAGGTTTTAGGTCACTTTAGAGTCATATCCTGCTTCCATAGGATTTCCTACTGTTCTTTACAAATGGTTAAGTTGAATTCTTTTAGCTTTAATTAATAAAAATTCCATGTGGAAACACAGGCAACTTGAATTTTTGAAGTGCTTGAAGAAATCTGTTCCTGCTTTCTAAGTGTCACACAGAATATACATATATTGTGCAAGTAGATCAGGAGCAGCACTGCTTTACCTGGCTGGAGATCAGTATGTGGCACAGTACTAAAACCTGGCCATATTTTAAGACAAATAAGTGAGTATTCCCTGATAGCACCAACAGCCAAAACTACCAATACAAGACCCCTCAGGCTAAAGGAAAAGAACAATCAATTGGTGATGGCCAGGAAACAGAGGGAAACTGATTAAGTTGGGAGAAAAGGCATAAAGCAGGGACTGAAAGGGAAAAGAAGGACTCAATTGACTCTCCCAGCTTCAGCTCTCACCTCTTTATTGTCGGGCACTTGGGCCTATGATAGGGGTATAATCAAATTGAAGCTACTATACATACATAGTTAACTTTATGTAGCAAGCAGCAAAAGTCTCAAAATCCATAAAAAGAAAAAGGGGATAATTCACAGATGAAGCATGAAGAAAATGCGATAGAATATAAGCAACTCCTATCTTCCAAATGCCCAGAATCTCTGTCTAAATGATTGCTCTTTATTCCTTAATGTCTCCCAGGGAGAAATTAACAGAAACAGGCAGAGATAGAAAGATCCTTTTCTTAAACAAATTAAAAAAAAAAAAATTAAGTGGGAGAATTGAATCAAGATGGCTAAGAAAATGCACATTTCTCTGCTTTAGGCCCAAACTCATAAAATGACAGTTATAAAATGAAATATGAAAAAGATAGAGCTATACCAGCACTGGAAACCAGAAAGCATGCCATAGGCTGACCAGAGCATGAAAAATTACTGTAACATACAATGCAGATGGAATTGCTATAATAGAGAAAAAAGAGAGAAGCAAACATTATCCAAAAAAAGGTCCCAGAGAAAATTACCTTTGAGGTATGAGCAATTCCAAGGCTTTTCTAACAGTGGAATAAAATAATTATTAAAAAATCAGGAGAGGACAACCACCAGGGTAGTTAATTTTACAACTTCATTAAGCTGATTCAATCAAGTTTGCTTATAATGAGCAGCAGAGGGATGACAGATGCCTCTAGGATAAGCCCCTAAGTAATCCTTTTAAATAAAACAATAGTGGGACAAGAGAGAAGGACAGCATAGATTAAATGTCCATGTTCCGCTGACATTGGAGGGAGAAACAAAGGTAGAGAAGTGCCTGACTCCAGCGGATGGGCCAGGGACAAAGTCTGGAGCTGCCCTGTCTAAACTTAAGTTCTGATACCAGACTTGAATCCGGGTAAAATAAGGCAGGTGTTGGTAATTTATGTCCTTCAAAAAGAAAGGACTTAATTCCCAGGAAATCAGCAACACTTCCAGGCCTCTAGTCACATGGCCTGTCCATCCCCCAGTCAGGACCACTATTCCTTGAAGAACCAACAGAGAGTCTTAAACACACATTAAACACAAATCCAACAATGATGAAACAACTTGGGACAAAAACACCATCATTCATTGATTCTACAAATGTTTACTGTGTACCGATTGCATAAATAACGGAAGCTTTTAAAGATGTTAGGGATATAGCAGTGAACAAAGTACTGTCATCTTGAAGTGTATATGCAAGTGGGGAGGGGAGATTCAAAAAAATATCCAAATAAACATAATAAACCATGAGTCCCAGGAGAAAACTAAAGCAGGGTGAGAGGGATAGGAAGTAATAAATGACTAAACAAAATTAACTTCACACAAGGTGGAAGACAAGAAGCAATACAGAGAAAAGTAAGCAATAAAAAAACTTCCAATCGGAATGGCAAAGTTCATGCTTTGTCCCTCTTTGCTTCAAGGACACACCACCAACAAGTAATATAGAAAAACAGGAAACCAGAAAGCCATTTCCAGGACCCAAAACAAGGCAAATGTCTCTGTGAACATGAACTCTTGCAGATCTCCAATGACGGGCATGGCTCACCTATCTGGCTCCAGATTGTGATGTAGGCAGTGGACAGAGCACTCAGCACCTATAGGACGAGGGGGCCCAAAGTACTCGCTGCAGTAAGGAAATAGGCCTAGGACTTTTGCTTAAAACCAGGAGGTCGGGGTAGGGTTACAGACATTAGAAAAGAGGCTGATGAAAATTTCTGCCTAATGCTGCCTGAGACTATGAGGCTAATGGAAGCTGAAAGGCAAAGACACACTTTCAAAATGCAAACAACAGAGTGATGGAGGGGCTCAACATATGGATGTGGATCCAGCCAATAAAATCCTTGACAGAAAGAGCCCAAAATCTATTATAAGACATGATTTGGAACAGAGATAACCATATACCTGTTAGGGAGTGGGGAATTCAGAGGAAGAGAGTAACTAACCAATCAAAATGAGTTTTCCAATCCAAATTTTAAAACACTTGGAAAAAAATCTAATGGTAAAAAGCTAGCCAACAAAATCAATACTCAGAAATGAATTTCCTTCAGATTAAATGAATTGGATAGGGTGCTATGACAAAGACTCTTAAAAATAGCATTTCTCATACTCAAAGAAATGACAGTGATGATGATGATGATACTGATGAAGATGATGATGATGTAGGTGCCGCTCCTGATAACAGTAATAAAAAACTTACTATGTGCCAAACATTTTACATGAAATAATTCATTTATTCCTTGCACAATCCTCCCAACAATCTATGAGGTAAAAAATTAAGTTATTCTGATTCTACTGTTGAGGAAGTCGAGGCATGTTCAAGTTAAATATCAGTTGCTGTATGAAGACATAGAATTCAAACCTAAGCAGGCTGCCTCTAGAGGCTGTACATTTAACAATACCAAACTCTCTGAAGGAACAAAGAAAATGTATTGAATCCCTTTAGAAAGAATAAGACAATGAAAAGCATATGGAAACAGAAATGAAACAAGAATTTTTGGATATGTGAACTAAAATAAAATCTTAAACCCCTCAGTCCACTGAATAGACCTCCCTCCACTTGGCCAAAGAGACTCCCCCCGACCCCCCAAAAAATCCTTAAAGCTCAGTTGCCAGCCATGAGGAAAAGGGAGGTCTGACATGCCTACTTATGTCCTGTCCCTTTTGGAGTTATTTTTCGTAATAATAAGATACAAAATCATTAGCAAGCCTAAGGCCACATAAGACAAAAGTTAAACCACACCTGCAGGTCAGCAATTTACTTAACAGATCATTTGAGTCTCAATGTATGTCTGGTATATGTCCAGTGGCTTATCTCTGATTAACAGACTTCCTTACCTTACCTTAAAACATTCTAAGCCAGGGGTCCTCAAACTTTTTAAACAAGGGGCCAGTACACTGTCCCTCAGACTGTTGGAGAGTGCGCACTGTAGGCCCGGGACAAGTCGGCTAAGCAGGACAGGCAGCGGCGGCAAAAACACCCGGCGGGCTGGATAAATGTCCTGGGCGGGCCACATGTGGCCGGCGGGCTGTAGTTTGAGGACGCCTGTCTAAGCCTTTAGACATAGCTTCATTTATTCAACCAATTACAAATCAAAGAATCTTTAAATCCACCTATAACCCATAATCCCCTCCTTCAAGGTGTCCTGCCTTTACAGGCCAGACCACTGTACACCTCCCATGTATTGATTAATGACTTTTAGTATAATTCCTGTCTCCCTAAAATGTATAAAACCAAACTGCAACCCAACCACAATGGGAACACTTGCTCAAAGCTTCTTGGGCATGGTTTTCCATGGTTGCACATCTTCTACTCAGAATAAACCTCTTTAAATTATTTTACAGAGTTTGGGTTCTTTTCCACCAATGGATATAAAGAGAAATATGAGGAAGTAAAATATATAGTTATTCAAATAAAAATTAAATGTATGTGATAAATGCTGGACTGGACAAAGTAAATTAGAGAATTAGAAAATGACAAGTGTTGGGGAATTCATTCAGAATGCAGCACAGGGAGACAAGGAGATTGTTAAAAATAACACAAAAGAGCAATTATGTCATATGAAGGACAGATTGAGAGGTTCCAATAATTGGTTGTTAGGAGTTCCAAAGGAAGAGAATAAAGAGAATGCTAGACACAACATATGATGAAATAATGCCTGAGAATCTTAAGAACTGAAGAAAGATGTGAGGTCTCAGATCCCATGCTTGCCTGAAAGATAAGGTAGGGTTAATAAAGAAAAATCCCCACATAAGCCTATCAAAGTGAAATTATGAAATATTAACAAAAGAGGAACAATCTTAAGGGCTACTAGAGAAGACTGATAATGTACAGGAAGGAAAAAAAAAGAGTAGATTGATAGTAGAGTTCTCTTTAGTAAAATAAGTCCCGAGATAACTGTAATATTTAAATGTATTGAAAAAAATTAAACAAGAACTAAGTAATCAACTGAGATTGTATCACTGACTCATTTCATGTATTACCTCTTCTCATGAGACAAAGACACTGACCCACTCCATTGACACAAGGCCAATGAAACAAACAGATGCTTTAAGATACAGTTTAGATCTTTCTTTTTTGCTACAAAAGTGACAATGTTCCAAACTGGGACTGCTCTAATTCCTATTCTGATTCCTAAAATGAGTAGACATAGGAGCTGACATGTAGCCAACAATTTAATGTGAGCAGAAAATACATCTTGATTGTTACATGTATTGCAAAAAAGACAAAATAAAGATGTTTCCAGACACACACTAAGAGAATTTACTAATCACTGACCGTCACTAAAAAGATTATTAAAGAATCTATTTCAATATAAAAAAAAAAGAAAAACAGGAGTATATCATGAGATATACTGGAGGATTTTTATCAGTAAGAGGATTTTACATGAACTTCGTAATCTTTATATGAATTTGATAGTTATCTTGAGCTATAAGAGAAGTATAACATTCAGTTGTTTTTCTATCTTTCTTTTAACTTCTAAACCAGAGAATCCTTACTTAATCCAATAGGTCATCAGAGGAATGACTACAATCATTTGGTGATTCTCTAGGATGTTGTAAATAATCAGATCAAACACAGACCCAGAAAGAGTGTAGGGAGGGGTATGTCATAGACAATACTTCCAGCATTTTATCTGAAGGTAAGTTATCAAATTTAACACACTGAAAAGTTAGAAGGTTAAACATTTCCACTAGGGAAATAAAAGCAAATACATTTGTAAAAGGTAGTCATTAAACTCATTAAGTCTTTCTGAATTAAATACAAGGAATAAGGACTGCAGATCACTTCTCTACAGTTAAATGGCCTTGGATTGTTGATAAGGTACTAGGGGTGTCAGACAATCCTTGTAACAAATGCCAAGTTCTCTGACAGACTTCCCCATAGTTACACATGACTCATCATTAATAAAAATATTATAAGACAGACATCTAGGGAAGAGTATCAAACCTAACATTAATTGAGCCATTCTCAAACCATGTCAAACCAGAGCACAATACAAACGCATAAACTATTCTATTTTTTATAAATAATTAAGTTAAAATCCCCTTTCTCTGCCAAGGACAAGCTATGGAGGATGAACAGAACAAAAAAGGCAATCTGCTAATAACAGACCAAAAAGAGTTTAGATATGTGAACAAATCAAACTGAAATTCACTGCTCTTTTTGCAAGCTGGGTAAATTGGATGCTTTGCTTTAATGAGCCATGGAGAAGGCCTGATTGATTATAGGGGATGTTGCTTTATGGTTTACTGTTCACAAATCACTGATCTCCTTATTGTGTTGTCTATATATAGTAATCTGTTTTCTCCTTCTTGTTTTTTTTTTTTTTTTTTGGGAAAAGAGGAGAGGGGACAGGTGGGGGAGAATTTTATATCTTCAAAATTATCTTCACATATCAAAACTGACAGGCCTTTGAAGTTTAAAAGCACCTTTCACAATTCCAATTTGGTAAAAGCAAAAACAGAGATTTACACCAAAGAGATGACACACATAAATTTTGACCTTGAAGTCTGTGGTCTGCCAATTATAAATTACATATTTCTAGGCCTATCTTTCTGGCAATATCAATAGGACATATAAGCTAGCAATTGGATGTAAAATAAATTTATACAATTCTTTACAAATAAAGAAACTCAACCTAGGAAGAAATATTTTTAAAAATAATCTTCGCAAGAAGCACGGAAGTTTTCTCTTGTTCCTCTCTGAAATTAACTTTACCACTCAACAAATTTTGAGATATTTATTAAGCAATAAAAGAAAGTAGACTGAAAATAAATACAAAAGTGTTTTTGTAAAAAACAATATCACAGAATTGCTAATACTATACTAAGTATATTAAAATACTTGTTAAAATTTAGTTCCTATAAAAGGCAGACAGAAGGATAACCAACCAACAAACAAAACCAGCCTAAGTCTTTTTAGGTAAAATATTCAGTCATAGTGTGTGTGTATGTGTGGAGGAGGGGATGCGACAATAATTTTGAACCAAACACATATCTTGAAGTTCCTTCCAATGCTTTTAACACTTTTCTAGGTCATTTGCTTTTCACTGTCAATTACAGACATACTCCTGCCTGTTAAAGGAACATCTGTAGTATGGTTTATTGTCCCGTTTCTTTGAAAATTTCTTTGACCTCTAAATCAATTGGTTAGGGTCATTTCACAAGAACAGGCTATGCTTTCTAATTCACAAATGTTTATTTTCTAATTCAAAAGTGCTATAACATCTGGGAAAAATATATTCACAGGAAAACTAAGCAAAAATCCAAAAATAATACTTACGTGTATAATCATTTTATTGAAGTTTGTAAAATTAAATTAAATAAAAATTATCAATGGCAATTCAATGCCTATTTTTTCCTCGAATTAATTTGTTCAAAATTTCCTCACAATAATTTGTTCTCAAACTTAAAGTTCAAAACTTTGTATCTAGATTTTCAAGGTTAAAAAAGAAGTGTGTGATGGTTTAAAATCTTCTTAGAAAAGAGAAGTAAACATTTATGTATGGTAAGACCTATATAACAGCACTTCTCATATTTAGGGAGTTTTTCTCCCTGAAATCAATTTTAGGAACATGATTAACAATAAAAGGGAAATTTATAGTCTTAGCAAAAATTAAAAATTACCATTCTACAAAAAGATTTACATAATAATAAGCCATTTTAAAACAACTCCATTCTGAAATCATAAAGAAATCCTTTGTAGTATTTGTTTGTACAATTACAGGAAGCGAGAACTTTCATTTAAAAATATATTATCATTACTTGCCTCAGTAAAACTATTGTTTTGTTAATGAGCTGATGAGCATTTTTAAAATGCATTAAAGCAAAGAAATATCACACTCAGAAATGTAAAACTGCTTACAACCTATAATCCTAGCCTCTGGTTAATCTGAAGAAGTATGGACGCCTTCTCTTTTCTTTCTTTCTTTCTTTTTTAAGCATGAGAATGCTAGAAAAGATAAGCTTCCATAAAATCCTGGCAATTAATTAATAAATTCAAGTATATGCTATCTTCACTGCAAAAACAATAAAGAAAAGATTTTGAATCATTGGTCCTTTATAGGAAATAGTGCCTTTGGCAAATTTTGAAGCAACTTTGCAGATAAAATAACATATCCCATGATTTCCACAAAACGTATTGTGATGTTCTGTAAATATTCAAAGTCAAATGCAAAACATATTTTAAAACAGGTAAGGGAAAAGGTTTAAGGACTTAATTTTCTTCTTTTACAAGGAAATTTCTTTATTGAGTTTTAGAAAACCTCTCTACAGTTTTAAATGAAGAAAAATATATAACTCAAAAATGTATGTATATATACATGTATATATGTATGTATACCAGTATATATGTTAATGAGACAGAAAAAAAGACATTTCATATATACGCTATATAACTTGCTTTATTTTATTTCCACGATAAATACTGCCACTGAGCTACCTCTGTTACAAAGAAGACATTAAAGTAAAATAGTCATAAATGTTTTAACCCCCCGAGACCTTATTTCATATTTTCCCTTATAAGGTGACTCAAACATCTTGCTCCATTACATGAATGCAACATACAATTTCCCATTAACCTACAAGGATATTACTCTCTGGAGCCTATTACCTACATCTTGTTTCAAGGACACAACTGTTGTAAGGGTCAAATCGAAATCCCATTCCTCCTTAAATAAACCTTTAAGTATAGCCATGTTGCTTTAATCTCACAATCATCCCGTCCTTTTTAATCTCTCCTGTTCCCATACAAGAACCTTTTCATTTCAATCATTCATTTTTTCTTTCTCATTTATGGAAAATTTCAAACACATACAAAGGTAGATTACATAATATAATGCCTTGCTATTCAAACTGTCTTGATGAACATTTGAATTCTTTCCTGATTTTTGCGATTATAAGTGATGATTCTATGAATATTCTTGCTCATACCACCTATTAGACATGTGCAAGAGATTTTTCTCAGGTAAATACCTAAAAGCAATATTACTGGAACACATGGTATATGAGTATTCAACTTTACAATATAATACAATTTTTTTGAGAGAAGTCGTACAAATTTATACAACACCAACAATTCATCAAACCCTGGTGATCCATACCCCTTCCAACACTTGGTGCTGTAAGATTTAAATTTATGCTAAATGAGTGTAAAATAGGATTTTATTTAATTACTAATTTGCAATTGCATTACATTTCTTCCTATGTTTACTGGACCTACGTGTCTTCTCTAAACTGTCTATTCGTGTCTTTTGCCCATTTTTTATTGAGTTGTCTTTTTCTTATTGATTTGTAGACATTCATTTATTCTTTATATTAATCCCAGGTAGAGTATAAAGTTTAGAAATAGTATCCATTCCTTAATCTGTAGTAAGTCTCTTTATTTTTTCTTTTAAAGCATCTTTTCATGAATTTCTGTATTTAATTTTTAAAAAGACAAAATTCTGAAAGATAAAGTATAAACAATGAATAAATTCATTCACTAGTCTATTCTATATCCACATTATAAACAAAAATAGATGAAATCAGTATTCTTTACTATGACTTAGTAAAAAACATCAGCTTTACCAAGAAGCTCTTTGCAATAGTTCTCAAACTTAGATAACTAATGCAACTGCACGAAACAAATTTCTTGTTTGCTTTGTGTTATTTCCCTAATTATTAGACCAGATTAAGGCATCACATAAGAATCTTATGGACACCCACATTTACTTTCTCATTAGATGATGACAGCAAACAGAAGGCTATTTAACTACTGAAAACATTCTTTAAAGCTCATTTATTAATAGAAAGAATAATAAATTACCATTCTGTCTCTATCTCTGTAGAAAAATAAGTGAGAGGAGTCCTTGCTTGCTCTATAAAGGCTGTGAATAACCAAACCACATAACATTAATAAATTTATTAGAACTATTTGGAAAGTATACTTTGTTATAATTTCATCTATGCAGTTCTCCTTACCATCAAGTCTGAATTATACCACATCCCTGAGGGAAGACATTAAATGCATACAATGAAAAAGATCAAGAGTCAAAGATGAGGGAATCACAAGGTAGAATTTTTTGAGTAACCCTAATTATTCCAGAACATTCATCAAGAACCTCTCACAATACCTCACAATTCACCAAGCACAAGAGATACAAGAATGAATAAGATACATGTCTTTACCCTCAAGGAGTTCACAGTCTATGTAAGAGGAGACCAAGCTATGTTAAGCTAAAATTGGGAGGCATCATTGGAATGAATTGAGGAAGCGAACGTAGAGGGACCAGAAATAGGAAGTGAAAGAGGTTAGAGATGAAAAGGGGAAGAACAGAGGCAGGAATTCTAGGTTACTAGAACTATGACATATTTTAAAATTAATCTCAAATTCCAGCCAGCTAAACAGGAGATACAACTGTATAAAATAACAAAATTACTAAAAAAATATGCCAAATATATGTTAGACTCTTAGAATACATACATTAAAAGGCATTAGGCTTTGAGAAGCTTAAACAATACTAGGGAACTAGGTATGTGTATATGTGTATACATATATTTTGTATACACACGTGCATATATATAAAATCTGTGTATACCATAACAAGCTTATCATATTAGAGGCCAATGAAATTTTTTTAAAAAATGAATATTACATAAAAATGTTTCAAAATGAAAGCATTCTTAATTTATACATTCCTGAATTAAAATTTATATAATGATACAGTTAAAAGATTATAGATTAATTTTAGCAACTTCAAAAACTATATACCTTAAAGAAGTCATATAATAGCTTCAGGAAAGGACAACAGGGGAAAAGGTATCAAACAGAGTAAGTCTTTAAGTAATTCCCTGCAATATTGGATGTAAGGCAAGACAATCTTGAAAATATCAACCATCTATTCTGTTTTAGTCTTTTTTGTTTGCTATCAGATTAGCAAAGTGGTATTTTTAATAAGTTGCTCCAAGCTTTTGAAGTAAAAGGCTTAATTTATTAAATTAGGTTCATTATTTTATACTGTCTGTAAAGGCTGGCACTGATGTACATAAATCATCTCAAATGTACTTTGTCCAGGATATTTAAAGACAAGGATAACAATCACACCATACACCTGTGAGTCAGGAAAATATATTTCTTTTCATATGCATGCAATTCCAAAATAAAGTATAAAGACTCAATTCAAATTTATTGACAACAAACCCAACTATGGAAGCATATTTAATAGCTCATTAAATAACTACCACTTTGTGGCTTTCCTACTCCCTTTACTGAACTGACATCTCTTTATCATGAATCCACTTGGGAACTCAAAATCATTTCATTATATAGTATCCTAAATATTGTGTTATTAAATGAAAGACACTAAATAAGATGAATTACTGGCCCAGAAAGGCTTTTTTTAATTCATTAAAAATAAATATTCAATATCAGGAATACAAATAGTTAAAATATTTGCTACAGAATTTTAAAACATGCCAAAAAACACAAACATGCTCTTAATAATATCTGTAATAAAATGATAATACTGTAGTGTTTTTCCTATTTTTCTATCACAACACAAATCTACCCTAACAGAATACTAAATAATCACATAAATTTTGCATATTCAATTAGAACATGCATTGTGACCTATAAATATTAGTATCATCTCATTTTGAAACCAATATTAACACAGTTTTCTGCTAAAATCCACAGATCAATAAATACAGATATAAATCAATAAATAGATATAAATAATTCTTAACTTCCTGACCTTTCTAATACATTAAGAATTTCTTTCTTTAAATGTAGCAAAATGTACTTTAAAAATTACTGTAAACTGACAAAGACAAATTATATTAATCAGAAGAGTCAATTCTTCATTTAGTGAGAAATAATAGTGGTGATGTGGGTACCTGGAAAGAAGAGAATGTCATGGGCAATCCTAAATTTGAGTTACACCACAATCTTCTTCCCTCTATCTGGGCTTAGACCCTCAGTAGAGAATTAACCATGGATGAAGTGACAGAGAGACCTAGGGCATGCTCGCCGTACCAGTACTAGTCAACAGTTGAGTGCGGCTAACTGCCTGGCAGGGAGAGAAAGTAAGAAAAGCAAATTGGTTTGTTCTCTCGCAACCTAGACTTACAGAATTCCAACTTTAAAAATAGCATCCAAAGAAAGTAGAAAACAAAGTAAGTTATTCACTAAATCTTCATAAATAAAGGGCCAATGGAGCAATTACACACCTTTGGAGTTGAACCAAATGATATTGCAGTTTTTGGAGGTCAAAACAGTTCAACCTAAGTTCCAAGAAGATTCAAAATTAGGATATGATAATTAAAACGAAATGAGTTTTTTAATGTCTTGCATTTATCACTGAGATATATTAAAATTTTTAAATGTTCCACACCTAGAAATATTTCATAAAATTTTGTAATTGTGTTGAATGAGGGAGTGTCATCAAAAATTATGATGATATTTTGATTGGATGAAAGGCAAATAAAATATGCAACATAAAAAAAAGTCAATAGGACTATTCCCTCTTGGACATAGACAGGATGAATGCAAAGTGGTCCCTAAAACAGATTGTTATAACTGATTATCCAGTTGGAAGTGTTTTGGGACAGGAAGTAGAAACTGTATTTGGGAGTTTGACAGTTTGTTAAAACAGAAAAAGTTGACTAATTGTCAGGAAACATCAGCACGCACACTCCAGCTAAAAAGAAGTATCAGAATATTGTTAAATGAAAAGGAATAAAATATTTATAAGAGTTGGTGGAGTGAGCAAAGCAGTAGATGGAGAAGTTTGATTGGATAAGAAATTTCTTTTTGTTTTGGTTTGGTTTGCTTGGGTTTTTTTGTTTTTGAGACAGGGTCCCACTTTGTTGCCCTAGGCTGGAAAGCAGTGGTGTGATAATAGCTCACTGCAGCCTCAAACTCCTGGGCTCAAGTGATCTTCCTGCCTCAGCC